>CM022302.1:284491813-285091893 GCA_011799875.1 Thinopyrum elongatum
CGGCACCTTGCCACGCATCCAGAGAAGGACCCAGAATGCCAGGCTAGTTGCTATGCTGAAGCGGTGGCACAGTGGCCAGAATCTTGCCTGGTGTGAATCTTGCCGGGCGCGAAAACTTGCCGGGCTTCGCAGGCCACCCCGGCAAGATCTTGCCGGGGAGTGCTGGCTTTCGGTCTTCAGCTTTCTATATCTGATCCTCTTCCTTTTATGATCCTTGGCTTGGGTGTTTCTTTGATACTTGAATTAACCTCAAATGTTCCCCGACAAGCCTGGCCGCGAGTATGGCTACAACTGCCCGTGCACAAGTACGGTGTACTATCGCCAATACTTAGCTACACCGACAATGCTATATGATTTGATATGTCTCGTGTCATTTTATTGCATTTTACATGATCATCATGTGTGTTTGCATTCTTCATGTTGATTGTTGTTTTTGTGCTCTCCATCTCCCTCTCCTCCTATGGTGGTTTGCATCTTCATCATCTCGTCAAGACCTTCTCAAGTGCAACCATTTCACTTTTCCTTCTTCAATTTCACCTAATTATGCACAAGTGACATTTTTCCTGCGTCAAATATGTTCATCTTTTCCTATAAATCCTACACCGTCCATTTACCTCTCTGCAAAGTTTCATCTAATTTGGAATGTTTTGGGTTGGTTCAAATTGCATCAGTTGAAATTAATTCAAAACTTGGTTACTTTTTACCTTTAAAATGCCCAAACCATTTTATCAATGGCCCCAATTCCAGGAGTCCGGCATATTTTACTTCTTTCATATTCCTTCTCAAAATCACTGGCCTTTTCCCTCTTGGAGACTATATTTAATAGACACAATGTTAAAAAAGGAAAAGGAAATACCTAAGCCCAGGCCAAAGCCACTCACCTCGATGAAAACCTGTGTGAACTGGGGCACGATCTTTCGATGAGAAGAGATAACTATGATTTTGGTGGGACTTGACCCTCATCGATCCGGCTACCAACCGTACAGGGAGAACCGTACATGACTGATATCCACGACAACCGCTGAACCAACTCCATAATGTTATCGACCGAGCCAACGGCGCGATCGACCTATCCACGAAGGATTTTTCCTGCAAGCAAATCAAGAAAAATGCAAGAAATAATATCCAAGCAATCTGAAAATTGCGAATATGTTAGATGGAATAATCTCACAAGATGGGGTTCCGATAGGATGTAGATGGTCGCACTAGCTGCTACGAGCGAAGACAAATGAAAGTAGCTAAGCTAAACTTCTCTAACAAAACCCGAGTCTAAACCCTAACGGAGACTAGCTATTATTAAAGACTGTTCGGCGGCGGACGTCTTGTGTTGTCTTCGGATTACTTGTCGTCTGACGAAAGCAGACAGGATGTGTTGGCCTGTGCGTCGTAATGCTCCTGGACCATGCTCAATTCTTTGGTGAAGCCCACGTAGACAAAGCAAATATTGGTCTGCACCCTCATGGACCCACCATATTGAATGTATTGGTAATGTTGATCGTAGGCCACCGTGGCATATTGGTAGTGCAAACTCATGCATGTGCACACACGTCTTCATGCCCGCGTGTAAATTCTTCTCTAATCTGCATATATAATAAATGTTTATATCTTTGTTTGTTTAACATAAAATATTCATGAAATTATTGATAATAGAAATCACCCAAATATATATATCCGTGCGTATTTTTTATTGTATCTGATGCAGCCATGTCCACATCATCCTCCCTCCTTGAAAACAAAGCTGTCGTCGGCGTTTGCTTATTCTGAAAATGGACTAACCAAAGACAACATGTATGCATGGTATATGTATATATCATCCATTTTAACTCCATCAAGTGTGCACAATTAATATCTCTATGTAGGAGACAGTAACATATCCGGTGAGAATAGACTTCAAGGAATGATCACAAGAAATATACTGATGAACAAATTGCAACTTAATTTGCACATATAAGTGAAGCATAGATTCATAGCACTTGATGTCACGTCGATGTGTCTAGATCAGAAGTTGGAACACTCAATGGAAAAAATTCAGAATTGATAGCAAGTATACTATGCATAGTACGATCCGTAAACTAGCTTTGTAGCATTTAAATTTCATCGGGTATCATTGAAGCAAGTCAATGGTTTTTCCTTCAATATACGAGAGTATACGAATTTTTTCTACCATGATGGACTATTATCACATGCCAAGGTTGACTAAAATAAAGAACAAGCTTGCATAGGTTGACATCACAGTCAACGTGATCATGATATGAAGCAAGTGTAAAATGAATTCGCACATGATTGTACCTTCAACTTACCACATTCGTTGAACCATTGAATGTAATATGGATGGGGATTCTTGTAGTGGTGAGGGAAAGCTTCTCTACACATCTCCATACTCGCCAAATTATTGTAGCTTCTACCATCAATGATCACACGAAACCGAGTCCTTGGACAACAAACTTAGTTTGAAAAAGATTATGACGTTGAGGCATCTCAACATGCCCCACCTGGGCACTAAGTACTCGCATGGTTACAAGGCTTTGGTACTGATTGGCCATCTCAGCATTAATATGTATCGCCTTGTGTCATGCCTCCTTAGTGTCACCTGCATTATAGTGGCAAGCATAGCACGTGTATCTTCATCCAAATCACTAGCAGAGGAGTACTCACATCTTCCCGCATAAGGAATGTACGTTTATTGGGCAGTCCTCATCAAGTGCCACCACCTTTGCTATATGACACTTCATGTCCCTTGTGCATCCAGACGAGAAGTGGGGGTGCTTGATAATTGCTCCAACGCCGCAGAGGATGGGAGAGATTTTGAACTTGTTGGGAGTGCAGCATTGTTCGTGATATGTGGTTTTGCCTTGGTAGTGGGTGGGATAGTTGGAGAGTGTGTCCATGATGAGGGACGACCTGCAGAAAAGTTACCTCGTCCCTTGTTGTGTCGTCTCTGTACTTCCCTTTCAGCTTTACAAGCAAAATTGAAACAAACGAGTAATAGAATTGTACTCTATAGTCCAATATATCCTGAATATCACGATTCAAACCACCTAAAAATCTAGCCATCATAGCATCTTGGTTTCAACTAATCCACATTGCATTAAGCCAGTTTGTCAATTCTTGATAATAATCCTCTAAGACTACTACCTTGTTTTAACGTTGCAGTTCATTCAGTTTGTCACGACCATAATATGAAGGAACATAGCGTTGTCGCATAGATCGTTTTAAAGCATCCCAAGTAGTAGGTATATTATTTGCAAATAACGACAATATTCACTTCCACCACATGGAAGCAAAGTTTGTAAATTCACTAGTGGCTGCCCTAACTCTTTGGTTCTCAAGAATATCATGACATGCAAATTTTGTTCAAACGAAACGTCCCAGTCGAGATAAACATCGGGATATATTTACCATTGAAAGCAGGTAGTAATTTGAGTTTGGCATTAGACTGTTCATAATCTCTAACATTATACCTGGGTGGACCTCGTGCCATACCTTGACAGTTTGAAACGTAGTTGTCGATGAGCACGGTCATTGTGGCGGTTGACCATTTGGTCGTCTTCGGTGTAACCAGAATAATCCTCATAGTTGTTCCCATCTTCCTCGGTGAGTAGGGAGGAATGGTTGCAGAATCAGTGGCAGTAGCGGGTGTTTGTGGATGACCCTGGGCACACGTCGAGCTCGCGAAGTAGCGGCAACACCTGTGGAAGTGTAGGACAACGTTGTTGTTGACGGGGGGGGTGTAGTCCGCAACTCATCCAGACGTGACAAGATTTCATGTAGTTGTGTGTTCGCAAAATCTGTGGCATCCTCGATGGCGTTGAGCCTCTCTTCAGCCACAATCCGAGCACCCTCAAGTTGGGCGAAGCACTCACTGGTGACTTTCACGTCCGCGGTGAGGCCCTCAAGTGTGGGGTTGATCCTGTGCCATTATTAGTGAAAGAGAAAAAACACAGTGTGTAAACCCTATCGACTAGTAGGACGTGGTGAAGAAAAATCGCTCACACTCAAGCTTAGTATCAAATTCTTACTTGTTCTTACCAATGCAAGGTGGTGATCAGCGTGTTGGTGTTGGCTTCAAACTACCGATGAAGATTGGATGAGCGATAACCAGGATCAGTAGAGCCGGACCTGTACTTATTGGTGTAAAAGTGTGATTGGATGGCTTCTCAACTCATAATATAGTGGCACAATTTAGCAAAAGTAATGCAAGTTGAATAATTGCTCAAACTCTAACTAGTGCTGGCAGTCGACTAGTAAGAGAGAAAACAATCTAAGCCCAGATACTGAATCAAATGAGTGAAACCTGTGGAAAAAAATTGTGATTGTATGCAAGAGAGGATATAATGGATGGACACACGAGTGTATAAACTACTTTGAAATTATATGAGATGGTACGTTGATAAGTAGCAGAAAAAACAAAGTCCTGAGTAGCCAAAGAGTGAAACGGTCAAAACAGATGCTAGCCCCGCCTGTTTTTTTAAAAAAAAATTCCTTTTTTCCTTTTTTTCTCTTTTTTATTTTTCTTTTTTTTCCTTTTTTTGCCAAGGCGGTTACGAGCAAAAGGCAAGTACACAAGATGAATTAGCGGAATTGAAATAGATGCTACTATTGAGGAAAGGCAAGTTCCCTTTGATGATGTTGCGTGCATGCAAGATCGTGCGAGGATTAAAAAATCAAGAGCGGCATTGCATGCATGCAAAGGCAAGGGCGCAGCTGGCACCACAGTGGTTACGCTGGTGTACGTGGCAGCAGGGCAGGAGCAGGTTAAGTACTGCATACAGAGAAAACCGTGCTGCAGCGTGGACATGTACGCCCGTGTGGAAGGCGACAAACATCAAGGATGTTAATGATGGGGTCGGACTGCATGCAACAAATATTGGAATTTTTATGAAGATCTACGTAGCGGCAAATAGTAGGAGAAGGTCCAAAACGAGATTGATCTAGTAGATTTTTTTACACCCTAACAATCTAAAGCAACACTAATTCTAGGATGAATGCAACAAATACAACAAAGCAAATACTAGATGCAAATTGCTAAAGGCTAAAAAGGTAGGTGTAGCGGATGAACTACATCAATTATTTTTTTGGCTTTTATGGGTTGTAGGACTAAAAACAATCTAATCTAGAAAATTGTAAATCTCTCAACGATGAACTGAAAACTGATACCACTTGATGTGAACTGGGGCCCGATCTTTTGATGAGAGAGAGATAACTATGATTTTGGGTTGGACTTGACCCTCACGATCGGCTACCACCGTACGGGAAACCGTACAGACTGATATCCACGGCATCGCTGAACAACTCCGCGATGTTATCGACCGAGCCAAAGGCGCGATCGACCTATCCTTGAAGGATTTTTCCTGCAAGCAAATCGACGAACATGCAAGAAAATAATAGCCAAGCAATCTCAAAATTGCGAATATGCTAGATGAAATAAATCTCACAAGATGGGGTTCTGATAGGATGTCTTGATGGTCGCACTAGCCGCTACGAGCGAAGACATTGAAAGTAGCTAAAGCTAAACTTCTCTAAACAACCCGAGTCTAAACACTAACGTAGACTAGCTATTTATTAAAAGACTGTATGGTGACAGACATCTTGTGTTGTCTTCGGATTCTTATCACTGACGAAAGCAGACATGATGTGTTGGCCTGTGGGTCGTAATGCTCTTGGACCAGCCTCAATTCTTTGGTGAAGCCCACGTAGAAAAAGTAGGGATGGCAATGGGTACCATTACCCGCGTACCCTGCGGGTAAAAACCTATTATGGTAAGGGTATGGGACAAAATTTACCCATGGGTACTTAAATGGGAATAAGTCATACCCATCTGGTAGAAAGGGTACGGGTATGGGATCGTATAAACCATGCCCGCGTACCCATGTACCCATCTAAATGTTGACAAGGGATTTTCTTTAATATCCTAACATATTAACTTTTCCCCCTTAATTGCGCTAGGTAAAACTCTGTTGTGCAGTCAATTATCTCTATAATTTATCGTGATTTTGTGAGCTTAAAGTGTATGGGTATGTGTTGTTTATGATTATGTGTTCCTGTTTAACATTTTTATGTGTTGCTTTTAAGCATGTCTTTTATGAGAATGTGTTGTTTGTTACAATATGTTGTTTAAAATCTGTTGCTATTAATAAATTATGATTATATGTTGCTTTTTACAACTATTTTATGCTCAATTAATGTGTTCTAATGCGGATATTTTACCCCGCGGGTACCCATATCACCTGTCGGGTGATGGTATGGAAAAAGTTGTACCTGTACGGGTATGGTATGGTGATCATGTAGAGTGAGTCAGGGCGGATGGTAAGGGTATGGGGTGGCTCCACCCTACCCATACCCTGCGGGTGCCATCCTAGACAAAAGCAAATATTGGTCGCACCCTCATGGACACACCATCTTGAATGTATTGGTATGTTGATCGTAGCCACCATGGCATATTGCTAGTGCAAACTCAAGCATGTGCAGACAAATCTTCATGCCCGGCGTGTATAATCTTCTCTAATTATGCATATAATAATAAATGTGTTTATCTTTGTTGTTAACTAAAATATTCATGAATTATTGATAATAAAATCACATGTAAAATATATATCCGTGCGTTATTTTTTATTGTATCTGATGCAGCCATGTCCACTCAAAACCCACGCAGCAGCAATAACCCTTCCAGCCCACACGCAGAGAGTCGTCATCTACCTTTACGGCACGCATCCAAGGCACCAGTCGATGAGCTCCTTGATTTGATGACCGTCTAGCGCCCTAGAGGCCTATAAAACATGTCCTGGTTCTAGACCTAGCCTTCCTCGACGACTCCACCTTCCACTTCCTCGCCACCCGCCAGGTAAGGCCAGCCCATGCCACGCCATCGCCCCCGTCCACCATGCTCCGGTCCGAGCAAAACTCGAGTCGGGGTAGCTTCTCCACGCCTCTTGACCCTATGGCCACCATGGAGAGATCCCCGACGACCCCCTCCTTCACCTACAGCACGCACGCACCGCCACGGCCTCTGCATCGAGTGCTTGTCCATGATTCTTCCTTCTTCCCAGACCTCAAGACTGGCAAGTTCCCGCGTGTTGCCCCACTGTCTCCGTCATGTCTCCGCCACATGTCGGGACCCCCGATCCTAAGTCACACCGATCTAGCATGTAACACATCATATCACTTTGTGGCCTCACGCACGATATTCCCACGGCTGCAGCCTTACCTTGGCCGGGACGTTTGCGCCTTTTGACTCATGTATATGATTGTGTCGCTAGCATCATATGACAGAGAACCTGGGCCGACAGGACTAGTCGCAATCCCAAGGTGGCTCAAACTTACGGATAGGCATACGTAACCCAGCAATGAACATGTCTTTCATCAACGTTTGAACCCAAGTCGTAGCAAGCTACAAGGACTAAAGGAACAACGAGTGACATTTCCCGAAGAGACAAACATAGGAACAAAGAAGGATACATGCCGGCCAACCTAACTGTTCCAGAGTAGTAGCGAACTACCATGGCTCAGTGGAAACACCAGGAGACATTTCCCTATAAGGAAGGCTACAAAGAATAAACAACTAGGTGTCGGATCCCACACTAGCAATACACGTTACACGTACGCATAACATGCAAGTATGCGCTGTACAACATGGCATCACAACATAACTCAACAACTCATATAGATAAAGCCCAGAAGAGCCATCATAGCATTTATTACAAGCAGTGGGTCTCTAACCATTCACACAAAGTCATACAAGCCAAGCGGAAGCATAAACATGTCTGAGTACAGACATCTTAAAAGAGAGAAAGCTAGAAAGATGACTATCTACAAGACCCTCCATAGGAACCAGACCTGTCTGGGATTCCCAAGCTATCGTCAAAGGGCACGTGAAACTACTGTGAGACTGAAGTCTCCTCTGCAAAACATAAATTAAGCAAACGTGAGTACAAATGTAAATGTACTCAGCAAGACTTACAATCAGAACTAGCTACATATGCATCAGTATCAGCAAGGGGTGGTGGAGTTAACTGCCACAAACCAACTTTGACTCGGTGGCTATCCTGTACTACGAGTACTTTGTTTGAGGTGGCACACACGAGTCCACATATTCACCAAATCAATACACCACCATGGATCCGCCCTCATCTCCCTACGAGAAGGCCATCCATAGCACTCACGCTTATCTTGTGCATTTTAGAGTATCCATTTAACTTGTCTATGAGCAATGTAAGCGTTCCAAGTAGTCCATATCCGAGGACGCGGCTATTCGAATAGATCATTTATAACCCTGCAGGGGTGTACTTCTTCACACATGCTCTCGCCACTTACCGCCATGTACACGTCATGTATCTCGGCAACCTTCAAGAGGAAGCCTGGCAAGGGTGTCTGCCACGACCTGACTAACCACACAAGACTCTAGTCCATGTTTATCGCCTATCCGAGGTTGAACACGCAAAGGAAGTTCGGCTGAAGTTTCCATCATGGCCCCAAATGATGTGAGAGGGTTCCCAAGCCCACCATCCAGGTGCCACTTGGTACACCGTGCCATGTGCCTAGTCTATCACAAGCCCACTGTACCGGGTGCCACTTGGTAGACAAATAGCACTACCTATAAACACCAGAAAACTAGTTGCAACTCCTGGAAGAGATCAAGGTGATTAATAAGTCGAGAGAGCTTGGACTGCCCGGAGCCCAATGTGTGGTAGTAACTATCTTGGATCACAAACCCAGAACTAAGTTCCTAAGGACGGTTTCAATGAGACAACCCACCATGTACTCCTACACGGCCCTCTCATCGCTACCTTTACCAAATCGTGTTCACACACTTAGCTCTCAACAGTAGGAAATGTTTCACCACCATTCCAATCCATCCCAGATGAATCAGACCTGACACAAACACTACTGGAATCCACTTCTTTGTCGTCTGCCACTTCTTTGCCGTCTGCGGCTGACGGCAAGAGGTCTTTGCCGTCCGCTTACGAAAAACGGACGGCAAAGAACTGGCTGATGCAAAGAAGTCTTTGCCATCAGCCAGTTCTTTGTTGTCGGCTAGCAGATGACAAAGAATCTTTGCGTCAGTTGGCGGACGACAAGAGAGAGGTGGGCCCCACTAACGAGCTGCTTAGAAAAAAACTAACGGCCCCCTCTTTGCCGTCTGCTAGCGGACGGCAAAGAGAAAAAAGCGGACGGCAAAGGGGGCGGACGGCAAAGAGATAACCTAACTAACGGATCCCCACCCCCTTCCCTCTCTCTCTCTCTTTCTGTCCCTCTCTCCCCGACGAGACCACCGCGCCCCACCACCACCCCGCCGCCCCTCGCCCGTCGCCCCCGACCACCCGCCGCCCCCTTGCCCCTTCCCCACCACCCGCCACCGCCCCCCCCCGTCGCCCCACTACCCGCCGCCACCCCTTCCACGCAGGCCAGCCGTGCCGGGGCGTCCAGCCCCCCCGCCCCCTCCCCTGCATGACGTCCTCGCCCGTCTCGACGTGGCCTCCCCCCACCGGGCCGCCGCCGCCCCCACCCCCGCGGCCTCCCCCTCCACGGGCCGCGCCGCCCCCCCCCGCCTCCACCCGCCGCGCCTCCCCCTCCCACGGGCCGCTGCCACCCCACCCCCGTGGCTCCCCCTCCACCGCGGCCGTCTCCTCCCCCTCCACCGGCGATCCCTGCTGCAGGTGAGTGATCTGCCCCCCTTTTTTAGTTTAGTTTATTTTACTTATAGTTTTACTTTAGTTTTAGTTTCAGTTTAGTTTTAGTTTCATTTTAGTTTAGTTTATTTTAGATTAGTTTTAGTTTAGTTTAGAAGAAGAAGAGAGAAGGAGAGGAGGAGAGGAGAGAGAGGGGAGAGAGCAGAAGAAGAAAAAAGAGAAAAAAAGAGAAGAAGAAGAAGAAGAAGAAAAGAAGAAGAAGAAGAAGAAGAAGAAGAGAAGGAAGAACAGAAAGAAGAGAGCGAAGAGAAGAAGAGGAGGGAGAGGAGAGAGGAGAGGAGGAAGAAAGAAGGAGGAAAAGCAGAAGAAGAGTATTCTGTGAGAAGACAGAAAAGAAGAAGAAGAAGATATTGAATCTGCAAATATTGCTGCCACTGGTGTAATGTTGTGAAGTTTTGAAACTTCCAGATAGCATTGTCAGGCTTCAAGGACCATAGAAATGTCACCATAGAAAGAACATATCACCATAAAACCTCCCCCCGCCAATTCTTTAGATATAGTTTTAGATAATAAATAGTTTTAGATAGTTTACATATTAGAAATAAGAAGAAAAAGGAAAAGAAAAAGAAAAGAAGAAGAAGGGAAGGAAGAGGAAAAGAGAAAGAGAGAAAGAAGAAGAAAAGAAGAGAAGAAGAAAAAGGAAGAAGAAGAGAAAAAAAAGAAAAAAAAAAAAAAAAGACAAAAAAAAAAAAAAAAAAAAAAAAAAAAAAAAAAAAAAAAAAAAAAAAAAAGAAATGAAAAAAAAAGAAGAAAAGAAAGGAAAAGACGTTTTTATTACTTTCTTATTTAGGGTTCCGCCACGTTTGCAGTGTTCTTTCTTTTCTTTATTGAATGTTTTTATACTGCTAGCTAGTGCCTAGTTTGCTGACCCAAAGAAGTTAAAATAGTTATTATATGAAATTCAACTAAAGTCACATTTTTGACGACTAGTGCTACTAATAAATTCAACTAGAGCCATCATATGTCCACAAGTACATTGTTTTTTGAATGAGAATGATAACTTGTGTAGTTGATTATCCCTCACCCCCAGCCTGTCGTGTTTGGTCACTCTGCTTCAATGCCGCAATCCGCTCTGCAACCGATACGGTTGATGCTTTCGAGTTCTCAGTATCACTTGGGACTTCGTATCATCCGAGCAGGTATATAAAAGGAGAGATCTCCCCTTCACCCATCTCATTATGATAACTCGTTGTTTGCTACATCACTCATTGTCCCAAACTGCAGAGGCTGCCTGACACTTTATGAACATGCTGGGTGAAGATCCGCCAAAAATGTGAAGCTGCGATAGGCCGGCAGCGGGTTTCGCAGGCTGTGGGACGTGGAGTTGGTGATCAAGGAGGGCCACATGGCTGGGAGAAGTTCTACCGTGCCTACGACCTGCGGCAGGGGTACTTCCTTCTCTTCAGGTACGACGACGACGCCACAATGCTCATCGTGAAGGTGTTCAATGCGACTATGTGTCGCATGCGCTACGCTGACGACGATGATGCCAGTACGTTCTGCTCTTCTTATTCCTCTATATTTGGCTTTATCTCGCATCGATTGTTAACGGTCATTGTTGCATTTGGACAGGTAATGGGAGCAGCAGCACGACACTGGCTACAGCCAAAGCAGCAGCGATTCTGGCTGTAGCAAAAGCAACAGCGATTCTGGCTGTAGCAAAAGCAACAACAAGGAGGATGATCCGGACTGGAGTGGGGAAGAGAGGAGCAGAGTGGGCATCAGGCTGAGGATGACCTAGTGATGGTGGTGGCTGAGGATGACCTAGCGATGGTCGTGCCTGTCCTGCCTGAAGATGGCCTCGCGATGGTGGTGGTGCCTGACAATGACCTCGCGCCGGTGGTGGCGCCGGCGATCCCACATCTGGGCGACATGACCACGCCAATTGTGGTAGAAGACTACATCCCACTGCCTCCACCGCCTCGCCGCTCTTGGCGCATCATGCTGAGGAAGGAGAAGGAGAAGAACAATGAGAACTGAACTATGTCAGGTATGTTTGATCCAAAATGATCTATATATACTTAGCTTTGTTTCCTCCGAAATGAATAAGTTAGCTCTAAGTTAGCTCTAATATGCTTAGTTACCTATGTTAGCTCTAATATGCTTAGTTACCTATGTTGCTCTAATATGCTAAGTTATCTCTACTATGATTATTTCCTATAGGTTAACTCCAAATTACTTATGTTAGCACAAAATGACCAAGTTTACATAATAAGCTTATAGTCTTCTTCTTCTTCTTCTTCTTCTTCTTCTTTTCTTCTTCTTTCTTCTTCTTCTTCTTCTTCTTCTTCTTCTTCTTCTTCTTCTTCTTCTTCTTACTCTAGTCTTCTTCTAGTATTCTTCTAGTCTTCTTCTTCTTCTTCTTCCATTTTCTTCTAGGTTAGCTCCATTTTACTTAAGTATGCTTACTTCTTATAGTCTTGTTCTTCTTCTTCATTTTATTCTTCTTCTTCTAACATCTTGTTTATCATTTTGCAGATTTGATTTAATTCACGGAAGCTTGCATGGATGGAGTGCTTCTTTTCCATTTGTGCTTTATTTTGTATCAATGAACTTGCATGGTTGGAACTTGTTTATATGGACGGATGGATAACGGTGTTGGATGAACAATGTGAAACTTTTGTAATATGTAAGGATGGAACTATATATGTGTTGGTTATGTAGTATATGATGAAACTAGGTGTTGGATATGCTTGTTGTGTATATATGTATATCTGCGAATTGCTGTCAAATTGAATGAATTAAATTAAAACAGGGCTGTACAGGCTCTTTGCCGTCAGCTAGCTGACGGCAAACATGCCACGTGGTAGCTACCTGTAATTCCTAGGACTGGCATGTTTGAGCACTTTGCCGTCAGCCAGCGGACGGCAAAGACGTTAGCCTCTTTTCCATCCGCTGGCTGACGGCAAAGCACGCCGTTAACCCCTAACGGCCCTCACCCCACCTCACTGCTGTCCACGATCTTTGCCGTCTGCTGGCCACCAGAGGCGGACGGCACAATTCTTTGCCGTCCGTTTCCAGGAAGCAGACGGCAAAGAAGGCCTTTGCTGGCACGTGTTCATCCGGACATTTTGCCGTCTGCTGGCGGACAGCAAAGAGCTTTGCCGTCCGTGATCTATGCCTTTGCCGTCCGCCGTGGCAGACGGCAAAGAAGCTGAATCCAGTAGTGAAACTCTAAGATAGCAGCATAACAAGCAAGCATGAATAGTAGGCACATCATGGCTCAAACAACTCCTACTCATGCTAGTGGGTTTCAACTATTTACTGTGGCAAAGACGGTCATGCAGAGGAATGGGTTTAACTACCACAACATGTACAGTTGAATCGTTGTTGTCCTAATGCAAAAAGAGAGCAGGAGTGAGAGAGTGGGATTGTATTGGAGTGGTCAAGGGGGGTTGCTTGCGGCACTTGTGAAGATAGAACTGCACTTCATAAGTGTCAATGGTCTCAACGTCGTAAACATCTGCTATCGGGGGGGGATAAGCACCGACAAACAAGAAGGAACACAATCAATGCAATGCAACAATATGATGCATGATCATGACATGGCAATATGATGTGATTTGGGCTAATGCAACCAGCAACAGTTAAATGAAGTTGGTTCGAACGCAAGTTCAAATTCAAACTCCACATGAGGCATTTATACATGCCATTAATTCAAATTGTCATATACAGAAGCTCTAAGTTGTTCAAACACGCATGAAAATGTCAAACAGATTCTTGGATTTTTCTGCTAATTTTTCATATATAAATTATTTCATTCTGAGCTAACGGTTGAATTTCTGTGAATTTTTGTAGTTTAGGACATTTTTTGAAAATAAATAAATCATTTATTATTTAAAATCTAGAAAGCAATTACTGCATCCGCATTACGTCAGAGTGATGTCAGCAGGTCAACAGAGGCGTCCAGGTCAAACCTGACCTGTGGTCCCGCATGTCAGTGTCTCCGTGCTGGCTTGGGTCACAGACAGGTGGGCCCAGTCAAACCCCACATCAGCAAGGTCAATGCTAACACGTGGTCCACTGGAATCTGATTAACTCTACTAATTTCATTAGCCGGTTAATTAAATAGGTGGGGCCCGACTGTCATTGGGTCAGGGGGTGGTTAACTAGATGGTTAGGCACGTAATGACGGGTTAACCGGCGACTACTCGCGGCGCTAAGCAGTGCACGGCGGCGATCGCTGGCCGGCCGTTTCCGGCCATGGCTGGTCGCCTGGGTGGGTTACTGGGACGCCCCCAGTGTGGCGCGGTCCAGTGGTGGTTGTTGCAGCCACCGGCATGGGGTGTAGCGACGGCAGATACGGGCGAAGCGGCGGCCGTGTTGCGGTGGTGCTCGGGCACGGGGCTGCGGGTTGACAGCGACCCAACAAGGCAGCGAGGCGCATCAGTGGAACACCCGGAGCATGATGGGCAGTGGTGCAAGGCGGGACAAGCTCGGCATCAAGTAGAGCATCGGCCATGGCGGATGGTTTGTCGGATTCAGGGCTCCGCAGACCCAAGAAGGTTCCAACTCTGGGGCGTGTGCGAAGATCTCAACAAAGCCATTCTCAAGCTCACCGCCCTACAGCCTAGACTCGTTGAGTGCACGCGAGCAGGGAAGAAGATGAAACATCAGTTTACCAGGTTCGGGCCACCTTGTGGTGTAAAACCCTACTCCTGCTTTGTGGGGATTGGCCTCACGAGGAGGCCGAGGATGAACAAGAACAGTGGATGAACAGCCTCGGAGGGCTTGGTGGTGATAGTGGAGTGGATCTGATCCAGGTTCGTCCCCATCACGGTGGTGGCTATCCTATATTTATAGTGGCCTTGGTCTCTTCCCTCAGAACATAGGCGAGAACGGACCCCACAACGACCAATTGAAAGGGGACAAGAAGTACATCTAATCCTGATGAAAGGTGGTCTTTTGCCTGCAAAGCTCTGGTCGTGACGCAGCGGTGGTCTCGGCGCATGACATCCGTCCCGCGGAGCTCATGGTCTTGGTCTTGTTGCACCGAATCGAAACCTTTGGGAAACTCCTCGGAACCTACATCTGTCCTTGCTCCCTTAGCACCGAAAGGAATCTGCCTACCTCTGCGCCCGCCTGGCCATGGTCGTCATGGCTCACGTCATCGCAGCCTCGTGAGGCTGAGTACCTGCAAGAAATCTTCGCTCCTCAGGAGGCAGCCTGGGGAGGCCGCTCCTTGGAGGTCTTGGTGCTGTCCACCTCGAGAGGCCAGGGGCCCTCACGAGGGTCTTGTCTTGGAGTGTCGTAGCTGGGCCGTACAGGGCCGTCGAGCAGCCACATGTGGGCCGCAGGCAGCAGGTCTGGGTACCCCCAATCCCAGAACGCCGACAGTAGCCCCCGGGCCCAAGGCGCGCTCGGGCTGGCTTAGAGGCGAAGCCGAAGAGAGAGAGCGGAGCACCACGGGCCCCAATAGCCTGTGGGCCAGGCTTGACGTGTGCGCTCGACGAGGCCCGACGCCTCCGCTCCCCCACGTCGCCTCGGCAATGTCCCATGCTGACAAAAGACTACGCTCGCATAGGGCCATCATTGCTCACCTTCGCCCCGCTCCAGATCCCCTTCTCCAACCGAAGCTTCTACAGATCCAGTCGCAACTCCGCTCCCCTTCCTTCTCCTACTCCAATGCCGGCGACCCTCCGAGTGGCGCGCGGAAGCCAAAGCCCGTGGCCCAGGCACCAAGCTCCTCCTCTCCTGTGCCAGCACTTGGCGCATCCTCCATCGCCGAGGTGGGCATCTCGACCCCGTGCTCCCGCAGACAGTGAGCGAGGTACGCGCACATGAGTAGGGAAGGAAGACGGATGCGGCCAGTCTGTCGAGCAGTGGATCTGTGGCAGAAGCTACCCTTCTTGTCCACAAGGATCTGATCGCGGGGCGAAGGGGAGGCATGGATGGCCCTAATGCGAGCGCTAGTCTTTTGTCAGCCTGGGACAGTTGCCGAGGCGACGTGGGGGAGCGGAGGCTCGGTGCCTCGTCGAGCGCCCACACGTCAAGCTGGCCCCCACAGGCTATGGGGCCACGTGGTGCTCCGCTCTCTCTCCGGCTTCGCCTCTAAGCCACCCGAGCGCGCCTTGGGCCGGGGGCTATGTCGGGTTCTGGGATTGGGGGGTACCCAGCCTGGCCTGCCGCGGCCACAATGTGGCTGCCTCGACAGCCCTGTACGGCCCAGCTACGAACAACTCCAAGACAAGACCCTCGTGAGGGCCCCATGGACCTTCGAGGGGTGGACAGCACCCAAGACTCCAAGGGAGCGGCCCTCCCCAGGCTGCCTCCTGAGGACGAAGATTTCTATGCAGGTTACTCAGCCTCACGAGGCTGCGATGAACTGAGCACATGACGACCATGGCCAGGCGGGCGCAAGAGGAGGCAGATTCCCTTCGGTGCTAAGGGAGCAAGGACAGTGTAGGTTCCCGAGGAGTTTCCCAAAGGTTTCGATTTCTGGTGCAACAAGACCAAGACCATGAGCTCCGCGGGAGGATGTCATCGCCGAGCCCACCGGCTGCGTCACGACCAGAAGCTTTGGCAGGCAAAAGAACAACCTCATCAGGGATTAGATGTACTTCTTGTCCCCTTTCAAATTGGTCGTTGTGGGGTCCGTCTCGCCTATGTTCTGAGGGAAGAGGACCAAGGCCACTATAACTATAGGCTTAGCCACCACAGTGAATGGGGGACGAACCGGATCAGATCCCTCCACTATCACCACCAAGACCTCGCGAGGCTGTTCATCACTGTATTGTTCAATCCTCGGCCTCCTCGTGAGGCAATCCACACAAAGCAGGGTAGGGTTTTACACCACAAGGTGGCCGAACCTGGGTAAACTGATGGTTAATCTTCTTCCCTGCTCGCGTTGACTCAACGAGTCTAGGCGTAGGGCGGTGGTGAGCTTAGAGAATTGGCTTGTTGAGATCTTTGCGCACACGCCCCACGAGTTGGAACCTTCTTGGGTCCTGCGGAGCCCTGAATCCGACAACCTCGCATGGCCGATGCTCTACTTTGATGCCGAGCTTGTCGCCTGCACCACTGCCCATTCATGCTCCGGGTGTTCCACTGATGGCCTCGCTGCCTGTTGGGTCGCTTGTCAACCCGCGCCCCGTGCCCGAGCACCACGCAAAACACGGGGCCGCCGCTTCGCCCGTATCTGCCGTCGCTACACCCCATGCCGGTGGACATGTGTCATGCAACAACCCACCACTGGACGCGCCCACCCTGGGGCTCACAGTGAACCCACCCAGGACGACAAGCCATGGCCGGAAACGGACGGCCAGCGATCGCAGCCGTGCATGCTTAGCGACGGCGAAGTAGTCGACGGATTAACCCGTCATACGTGCCTAACCATTAGTTAACCACCCCCTGACCAATGACAGTCGGGCCCCACCTATTTATTTAACCGGCTAATGAAATTAGTTAGAGTTAATCAGATTCCAGTGGACCACGTGTTAGCATTGACCTTGCCTGATGTGGCGTTTGACTGGGCCCACCTGTACTGTGACCCAAGCCAGAGCACGGCGACACTGACATGCGGGGACCCCCCCCCCCCCCCCCACAGGTCAGGTTTGACCGGGACCGCCCTGTTGACCTGCTGACTCACTCTTGACGTAATGCGGATGCAGTAATTGCTTCTGATTTTAAATAATAAATGATTTATTTATTTTCAAAAAATGTCCTTAAACTCCAAAATTCAAGAAATTCAACCGTTAGCTCAGATGGAAATAGGTATATACTGAAAAATCTAGCAGAAAGAAAAATCAAAGAATCTGTTTATGACATTTTCATGCGTGTTTGAACAACTTAGAGCTCTGTATATGACCAATTTTGAAAATTAATGGCTTATAAATGCCTCATGTGGAGTTTGAATTTGAACCTTGCGTTCGAACCAACTTCATTTTAAACTGTTGTGTTGCATTAGCCCAAATCACATCATATTCGCCATTGTCATGATCATGCATTCATATTGTTGCATTGCATGATTGTGTTCATTCTTGGTTTGTCGGTGCTTTCCCTCCCGATAGCAGATGTTTTACGACGTTGAGACCATGACACTTATGAAGTGCAGTTTCTATCTTACACAGTGCCAGGCAAGCAACCCCCCTTGACCACACTTCCAATACAATCCCACTCCTCACTCCTGCTCTCTTTTATTGCATTAGGACAAAAACGATTCAATGTTACATGTTGTGGTAGTTAAACCCATTCATCTCAGACCTGTCTTTGCCACAGTAAATAGTGAACCACTAGCATGAGTAGGAGTTGTTTGAGCCATGATGTGCCTTACTCATTCATGCTTGCTTGTTATCCTGCTAGGCTTAGAGTTCACTACTGGATCAGCTTCTTTGCCGTTCTGCCACGGCGGGACGGCAAAGGCGTAGATAACGGACGGCCAAAGCTCTTTGCGGTCCGCCAGCAGGACGGCAAAAATGTCCCGGATGAAAACGTGCCAGCAAAGGCTTCCGTTGCCGTCTGCTTCCGGAAACGGACGGCAAAGGAATTGTGCCGTCCGCCTCTGGTGGCCAGCAGACGGCAAAGATGTGGACAGAGTGAGGTGGGGGTGAGGGGCCGTTAGGGGTAACGGCGTGCTTTGCCGTCAGCCAGCGGATGGAAAAAGCGGCTAACGCTCTTGCGTCCCTGGCTGACGGCAAAGGGCCTACAAACATGCCAGTCAGGATTACAGGTAGCTACCACGTGGCATGTTTGGCCGTCAGCTAGCTGACGGCAAGCAGCCTGTACAGCCCTGTTTTTAATTTAAATTCATTCAATTTGACAGCAATTGCAAAGATTACAATATACACAACAAGCATATCCCAACACACTAGTTTCATCATATAACATTTAACATAAACAAACACATATATAGTTCATCCTTACATATACAAAAAGTTTCCACATTGTTCATCAACACCGTTATCCATCCGTCCATTATAACAAGTTCCAACCAGCAAGTTCATTGATACAAAATAAAAGCACAAATGGAAAAAGACGCACTCCCATCCATGCAAGCTTCCGTTGAATTAAATCAAATCTGCAAAATGATAAACAAGGAGTTAGCAAGAAGAAGAATAAAATGAAAGAAGAGAACAAGACTAAAGAAGTAAGCCTACTTAAGTAAATGGAGCTAACTAGGAAGAAAGAAGAAGAAGAAGAAGAAAGAAGACTAGAAAGAATCCTAGAAGAAGGACTAGACGATTAAGAAAAGAAAGAAGAAAGAAGAGAGAAGAAAAATAGAAAAGAGAAGGAAGAGAAGAAAAGAATGAAAAGAAGAAGAAAGCAAGAAGAGAGAAAGAAGAAGAAAGAAAGAAAGAAAGAAGAAAAGACAGAAGAAAGAGAAGAAGGAAAGAAGAGGAAGCAAGAAGAAGAAAGAAGAAGAGAGAAAAGAAGAAAAAGAGAAGAAGGACGAAGAAGAAGAAGAAGACTATAAGCTTATTATGTAAACTGGTCATTTTGTGGCTAAACAGAAGTAATTTTGGGTTAACCTATAGGAAGTAATCATAGTTTAGAGATTAACTTGAGCATATTAGAGCTCAACATAGGTAAATAAGCATATTAGAGCTAACATAGGTAATAAGAAAATTAGAGCTAATTAGAGCTAACTTATGTAATTTCGGAGAAAACAAAGCTAAGTATATATAGTCCATTTTGGATCAAACATACCTGGACATAGTTCAGTTCTCATTGTTCTTCTCCTTCTCCTTCCTCAGAAAGAGGATGACCTCGTCGCTCGCAAACCGGCAATGTCCGAAAAATACAACTGACTAGGTAGACTCTCCCCCCTGCTAAGAACCACACAAGCAGAGCGGCGAGGCGCGAGCGTCCCAGCTTTGAGGGGGGACACACGCCAAGGGCCCCGCCGCCGGGGGCGAGCCGGCGAGCGATGGGGGGATACAAAGCGACCGTGCCTTGGGGGAGGGGCAAGCACCGCGGCCCCGGGGCCAGAAGAGGGGAGAGGAGACCGTAACGGCCTCGGGGCAGATGCCGGGCTTCCGCCGGGGACGGGGCCAGGAATCACGATTGCCCCCCATTATCTAGCGGGACCGCGCTTAGTGGGGAGTTCCCACTACCCACCCCCTGACCCCCGAATTCTTCCTTTTAACAGTGGCGGTCCGAGGATCTTATCAACCTCGTTACCGCCCCCGGCTGGGTGAGGCAGAACGCGGCAGGAGGCGGGCCCACCCTCGGCCCGGCCCGCACGTGGGGAATGGAACCGGGGTAGCGGATCTCACCCCCCCAGTTGGGCCCCCGGGAGACGGTATGCTCGCCACACCCCGAGGCAAAACTGCTGATGTGGATGCCGGTACTGAATTGAAGGCAGTACCTAGAGGCACACCCCCCAGGGGGTTCCCCGCCACGGTGGCCGGCGATTGGCAGACGGGGGCCAGCGTGCGCAACCTACCCTTCCATTACCCCCTCCACCTCTGCCGCGACGGGTCGGGATGAGACCCTAGCCTTACGAGGTGCCGATCAGCATCTACTGCAACCAAGCGGAAGTTTGTGGAGGGCCCATTCGCCGGGGCAGACACGTAACGGTGCACCCGGGCCGGCATGTGCAGGGTACCCCGGGACGCGTGAGTCACGCGGGCCCCCCGGGAATGCCTGAGACCTCCACGTATCTCCCGGCGCAGCAGTGAGCGGTGAGAGCGGCAGGGATACCAGTACATAGGACACACCAACCAGGGGATGCGAGACTGCGCTGCAAACTCCCGTACCGGCAGGGAGGAACCGCGTCGGGGCGGAGGTGCCCCCTATACCCCATCATCCCCCCGTCGGACCAATACAACGCCATGACTAAGGAAGGCAAAACGCCTAGAAGCCAGCCACAGTCCGCAGGAGGAGGGACCCAACAGCCTCTTTGCAGCAGGACCTGGGGCGGGTGGGCCGGCACAGACACCCTACCCGCGAATTCAGGAAGACAAGAGGAGGACGCCGGGGAGTGGCGGGAAATGGGTCTACTCCTGCTTTTTTCCTCTTTCTTTTTTCCATGAACATGGAGACAGGCGCCGGGGACGATGTACCGCCGGGGATCGTGCCACAAGGGAAGGTCCGGGGACGCCACCGTGACCACTCTCCCGGTGGAACATAACCGCACCCAACCTCGGACGCTCACCCCCCGACACCTGACGGCCCCAAGGACGGCCCGGACCAACCCCCACCCGGCATCGGTCTTAGCCGGTGGATGGGCACTCCTGGAAGGGACACTCTCCCTCCCCCAGCCACCCTCGAGGCATTCCCCGATCTCATTGCGGGCCGGTACATGGATCCGCCCCGCGTTTCACAAAGGGGGATACCGGGGAACCTTTGCCCTCCCGGCCTCCCCGAGAATATCTCGCCCTCGGTCCGCATGACCCGGAGGGGCGGAAACAGAGCCAGCCGTCACCGCAACACTATACACCTCCTGCCGTGGACAGACAACCTTGCTCGGACACGGGGGCCACACCCGGCAGGAAAGGGTGGAGGCAGTGGAACGGAGGAGCTCTCCGCTGAGATAGGACCCTGCCCACCCTCTCCCCCCCGCACACCCTTCTCAAACTCCCCTGCCTTACCCCACACCCCCCAACACCCACCCCAACTCCCCCCCTTCAGTCTTCTCCCCAATGATTCTCTCCTCCCCCCCGCACCCACACGGGAGGAACCTTCCCCGCTGGAAGTCTCGCGGGAGGAACGCCAGCACATTCCCCACAACCACACCCCTATCACCCCGTCAGGAGAAAGAGGCACCCTGAGGAGGAAGACAGAACTAATCCCGCCCGCCCACACACCTACTCCCTCGCCTTCACACCACAGCGTGATCCACCCTCCTCACCCTTCACGGAGCACGCCACTCCCCTCTTCCACACTTACCTAAACGCGCCGAACCCTATCCCCCCGTATACCCCATCGACCCCCCCCCTTGCCCAGGGGAGGGGGCACACCCTCTGACAGTCGGCGTTCTGAGGACCCCGATCTCCCCCACGTGGGAAAAGAATGAGACGCTAGTACCACGCGGAATGAGACGACCACCGTGGGACACGAACTCCTCCTGCCGTCGAGATCGTCCCCGTCCTCCAGATGCCCCATCCACGGCAACCCGCCCACCCCCCGCCCTTGTCTAGCTCTACTCCGAGGGCCTCCACCGAGCACCCCCCAACCAACCCCACCCCTTCCGGAAGAGTGAGATGTCGACCAGCACCAACCCCCCACCGCGCCCCTACCACCCCACAACGCCCGCCCATAAAATGTGAAACCCACCCCCACAGAACTGGCCCCCCCCCAGGCCAGCCCCCCCCCCCCACACCCCACACACCCCCCCCACCCAAAACACACACACCCTCAAACCCCACCAAACCCCAACAACCACTCCCCGCCACCCCCCCCTCCCACCAACCCCCCACCCTCAACACAACCCACACCACAAAACACCCAACCCAAAAAACCCCCCAAACACACCTCCACAACCCCAATCCCACACCCGCACCCCCCCAAAGCCAACGTCTCGTTCGCTTACTAGTTACACCCTTTCACCCCACCCGCCCCAAACCCCCCCCAACACTACTCACCACCCAACGAGCGCAAGGAACCCCTCCCCACACCCGCCCCCGGAATAATCTCCCACCATACACCAAGGCTACCCTCTCGCCACACCCAACACAAGCACACCTTACTCAGCCGTAACTACACCACAACCAACGCCCTAACCCACCCACCCCCCAACCATCCTTCCCGACCTAGCCACCCCACGCCCTGCCCCACTCCTATTAAACACCGCTCCGGAACCATCTGACGTCCAGGGGGAAACCAAGGAACCAAAGACCGGCGGAACCCCAAAGGGCGTACAACGACCCAACGGAGGCGAAGCCCCCACCCACCCCCCGCAGCGCCCACCGACCCGAACATCACCCTCGCTCAACACCACGGACCCCGCCCCCGCCCCATCTGCCACGCTCTCCTACCTCTCGATGCTACCATGCACCATCACCCCCGACACCCAACATCACCACCCCCCCACCCCACCTCCCCCCATGACCCTGCCCCCCACCCCGTGCACCCGACCCCCTTCCTTTTTTTTTGGTTACCTCCCTCCTGTGGACTCCCCACGAACCGGTGGACTGGGGGCTGGTGGAGGGAAGCCATGTGGGAGGTGGAGGGTGGTCGGTGGAGGGTGGCAGGACAGTGGGATTGTCATAGTCTTCTACCACAATTATTGGGCAGTGGTCCATGGTCAGGCAAGATGTCCATGGGAACCCGCTGGCAGGGGGGGCAAGGGCACCTATGCTAGGGGATAGCAGCGCCCAGACAAAAAAAACGGCGCCGGAGAGGTAATTGCTAATGGCCTACAACCAACCCACACCTCCATCGCCTGAGGCCAGTCTTCTTCAGCACAGGACAGCGGCGCTAGTCACGGAACATCGCTACCAAGGTCACTCCTCAGCCACCCAACATCAGAGGTCATCCCTCAGCTTGACACAAAAACGCCCCCCTCGTGCCCACTCTGCTCCGTCTTTTCCACACTCCAGTCCGGAATCACTTACACACAACATACCTGTCTACGATCTTGGCCTTTTCGAACTACAAGCCCCACGAATCGCTGTCATGGGACCTCTTTGCAATACCGAGACACAACGAATCGCTGCTCCTCTGTCCTTTGATATTATAAGGCGTTTTGGCATCTTCGTAAGTTCTATCGTAGACATCGTTGATGTCTTAGTTCATGTGGTGTGGTTTTTTGTCTGTGTTCCATGATCAGCGGTTGCTGATGCTCCCACTCTTACCTGTCCAAAATGCAAACACTGACCGTTTCTCTTAAAATAATAGGAAAGATGCAGAGCCCCGCAATCTACCCCGATTAATTAATGTAAAGCCCACAACACACCTTATAGGGAAACGACCGAAAAGGAATAAGAAGAAGGCAGCAGAGAGGCAAAAGACCACAGACGAAAAGGACCGTACTGGCATCATCGTCGTCAGCGTTAGCGCATGGGAACCCAACCCAAAAGTCACGCTCTCACAGAACTTACCCCCCCCCACTCCACTTCCAGCCACACACCCAAAACCTTAACAAGCACAACCATGAACGACCCCCCCACCCCCCAGAACCCCCACAATCACACCTCCCACAACCCGACCACCCCGACCCCCCAAGGTGGCGTCCGTCGTCGTCTGAAGAGAAGGACAGTACCACGGCCCGAGGTCCGTAAGCGCCAATCGGTATAGAGCCAGCTACCGACACCACCCCCCTTGTCCACAGACCATTTCAGTGGCCCTCCTTGCATCACCCAAAAATCAACCAAGATCACCCACAAGCCTAGCGAAAACACGCCCCACCCCCGGCCAACCACCGGCCCCACCTCCCCCCCCCCCTTATCCGCCCAGCCACTCAGCTTTCAAACGTACCTTTAGCGGGCCAAACTTTCACCCAGCCCCATCCCTGTTCATACAAAGTAAGCGTCAGGCAGCCCTCCTGCAGTTAACTAGGCCCGGACAATGACGTGACCTCCCTGTTACTCCTCGGTAGACACGCAAAAAACAGAGTTATAACTCCGACTGAGATGGGTGAAGGGCGACGATCTTCTCATTCTTAATACTATACCGCCCTCGTCGTTGGATGATACCCTGAAACCCCCCCCCCCCGCCCCCCCCCCCCCTCCCAACCCCCAACACAGTCCCCACGTATGATACTGAAGAACCTCGAAAGCACTCCCAAATCGTACTCCGGCACCCGCCCCCCCCCTCCCACCCCACATCCTCCACCCACCCCGCCCACCCACCCATCCCCCCTCTCCTTCCCTCCCCCCCCCCGCCCCTTCCCCCTCCCTCTTCCGTCCTAACTATCTCCACCCCCCTGTCCCGTCTCTCCGTGCTGCTCGGCCAGAGCGCGGTCGGCACGGGGGCGGTGGCGGCTTCCCCCCATCTCTGATAAGCAGAAGAAAGTAACGCAACACACCAAGTTATATTTCTCATTCAATAAAAACAAGGTACTTGTGCGGACATATGATGCTCTAGTTGAATTTATTAGTTAGCACTAGTCGTTCAAAAATGGTTGACTTTAGTTGAATTTCATATAATAACTATTTTAACTTCTTTGGGCAGCAACTAGGCAATAAGCTAGCAGTATAAAACATTCAAACTAGAAAAGAAAGGAAACTGACAAAAAGTGGCGGCGGAACCCTAATAAGAAAGTTATAAAAAAAGTTGGGAAGGTGGAGGAGTAGGAAAAGGAGTGGTGAGTGTGTGGGAAGGAGGGTATTGGAGTAGGAGGAAGCGGAGAAAGGGGAGGAGGTGAGGATGATGAGTATTAGGAGTAGGGATGAGGATTCCAGTAGTAGGAAGGAGTAGAGTAGGAGGAGAGGAGGGAGTTATGAGGTGATTCTTATTCTTCTTATGGTTTCTTTTGGCTTCTGTTTCTTCTTTTTGGCTCTATGGGTGTTCTTCTTCTTTTTCTTCTTCTTCTTCTTCTTCTTCTTCTTCTTCTTCTTCGCTCTTTTCGTATTCTTTTTCTCTCCTCTTCCTCTTCGTTCCTTCCCTTTCCTCTTCTTCTTTTCCTTTGTTTCTTTTTCCTTTTTCCTTCTTATTTTCTTAATATTTAAACTATTCTAAAACTATTTATATCTAAAAACTTATCTAAAGAATTGGCCGGGGGGGGGGGGTGGAGGTTGTTTATGGTTATTATGTTCTTTCTATTGTGACCTGTTCTATGGTTGTTTGCCTTTGAAGCATGACAATGCTACTGGAAGTTTCACAAACTTTCACAACATTCAAACCAGTGCGCAATATTTGCAGATTCAATATATTTTCTGAGGAGGGAGGAGGAAGGAGGAAGAGGAGGAAGAGGAGAGCAGGGGGGAAACGAGGAGTAGGAGGAGTAGGAAGCAGATTTTAATACAAAAGTTGCAATACCTCATAATATGACCGATTATGTCTTCCTATTCTTCATTCTTCTTCTTATTCTTCTTATCTTCGTCTTCTTCTTAGTCTCCTTCTTCTTCTTCTTTCTTCTTATTAGTATTCTTCTTCTTCTTATTCTTCTTCTTTCTTCTCTTATTTATTTCTTACTTCTCCCTCCTCTTCCTCCCTCCCTCCTTCCTCCTTCTACTCTTCTTCTTTCTAAACTAAAACTACAAAACTAACTAAATAAACATAACTAAAAATGAAACCTAAAACTAAACTGAAACTAAACTAAAGTAAAACTATAGTAAAATAAACTAAAACTAAAAAAAGGGGGGCAGATCATCACCTGCAGGCAGGGGAATCGCCGGTGGAGGGAAGGAGAAGGAAAGGTGGAGGCGGGAGGAAAAGGAGGGGGGGGGTGGGCAGAGGACAGGGGAGGGGGAGGACAGCGGCGGTGGAGGAAGCGACGGCGTGGGGGGACGGCGACGGCCGGTGGAGGGGGAGGAAGAGGCGGGGGGAGGGGGGGGCGGCGGCGGAACGGTGGAGGGGGTCGGAGGCCACGCGAGACGGGGCGAGGACGTCCATGCAGGGGAGGGGCGGGCGGTGGACGGCCCGGCAGGATGGACATGAGTGGAAGGTGGGGGCGGAGGGTCGTGTTAGGGCGCGGGTCGACGGGGCGGTGGCGGGGTGGGGGGAAAGGGGACCGGGCAAGGGGCAAGGGGGCGGCGGGTGGTCGGGGCGACGGGGCGAGGGGCGGCGGCGGGTGGTGGGGGCGGCGGTGGTCTCGTCGGGGAGAGAGGGACAGAAAGAGAGAGAGAGAGGGAAGGAGGGGTGGGGATCCGTTAGTTAGGTTATCTCTTTGCCGTCCGCCCCCTTTGCCGTCCGCTTTTTTTCTCTTTGCCGTCCGCTAGCAGACGGCAAAGAGGGGGCCGTTAGTTTTTTTCTAAGCAGCTCGTTAGTGGGGCCCACCTCTCTCTTTGTCGTCCGCCAACTGACGGCAAAGATTCTTTGTCATCTGCTAGCCGACAACAAAGAACTGGCTGATGGCAAAGACCTTCTTTGCCATCAGCCAGTTCTTTGCCGTCCGTTTTTCGTAAGCGGACGGCAAAGACCTTCTTTGCCGTCAGCCAGCAGACGGCAAAGAAGTGGCAGACGACAAAGAAGTGGATTCCAGTAGTGTTTGTGTCAGGTCTGATTCATCTGGGATGGATTGGAATGGTGGTGAACATTTCCTACTGTTGAGAGCTAAGTGTGTGAACACGATTTGGTAAAGGTAGCGATGAGAGGCCGTGTAGGAGTACATGGTGGGTTGTCTCATTGAAACCGTCCTTAGGAACTTAGTTCTGGGTTTGTGATCCAAGATAGTTACTACCACACATTGGGCTCCGGGCAGTCCAAGCTCTCTCGACTTATTAATCACCTTGATCTCTGTCCAGGAGTTGCAACTAGTTTCTGGTGTTTATAGGTAGTGCTATTTGTCTACCAAGTGGCACCCGGTACAGGTGGGCTTGTGATAGACTAGGCACAGTGGCACGGTGTACCAAGTGGCACCTGGATGGTGGGCTTGGGAACCCTGCTCACATCATTTGGGGCCATGATGGAAACTTCAGCCGAACTTCCTTTGCGTGTTCAACCTCGGATAGGCGATAAACATGGACTAGAGTCTTGTGTGGTTAGTCAGGTCGTGGCAGACACCCTTGCCAGGCTTCCTCTTGAAGGTTGCCGAGATACATGACGTGTACATGGCGGTAAGTGGCGAGAGCATGTGTGAAGAAGTACACCCCTGCAGGGTTATAAATGATCTATTCGAATAGCCGCGTCCTCGGATATGGACTACTTGGAACGCTTACATTGCTCATAGACAAGTTAAATGGATACTCTAAAATGCACAAGATAAGCGTGAGTGCTATGGATGGCCTTCTCGTAGGGAGATGAGGGCGGATCCATGGTGGTGTATTGATTTGGTGAATATGTGGACTCGTGTGTGCCACCTCAAACAAAGTACTCGTAGTACAGGATAGCCACCGAGTCAAAGTTGGTTTGGTGCAGTTAAACTCCACCACCCCTTTGCTGATACTGATGCATATGTAGCTAGTTCTGATGTAAGTCTTGCTGAGTACATTTACATTTGTACTCACGTTTGCTTAATTTATGTTTTGCAGAGGAGACTTCAGTCTCACTAGTAGTTCTACGTGCCCTTTGACGATTAGCTTGGGAATCCCAGACAGAGGTCTGGTTCCTATGGAGGGTCTTGTAGATAGTCATCTTTCTAGCTTTCTCTCTTTTAAGATGTCTGTACTCAGACATGTTTATGCTTCCGCTTGGCTTGTATGACTTTGTGTGAATGGTTATGAGACCCACTGCTTGTAATAAATGCTATGATGGCTCTTCTGGGCCTTTATCTATATGAGTTGTTGAGTTATGTTGTGATGCCATGTTGTACAGCGCATACTTGCATGTTATGCGTACGTGTAACGTGTATTGCTATGTGTGGGATCCGACACCTAGTTGTTTATTCTTTGTAGCCTTCCTTATAGGGAAATGTCTCCTGGTGTTTCCACTGAGCCATGGTAGTTCGCTACTACTCTGGAACAGTTAGGTTGGCCGGCATGTATCCTTCTTTGTTCCTATGTTTGTCCCTTCGGGGAAATGTCACTCGTTGTTCCTTTAAGTCCTTGTAGCTTGCTACGACTTGGGTTCAAACGTTGATGAAAGACATGTTCATTGCTGGGTTACGTATGCCTATCCCTGTAAGTTTGAGCCACCTTGGGATTGCGACTAGTCCTGTCGGCCCAGGTTCTCTGTCATATGGATGCTAGCGACACAATCATATACATGAGTCAAAAGGCGCAAACGGTCCCGGCCAAGGTAAGGCTGCAGCCGTGGGAATATCGTGCGTGAGGCCACAAAGTGATATGATGTGTTACATGCTAGATCGGTGTGACTTAGGATCGGGGTCCCGACATGTGGCCGGAGACATGACGGAGACAGTGGGGCAACACGCGGGAACTTGCCAGTCTTGAGGTCTGGGAAGAAGAGAAGAATCATGGACAAGGCACTCGATGCAGAGGCCGTGGCGGTGCGTGCGTGCTCGTAGGTGAAGGAGGGGGTCGTCGGGGATCTCTCCATGGTGGCCATAGGGTCAGAGGCGTGGCGAGGAAGCTACCCCGAGCTCGAGTTGTTGCTCGGCCGGAGCATGGTGGACGGGGCGATGGCGTGGCATGGGCTGGCCTTACCTGGCGGTGGCGAGGGAAGTGGAAGGGTGGAGTCGGTCGAGGAAGGCTAGGTCTAGAACCAGGACATGTTTTATAGGCCTCTAGGGCGCTAGACGGTCATCAAATCAAGGAGCTCATCGACGTGGTGCCTTGGATGCGTGCCGTACAGGTAGATGACGACTCTCTGCGTGTGGGCTGGAAGGGTTATTGCTGCTGCGTGGGTTTTGATGTGGACATGGCTGCATCAGATACAATAAAAAATAACGCACGGATATATATTTTACATGTGATTTCTATTATCAATAATTTCATGAATTATTTTATGTTAAACAAACAAAGATACAACACATTTATTATTATATGCATAATTAGAGAAGAATTATACACGCCGGGCATGAAGATGTGTCTGCACATGCTTGAGTTTGCACTAGCAATATGCCATGGTGGCCTACGATCAACATTACCAATACATTCAAGATGGTGGGTCCATGAGGGTGCAGACCAATATTTGCTTTTGTCTAGGGATGGCACCCGCAGGGTATGGGTATGGGTGGAGCCACCCCATACCCTTACCCATCCGCCCTGAACTTACCTATCACCCATACCCATACCCGTCAAGGGTACAACTTTTTCCCATACCCATCACCCGACAGGGTATATGGGTACCCGCGGGTAAAATATCCGCATTTAGAACACATTAAATTGAGCATAAAATAGTTGTAAAAAGCAACATATAATCATAATTTATTAATAGCAACAGATTTTAAACAACATATTGTAACAACAACACATTCTCATAAAAGACATGCTTATAAAGCAACACATAAAAATGTTAAACAGGAACACATAATCATAAATAACAACACATACCCATACACTTTAAGCTCACAAAATCACGATAAATTATAGAGATAATTTGACTGCACAACAGAGTTTTTACCTAGCGCAATTAAGGGGGAAAAGTTAATATGTTAGGATATTAAAGAAAATCCACTTGTCAACATTTTAGATGGGTACATGGGTACGCGGGCATGGGTTATACGATCCCATACCCGTACCCTTTCTACCAGATGGGTATGACTTATTCCCATTTAAGTACCCATGGGTAAATTTTTGTCCCATACCCTTACCATAATAGGGTTTTTACCCGCAGGGTACGCGGGTAATGGGTACCCATTGCCATCCCTACTTATGTCTACGTGGGCTTCACCAAAGAATTGAGGCTGGTCCAAGAGCATTACGACGCACAGGCCAACACATCATGTCTGCTTTCGTCAGTGATAAGAAATCCGAAGACAACACAAGATGTCTGTCACCATACAGTCTTTTAATAAATAGCTAGTCTACGTTAGTGTTTAGACTCGGGTTTTGTTTAGAGAAGTTTAGCTTTAGCTACTTTCAATTGTCTTCGCTCGTAGCGGCTAGTGCGACCATCAAGACATCCTATCAGAACCCCATCTTGTGAGATTTATTTCATCTAGCATATTCGCAATTTTGAGATTGCTTGGCTATTATTTTCTTGCATGTTCTTCGATTTGCTTGCAGGAAAAATCCTTCAAGGATAGGTCGATCGCGCCTTTGGCTCGGTCGATAACATCGCGGAGTTGGTTCAGCGATTGCCGTGGATATCAGTCGTGTACGGTTTTCCCTGTACGGTTGGTAGCCGGATCGTGAGGGTCAAGTCCAACCCAAAATCATAGTTATCTCTCTCTCATCAAAAGATCGGGCCCCAGTTCACATCAAGTGGTATCAGTTTTCAGGTTCATCGTTGAGAGATTTACAATTTTCTTAGATTAGATTGTTTTTAGTCCTACAACCCATAAAAAGCCAAAAAAATAATTAGATTAGTTCATCCGCTACACCTACCTTTTTAGCCTTTAGCAATTTGCATCTAGTATTTGCTTTGTTGAATTCTTGGTTGCATTCATCCTAGAATTAGTGTTGCTTTAGATTTGTTAGGGTGTAAAAAAATCTACTAGATCAATCTCGTTTTGGACCTTCCTCCTACTATTTGCCGCTACGCTAGATCTTCATTAAAAATTCCAATATTTGTTGCATGCAGTCCGACGCCCCATCAATTAACATCCTTGATGTTTGTCGCCTTCCACACGGGCGTACATGTCCACGCTGCAGCACGTGTTTTCTCTGTATGCAGTACTTAACCTGCTCCTGCCCTGCTGCCACGTACACCCAGCGTAACCACGTGTGTGCCCAGCTGCGCCGCTTGCCTTTGCATGCATGCAATGCCGCTCTTGATTTTTTTAATCCTCGCACGATCTTGCATGCACGCAACATCATCAAAGGGAACTTGCCTTTCCTGCAATAGTAGCATCTATTTCAATTCCTGCTAATTCATCTTGTGTACTTGCCTTTTGCTAGTAACCGGCTTGGCAAAAAAAGGAAAAAAAAGAAAAAATAAAAAAGAGAAAAAAGGAAAAAAGGAATTTTTTTTTTAAAAAAACAGGCCGGCTAGCATCTGTTTTGGACCGTTTCACTCTGTTGGCTACTCAGGACTTTGTTTTTCTGCTACTTGATCAACGTACCATCTCATATAATTTCCAAAGTAGTTTATACACTCGTGTGTCCATCCATTATATCCTCTCTTGCATACAATCACATATTTTTTCCACAGGTTTCACTCATTTGATTCAGTATCTGGGCTTAGATTGTTTTCTCTCTTACTAGTCGACTGCCAGCACTAGTTAGGAGTTTGAGCAATTATTCAACTTGCATTACTTTTTGCTAAATTGTGCCACTAATATTATGAGTTGAGAAGCCATTGCCAATCAACACTTTTTACTACCAATAAGTACAGGTCCCGGCTCTACTGATTCCTGGTTATCGCTCCATCCAATCTTCATCGGTAGTTTGAAGCCAACACCAACACGCTGATCACCACCTGTTGCATTGGTAAGAACAAGTAAGAATTTGATACTAAGCTTGAGTGTGAGCGATTTTTCTTCACCACGTCCTACTAGTCGATAGGGTTTACACACTGTGTTTTTTTCTCTTTCACTAATAATGGCACAGGATCAACCCACACTTGAGGGCCTCACCGCGGACGTGAAAGTCACCAGTGAGTGGCTCGCCCAACTTGAGGGTGCTCGGATTGTGGCTGAAGAGAGGCTCAACGCCATCGAGGATGCACAAGATTTTGCGAACACACAACTACATGAAATCTTGTCACGTCTGGATGAGTTGCGGACTACACCCCCCCCGTCAACAACAACGTTGTTCCTCACACTTCCACAGGTGTTGCCGCTACTTCGCGAGCTCGACGTGTGCCCATGGGTCATCCACAACACCCAGCTACTGCCACTGATGCTGCAACCATTCCTCCCTACGTCACCGAGGAAGATGGGAACAACTATGAGGATTATTCTGGTTACACCGAAGACGACCAAATGGTCAACCGCCACAATGACCGTGCTCATCGACAACTACGTTTCAACTGTCAAGGTATGGCACGAGGTCCACCCAGGTATAATGTTAGAGATTATGAACAGTCTAATGCCAAACTCAAATTTACTATACCTGCTTTCAATGGTAAATATAATCCCGATGTTTATCTCGACTGGGACGTTTCTGTTGAACAAAAATTTGCATGTCATGATATTCTTGAGAACCAAAGAGTTAGGGCAGCCACTAGTGAATTTACAAACTTTGCTTCCATGTGGTGGAGTGAATATTGTCGTATTATTGCAAATAATATACCTACTACTTGGGATGCTTTAAAACGATCTATGCGACAACGCTATGTTCCTTCATATTATGGTCGTGACAAACTGAATGAACTGCAACGTTTAAAACAAGGTAGTAGTTCTGTAGAGGATTATTATCAAGAATTGCAAACTGGCTTAATGCAATGTGGATTAGTTGAAACCGAAGATGCTATGATGGCTAGATTTTTAGGTGGTTTGAATCGTGATATTCAGGATATATTGGACTATAGGGAGTACAATTCTATTACTCGTTTGTTTCATTTTGCTTGTAAAGCTGAAAGGGAAGTACAGAGACGACACAACAAGGGACGAGGTAACTTTTCTGCAGGTCGTCACTCATCATGGACACACTCTCCAACTATCCCACCCACTACCAAGGCAAAACCACATATCACGAACAATGCTGCACTCCCAACAAGTTCAAAATCTGCTCCACAATCCTCTGCGGCGTTGAGAGCAATTTATCAAGCACCCCCCACTTCGTCTGGATGCACAAGGGACATGAAGTGTCATATATGCAAAGGTGGTGGGCACTTGATGAGGGACTGCCCAAATAAACGTACATTCATTATGCGGGAAGATGGTGAGTACTCCTCTGCTAGTGATTTGGATGAAGATACACGTGCTATGCTTGCCACTAATAATGCAGGTGACACTAAGGAGCATGACACAGAGGCGATACATATTAATGCTGAGATGGCCAATCAGTACCAAAGCCTTGTAACCATGCGAGTACTTAGTGCCCAGGTGGGGCATGTTGAGATGCCTCAACGTCATAATCTTTTTCAAACTAAGTTTGTTGTCCAAGGACATTCGGTTCGTGTGATCATTGATGGTAGAAGCTACAATAATTTGGCGAGTATGGAGATGGTAGAGAAGCTTTCCCTCACCACTACAAGACATCCCCATCCATATTACATTCAATGGTTCAACGAATGTGGTAAGTTGAAGGTGACACATCATGTGCGAATTCATTTTACACTTGCTTCATATCATGATCACGTTGACTGTGATGTCATACCTATGCAAGCTTGTTCTTTATTTTTAGGTCAACCTTGGCAATGTGATAATAGTCCATCATGGTAGAAAAAATTCGTATACTCTCGTATTTGAAGGAAAAACCATTGACTTGCTTCCAATGATACCCGATGAAATTATAAATGCTAACAAAGCTAAGTTTACGGATCGTACTATGCATAGTATACTTGCTATCAATTCTGAATTTTTTCCATTGAGTGTTCCAACTTCTGATCTAGACACATCGACGTGGACATCAAGTGCTATGAATCTATGCTTCACTTATATGTGCAAATTAAGTTGCAATTTGTTCCATCAGTATATTTCTTGTGATCATTCCTTGAAGTCTATTCTCACCGGATATGTTACTGCTCCTACATAGAGATATTAATTGTGCAACACTTGATAGGAGTTAAAATGGATGATATATACATATACCATGCATACATGTTGTCTTCTTGGTTAGTCCATTTTCAGAATAAGCAACGCCGACGACAGCTTTGTTTTCAAGGAGGGGAGGATGATGTGGACATGGCTGCATCAGATACAATAAAAAATAACGCACGGATATATATTTTACAGGTGATTTCTATTATCAATAATTTCATGAATTATTTTATGTTAAACAAACAAAGATATAACACATTTATTATTATATGCAGAATTAGAGAAGAATTATACACGCCGGGCATGAAGACGTGTGTGCACATGCATGAGTTTGCACTACCAATATGCCACGGTGGCCTACGATCAACATTACCAATACATTCAAGATGGTGGGTCCATGAGGGTGCAGACCAATATTTGCTTTTGTCTACGTGGGCTTCACCAAAGAATTGAGCATGGTCCAGGAGCATTACGACGCACAGGCCAACACATCCTGTCTGCTTTCGTCAGCGACAAGTAATCCGAAGACAACACAAGACGTCCGCCGCCGAACAGTCTTTTAATAAATAGCTAGTCTCCGTTAGGGTTTAGACTCGGGTTTTGTTTAGAGAAGTTTAGCTTTAGCTACTTTCATTTGTCTTCGCTCGTAGCAGCTAGTGCGACCATCTAGACATCCTATCGGAACCCCATCTTGTGAGATTTATTCCATCTAACATATTCGCAATTTTCAGATTGCTTGGATATTATTTTCTTGCATGTTCTTTGATTTGCTTGCAGGAAAAATCCTTCGTGGATAGGTCGATCGCGCCGTTGGCTCGGTCGATAACATTATGGAGTTGGTTCAGCGGTTGTCGTGGATATCAGTCATGTACGGTTCTCCCTGTACGGTTGGTAGCCGGATCGTGAGGGTCAAGTCCCACCCAAAATCATAGTTATCTCTCTCTCATCGAAAGATCGGGCCCCAGTTCACATCAGGTTTTCATCGAGGTGAGTGGCTTTGGCCTGGGCTTAAGGTATTTCCTTTTCCTTTTTTAACATTGTGTCTATTAAATAAATAGTCTCCAAGAGGGAAAAGGCCAGTGATTTTGAGAAGGAATATGAAAGAAGTAAAAATATGCCTGGACTCCTGGAATTGTGGGCCATTTGATAAAATTGGTTTGGGCATTTTAAAGGTAAAAAAGTAAACCAAGTTTGAATTAATTTCAAACTTGATGCAATTTTGAACCCAACCAAAACAATTCCAAATTAGATGAAACTTTGCAGAGAGGTAAATGGTACGGTGTAGGATTTATAGGAAAAGAATGAACATTATTTGACGCAGGAAAAATGTCACTTGCATAATTAGGTGAAATTGAAAGAAAGGAGAAAGTGAAATGGTTTGCACTTGGAGAAGGTCTTGACGAGATGATGAAGATGCAAACCACCATAGGAGGAGGAGGGGAAGATGGAGAGCACAAAAACAACACATCAACATGAAGAATGCAACACACATGATGATCATGATAAAATGCAATAAAATGACACGAGACATATCAAATCATATAGCATTGTCGGTGTACTAAGTATTGGGCGATTAGTACCCCGTACTTGTGCACGGGCAGTTGTAGCCATACTCGCGGCCAGGCTTGTCGGGGAACAGTTGGAGGTTAATTCAAGTTATCAAAGAAACACCCAAGCCAAGGATCAGAGGATCAGCATATAAGAAGAGCTGAAGACCGAAAGCCAGCCTCCCCGGCAAGATCTTGCCGGGGTGGCCTGCGAAGCCCGGCAAGATTTCGCGCCCGGCAAGATTCAGCACCAGGCAAGATTCTGCCACTGTGCCACCGCTTCAGCATAGCAACTAGCCTGGCATTCTGGGTCCTTCTCTGGATGCGTGGCAAGGTGCGAGTGGAGGAGAGCTTAAGCGGTGCTGATGGGATGGCCCCTTTTTCCATCCCCAAGAAAACAAGGACACCTAAACGGACACCTCACGGCGCATTAAATGCATTCATCCTAATCGGTCAGTGGTTAGGTATGATGACCCTGTAGCTACTTTACACCTCAATGTATGTACATTTTGCCACTGTGGTGACCCCTTTGGACGTATAAAAGGAGGCCCAAGGCAACTACTACAGGGGAGGAGGATCTTCTGGCCCATCCTGCATGCGTAGCTGCTCTTTGAATGTACTGTTCATCGCAAGCACTCCTGGAGCCTGGGCTCAAGAACACTCTTAATAAAACAAGACAGGAGTAGAGTTTTACGCTGATTAGCGGCCCGAACCTGGGTAAAACCACCCCGCGTCGATCGTTGGTTCTGCTCTTTGCGCATACCTCTCTCCCTGCCGAATCGTAAAGGGGTCCTTTGGGATCCCATAGGTGTCGCACGCCGACATCTTTGGGCGCCAGGTAGGGGAAAAGGTTGCGCGAACCTGATCCAGTGATCAGCGCCTTAGTTTCTTCGTCATCTTCATCATCATGCCACCCAAGAAGAAGAGTGCCACAACGGTGCTACCATCTACATCCGTTTTGCCTGTGCCCTCGCGTATGGGTGATGGCGTCGATGCAGAACGAAGAGGTTTAGAGCCTCCACGGCATTCCGGTGATCCAAGCCAGATGAGCGGGATCGTTCGCAGCGGCAACGGCAACCCACACACCGCTGGATCCAGAGATGGGGTTGTGCTACCTACAGGCGGCGCAACGAACTCCAGAGATCGGAGGACGTCTTCTAGGACTCCCGCACCGGCGCTGGTGGTTCAGGACGTCCCCATGAAAAGACTTCTGCGCATCGATCCCAAGGTGCGCAGGCCCCGCATGCACGTCAAACTGCCGGTGGAAGTGGCGCGCGGTCGCATGATCGTGACGGTGCTCCTTCTAACATTGTTAGGAGTCAGAGCACCTCATGTACCTCGCACCTGTCGCCGCCGCCTACGCCAGCGGAAGCTTTGGCACGTGCGCAGCTACTCCTCGATTTCCCTCCTGCTCCGGAGAAGATGGAGGAGTGGCGATCTACTATCCAGAGCCTCATTGGCTTCGTCAACAAGGATGGGCCGCAGCAGGCAGGGCCCTCGCAACGGCGGTCCATCGATCCGGCGTGACCTGATGCGGAGAGGACTGGAGGTAGTGCGACCACGGTGCACTCCCCTCCACGACACCAGCGGCGGTCGACAACCCGGTGGACTGACGGCCGTGATGATGATTCCACGGCGTCGTCCGATCCGCGGATGCGCCGCGACCAGCATCAAGTTCTTCGGGAACGAAGCAAAGAGGACGCTCGAACTACCATCGAGCGGCGACGGGAAGCGCGCCATCAATCTAATAAGCGCGCAGGACCCGCTATCGACAAGCCTGCGCCAGGGGACGTGGGCGACTTGCCTTACGAGGTAGGTTGTCCAGCATTTACCCATGAGCTGCGGCAAGTCCAGTGGCCCAATTCCCGAACCTTCAAGACAGAGGTCCCGGAGAAATATGACGGCAAGACCCACCCGTCGGAGTTCCTGAGCATCTACACCATTGCGGTGCAGGCTGCCGGGGGCCGAGACGACAAGATACTCGCCAACTACTTCCCGTTGGTGCTCAAACCCAACGTCAGGTCGTGGTTGATGCATCTGCCGGAGAATTCTATTTCTTCTTGGTCAGATCTGTGCCATTAGTTTGTTGGCGCCTTTGTTGGAGGCCATCAAACTCCTGGCCAGGAAAGTGATTTGCATCTCATCCCTCAGAAGGAGGGCGAATCCCTGCGCAAGTATATCCAAAGGTTCAGCCGTGTACAATACAGCATCCCGGATGTTCATCCTGCCGCCGTTATAGGCGTGTTTCGTCAGAACATGCGTAACTGCAAATTGCGGGAGGAAATGGCAATGAACAAGATCAGGGACATCGCCGAGCTGTATGCTCTGGCTGATAAATGTGCACGGGCTAAAGAAGGAAGGAGGCTCCCTAGCGAGGATGTTGGCGCGGGGGGCGACTCTGAGGGCGAAGATGCTGCCGCCCCGACAAAGAAGGACCGGCGGCGAAACAAGAAGCACAGAGGCAAGGCCGTACTTGCGTCGAGGAATCCGACAACCCTGGCACCGCCAAGAAGGCCAAAGTTGACGATCCCGGCAAGGAATTTGCCGGGTGCGCCTCCTGTCAAGCCTTGGCGGTTGCCGACAAGCCGGAAAGCTCCGGCAAGCAGTATTGTAAGATCCATCGCACCAAAGGCCACGATCTCCAAAATTGCCGGCAAGAAGCAGAGAGCTGAGTATGAGAGGCAAGACAAGGAGAAGGCCCAAGATAGTGCTGAGGGGTCCGGCAAGAAGCGCGGTGGCCGAGGGGGTCGCCGCGGCAAGGCCAAGCAACAAAGGGAGAGGCCCGCTCGAGGCCGTGACAAAGAAGAGGGTGATGATGATGATGAAGAAGATGATGAGTCCAGTGAGCACGAATTTCAGAAAGCTACAGAGGCCATGTGTATCGACGGAGGCGCCTCGTTGCATTCTTACCACCGTCGACTAAAACAGTGGGTGCGAGAGGTTAATGCAACAGAGCCATCGTTCGATGCACGTAAACCCCTGAAGTGGTCCAACACGCCTATCATTTTTTACGCCGAGGATCACCCTGATCGCACAACCGCGGTCGGGTGCTTGCCATTGTTGGTCTCGCCGACAATCCGCAACCTCAAGGTGACGAAAATGCTAGTTGACAGTGGGGCCGGACTGAACCTAATCTCACCGAACATGCTCAAGAGGCTCCAAATTCCTGATGAAGATCTCGAGGAAACGGGCACGTTTCAAGGGATCAATCCATGAAGGACCCAGCCAAAAGGCAAGATTACGCTACCGGTGACATTTGGTAGCGAGCGCAACTATAGGACAGAGAAGGTAGTGTTTGATGTCGCCAAGATCCCTATGTCATACAATGGGATCCTTGGCCGCCCAGCGCTGGCTAAGTTCATGGCGGCATCACACTATGCGTATAATGTGTTGAAGATGCCCGGGCGATTGAGCGTCATCACTGTACACTCCGACAAAAAGGATGCGCTCATCTGTGTCGATCATCTCTACCGGGAAGTAGTTGCAGCACCTGCCGTCAAGGCATCTGCTCCTGCCGCTAGAACTCCCGGGGGGAAGAAGAAGACCGGCAAGAACCTTGGCGCGAACTCCGGCAAGCGCACCTCCTCGGAGTGCTGCGCTCCCGTTGAGGATGCACCAGAGAGTTCCACCGGCAAGAACAAGAAACCCAAGGCTGCTCCACCAGAGATCAAGAAGGTGCCTGTTAGGGAGGACGAAACGGGAGGAACTTTCACCATAAGTTCCACCCTAGATGACAAATAGGAAAGCGCGCTCATTGCCTTCCTGCGGGCGAATGTCGACGTGTTTGCATGGCAACCATCTGACATCCCCGGTGTTCCCAGGGAGGTAATTGAGCACCACCTTGCTGTCTGTCCTCACGCACGGCCCGTCAAGCAGAGGGTCAGGAAGCAAGCCTTGGAGCGGCAAGAATTCATTGCCGAAGAAATCAAGAAGCTAGAAGCGGCAGGCTTGGTCAGAGGAGTGCTTCACCCAACGTGGTTGGCCAATCCGGTTGTAGTGCGCAAGGCAAATGGGAAATGGAGGCTGTGTATTGATTATACAGACATCAATAAAGCCTGTCCAAAAGATCCTTTCCCCTTGCCTCGCATCGACCAAATTGTGGACTCCACTGCTGGTTGTGACCTACTATCGTTCCTTGATGCCTACTCAGGGTATCATCAGATCTTCATGGCAAAAGAAGATGAAGAAAAGACCGCATTTATCACCCCATGTGGTACGTATTGTTTTATACGAATGCCTTTCGGGTTGAAAAGTGCTGGGTCTACATTTGCGAGAGCGGTCCAAATTTGTTTTGAGCCTCAGCTCCACAGAAACATGGAAGCATACATGGATGACATAGTGGTCAAAACCAAGGACAAAGCGGCGCTCATACAAGATCTAGAAGAAACATTTGCAAATCTGCGCAAGATCAATTTAAAGCTCAATCCTGAGAAGTACGTGTTTGGTGTTCCTTCCGGCAAGCTTCTCGGGTTCTTTGTATCTCAGCGAGGGATCGAAGTGAACCCCGACAAGATCAAAGCTATTGAGCAGATTGAAGCGCCAAGACGCGTCAAGGATGTACGTCATCTTGCCGGCTGCGTTGCTGCCCTAAGCAGGTTTATCTCCAAATCTGTTGAGCGCGCCTTGCCCTTTTTCAAAATTTTGAAGAAGGCAAGTCCAATGAAATGGACTCCAGAAGCGGAGGCTGCGCTACAAGATTTGAAGAAATACCTCTCTTCTCCCCCGACACTAGTCGCGCCTAGGCCACAAGAGCCGTTGCTGCTGTACCTGGCAGCGACAAATCAAGTGGTTAGTGCTACATTAGTGGCACAGAGAGAAGCTGATGAGGAGGCAACACCAGCGGCAGGACTGCCAAGTGACGCAGCGGGATCTTCCCCAACAAGGATTGGTCCCGGCAAGACAGGATCTGCGCAGTTAGAAGAACTAGTGCAAAAGAAAAAGATGGTGCAGCGCCCAGTTTATTTTGTTAGCTCCCTTTTGCAGGGAGCTAGGTCAAGATACTCTGGTGTGCAGAAGTTGCTCTTCGGCCTCCTTATGGCCTCGAGGAAGCTGCGCCATTATTTTCCAGCACATGAAATTACCGTCGTCACTCGCTTTCCGTTGCAACGGATTTTGCGAAATCCAGAGGCAACCGGCAGGATCGTGGAGTGGGCGCTGGAATTGTCAAGCTTTGGTCTCAAGTTTGAAAGTACTTCGACAATTCAGAGCAGGGCTTTGGCAGAGTTCATTACGGAACGGACCCCAATGCCAGACGAAGAGGTTCAAGAAACGACTCTCGCCGGCAAGGAAATTGATCAAGAATGGGTTATGTACTTTTACGGGGCTTTCTCACTGCAAGGCGCCGGTGTTGGCGTGCTGCTTGTCACACCGATTGGAGAGCACCTCAAGTATGTAATCCAGATGCATTTTCCCCGGGAGAGTTCGACAAACAACACTGCGGAGTACGAAGGGCTGCTTGCCGGTCTCAGGATCACGGCAGACCTCGGTATCAAGAAGCTCGTCATCAGAGGCGATTCACAGCTTGTTGTCAGGAAAGTTAACAAGAATTATCAGAGTCCATTGATGCAAGCTTACGTGGAAGAAGTGAGAAAAATGGAAGAGCGCTTTGATGGTCTGCAAATGAAGCACATTCCTCGTGCCGAAAATAGTATTGCTGACGACCTATCAAAGCGCGCTGCCCTCAAGTTGCCTGTGGAACCAGGAACTTTTGTGCTCCATTTGACTCAACCATCCGTGGCACCATCAATGAGGCAAGAAAAGAGAAGAAAGTTGAATTCTAGACAGTACTTTCTGGCAGAGCTCCCTGGAGCCGCCGGCAAGGAACTTGCCGGGATCAGCGACAAGCCTGCCGGGGAACGACAGGCTCCGGCGGAACCTCACGCTTTCACTATCGAGACAAATGTTCCCCCGGCGGAAGAGATGCCTTTAGTCCTAGCTGTCGAGCCCCAGGCTCCAACATGGGCACAACACATTGTCCATTTCCTTCAGACAGGAGAACTCCCTGAGGAGCAGGAAGAAGCGGAAAAAGTAGCCTGTCACTCTACTATGTACCAGTTCGTCGATGACATCCTGTACAGAAAGAGACCAAACGGTGTGAAATTGAAGTGCATTCCTCGGGAGGATGGACTAGAGCTGTTGGCAGAGATACATGGGGGCATATGTGGCTCTCACATAGGGTCAAGAGCGCTTGTCGGAAAGGCATTCCGATAGGGTTTCTTTTGGTCCACCGCTCTCCAGGATGCAACTGCACTAGTAACCAAGTGTGAAGCGTGCCAATTTCATTCGAAGAAATCACATCAGCCAGCTCAAGCTCTTCAGACGATCCCTCTCTCCTGGCCATTTTCGGTCTGGGGGCTCGACATACTGGGCCCCTTCCCCCGTGCTACCGGGGGCTTTGAGTACTTGTACGTTGCGATCGACAAGTTCACAAAGTGGCCGGAGGTGGAAGCGGTGAGAAAGGTGACAGCACAGTCAGCCGTCAAGTTCTTTAAAGGAATAGTTTGCTGTTTCGGTGTGCCCAACAGGATCATCACCAACAATGGCACGCAATTCACAAGTCGCACCTTCATGCAGTACGTCCAAGACCTTGGTGGCAAAATTTGTTTTGCCTCTGTTGCTCACCCGAGAAGCAACGGCCAAGCAGAGAGGGCTAATGCTGAAGTGTTGCGCGGTCTCAGGACCAAAACCTTTGACAAGCTGAGAAAATGCGGAAGATGCTGGATTGATGAGTTGCCGATGGTTCTTTGGTCAATCAGAACGACACCAAATCGAGCTACCGGCCAGACGCCCTTCGCTCTGGTCTACGGAGCGGAAGCAGTTCTCCCCACGGAACTCATATACGGATCACCTCGAGTGCTCGCTTATGATGAGCTTAAGCAAGAGCAACTGCGGCAAGATGGCGCTGTGCTCCTTGAGAAAAATCGTCTTCAGGCTGCTGTGCGATCTGCAGGCTACCAGCAAGCTTTGCGCCGCTACCATAGCCGCAAAGTTCGTGCCCAAAGTCTTGAGGAAGGTGACCTTGTTCTTCGACGGATTCAGTCCGCCAAGAATTCAAACAAGTTGACGCCGAAGTGGGAAGGCCCTTATCGGGTAGTACGAGTCAGCAGGCCCTGCGCTGTCCGCCTGGAGACCGAGGATGGCGTTCCAGTGAGCAACTCCTGGAATATCGAGCATCTTCGCAAGTTCTACACATAAGGCGCGGTTGCCGGTGTAACACCCCAAAAATTTAATCATGTTTTTACTAAATAAAATTTGGCCAGGATTAAAATTTTGAATTTTTGCTAGGTCTTTTATTTATTTCAGAACCATTTTCTGTTTCTGTTTTTCAAAATTCTTCCCTCCATATAGAAATTTTTGGAATAATATTTTGGCTTTGGTAGTTTTCTCAAATCATTTCAATTACATTTTAATAATAGTAAGAATTATTTTCATAATAAAAATTGCCCAAACAATTCTTTTAATAGCATTTACAACACTTTAAATGCTTCCATTGCACTACAACTATTTTCAATAATTCTTTTAAAATCTCACAAAAATTATGAGAGGTCATGTGAGGCCTACATATCACTTTTATACAAAAAACCCAACCTGGTGTTTTGAAAATTTTGAGTGAACCTTCCCCTTTTGCATTCTGTCCCATTCCTCAGTTACAACTACAACCCCTATTTCCCTTGCTCCATTAATTCTGGAATTTTTCCCACTTATAGTCCTTCCAACAAAACCCTTAAGTCCAAAATTCCATCTCCATTGGAATCTTTTTAGTTCACCAAATATTCCTCTTAATTTTCTGTCCAGAAGTGAATTTCTTTAAAACTTGCACTGACAAGTTTCTTTTATTGCCAAATAAACCCCACCACCATATCCATCATCTAATGAGACATCACCCTAGCAATTTTCATAGTCATAAAAAATGCCTAGGTTGTCTTAGCATTTCCTCAAGCAGGTTGTGAGCATGACAGAAATAATGTCTCTTCCTAAACTACACACACAACTTGCTCCTCTGGCAAAACAAGCATGTCCAGAGGCCTGGAAATCCTTAGAATCTTCCACCTGCCAAAAATTAGCCTGATTGGATCAAGGTAGCTACCCCTGGCATTTTGTCGAGCATCTCATGTGCATGCCCAGCGCGTGAGCAGAGCGCCCGGACTGCAGGCTCTGGCTTTAACCGCTGCTGCTCCTCGGCTGCTGCTCTTGCACACCAGCTTCCTTAGGTGTCTTCGCGGACAAACCGGCAACCCCACCGACACCTCTCCTTGGCCACTAGCGCCATCCACCACCGTCCACCGCCGCCGTTCACCGCCACCCGACGAGTCCTCCTTCGCCACACTACTGCCGCTTAACTACCTCCCCGGCTTACTCCTCTCTTCCCCGGCACTCCACCTGCACCGGCCGAGCCTCCCCCGCACCTGGTCTCGTCCTCTGGCGCCACCCTTCGCTGACCAGCGTCGCCACCGACCCCGCACATCGCTGTCACGCGGGCACCTAGTCCAACCAGCGAGCGCCAGCACGCCGAGCATTATCTTTCAGCCCCCACCGACCCCGCCGACCGGTGCCACCGACCGCAACGGCCACAACCACCCTTCCGGCGCCATCAATGGCCGCCGCCATCGTTTCTTTGACGGGAAGGCACGGAACCGCCTTCCCCATGCTATAAAGGATCCCCTCTCTCGCTCAATCCCTCGACACATCACTCCTCTCCTCCCTAGGAACCACCTCGAGCAGTTGAACGACCGGACACGGTCATCTTCTCCGATTCCGGCAGTTACTAATGCCGCCACCGATCGGATGGTTCCGACGCCGTCCGGCCCTTCCCCTCCAAAATCTCTCCACCAATGGCCTCCTGGAACATCCACGAATCTATTCCACCTCCCAATTTGGCTCGGGATAGCCCATGGGCATAATTCCCCTTCTGCCCGACGCCGCCGTCCGCCGGAATCAGTATCACCGGCGACTCCATCCACCACAACTGCCGTGACGAGCACTGGACGAGCCGCCACGGTCTCCTGAACATGTAGGTGGTCCCATCTTCCTGAACGGCACCGCGGTTCGCCGGCGAGGCTCGCCGGAGAGCCGCCTCTGTTCTGTTATTTCTTATTTTTCATCTAGTTTATTTTAGTATTTGTTTCAAAAATAATTGAAACAATTTTTGGCACTGTTTTTGGATTATGTGGTGATTTCAATATTTTGCAAATAGGAAATGGAGGGGAGTTAATTTTTTCAAACTTTTGGAGTGCACCCAATACCTCTGCATGCTCAAGGCAAGCATCTTGAACATTTGATATGGTGAATGTTTTGTGGTTGCTAGCTAAAATATTTGAATCATGGTTGTGATAATCTTTAATATAATTTGCATATGGCTATTTTTGCATGCATGATCCATGGCTATTTTGTTGTCATCTTTAAAGCATGAAGTATGAGTGAGTATGGTTACTTTCACTTGTCATGTATGCCTGTGTTGTTATGGACTAAACTGCAGGAAAAAAAACCAGTCACGAGAAAAGTGACCGTGTGATTGAAAATCTCGTGGTGACGACAATGATCACTGATGGCATGTTGGGACATGCTAGGTAGTGACCCTGTTGGGTACCACCAATGATTTATCTTGTGCTAACCATTGCAGAAAGTACATAAGCCTCCTGAGACGACCATAGATCGAGTCTTGTCACCGGTAACCCCCATACTTGATTCGTGCTACCACTTGTCCCTGCCACAGGTGGGGTGCGGTCCAGTAAGTTGCTAACCCCTTTCCGTGCACACACCGTACAGAGGGCCATGATGAGGGTTTCCCAGGGATCCGGGACTAAATCCTGTCATCGGGTCAGGGGGCATGGGTGTTTCCAGTTGTGATTGAGAGGGGGGCACCCCTTGGAATCCGCGTGTATTAATAGTGATCCCATGCAGGATGTTGGTCTCTCCATCTTAGAGTTTTTCTTGAACGATGCTTTGGGTGATTCCTGGCATCCGGAAAGTTAATCTGGTGTGTGCTGGTTAGGTGTGTTTTCAACCCAAAGACCGTAATGGGAATTAGTCAGTGTCATGGTACTGACTAAAGAAATCCTTTACTTGTGGGTAAAGAGTACACCCTTTGCAGAGTTTTAAACCTATTCGAATAGCCATGTCCATGGTTAAGGGCTACAGTCTGGGTTGGTCAAGTGTCGGTCTTAGTGTCGGTCTTCGGAGGAAAATAATTAATTGGGCCCAAACTATTTTGCAGGATATTGTTATCATCACTAACGTTGTCATGGTTATTTGAATACTGTTGCTGTGAAAATTTTTATGGTTATGCATAATATTGAGGACTAACCCGTATCTCTTATTTTGAATTTTTCCTGAGTGTCTCAGAGGCTGGCTAGACTACCCCGGGCACTCAATTTTAATTTTCAAGACCTCTCGTGGCGTCCCTCGAGTTAACAGGCGGTTTATCGCGCCACTACTCTTGTGAACACCCGATTGGCATTTCTCTTCAAGTCCGACCGTGGCGTCACTTGACACCCGACTAGCATTTCTTTTCAAGACCTCTCCTGGCGTCGCCTGAGTTCTCGGATGGTCCTGTCTCGTCCGATTTCTCTTTTAGACACCCGATTGGCATTTCTCTTCAAGACCTACCGTGGTGTCACTTGACATCCGACTGGCATTTCTTTTATTTTGTTTCCTTTGACTTTCCTTGTTTATCACTAACAATTTTATATGTTTGCATATGCTAATATTTTATCATGCCATGATTTAATTCCTGTCAGTAGTCATTTAAGTCCATCATGAGCATACGCATATAGTGTGGTTCATCATGATCATATAATTTAATTGTTGCATTCGGTATATCTTTTGTTCCTGATGTTTGCGAGTACATTCAAACGTACTCACAGGCTTGTCCCTGGCTATTTACTTGGCCAGGTCAGGATTTCTACACGGAGTACCACAGCGATGTCCGTGCGGAGCCTAGGATGGCAGCCATGCGGGATAGGAATTATCCAGGTCAGCCATTCCTGTGGGGAATGGAGCCCCATCGACGTTGAAGAACCGCGAGACAATTCCGTCATCCACCACCAGAATCACTGTTGTAACATTTGACCTTCATGGTCTTGTATCCAATTCTTGTAATAGCTTGGTAATCTGTAACAAGGACGTTTCTACCAGTAACGGTAAATCCTGGGCTGGTGATGACACGAGGGGTTAATTTCTGGGATTTCGTGTCCAGGCCCCGGCAGCCTTGGCATCAGAGCCAGGCTGACCACTGGCTAATCCTATCTTAGCCTGGTCGCTATCCCTAGGTTTCCACTCCGGCCACACCCTTCTGTGTCCACAGTTAAGCCCATCTCATCTGATAAGCCTGCATAGTGGCAGCCGACATCTTTTGACCGTCGGTGCCCAACCTATCAACCTAGCCCATAGGCCATGTGCTTGTGGCTGACACCTGAGTTGTCCCATCCGCAAGCGTGCGATGGAAGACTCCGCTGGCTTATAAGAGAAGTCTTGCCCAAACCCAGCACATCACAGCCTCACTATCAGTTCAATATCCAACCACCAAGATGCCAGGCCCCATCGTACACAACGAGACCACCGCGGCCGAGCTTGAAGGCTTTGTAGTCATCCTTGCCAATCTCACCCGTCGTGCTCTCGGCATCGAAGAGCCGCCGTAGTATGTCGTGTACCAAGAGCACGTGAGTGATGCCATCCACCACTACTGGCCCACGGTGCACATCTACGGGACGGGCATCACCGCAGAGCACCCTTACCGGTTCACCGGGAGGACGACCACCGACGAGCCCCAAGCCATCCAACTTGCAGCCCGAGAAGCTGTAGTTCAAGTCCAGCATCTGTCGCCAAGAGTTAACTGCCGCTCCTTCTACTACTACCCTAGTCATGAAGGCTATGGTAGGCCGACCCAAGTCACCAACAGAGACCATGAGACAGATCCTGCTCTGGTGCATCTGGTGCGCTACCTGAGAACGCAAGAGGCACTCTTCGATCAGGTCACCAATGATCTGAGTGAGACCCGTAGGACGCTTGCTCTCTTGACCCGGGTGAGAAGTGAAGCTGCACCCGCCACCGACACCTCGATAGTACTGTTCGGGAGACCAATCGATCCTGCGAGGTCTGCCCCTGTTGCCCACCCGGGCAATGCATTTGTTTCCCCGGATGAACTCCGTTGTCTCTTTGGGATTTCCTCCAACGGGACTGTAGCCACTACACCCCGCGTGGGTCATCATCGCTACCCCAACCCTGCAGCTCCTCATAACACTCCAGTCAACTCCAACGTTGAAGCCCCCGGAGAAGCCTCGACGTCCGCGAGACACGCCCGTCTGGACATCGACGAAGTGGACTGAGACTGCCAGAGTAGTTGCCATGTCCCTAGCAACCCTGTTGCCCTGTAAATTCCACCGTTATGCCGTAGACGAATATGTGTATAGTTCTAGCAGTGTGTAGTGCTTGATTGAATGATGTGCTTGTGTGATGTTGTCTTGTGCATGATTGCTTGTCTGTTGTGATTTGCATTTAATTCTTCCGTCCTTAACAAATCTCGAGGACGAGATTTTCTTAAGGGGGGTAGAGTTTGTAACACCCCAAAAATTTAATCATGTTTTTACTAAATAAAATTTGGCCAGGATTAAAATTTTGAATTTTTGCTAGGTCTTTTATTAATTTCAGAACCATTTTCTGTTTCTGTTTTTGAAAATTCTTCCCTCCATATAGAAAATTTTGGAATAATATTGTGGCTTTGGTAGTTTTCTCAAATCATTTCAATTACATTTTAATAACAGTAAGAATTATTTTCATAATAAAAATTTCCCAAACAATTCTTTTAATAGCATTTACAACACTTTAAATACTTCTGTTGCACTACAACTATTTTAAATAATTCTTTTAAAATCCCACAAAAATTACGAGAGGTCATGTGAGGCCTACATATCACTTTTATACAAAAACCCAACCTAGTGTTTTGAAAATTTTGAGTGAACCTTCCCCTTTTGCATTCTGTCCCATTCCTCAGTTACAACTACAACCTCTATTTTCCTTGCTCCATTAATTCTGGAATTTTTCCCACTTATAGTCCTTCCAACAAAACCCTTAAGTCTAAAATTCCATCTCCATTGGAATCTTTTAGTTCACCAAATATTCCTCTTAATTTTCAGTCCAGAAGTGAATTTCTTTAAAACTTGCACTGACAAGTTTCTTTTATTGCCAAATAAACCCCACCACCATATCCATCATCTAATGAGACATCACCCTGGCAATTTTCATAGTCATCAAAAATGCCTAGGTTGTCTTAGCATTTCCTCAAGCAGGTTGTGAGCATGACAGAAATACTGTCTCTTCCTAAACTACACACACAACTTGCTCCTCTGGCAAAACAAGCATGTCCAGAGGCCTGGACATCCTTATAATCGTCCACCTGCCAAAAATTAGCCTGATTGGATCAAGGTAGCTACCCCTGGCATTTTGTCGAGCATCTCATGTGCATGCCCAGCGCGTGAGCAGAGCGCCCGGACTGCAGGCTCTGGCTTTAACCGCTGCTGCTCCTCGGCTGCTGCTCTTGCACACCAGCTTCCTCAGGTGTCTTCGCGGACAAACCAGCAACCCCGCCGACACCTCTCCTTGGCCACTAGCGCCGTCCACCACCGTCCACCGCTGCCGTTCACCGCCACCCGATGAGTCCTCCTTCGCCACGCTACTGTCGCTTAACTACCTCCCCGGCTTACTCCTCTCTTCCCCCACACTCCACCTGCACCGGCCGAGCCTCCCCCGCACCTGGTCTCGTCCTCTGGCGCCGCCCTCCGCTGACCAGCGCCGCCACCGACCCCGCACATCGCTGTCACGCGGGGACCTAGTCCAACCAGCGAGCGCCAGCACCCCGAGCATTATCTTTCAGCCCCCACCGACCCCGCCGACCGGTGCCACCGACCGCAACGGACACATCCACCCTTCCGGCACATCAATGGCCGTCGCCATCGTTTCTTTGACGGGAAGGCACGGAACCGCCTTCCCCGTGCAATAAAGGATCCCCACTCTCGCTCAACCCCTCGACACATCACTCCTCTCCTCCCTGGGAACCACCTCGAGCAGTTGAACGACCGGACACGGACATCTTCTCCGATTCCGGCAGTTACTAACGCCGCCACCGATCGGATGGTTCCGACGTTGTCCGGCCCTCCCCCTCCAAAATCTCTCCACCAATGGCCTCCTGGAACATCCACGAATCTATTCCACCTCCCAATTTGGCTCGGGATAGCCCATGGGCATAATTTCCCTTATGCCCGACGCCGCCGTCCGCCGGAATCAGTATCACCGGCGAGTCCGTCCACCACAACTGCCGTGACGAGCACTGGACGAGCCGCCACGGTCTCCTGAACACGTAGGTGGTCCCATCTTGCCGAACGGCACCGCGGTTCGCCGGCGAGGCTCGCCGGAGAGCCGCCTCTGTTCTGCCGCGAAGGAGACACGCGCGAGCGCTGGTCAAACCTGACCAGTGGGCCAGGCGGACCCACTGTCAGTGACCCGCGCCGCGTGGATAAGTGGAGACATGTTCTCCTCGGAACCGTTTCCGCGCGAAGGAAACGTATTTTCAGGAATACGTCTTCGATGTCGACGCCCTTCCGCGCAGCAGATCGACTGGGCTCGGCCCAGTGGTGTTTTGCTGTTAAACCCCGCCAGGGCGTGCTATTGCTCTTCTCTTTTTCCTTTCCAGCAAAACCAAAATAATTCCACAGCATACATTTCAAATCCAAATTTAATTATTCAAATTTCTACTGACTCCTAAAATCATGATCTATTTATCCAGCTTATGTGAACATTTTTTCCTAAAAAGTATCTCCACTGGATCAATTAAATAGTACTTTTAATCATTTATTTTCAACTTAGAAATTCCATAAGTAATTCATATTAACTCCAAATGAATTGAATCTTTTTCTGTTATTTCTTATTTTTCATCTAGTTTATTTTATTATTTGTTTCGAAAATAATTGAAACAGTTTTTGGCACTTTTTTTGGATTATGTGGTGATTTCAATATTTTGCAAATAGGAAATGGAGGGGAGTTAATTTTTTCAAACTTTTGGAGTGCACCCAATACCTCTGCATGCTCAAGGCAAGCATCTTGAACATTTGATATGGTCAATGTTTTGTGGTTGCTAGCTAAAATATTTGAATCATGGTTGTGATAATCTTTAATAGAATTTGCATATGGCTATTTTTGCATGCATGATCCATGGCTACTTAGTTGTCATCTTTAAAGCATGAAGTATGAGTGTGTATGGTTACTTTCACTTGTCATGTATGCCTGTGTTGTTATGGACTAAACTGCAGGAAAAAAAACCAGTCACGAGAAAAGTGACCGTGTGACTGAAAATCTCGTGGTGACGAGAATGATCAGTGATGGCATGTTGGGACATGCTAGGTGGTGACCCTGTTGGGTACCACCAATGATTTATCTTGTGCTAACCATTGCAGAAAGTACATAAGCCTCCTGAGACGACCATAGATCGAGTCTTGTCACTGGTAACCCCCATACTTGATTCGTGCTACCACTTGTCCCTGCCACAGGTGGGGTGTGGTCCAATAAGTTGCTAACCCCTTTCCGTGCACACACCGTACAGAGGGCCACGATGATGGTTTCCCGGGGATCCGGGACTAAATCCTATCATCGGGTCAGGGGGCATGGGTGTTTCCAGTTGTGACTGAGAGGGGGGCACCCCTTGGAATCCGCGCGTATTAATAGTGATCCCATGCAGGACGTTGGTCTCTCCGTCTTAGAGTTTTTCTTGAACGATGCTTTGGGTGATTCCTGGCATCCGGAAAGTTAATCTGGTGTGTGCTGGTCAGGTGTGTTTTCAACCCAAAGACCGTAATGGGAATTAGTCAGTGTCACGGTACTGACTAAAGAAATCCTTTACTTGTGGGTAAAGAGTACACCCTCTGCAGAGTTTTAAACCTATTCGAATAGCCGTGTCCATGGTTAAGGGCTACAGTCTGGGTTGGTCAAGTGTCGGTCTTAGTGTCGGTCTTCGGAGGAAAATAATTAATTGGGCCCGAACTATTTTGCAGGATATTGTTATCATCACTAACGCCGTCATGGTTATTTGAATACTATTGCTGTGAAAATTTTTATGGTTATGCATAATATTGAGGACTAACCCGTATATCTTATTTTGAATTTTTCTTGAGTGTCTCAGAGGCTGGCTAGACTACCCCAGGCACTCAATTTTAATTTTCAAGACCTCTCATGGCGTCCCTCGAGTTAACTGGCGGTTTATCACGCCACTACTCTTGTGAACACCCGATTGGCATTTCTCTTCAAGTCCGACAGTGGCGTCACTTGACACCCGACTGGCATTTCTTTTCAAGACCTCTCGTGGTGTCGCCTGAGTTCTCGGATGGTCCTGTCTCGTCCGATTTCTCTTTTAGACACCCGATTGGCATTTCTCTTCAAGACCTACCGTGGTGTCACTTGACATCCGACCGGCATTTCTTTTATTTTGTTTCCTTTGACTTTCCTTGTTTATCACTAACAATTTTATATGTTTGCATATGCTAATATTTTATCATGCCATGATTTAATTCCTGTCAGTAGGCATTTAAGTCCGTCATGAGCATACGCATATAGTGTGGTTCATCATGATCATATAATTTAATTGTTGCATTCGGTATATCTTTTGTTCCTGATGTTTGCGAGTACATTCAAACGTACTCACAGGCTTGTCCCTGGCTATTTACTTGGCCAGGTCAGGATTTCTACAAGGAGTACCACAGCAATGTCCGTGCGGAGCCTAGGATGGCAGCCATGCAGGATAGGAATTATCCAGGTCAGCCATTCCTGTGGGGAATGGAGCCCCATCGACGTTGAAGAACCGCGAGACAATTCCGTCATCCACCACCAGAATCACTGTTGTAACATTTGACCTTCATGGTCTTGTATCCAATTCTTGTAATAGCTTGGTAATCTGTAACAAGGACGTGTCCACCAGTAACGGTAAATCCTGGGCTGGTGATGACACGAGGGGTTAATTTCTGGGATTTCGTGTCCCGGCCCCGGCAGCCGGGGGCCCCCGGCAACCACCTTTTTCTACAAGTCTTGCCGGCAAGGCATGTAATCCTTTGTACAGAGAAGGGCGCAGACCCTGTGCCCAGATGACTAAGTTTAAGTGTTGTGCATTTCCTTATCGATTTCCATGTTTATGTATATATATGCATGCTTGTCTAAGACATTGTATGACACTTGTTCCCGGTAAGTATTAACGAACCGCCAAGGTTCCATATCTTTATTTTCTCTTATTTCTTTTTCTCAAAAGACAGAAGGATTCCTCACGCGCATGTTTGCCGGGGGGGGGGGGGGGGAGGAAGATATGGGTACCATTGGGCGATGTTCAGAATTGACATCTTACCGGAGGAAGTACAGCGACAGAAAGCTAAGTTATAAAACTTTAAGCAAGTTTCTATTATTATGAAGCTATTTTCCTTAGACGATTTCGACTTTTGTATGGAAAACGTGCACGCGAAGGAACCCTTGTCGTAATCGGTTGCACCCTTATTTTGTTTCGAGTCCGCTCAACAATTTAAGTGGCAGCACTGAGAACGCCAAAGTGTCTTGCCGGCCGCTGCACCTCTAGCAGGCTGCTGAAGTCCCGCACCCAGCGCTCGCGGCAGGTTGCGCGCCGGCAAGTTTTCAGTAAGCGTAGGGTGTACTCCGTACATAAAGGAATCAGATAAGGGAAATAGTATGCATATACCCAAACATACGCAAGTTATATTACATCAATAAGTTTCCGCAGTTCTAACACAAGACATGATTGTCTTTTGGCATGGAATGGTGGCGACCAGGAAAAATGAGGCGGCTAGTCCCTGCGTTGGCCCTCGACCCTCTTGATTGAATCTACCTTCTCAAGGATGGGCGCAACAAGCTCCTCAAGTGCCTTGAGATCTGCATCCTTCGGCAAGCGGTCGAGCACGTTGGTGAGATCAACGCCAGGGTTCTTGTGCACCAGCTTGACGAGTACCTTGCGGAGGACGGCCCGACAAAGTTTGCGGGATTCATTGGCCAGTTGGATCGCTCGGTTGGACTGTAGCAGCTTCAAAGCGTCGATGATTCTTTCGAAGAACATGGTCAACCTGGCGCTCGAAGATATCCTTTCTTCGGAGGAATACCTGAAGTTTTGTAGGCCATCCTGGCACATGGTTGACAATTGTGCTGTGAGCCTCTCTGCGGTGTCGACGAGGAGATCAGTCCAGATTTTCACACCCTTCTCATAGTCAATTTGGGCGGCGGCAGCGCTCTTAAGCAAGTTCTTCTCATCCTGAAGATCTTTGCTTAGGGCCTTCTCGCGGGCCCTGCCGTCCTTAAGAGACTTCTCCAGCGTGGTCAGCTTTAGCCTCATATCGGCAATGGCATCGTTGGCTGAAGAGAGCTGCTTGGTCTTGTCGGACATGGCAACTTGCTTCTGCGCCAGGCTGTGGAGAGTTTTCTCCCTGTCCCCCTTGAGTGTCGAGAGCTCCTTGTCGTGTTCTTCAAGATCCACCTCCAGCTTCTTCACTTTGTCGCTCAGCTCGTTCTTGGCGGCCTCTGCAGTCTCGGCAGCATCGATGGCCTCCTTGAGCTTGCCGGCATGATCTACAGTTAGAGCTTCGAGCGCCTCCTTGTGCTTTTGCTCCAGCTCCTGGATTCACTGCACGACAAGCTTATCGATCTCCTCATCTTTGCCGCGAAGCTTGGCGGTGAGCGCCTGCTCATGTGCGGCAAGATCTTCCTCGTGAGCATCAAGCACAATGCGACGCTCCGTCAGGAGAGCATCTTTAGCGGAAATTCTTTGTGCAGCTTCCTCTTGCGCCTTCTCCATGTCCGATTGTTTCAAGAGGAGCTCCGTCCAGCTTTGGCTCACTTCTCCCGGCTGGCAGTTAACTCCTGAAGGGCCTTGGCGTAACAGATCTTCATCTGCTCAACGCGCTTCTGAAAACTTGCTTCGGCTGCTTCGACAACTGCAATTCTGGAATTTGCTTTCTCCTTTCGAGCACGGTGGAGTGCTTGGAGCTTGCAGAAATTTTCGCCCATGGCCTGAAGGAGCTGATCCTCTTCAGATTTGCCACTGCTGGTGCTTGGATCATCAACAATTTCGAGCCCGGCAGCGGCAATGATTTCTTCATCAAAGGTTTCCCCTTCAGTCGGTGTTCCAATACTTGCCGTGCCCAGCAAGTTGATGAATAGGTTATCGCCAACCTTGAGATATTTGCTCGATGAGGGAGCTTCGGATGTCGATGGTTGGTCCTCGACGTTCGTCTCACCGGTTGCTGGGGGCACTGTGGCCGATGTAGCGCCTGGCGCTCCTGCGGCAGGAATGCCGTCACTGTGTTCATCAGTCTCCTCGCCGGCCCTCTCGGCAAATTCCTTGGCGGCTTCCTCGGCAACAGTTTCGCCGACCTCGATAGTGGCGTCTTTGGCGGCCTCGCTAGCGGCGATCCTGTCAGCTTCGCCAGCGGCATCTCTGGTGGTCTCCTCGATGACAACGTCCACATCCATGTGTTCCATCACAGGGAATTCTGGAGGACGAAGGAAGGAAACAAAATAAGATCAAGATTGAAGTTCAAGAAGACAAAATGAAAGAGAGATAAAAGACAGGATAGCAAGCGCTCCAAGGCAAACAGTTACCTGTGTCGAGTTGTTGAGAGGTGGCCTCGCCCCTCCCAGCAACATTGGCTACTGGGGAAATGTTGCTGGCACCCATGCTTGCCGGCTCCTCCTCAACCAAGATAGGCTCGTCGGTGGAAACTCTTGCCGGGGATGCGCTTGTGGGCGGAGTGGTTGACGGAGGCGGCGCGACGGGGGCGGTTTCTACCTCTCCCTGTTGCTGTTCTTCTCCTGTAAGCCCGAAAATAACAGCGGCAAGGGTAGAAACCTCAGCGCCCGCCAGCGGAAAACGAGTGGAGAACTCACGCTAGGGGCTACGTTGAGGGCTGAGCCCCGGGCTGATGACGACAATTTCCAGCGCGCTCGTAGAGCCAGCCGGGGGCTCATCGCCCATGGAAGTCCTCGACCTCTTCGCCACCCTTTCCGCCAGGGTTTCTGCATCGCCGCAGAGACAAGATGAAGCAAGGTTATGAGATTACTCCGAAATTTGGGAGATAAAGGCTATGACAGGATACTTACTCTTCCTCTTCTCGTTCCGGGCTGAAGCCGGAGATGTCGAAATCGGCCTCCGTTGCAGTGTCCGTGTGGGGAGGCGGACAAGGGGTCCTGGGTCGCTTGGCTGTAGCAGGTGCAGGAGATCAGCGTGGTTCCGCCACCTCAGCCTCGGTGCGGTTGTGTGGGACGCCCCTGCCACCCCAGTAGTTGCCGCAGGTGTGTGTCTCGCGCGCCGCGCAGGTTGCTGTCAAACTCCTTGCCGCGGCGCAGTCTTGCCGGCCACCTCCTTGCCGGGAGCCTCGCTGCTCGAAGAGGGTTGGCTTGCCGGGATGCCAGAAGTGGCCTTTCGAAGAATGCGCTTGGTCTTCTTCGGAGCTGGGGGCTCCTCCTGCGGCTCTTCTTCGGCTACGTCTTCGTCAGACGAGCCCTCGGCGGCCGCGCTGCTCTGTTCCCCGGCAGCCTTAGCCTCCCCGGTAAGATTTTCTTCCATCACAACCTCCACGTCGCTGGTTTCCCATTCTGTGAAACCGACACTGCCGGCCTCCGCGGCAAGATTCGCCTCTTCCGCCCTAGTGGCAATATACGCCACTTCTTCGTCAGTGGTGGCGCGAATGAGGTCCGTCTCTTCCCGAATGGCCCTCTCCGACAAGTTGTCGAAGAACTTTTGTGCTTCCTCCTCGGTTGGCTCGGCCCAAGTCGCATCAAGACCATGGACATTGAACATTGGCATGATGGCGATGATTGACCCCAGGGTGGAGTTGTTGCACAAAGGGACAATTCATGCCGGCAACCGATGTTTGTCATCGCGCTGGAATAGTTTGTGGCGGAGAGCGCCGAGCTGCATGGCCGTCAAATTGTTGTTCAATCCAGGGCGCAGCCTCATGATGTCCGCTGCGTTTCGGTACTCCCAAGCTGGTCTTCGCTTGCTCTGTAGGGGGGCGATGCGGCGGCGGAGGAAATCGAAGCCAATCATCTCCATTGTGAGCCCGGCAGCTTTCAGGCAAAGGATCCTGGTGGTGGCGATCGTGAGCCTCTCGTCCTCCGCGGCGAAATTGCTGCAGTCACTGCCGCGGACCGCCTTCTGCTGTCGAGGAAAACAGAATGGATGGGGATCTGCTTCCTTGATCCAGCACCACTCAGAGCGCCATTCATCCCACTTCTCGCGGTAGACCCCATCTGGGTATATCTCCTTATTCCAAGCCCGTGGAATCCAGGCGATAGAACCGGAAAGGGCCTCCCCCTTTTGGATGTGAGGAATAAAGTAATGGCGGAAGAGGGCAGTGTTGGGAACTACTCCGGCAAAGTTTTCGCAAAAATGAGCGAAGACGGACATGCACATTACGGTGTTCGGCGTGAAATCAAGAAGATGGAAGCCGTATGTGTACATAATGTCGTTGAAGAAGTTAGAGAATGGAGGACAGAGTTCGCAATAGAAATAAGCGGTGAAGAAGCGATATCTGTCAGGTCCGCTCTCGGAACAAGAACCTGGAATCACGTGAGTTGCGGGGTGAGCTTGCGTCTCCTTCGCCCACATGCACTGGTACCGGTTCTTCAAGGCCCTCGCATCGAGCATCGGAGCGAAGACGACGTACTTCTTCCGCATCTTCACCAGCTCGCTCTCCGGGACATCGGCCTTCGTCTCCTTGCTCTTGCCTTTACCCTTGCTAGCCTTGGGCGGCATGGCGATTGCGAAGGCGGAAGCTGAGGATAGAGCGGGTGCGGAGGCGGTGAGCGGATGGAGAGAAATTCTGCTCTAGGCTCAGGAGGAAGAAAATAATGGCGGATTCCAGATTGGGAAGAAGAGGGGGTAAATAGGCCGCGCCTCTGCAGTTTCCCTTTTTTATGGGGAAGGAGCGAGGCCGCCTCTTCTACTCCCCAATGTCAATGCGCCTCTGTAGGCGCGCTGCGGTTGCAGCCTTTCAGCGCACGCTTCCCACGTCGCGCGTTCAGCGCGCGTAGTGGGGGGAACAGTAAGCGGGATATTTACGAGCAGTTAATCCCCTGCCATGCGTGCCCGTGCATTGTTTGGGCCTAGCCCAACAACGCCTCGCACTCGTGTGTGGCCTAGGCCCGGGGGCTCCTGTCGGTGTACTAAGTATTGGGCCATTAGTACCCCGTACTTGTGCACGGGCAGTTGTAGCCATACTCACGGCCAGGATTGTCGGGGAACAGTTGGAGGTTAATTCAAGTTGTCAAAGAAACACCCAAGCCAAGGATCAGAGGATCAGCATATAAGAAGAGCTGCAGACCAAAAGCCAGCCTCCCCAGCAAGATCTTGTCGGGGTGGCCTGTGAAGCCCGGCAAGATTTCGCGCCCAGCAAGATTCTTCCACTGTGCCACCGCTTTAGCACAGCAACTAGCCTGGCATTCTGGGTCCTTCTATGGATGCGTGGCAAGGTGCCAGTGGAGGAAAGCTTAAGCGGTGCTGATGGGATGGCCCCTTTTTCCATCCCCAAGAAAACGAGGACACCTAAACGGACACCTCACGGCGCATTAAATGCATTCATCCTAATCCGTCAGTGGTTAGGTATGATGACCCTGTAGCTACTTTACACCTCAATGTATATACATTTTGCCACTGTGGTGACCCCTTTGGATGTATAAAAGGAGGCCCAAGGCAACTGCTACAGGGGAGGAGGATCTTCTGGCCCATCCTGCATGCGTAGCTGCTCTTTGAACGTACTGTTCATCGCAAGCGCTCCTCGAGCCTGGGCTCAAGAACTCTCTTAATAAAACAAGGCAGGAGTAGGGTTTTACGCTGATTAGCGGCCCGAACCTGGGTAAAACCACCCCGCGTCGATCGTTGGTTCTGCTCTTTGTGCATACCTCTCTCCCTGCCGAATCGTAAAGGGGTCCTTTGGGATCCCATAGGTGTCGCACGCCGACAAGCATATAACAAAGTGAGATGACAGTGGCAACAACAAGGATGGCGCAATGCAATATAACCAATGATGAACATGATGCAAGAAGCAAAATATGAGAATGACACTCAGCATGATCATGGAAACAGACAATTCAAACACACGACATCAACGAAAATAAATGGAAGGCAACTGGAGCAGTGGTCTCAGGGTGTCACAGTGGTGGCAATTCCGTATCATAAAATGCAATGGAATTTCTTCTCTTGTTTTTTTCTCGGGAAGACGGTACTTATGGAAGTGGAATTAGGTTAGACGGAGCCACGTGGGCCCCACAAGACATCAGGGCGCGCCAAGGGGGGTGGATGCTCCCTGTTGCCTTATGAGCAACTGGTGGCCACCTCTGGTGGATATTTGCGCTAGTATTTTCTGTTTATTCAATAAAAAATATCCTCCAAGTTTCGTCCAATTCCGAGAACTTTTATTTCTGCACAAAAACAACACCTTGGTAGTTCTGCTGAAAATAGCACAAGTCCGGGTTAGTTTCATTCAAATCATGCAAATTAGAGTCTGAAACAAGAGCAAAAGTGTTTGGAAAAGTAGATACGTTGGAGACGTATCACCCTGACACTTTGAAGATGTGTCTATTTCCTTTCTCCCTGAGAGGAAAAGCAAAAGAATGGCTTCTAGCTTTACCTAGAGGTGGTATAACTTCTTGGTCTAATTATTGCAGCAAATTCTTATCTAAGTTTTGTCCACCTGCAAAAATTATGCAACTTCATTCTCAGATTATTGGTTTCAAGCAGGAAGAAGGTGAGCCACTAGTGCTTGTCTGGTATAGAATGAAGGAATCCATAAGAAACCGTCCTAACCATGGAATGGAGGAATGGTTACTCCTTCATATGTTTTATAATTGTTTAAATCCTGTGTCAAAAATTATGCTTGATACAGTTGCAGGAGGAACAATCATGGGAAAGCCCATAGATGGTGTCAAGAAGCTACTTGATGATATGCAAGAGAACCATGCCCAATGGCATGTTGAAACAACTACCACCAAGAGGGTGAATGCAATTGAAGAAAATAACGCGGAGTTGACAACCAAACTTGATGAGCTCATCTCCTTTATGAAAGGTAAAGAAGAGTTAAACGTAAATATCATCACTAATGAAGAAGTTCGTGAGGTAAATTTCATTGCTCACAATAGCTACAATCCCAACCAGAAAAATAATGGGTATGCTCCTAGACTTTCCTATCCTAATAATAGTGGAGCATCAAATAATTTTAATGGAGCTACTAGCAGCAATAGAAATACTCTTGAAGATGCTGTGAAAATTTTTATTGCTAGTCAAAGTGAGCAGAATGAAAGCTTCAAAAATATTTTGAAGAACCAAGATGCGTTACTTGGTCAGTTGACCAGTAAGATTGTTGGACTAACAAATGATGTGCAAATGCTAGACGGAAGATCCAAGAATATGGAAGCACAAGTGGATAGAATTGCAGAGAGCCAAACATTGATCCCAGCTAAGTTTGCAAGTAAACCGGAACCTAACCTGGTTGAAGATATTAAGATGGTGACAAGTAACGAAGGGAAGGCATAAGAGCTTGACAAAAGCCATGTGCCAGAGTACATCTGCACCATTGCAGACTTCGTAAAAATGATAGCGATGAAGCATCCACTACCTGAGGTATCCAATGATGAGGCATATAATGTCTTTGTTGATCTTGTTGCAGACAAGGTACGTGAGCTAGATGATGAAAGATATAAGCTTCTCAGTAAGTTACCAGCTAAGCAAGAAGATGCTTTTGAGCCTACTATAGAGATTGAGCTTGGTTTAAATAAGTTCAATACTTTATGTAATCTAGGGGCTAGTGTTTCCACTATCCCTAAGTCTCTTTATGATAGTCTCAATTTGGGTCCTTATGCTACTACCGAGATAAGATTGAATATGGCTAATTCTACTTTTAATCAAGCATAGGAATAAAGCACGGTGTTATAGTTCTGCCTTATCACGATTGATCTTGGGATAGTATATATGCCTGAAGATCCTATTGCTCCTATAATTATTTCTAAGGACTATCAACATTGTGATAAATGTGTTTTAGGGAAATGTTAGATTGGGCTTACCCACTAAAGATCCTTTTGTGAAACATTTTCCCAGGAAAAAGAAAATGAAGGTCTACACCGGGGAATGAATTATTGTCAACGCCAAAAGCTATGGTCTCGGTGTATTTGCACTTACATGATCTTAACTACAGTCGAGCTAACCAACCGAAAACAAGCGCTTCGTGGGAGGCAACCCACGCAAATAAAGTAGAGAAGTAATTTTTGTTTTTTTTCAATAAAAAGAGTGTTGAAGTTCTAGCTAAATAAGTTGAGTTTGGAATAGTTGTTCTAATGAAGGCTTTGCTATGTGCAATTGGATTATGTGTTGTATTGACATTTGAATGCCTGGATATATGCCTATGTATTTTGTTGGAACTAACCCCATAGGAATACAAAGAAAAAGAAAAGTTTCAGAAGAAATGACACAAAAGACGCCCTTTCATGCGACCACCAAGGTCGTATGGCCGGTCGTATGACTTCTTGGCAGTTCCAGCAAAAAACTGCAAGAGGCAACAAAGTAGATGACGGTGTTTCATATGGGCGCAACCGCTCGCGTGTTCGGTCGTATGAGCTCTTCACAAAAATAGAGGAGTCCAGAGCATTCGACAATGTTTCATACGAGCACCCCTGCTTGTATAAGTGGTCGTATAACATCCTCGACCAGAAGGGGGAATAGAATAGAGTGTTTGACAGTGTTCCATATGGGTGTTGCCAATAATTTCAACTGTTGTATGAGGTATGCATAGACACAAATAAGCTATCAAGGTGAACGAAGGCCTTCCATACTAGTGTTCCCGCTCGCATGGCTGGTCGTATGGATCCCTCACCACAACAAATCGCCCGAGGAAGAAGGTATTTTGCCCCCATATCTCTCCTTTTTTCTTCTTCTTCCTCCAAACCAAAGCACAACTTTGCCTGATCTCCCTACTCGTTTGATTTCAGTTCACATCTTTCCATGTGATCGATCTATGGTATGTTTCTCCTTCGATCCCCAACTTATTTTTCGCAAATCCATGTTCTACATGCCTAGCATTGCCATGTCTAGGAAATGCATATTTTTTCTCCAAATCTGAGTTTGGCTTGGATTCGTTGATGTTTTTAGAGTATGATGTTGTTACTACCGTAGGTTCAATGTTTTTTCATTGTATTGGACTGAAAAATTATTTTGTAGATGTTTACAAGGAAGTCCACTCGCGTTCGCGGTGCTTCGAGTTCATCCATGAAGAACGCACAACAAGAAGTTCTCACTCAGGGGATCGTCTTCACCGACCGTGAAGCAAGGACGAAATACCAAAAGCTTTAGGCAAGGAAGATCAAAGCAACCAATTGGGCTTGCGAGGCAACACTCGCCAAGCTAGGCATGAGGAGAAGTTTCTAAGGTGAATGATGATAATATGCTAATTCTCGGTAGCAAATCTTGACGTTGGTTATTCGCCCTACCTAGGGGCAACACTTTTGCTACACCTTGCGCATCAAGCAAATCATGCACAACGAGATATCGTGTGTGGAGGACTGATCACAATGTTGGCCAACTCCCTTGGCCTCAACTATAATCACCTTCGCCCCATTGTTGGTAACAACCTTGTTAATATCCATGTTTTTACTAGCGTTTGAATAGTAATAGTTAGCCATGGTCATCATTGCATCAAAATTCCTGGAGTGGTATACTTGTTGCCCACTCCTATGCTGATACGTCTCCGCCGTATCTACTTTTCCTAACGCTATTACTCTTGTTTTGGACTCTAATTTGCATGATTTGAATGAAACTAACTCGGACTGACGCTGTTTTCAGCAGAACTACCATGGTGTTGTTTTTGTGCAGAAATAAAAGTTCTCGAAATGGAACGAAACTTCTTGGAGATTTTTGATGGAATAAAAGAAAAATACTGGAGCCAAGAACAACCGGAGGGGGGCCCCTGGGTGAGCACAACCCACCAGGGCGCCCCCCCTCCTGGCACGCCCAGGTGGGTTGTGCCCACCTGGTAGCCCCGCCGACCCTATCTCCGACGCTATAAAATCATATTTTCGGAGAAAAAATGAGCAAGAAAGAATTATCATGTTTCGCGAGACGGAGCCGCCGCCACCTCCTGTTCTTCATCAGGAGGCCAGATCTGGAGTACGTTTGGGGCTCCGGAGAGGGGGATCTTCGATCTTCGTCATCACCAACCCTTCTCCATCACCAATTCCATGATGCTCCCCACCGGGAGTGAGTAATTCCTTCATAGGCTCGGTGGTCGGTGAGGGAGTTGGATGAGATTCATCATGTAATCGAGTTAGTTTTGTTAGGTCTTGATCCCTAGTATCCATTATGTTCTGAGATTGATGTTGCTATGAGTTTGCCATGCTTAATGCTTGTCACTTTGGGCCCAGGTGCCATGATTTAAAATCTGAACCATTTATGTTATCACCATTATATCTATGTTCTAGATCCGATCTTGCAAGTTATAGTCACCTATTAAGTGTTATGATCCGTAAACCCCGGAGTGACAATAGTCGGGATACTTTCCGGTGATAACCGTAGTTTGACGAGTTCATGTATTCACTATGTGCTAATGCTTTGTTCTAGTTCTCTATTAAAAGGAGGCCTTAATATCCCTTAGTTTTCCTATGGACCCCGCTGCCACGGGAGGGTAGGACAAAAGATGTCATGCAAGTTCTTTCCATAAGCATGTATGACTATTTACGGAATACATGCCTACATTATATTTATAAACTGGAGCTAGTGTCGTATCGCCCTAGGTTATGACTGTTATATGATGAATATCATCCAACGAATTCACCGATCCAATGCCTATGAATTTTCCATATATTGTTCTTGCTAAGTTACTATTGCTATTGTTACTGTTAAAGTTGCTACAAATCTATTGCTATCACTATTACCGTTACCGTTACCGTTACTGTTACTACCATTATCAAAACTATCATATTACTTTGCTACTAATCATATTGTTGCAGATAATTAATCTCTAGGTGTGGTTGAATTGACAACTCAGCTGCTAATACTTGCATATATTCTTTGGCTCCCCTTGTGTCTAATCTATAAATTTGGGTTGAATACTCTACCCTCGAAAACTGTGCGATCCCCAATACTTGTGGGTTATCAAGACATTTTTCTGGCACCGTTGCCAAGGAGCATAGCTATATTTGTTGAGTCACTTGGGATTATTATCAATTTATCACTATGAAGAATCTGAAGGATACCAAGACTAAGATTTTTCCCTCTAAGACGAGGGGAGGTAAGGAACTGCCATCACACTCTGCACTTGATTCGCCTTCTATTTTGAGTAGACTTGCAACACCACCACATGCTATTAATCCTGATATGTCGCAAGTTTTGATGATGCTACTTCTATGAATACTACTCATGATGATGCTAGTACCTTGCTTGATGACGGTGTGCCACTAGGTGATTTTCTTGATGAACAAATTGCTAGAGCTAAATATATTGAGAATGCTGAAACTGATGAAATGCCTGAAACTAAAAATCTTGAAACATCTATTAGACCTAGCTCTCCTAGATATGAATTGCCTAAGGTACCTGAAGGTTATGTTATGGATGAGGAGACAGCTAGAGATTTTCTTGCTTGCAATGATAGGGATGATCTTAAGAAATTACTATGCAAACTAAAAGAGAAATATTTGAATGCTAGAATGAAATGTGACCCTAAGTTTGCTACTTCACCTATCTTTGTTGATGATACGGATTATGAATTCTCTGTCGACCCAGAGTTAATTACTTTGGTAGAATCTGATCCTTTCTATGGTTATGAAACTGAAACTATTGTGGCACACCTTACTAAATTGAATGATATAGCCACCCTTTTTGCTCATGAGGATAAAATTCGCTATTACTCTATTCTTAAATTATTTCCGTTCCCATTAAAGGGTGATGCTAAGATATGGTACAATACTCTTGCTCCTGGTTGTGTGCGTAGTCCCCAGGATATGATTTATTACTTCTTTGAAAAATATTTTCCTGCTCATAAGAAACAAGCTGCCTTACAGGAAATATTTAACTTTGTGCAATCTGAAGAAGAGAGTCTCGCACAAGCTTGGGGGAGGCTTCTCCAATTGCTTAATGCTTTGCCTAATCATCCCCTTAAGAAAAATGAAATACTTGATATCTTCTATAATGGACTAACCGATGCTTCTAGGGACTTCCTAGATAGTTGTGCTGGTTCTGTTTTCAGGGAACGAACTGTTGAACAAGCTGAGGAATTATTGAATAATATATTGAAAAATTATGATGATTGGACTCTTCCTGAACCATCGCATAAACCCACTCCAATGAATAGGGGTATCTTATATCTCAGTCCGGAAGATATGCGAGAGGCAAAGAAATCTATGAAGGAAAAGGGTATTAAAGCAGAGGATGTTAAAAATTTACCTCCTATTGAAGAGATACATGGACTTATCACACCACCACCCAAGGTGGTAGAGGTAAATTCTTTCATGAAATTTAATGAAAGGGACAATCCTTATAATATGCATCCTAGTCAATGCCTTTATGAGTTTGATAATTACATTAGAAAGCAAGATCACTTCAATGAAAATGTTATGAAACAATTGAAATATAATTCTGGTATGATTGCTCGCTTGAGTGACTTGTCATTTAGAATCTCCAATGATGTTAGAGGTGTAGGAAAACATACCTCTATGGTTCAAACTCAACTAGAACAAGTTGCTAAATCTCAAAGAGGATTGCTTGATGAAATGAATAATAATATAAATGACTTTGTTGTTAGAGTAGCAACTAGAGGAGGTAAAATGACTCAAGAACCACTTTATCCTGAAGGTCACCCTAAAAGAATTGAACAAGACTCTCAAAGAATTAACACTGATGCACCTAGTCCTTCTAAAAAGAAGAAGAAAAATAAAAATAATAGGACTTTGCATGCCTCTAGTGAACCTGAAATAGAAAAACCTCCTGATAACGACAATGATGTTTCTATCTCTGATGCTGAAACTCAATCTGGTAATGAACATTCACCTAGTGATAATGAAAAAGATAATGATGATGTTCATGAAGACTCTCAACCAGACAATGATAAACAACCAGATAATGATGTTGAGATAGAACCAGCTGTTGATCTGGATAACCCACAACCTACAAATAAAAGATATGATAAAAGAGACTTCGTTGTTAGAAAACATGGAAAAGAAAGAGAACAATGGGTTTAAAAACCCATGCCCTTTCCACCTAAATAAACTAAAAAGAAAGATGATGAAGAATTTGAACGCTTTGCTGAAATGCTTAGGCAAGTCTTTTTGCGCACTTGCTTGACTGATATATTAAAGATGGCCCCTTATGCAAAATATATGAAAGACATCATCTCTAATAAAAGAAAAATACCAGAAGCTAAAATCTCTACTATGCTTGCTAATTATTCTTTTAAGGATGGAGTGCCTAAAAAACTTGGAGATCCGGGAATACCAACTATACCTTGCTCCATAAAAAGAAATTATGTCAAAACTGCTTTGTGTGATTTAGGAGCTGGTGTTAGTGTTATGCCTTTCCCTTTATATAAAAGACTTGATTTGAATAAACTCACACCTACTGAAATATCTTTGCAAATGGCTGACAAATCAACTGCCATACCTATTGGTATTTGTGAGGATGTGCCTGTTGTTGTTGCAAATGTTACTATCTTAACTGACTTTGTTATACTTGAGATGCCCGAGGACGATAGCATGTCGATTATCCATGGTAGACCCTTCTTTTATACTGCAGGGGCTGTTATTGATTGCAATAAAAGCAAGGTCACTTTTCATATCAATGGTAATGAGCATACGGTACACTTTCTGAAGAAACAATCCCAAGTGAATGGTACTAATGTTATTGAAAAATCTCTGACACTCACTATTGGAAGTTTCCAACTACCTCTACCTACTGCCAAAAAGAAATATGAAATGCTTATTGTTGGGGACATGCATAACCCCGTTGAGGTAACTTAGTCTTTTACGAAAGTTCTTCGGTTTCATGCCAATTGAAAGTGGTTGTAATTAAGACTTGATCAACCTTATTAATGCATCATTTTTTAGAGGTATGAAGTTGATGAATTTAGTAAGCACAACTTTCTGTTTCCAACATTTGTTTTCTTTTTTTCTTAGTTAAATAAAATAAAATGCCATGTTTTGTCTGTTTTCTGAATTTCCCATGCAATAAAAATGACCCAGAAATAAAAGTTCTCAGAATGCCATAAAAATTTAATTTGATTTTTTTCTAAATATTTAAGAATTTTTTATGCAAATAACATCAAAGGGGGTGCACCAGGTGGGCACAACCCACCCGGGCATGCCAGCAGCCCCAGGCGCGCCCTGGTGGGTTGTGATCCCCACGTGGGCCCCCTCACTTATCTCTTTAGCCCATGTCATCACCTACCTCCAGAAAAAATTTCACCATTGCTCTCTCTCTCGTGTTCTTGCTCTCAAACCCGCGGATTTCGATCTCTTTGCTCGAAGCTCCATTTCTGAAACTGTTTTAGGGGATTGCTACTTGGTATGTAACTCCTCCATTGGTCCAATTAGTTTTTGCTTCAGTGGATTATATTTTGAATAATTAGCTACTCTTGGTGCTGCTGTAGATGAGCTTGCATGTTGAATTCTTAGAGTTCTAAGTGGTTTGAATGCTCAATATGGCCTCTATACATCTCTATGAGTAGTTGCTATCAATCTTGCAAAGTTTTGTTGACAAAAAATTTTTGGACTAAAATTTTCAGAATTTTGTTCATAGGAATAAGATGAGTTTCTTTAGGAAATTTGCTTCCAAGAAGAACTCCAAGGGAGTCATTGGGGAGTCATCGGACAATGATCTCTGCACCCGGAGAATGGCGAAGGTGCGGCCGTGCGAATGGCCGCACAACCCCTTCATGGATGGAGCCGGAATCCGTCAAGAGTTCACACAATTTGTTGCTAATGCTAGTCTCACCGACTTCATCGCAGCTGAGTGTGAACAACACCATCTCCTTACAAATTCCTTTGTGCAAAGTTTTCATTTTCTGAGTAGGAATAACCCCCCTGAGGTTCAGTTTAATTTATATGATGAGACCCGTCAGATACCACTTACTGATTTTTATGACATATGTTTGATCCCTTCTGACGGGGAAATAAGAGAGCCTAGGCCTGCAGAGTTCGAGGGCTTTTATCGTACTCTGTCAGTGGGGGATGAGAGGGGCGTGTCGAGTCACTGCTACTAGTTTGTAGTTTCCGGTTGTGCATTATTTTGCTCTCTTCATTGCGAAGTGTTTACTTGCTAGAGAGAAGGTTGGTGCACTTAGTTCTCCCGATTTCGTTGTCTTACGCCGTGCACTTTACGGCGATAACAGCTATAGCCTTGGGGCTATCATTGCACGTCGCCTCCACCTTAACAGGTCCAAGGGTAAAATTCATGGTGGTATTTATGCAACTTGTTTAGCGAGTCATTTTAATGTTCAGATTCGCCAACATGATTATCCATTACCTAAGGTTTATATAGATCACCAAGCAATTGTAGCTCATCAGTTTATCGATGGCGAGAACACTACTATTCATATTCCTTACAACCTAGTTTTCAGTGAGAATACCCGTGATATTATCCCGTTGCCTGCGCCTACTTTGTTTGATTCTATTGCCAGGGGCGGATACAGGATCATGCTAGAGGACATCGTCGCCTACCGGAACAACCAGGCAGCGGCTGAGGAGGAGCCTCAAGAGTGGGACGCTCAGGTGCCCGCTCCACAGCACTTCAACGTGGGACCCGACGGTTACTACGAGTGGTGATTACCAAGCCATGCCAAAAGCCTAAGCTTGGGGGAGTACGTATGCCCCCCGACATTTCCTTCATGTTCGCACATTTCATTCCAGGTGTCGGTGTTCACACTTTTTCATTGTATTATCCATGCTTGATTTATTTTCTCGCTTTCTTCTTGTGTGTTTAAAAAACTTTGAGAAAATCACAAAAAAATGTTGTTTGCTTCTTTTCAGTTTTTCTTTCTAGTTAGTTAGTTGTAGTATTTAAAAGAAAACCCAAAAAGATTTCCTTGTTATTCTTTTGCTTGTTGGGAGCTCTCCAGTGTAAATAGTTTTTCTCGTTTTTGTTTTTCTCTTTAATTTGCTTTGTTCAAGAAAAACTAAAAACTCCAAAATATTTCATTGTGTTTCTCTGAAATTCTTTTCCTTTTATTGAGTCATACCGAGGAGAAGACCACGATGAAAATGTTGAGTGGCTCTCATATGCATTATTGTTGATCTAACAAAGTGCCCATATTACCTTGTCTTATTCTTTTTGAATAAAATATTTGTAGATTCTAGCTTAGTCCACGACACTCTTGCACTATTATTATTTTCATATCATTCGGTCGTGCAAGTGAAAGGCAATAATGACGATATTTGATGAACTGGCTGTGGCAGAGAGAAACGGGTATGAACTCAACTTGTTCTATTTTTGTAAATATGTTTAACATAGTATCCATGATTCAGCCTATTATGATCAAACATGTTTGCAATGACAATTAGAGATTATAGTTTCTCATGACATGCTTAAGTAGCTAGGAGTGGATAATGATTTATCTTGGATGTCAACATGCATTAAAATGATTGTGATGTGGTATGATGATATGGTTTCCTCCTCCGAATGTTCGAGTGGCTTGACTTGGCACATGTTCATGCATGTAGTTGAATCAAAACCAACATAGCCTCTATGATATTTATGTTCATGGTGTTCATATCCTACCCATGCTAGTATCCAATGTTACTTATGCATAATTCATGTTCATGACCGTTTTCGCTCTCTAGCTGGCCGCTTCTCAACCTATTTGCTAGCCTTCGCCTGTACTAAGCGGGAATACTACTTGCGCATCAAAATCCTAAAACCCAAGTTATTCCAGATGAGTCCACCATATATCTACCTATATGCGGTATTACCTTGCCGTTCTAAGTAAATTTGCATGTGCCACCTCTAAAAACTTCAAATAAACATCTGTTTTTGTGTGCCTGGATTGTTCATGGAGTGACAGGAGGTAGTCAATATCTTCCATGCTAAGCGGGTTATTCTCATAATGGGTGTTTATTCACTCGTCCTTGCACGATATGGGTGGTAATAGGGATTCCCAGTCCCGAATTCAAAAATTTCAAATAATTAAACAAAACTCCCCCAGGATTGATGTTAGTATGGACGGTACCCGTGGATGCGGCTAGCCGTGGAGTGTGTTTGTTGGTGGAGGGGAAGTAAACCTTTACTTTTATCACTTGGGAACCGCCACTAATGTGTTTAGCATGGAAGATATCGATAACCAATGGTCACGAGGTAAACAGGAAGGGTGCATTTCTCAAAATTTCATTTATCTCAGTTTTAAAAGTTTGAGCTCTGGCACCACTCCAAATCACTGCTTCCCTCTGCGAAGGGACTATCTATTTAATTTTATGTTGTGTCATCACCTTCTCAAATAAGTGCCAGATCTGAGAGCACTATTGTCATCCTCATGCATTGTGTATAGCTAATATTGGATGCATCATGACTGGATCTTTTCTACCATGAATTACAATGTTTAGTCGCTGCTTGAACTTTGGAGGTGCTCTGCATTTATGTTTTTGGTCTCAGAAAGGGCTAGCGAGATACCACTGTTGTCATATTATATCATGATTCTTTTGACAAAGTGTTATCATTTGAGATGCTTTATTATTGCTCGCTAGTTGCTTACGCCATTGATATGAGTTAATATAATTTCTAAAATTTATTGTTGACATGGTTAGTTATAATATTTGCTGAAAACCTGGGTGCTACTTAAGCTTATTTATGTAAACAAAAGCAAAAGAGTTCGTAAAAGTTTTTCTTTTTCACTTTCAGTTTATCAACTGAGTTGCTTGAGGACAAGCAAAGGTTTAAGCTTGGGGGAGTTGATACGTCTTCGTCGTATCTACTTTTCCTAACGCTTTTACTCTTGTTTTGGACTCTAATTTGCATGATTTGAATGAAACTACCCCAGACTGACGCTGTTTTCAGCAGAACTACCATGGTGTTGTTTTTGTGCAGATATAAAAGTTCTCCGAATGGAACGAAACTTTTTGGAAATTTTTGATGGAATAAAAGAAAAATACTGGGGCCAAGAACAGCCGGAGGGGGGCCCCTGGGTGAGCACAACCCACCAAGGTGCGCCCCCCCTCCTGGTGCACCCAGGTGGGTTGTACCCACCTGGTGGCCCCGCTGACCCTATCTCCGACACTATAAAATCCTATTTTCGGAGAAAAAATGAGGGACAAAGAATTATCGCGTTTCGCGAGACGGAGCCGCCGCCACCTCCTCTTCTTCATCGGGAGGCCAGATCTGGAGTCTGTTTGGGGCTCCGAAGAGGGGGATCTTCGATCTTCGTCATCACCAACCCTTCTCCATCGCCAATTCCATGATGCTCCCCACTGGGAGTGAGTAATTCCTTCATAGGCTTGATGGTCGGTGAGGGAGTTGGATGAGATTCATCGTGTAATCAAGTTAGTTTTGTTAGTGCTTGATCCCTAGTATCCATTATGTTCTGAGATTGATGTTGCTATGACTTTTCCATGCTTAATGCTTGTCCCTTTGGGGCCGGGTGCCATGATTTCAGATCTGAACCGTTTATGTTATCACCATTATATCTATGTTCTAGATCCGATCTTGCAAGTTATAGTCACCTATTACGTGTTATGATCCGTAAACCCCGAAGTGACAATAGTCGGGATACTTTCCGGTGATGACCGTAGTTTGAGGAGTTCATGTATTCACTATGTGCTAATGCTTTGTTCTGGTTCTCTATTAAAAGGAGGCCTTAATATCCCTTAGTTTCTCTATGGACCCCGCTGCCACGAGAGGGTAGGACAAAAGATGTCATGCAAGTTCTTTCCATAAGCACATATGACTATTTACGGAATACATGCCTACATTATATTTATAAACTGGAGCTAGTGCCGTATCGCCATAGGTTATGACTGTTATATGATGAATATCATCCAACAAATTCACCGATCCAATGCCTACGAATTTTCCATATATTGTTCTTGCTAAGTTACTATTGCTATTGTTACTGTTAAACTTGCTACAAAACTATTGCTATCACTATTACCGTTACCATTACTGTTACTACCATTATCAAAACTATCATATTACTTTGCTACCGATCATATTGCTGCAGATAATTAATCTCCAGGTGTGGTTGAATTGACAACTCAGCTGCTAATACTTGCAAATATTCTTTGGCTCCCCTTGTGTCGAATCTATAAATTTGGGATGAATACTCTGCCCTCGAAAACTGTTGTGATCCCCTATACTTGTGGGTTGTCATATGCCTAACAGTTTCTCCCTAGAAAATGGATAATTGCATTATGTGCCACAGGAAGGAGATGCGGCTTTTGACCAAGAAGGCCCCAAACTTGAACAACTAGATGAAGAAGAACTCGCCACTAACGAAAAGGAGGAGCAACCCCCATAGCAGCCACAACAAGAAGCTTGCACCACCTACACTGACCTCTATAGTCTCCAGGGCTCCATCAATGATATGAGTAGCCTCTCCACGTCACTTTGAGACACGTCCACCTACATGAGTTCAAGCTTCTCCAACTGGCACCAAGGATAGGCTCCTAACCAACCGCCACAATGATCTCTCCGGTTTGGGCTTGCAAAATCTTAAGCTTGGGGGAGGTCACTATGTTGGGAAACATAGTAGAAAACAAAAAAATTCGCACCTACGATCACCCAAAACAATATGAAGATGCATAACGGGTTGTGATCAACGACCGTTATAGACTCCGGAGTGCAGCGGAAATAGACGAGTCAGCGTAGATCGTACTTGAAGTCCCTCGAACGTTGATGACGATCCCGCGAACCACCCTCAAATGATCCCTTGAACTGAAGACCGAAAGCACGGCCTGTCTACTTGGCTGCAAGCGTATGGTCTTCACGATCTGGCAGCGCTTCACCGTCCAAAGCTATTTGTCACTGGAGAATTAGAGGGAGGAGATTAGAACCACACATGGCTTCGAATTATGAGGATTAGAGGTGGCTAGGGCTAGCTCTAATTAGTCTAGGACCAACTAGAACTAGAACTAGATCAACTAGAGGAGGCTCCCAAAACTTGTGTTTACATAGGGTGAAATCCTCTAATATATATAGGTTAGAGGGAAGAGGGAGGGCTGCCACCAAGGGGAAGGAATCCCCCTTGGTGCGCCATCTAAGGGGGGGATCTGACTCCTCCCCTTCCCCAATTTTCCCCCCTTTCTTAGGGAAGGGAGGCACTTTCCCACTTGGGCCTTTTTGGCCCAAGTTTCCTTCCACCTCTTGGCCTTATTAGACCCATTGATATTAAATTAAATATATATTTGTTCTAAACATTTTTAGAGCATTACATATATAATTTAACATCCCCGAAAACATTTTCCACCTATATATATTAATCGGTAATACCCGGTATCAACCGATATTCACCGAAACCCTTTCGGTGACCCCGAAACGCTTCTGAAACCTCACAGAACTATTCCGGATATTAATAAAACAATTCCACAAATATATTCTCATCACTCCCCTCCTACTAACACTCAGCAGATTGTGATTACCCTAAGCTTGTGACCCCATAGGTTCGGTAAATCATAGACATGAATGAAACCCCTTCGTTCAATGACCGATAGCGGAACCGTGGACATCCATATCGGTGCCTATGATTACGCGAATGATATTCAAGTGAACCTTTGGTTATCATGTGATGTTACCTTTGCTTCATGATACGTGATACTTTACAAAACCTGGTGTGCATCGGTATCCTCCTGAGTCATGACCATGCTCACTATATCGTTGCTCCCGTTACCGGTTTTGTTCTTCTTTCTCGTTGACATGTTCCGGCATCCCCGTGACGTAGTCACCTATGTCTGGCCAGATGATGATGGATGCAGTCACACCGAGAGGGCCCTAAGAATATCTCTCCATCGTCGGAGGAGCAAATCCCACTCTCGAGCTGTCCGGTCACTTGTCAAACTTTCCTGTGTGCCTGAAAGTTGTCGTTATGATCACCTTGTTACAGATGACGTTTGAGCAACCCCAAAGCCCACCGTCCGGTAGGAAGTGACCGAGATACTCTCATGGTCTGAGGAACTAAAACACATGCTAACACTCCATGTTATAACGGATGATTTCAGATGATATGATCACATAGTATAGCAGACAAGTATTGGGTTGATTCAATATGATTGTTCTTCTAACATCATACCATCAATGTTGTTTTAGGACTATCGTTACACTCAACGATATCCTAAGATCCGGAAAACATGATCACCAACAACACTTGAGCCGGTCTTAGAGGCGATACCGGGAACCTATTGTTTACCGTTTATCATTCCACATGTACATATGAGTTTTCCACTGAATCGCATATTCCAGGATCATAGCAGTTATAGCATGGAAAATAAACTCTTAACTATGAATAATGGAAATATAATAATATAATATTATTTCCTCTATGGCATATTTCCAATAGTCTCCCACTTGCACTAGAGACAATAATCTAGTCAGCACTTTTAATTTTTTTACACCAATGGCAATCCGGTGTCAGTCCATGCTTTGCTTGTGGTATAGACTTCGTCCTATCGAATCTGACAACTTCAGATACACGTGTATCATTTGCATTTCTATGCATCTATAGTGCTTTCACAAGAATTCATAATTTGTGTGAAACTGGCTTTGTATATTGAATCACTGGTAGAACCTTTGATTCCTTAGACTGAGTTATGGAACCTCTATTAAGAATAGTGTTCCAATGATACAATCATCTAGAAACCATACCAAGCTCATGAATGAACTTCCTATTCGTCACCCTTCATTTTTGCTTCTAAAGCAATAATATACTTAGCCTTCTATTATAGAATTCACCACAGTAACTTTTTGGACCAATTCCAACTTACTGTTCCACCATAAATCACTTTTAATTTTAAATCGAATAATCAATTGGAGCATAGATGAAGATTTTATCAATGTACTACTTATAAAGAGCCTTCATTGATGTAACTCCTTACAACAATCTCTTCATTTTCTCCGTGTGTGAGAAACATGTCGTTAATCCTTAACGACATTTTTCATTGTTGTCCTATGATCAACAATTTGACCATACTAGTAACTTTTACTTACAACTAACTTGGAGTATTGGAAATATCTGGTTGTTTACATACCATGGAATAAAAGTGTGGTTGAAATCATATTTTGCTCATCAGTATTTCAGGATACTGAATCCTTCCATGTGACATTGACAAGAAACTCTTCTTGACATTTTACATACTAAACTGCTTTAGTATCTTGTCAATATGTATTTTGGCTAAGTCCGATTAGACACTATTATCTCCATAGATCATTATGTCTAATACCAATACTATTCATTGCCTAAGTATTTATTGAAAACTAGTTTCAATAAAGTCTTAATATGTGTCAAGAAATTTACATAACTTTCTATCAACAATATGTCATGTACATATAGTGTTTAGAAATATCATCATGCTCTCACTTACTTTCTTCTAAATACAAGCATCTTCGCTTTACTCGATGAAATCAATTTATTTGACCATTTCATCAGTACGACGATTCCAACTCTACTATGCTTGCTTCAGATCATTATAGGGTCTCTTTAAGTTTGCATACTTACTAGCATCCTCTGGATCGACAAAATTACCTTGGATCGTATCAAACATACAACCTTGGTTCTATTTCCATCTCATGGAATTATTTTGACATCCATCTGTTTTATCTCATAATTGAAATATTTAATAATTGCTAGTTTAACTTGAACTGACTTTAAGTATTGCTATGATGAGACAATCTCATCATAGTTAATTCTTTGATCTTGTCATAAACTATTTGTAACAAGTCAAGCATTCTAAAACATTTTTTATCTTTGTCAGTTTATAGATCCATCACTATTCTTTAAACTCTAAGTATTTCAAAGGGTTCATCAAGTTCTAAGCTTGAAATATGTGAATGGATACTATCTCGAATTATGTTGGCATATAGCCAATTTTCGGAGTCAGGTCCCACCAACGCTTCTCTGTAATTTATAGGTTCGTTATTTTCCCAACAATATTTCGTCTGCATACTACAAAGGTCTACATGAATTTTCCCAACCTATACAATTCAGATGCAAGTTCAACCATAGTCTCTACATCTCATGTAGAGGCTCTTGTATCAGTCGCAGTAAGAAATTCTAGAATTACTTCCAGTGTTTCTTTTCTTTGAGCTGATTACAAAGATTCCGCAATCTTGTCAAGTTGCGCTGTCCTCCCACTCACTCTTTTGTAGAAAACATTTTCTTCAAAACTTCCACACTCTATGGCAACACTTTGCCTCGGCGTAGTGATAGAGGAATACCCAACTATTTGGGATAACCTACAAAGTAGCACTTATTTCAATAAATTTGATGGCGCTCCCTTTTTCAGTGTGAAAGCCACAGTCTCTAAAGCATCACTTTGAAAGTATATTGGTGAAATAATTAATGTCATCTTTGACCTCACCATTTCATACATAGTTTGATTGCATCTACTTAAAACAATCTACTCTCAGTAGTGTTTCTAGGAGGTGCAAGCTATAAAATTCTTTTATAGCTCATCAGACATTCGCTAAATTTGTAACTCAGATATTCTTTTCTACAATCCAATTGTAGAAACATAATTTTCTAGTTACAATAATTTCTACTTAATTCTGAAAACCTTTTGGAACACTTCAAAAGATCCAAATTTATGCCTCAATTAGTAAATATAAATATCTACTTGAGTCATCCTTGAAGATAGATAAATCCACTGCTTGCAACAATACTTATTGGACTACACACATCGATATGCATATTGCCAATTATTTTGTTGCTCGTTCTCAATGGCCCATGAACAGTATTTTAGTTTACTTCACTAATTGGATGAAACTTGCAAGTGTCAGATGATTCTCAACCAGATGACTTCAAAATTCATCACTATGAAATTTCTCCATGCTAGTTTCTCCAATGTGACTAAATGCAGTGCCACACAGATGTGGTATTCTTTTAGTATTGCGACATTTAGCGTCAGTGTTATGGATGTTCAATTTATTACCAATATTCATAACATACATCTTATCCACAATAAGAGTATGCCCTCTTATTCACAATAAGAGTATGCCCTTTTGTTCATAACATTAAACAACTAATGTTCTGTCATGGACAACCTCCTTCATAACATCGAACAACTTTTGTTCTGTCATGAAGAATCTCCTTGCAAATTCTATGCAATGGGCTAGAGTGTACAAAAACTCTAAAATGAATTATGATAATAAATATAGAGGAAATATACTCATAGAAATACTGTAACCTTTTACAATCCATCAAAATATTTTAACCTCATTATTTGTTGGTCATTTAGGCCGTTCGAAGTTTCTTGCAACGATTTTCAATAATATGCAATTGATTCGATATTCTTGTGATTAATCTTTTAACCAAAATACCGAAGAATCAGTAATCAACAAATTGATCATTTTTCCAAGAACTACACTCTACTTGACCAACCACCTCTGCATCTCATAACTTGTATGACATTCATACCCAAGCTGGACATTGCAGTCTTCTTTTCTTTCTTCCTTTTACTTCTTATAGTTTTACTTCAATATTTCTCTTACTCTTAGAAGAAACAACAACTTTAAGAGTGGCGTGAGCCCTGAACTTCCCTAGGCATGTAAGTCTCATTACATCCTTTAGTTTTGTTTTTTCTCTACAAGTTTTCACTGTCAACAAATGACTGGCTTTCTTCCGGATCTTACACATTTCAGTCTTAAACATAGTTGAACACTTCACTAGAATTTACAAACAAAACACTTCTTTAGATATCGCATATCTTTTAGCCTTTGTTTCTGAAAACAATTTTCTGTTCCAAGAATATCACATAACTATCCCAAACATTTTGAAGTTTGGGTTTCTTGGAAGCAAGCAGACCGTAATGCAATTCTAGCTTTTGGATCGAAGGACATGAGTCTCGTCATCCATAGCATCAGCAAGAGAGTATTGTAAACATGCAGTAGGACAAAATCCTTCTTGGCACTTTTAGAGGACAATCCTCTAAACATAAAGTTTCAACCAGATAAATAACAGTCAATCAATTTCAACAACAGAGGTGGAACTGTGAGCCATAATTCTACAACTATAATGCAAACAAGTTCCATTGGTCATGCTAGTTTCTATAGGAGGTTCATTAAAGACTTCTCTAAAATTTCTAGGCCTCTAACTAATTAATCTTCTACAAAAAGATGTTTCATTTGTTTTTTATGATGATTGTGTAAAAGCCTTTGAAATACTTAAGAAAGCCTTAATAACTGCACCTATGTCTAGCACCTGATTGGAACTTACCCTTTGAAATTATGTGTGATGCTAGTGATTATGCTATTGGTGTTGTTTTAGGTCAAAGAGTTGATAAGAAATTGAATGTTATTCATTATGCTAGTAAGACCTTGGATAGTGCCAAAGAAATTACGCTACTATTGAGAAAGAATTTTTAGCAGTTGTGTTTGCATGTGATAAATTCAGACCCTGTATCATTGATTCTAAAGTCACTATTCACACTGATCATGCTGCTATTAAATATCTTATGGAAAAGAAAGATGCTAAACCTAGATTGATTAGGTGGCTGCTTTTATTACAAGATTTTGGTTTGCATATTGTTGATAGGAAAGGAGCTGAAAATCCTATAGCAGATAATTTATCTATGATGGAAAATGTTCTTGATGACCCACTGCCTATTAATGATAGTTTTCCTTATGAGCAATTAGCTGTTGTAAATGCTTCTACTTCTCATAATAATCCTTGGTATGTAGATTATGCTAATTTCATTGTCTATAAATATATACCACCTAGTTACACATATCAACAAAAGAAAAGGTTATTCTTTGATTTAAAACATTACTTTTGGGATGACCCACGCTTGTATAAAGTAGGAGTAGATGGTGTTATTAGATGTTGTGTACCTAAGCATGAGTAGGAACAAATCCTAAGGACATTTCACTCCGAGGCTTACGGAGGGCACCATGCAGGAGACAGGACTGCACATAAGGTTTTGCATTCTGGTTTTTATTGGCCTACTCTCTTCAAGGATGCACGTAATTTGTCCTTTCTTGTGATAAATGTCAAAGAATTGGTAATACTAGTAGATTTCAAGAAATTCATATGAATTATTCACTTCTTGTCGAACCATTTGATGTTTGGGGTTTTGATAATGTGGGACCTTTTCCTTCCTCCAATGGGTACACTCATATTTTAGTTGTTGTTGATTATGTTACTAAGTGGGTAGAAGCTATTCCAACTAGTAGTGCTGATCACAACACCTGTGTTAAAATTCTAAAGTAAGTTAATTATCTTTCCAAGGTTTGGAGTCCCTAGATATTTAAGGACTGATGGTGGTTCACATTTTATTCATGGTGCATTACATAAACTTCTAGCTAAATATGATGTCGACCATAGAATCACATTGCCTTATCATCCTCAATCTAGTGGTCAAGTTGAATTGAGCAATAGAGAAATAAAGCTAATCTTGCAATAGACTGTTAATAGATCTAGAAAGAATTGGTCTAAGAAACTTGATGATGCATTATGGGCATACATAACTGCTTATAAAAATCCTATGGTATGTCCCCATGTAAAATAGTCTATGGAAAAGCATGTCATTTACCTCTCGAACTAGAGCATAAGGCTTATTGGGCAGTCAAAGAACTTCATTATGATTTCAAGCTTGTCGGTGAAAAGAGGTTATTTGATATTACTTCTCTAGATGAGTGGAGAACACAAGCTTATGGGAATGCCAAGTTGTTTAAAGAAAAGGTTAAAAGATGGCATGATAAAAGAATTCAAAAACGGGAATTTAGTGTTGGAGATCAAGTTCTATTGTACAACTCTCATTTCAGATTCTTTGCAGGAAAACTTCTCTTCAAATGGGAAGGACCATACATTGTCGAGGAAGTTTATCATTCTGGAGCTATCAAGATCAATAATGCCGAGGGCACAAATCCAAAGGTGGTTAATGGGCAAAGAATTAAACATTATATTTCAGGTACACCCATTAACTTGGAAACCAACATTATTCAAACAATTACACCGAAGGAACACCTAAAGGAGTCCTTCTGGAACACTCTAGAATTCTGAAAAAGGAATAGGTGCGTGATACGGTAAGTAAACCGGCTCCAGAAGTTCCATAAAAGTACTTTTTGTTCGTTTCGGAATATATAAAAAATTAGGAAAATAATAAACAGACAGGAAAGTGCACGAGGGAGCGATGAGCCCAGGTGCCACCCCTGGGGGCGTGCCGTGTGAGCTCGTGCCTTCCCCGTGGACTTTCCCGACTTTGTTTTTTCATTATATATACTTCTGGATGTTTTGACCGTTGTATCGCAAGTTTCTCCTCTATTATTGTTTCGTGTTGTTTTCTATTCTCTAGGCCAAGCACCATGTCTTCTTCCTCATCCAACAATGTGGGAGATGATGTTTGGTTGCTACAAATGGAACTCAAGAGAGAGGGGATCGATGAGGTCACCATGAAGGAAGGAACACTCGTTGGAAGTTCACCCTCCGTCGTCTAAGAGGGGTACTCTAGCCGGCATCTCCACCACTCCAAATTCTCATTAAGCCATGCTGACTATCAGAAGCCAAGGATGTCAAGATGTACCAGAGGGGCCCGCTCCAAGGAGGCCCCTAAGCAGGTTACATGGGAATGATTTTCATAATTTGATTCATAATTACGGGGTAGAAAACACCTCTCGTATGCACATACCTTCTAATTGGGATATCTCTTGTTCAAGTGAAAGTGATGCAAGAAAGAATGCTTGGGGGCCAGAAAATAAGCATATCATGGGTGAAGTCCAAAGGAATGCCGAGATGATCCATCTTGTTCTTCGAGAAATTCAGAGTTTAAAGGAAATTTTAATTAGCATCACCAAGAGTATTGCGCCACCATCATCACCGGAGAAGGAAACTCGAAAACATGGGTATGGGCATCACCCTTGGCTTGTTCCAAGCTTGGGGGAGGTGCCCCGGTATCGTGTAACCATCACTTTTATCATCCTTATCTATCCTTAGTTATTTTGTGATTTAGAAGAATAAAGTTTTAGTATGAATTAGTTTTGAGTGCTTGTTTCGTAATCTATCTATCTACATAATCATGTGTGAGAGTTATTTAATAAGAGTAGTTTTTTAGTTTTGATTGTTTTACCTTTTTTCTCAAATCTTAGTATTGAATAAAGAATAAAAATATCATATGCTAATCCCATGGGCAGTAATGACTTCACATATAAGGAGAATGATGAATAGAATTTATTGGGATCTATTAGACATATCATTGGTCATTGACTGCAATTCATGAAAGATATTAAGGGAAGAGAAGTCTCACATATAAATATACCATCTTGGACATCTTTTATGATTGCGAGCCCCCATTAATTATTTCCAAACTTGGTCAAATTGTTGATGTTGGACAAGGAAGAGAATGTAATGAGTTGTGTTTGCTTGTATTCACATTGAAGTTATATTGTCATGGATATCCTCTAACATGTGGTGCTTGGTCATAATCTTTTGCTAGCCAAAATTTTGTACTAATTAGAGATATTACTTGTACATCCGAAAACCCTTGAACCCAGTTTCTTGACATAAGAGTCCACCATATCTACCTATGGATTGAATAAGATCCTTCAAGTAAGTTGTCGTCGATGTGAAAAGCAATAAAAATTGCTCCTAAATATGTATGATCTTTTATTGTAACGGAAAATAAGCTTTGTACGATCTTGTGATGGTAAAGAAATAAAAGCGACAGACAGCATAATAAAGGTTGCTGTCACAAGGGGCAATATAAAGTGACATTACTTTACATTAAGAGCTTGAACATCCAAATGAAAAAACGCATGGCAACCTCTGCTTCCCTCTACAAAGGGCCTATCTTTTACTTTTTTAGTATTTACTTTCTATGCAAGAGCCAATAACGTTCATCCTTATTCCAACCTTATTATTCTCCACCTGACAAGCATCATGTGGTAGGGAAAGATCCAGACACATATATCCAGTTGGATGTAGGTTTTCATGAGTTATTACTATTGATGTTATCCCTGAGATAAAGAAGTTGGGAGCTGAAATATGAAATCCCCATCTTCCTTTGTGTCCGCTGAAAACGTTTGCTCTAAAGATATGCTTTGAGTGTCAGATATCATAAAAGACTAAATGATGGTTGAGTATGTGAAATTTGCTAAACCAAAAGCTCTTACATAGACTCTTCCTGGGACATATTGAATTGCAGTTGCTTTGATGACTGAGAACATAGTTTGTTAGTTGTCAATAAAGTTTATCTCCTATACTTTGGCATTGTGGATGAATAGTTACTTAGTCATGAGAATCCCTATGATAATTCCATGTTGCTATAATAATGATCATGATGCTACTATGTCTGTATTTTGTTTTTATCGACACCTCTCTCCATAAACCTGTGGTCATGATTATTGAGTTCGGTATTCGCTTGAGGACAAGTGAGGTCTAAGCTTGGGGGAGTCCATTTTGCATCATGTTTTCCTACTGTTATTTATAATGTTTTGAGTTATTATTTCACTTTATGAAGCAATTCTAATGCCTTTTCTCTCTTATTTTTCAAGTTTCACATGAAGAGGGAGATTTCCGCCAGCTGGAAATATGGATCTGACTAGGCTACAACAGAGATGGATATTCTCTGGAGCTCCAAAGACCTGAAAATTTATGGAGAATTATTTTCGAATTAATAAAAAATATTAGCGGAAGAAATACTAGGAGAGGACCCACCAGAGAGTCACGAGCTTAGGTGGCGCCACCCCCCCCCCCCTCGAGGGGGCGCGTCGGTTGAGATCGTGACCCCACCAGCAGGCCACCCAGGCCCATCTTCTCCTATATGATGCTATTAGCACTAGAAAAAAATCATAAGAAGACATTCGGGATGAAACGCCGCCATCTCGACGCGGAACCTGGGCAGGAGCACTTTTGCTCTCCAGTGGAGCGATTTCGCCAGCGATACTTCCCTCTGAAAGGGGGAAATCAAAGCCAGCGACATCACCAACATTCCTCTCTTCGTGGGAGGACCAATATTCATCAACATCTTCACCAACATGATCTCATCTCAAACACTATTTCATCTCTTGCATTCAGTCTTTGTCCCAAAACCTTAGATTGGTACCTGTGGGTTCCTAGTAGTGTTGATTACATCTTGTAATTGATGCTAGTTGGTTTACTTGGTGGAAGATTATATGTTCAGATCCTCAAGCATATTGAATGCACCTCTGATCTTGTGTGAATATGATTTGTTAGTAGTTACTTTTGTTCTTGAGGACATGGGATACGTCTTGTTATAAGTAATCATGTGAAGTTGGTATTCGTTCAATATTTTGATGATATGTATGTTGTTCTTCCTTCAGTGGTGTCATGTGAATGTTGACTACATGACACATCACCATATTTGGGCCTAAGGGAAGTCATTGGGGAGTAATTAGTTGATGATGGGTTGCGAGAGTGACAGAAGCTTAAACCCTAGTTTGTGCGTTATTCGCTAAGGGGCTGATTTGGATCCATATGTTTCATGCTATGGTTAGATTTATCTTAATTCTTTTATCATAGTTGCGGATGCTTGCGAGAGGGGGTAATCATAAGAGGGTTGCTTGTTCAAGTAAGAACAACACCCTAGCACCGGTCCACCCACATATCAAATTATCAAAGTAGTGAACGCGAATCAACTTAACATGATGAACGTGACTAGATGAGAATTCCCATGTGTCATCGAGAACGCTTCACTCACTATAAGAAGTACTTTCGGCTTATCCTTTACTATAAAAAGGATTGGGCCACCTTGTTGCACTTTGTTACTATTGCTACTTGTTACTTGCTACAAACCAACTTGCTACAAAACTATCTGTCACCGCTACTTTCAGCACTTGCAAAGAATACCTTGCTGAAAACCACTTCTCATTTCATTCTGCTCCTCATTGGGTTCTACACTCTTACTTATCGAAAGGACTACCATTGATCCTCTATAGTTGTGGGTCATCAAAGAGTTCCATAAGAACTAACTACATATGCATCAGTATCAACAATGGGGCTGTGGAGTTTAAGTGCAGCAAGCTAGCTTGACTCTTGGCTAACCTGTACTACGACTGCGAGTAGTTTCTTTGGGGTGAGACAGCACACACGAGTCCACATAGTCACCACACCAATCCACCACTATGGATCCTGTCCCGTCTTCCTACAAGAAGGCCATCCATAGCACTCACACTTATCTTGCCAATTTTAGAGTATCCATTTAAAATTATCTATGAACAATGTAAGCTTCCAAGTAGTCCATATCCGAGGACACGGCTATTAAAATAGATCATTTACCCTGCAGGGGTGTACTTATTCACACATGTTTCCACCACTTAGCGCCATATAGTCGTCATGTATCTCGACAACCTTCAAGCGGAAGCCTGACGTGGGTGTAGACCACGACCTGATTAACCACGCAAGACTCTAGTCCAGGTTTATCGCCTATTTGAGGTTGTATCTACAAGGGAAGTCTGGTCGAAGTTTCTATTAGGGCCCCAAACAATGTGAGCAGGGTTCCCAAGCCCACCAATCGGGTGCCACTTGGTACACCATGCCACGGTGCATCTACCGCACTGAAGCCTACCCCGTCGAGCAGTGCTAAACACGGCCCCAGCACATATCCTACAAACAACAGAAACTAGTTGCAACTCCAGGACAGAGATCAAGGTGATTAGTAAGTCGAGCGGGTCATATTTCAGGGCCTAATGTGTGGTAGTAACTATCTTGGATCAAATACACAGAACTCGGTTATTAAGGACGGTTCCAATGAGACAACCTACCATGTACTCCTACATGGCCTCTCATCGCTACCATTACCAAAACGTGTTCACACGCTTAACTCTCATTAGTAGGACATGTTCGCAACCATTCCAATTCATCGCCTAGATGGATCAGACCCGACACGACTCTAAGCATAGCAAGCAAGTATGGATAAGTAGTCACATGAAGACTCAAGCAATTCCTACTCATGCTAGTAGGTCTTACTATTTACTGTGACAAAGACGGGCCATGCAAAGGAAAGGTTTCAACTACCACAAGATGTAACAGATAAATTGTTGTTGTCCAAATGCAGTAAAAGAAAGCAAGAGCAGGAGAGTGGGATTGTATCGGAATGCTCAAGGGTGTTTTCTTGCCTGGCACTTCTGAAGATGGTAAAGCTCTTCATCAGTGTCAACGATCACAACATCAGAATTGTATTTTACCGAGAAGGAACAATCACTGGCAAACAAGAAAAGGAAACACATTCAATGCAATGCACAACCAAATGCATGGTATGTCTTACTAAGGTACTGCATTGACCTAGTGCAATGATTATCTAAGTTAATTGAAGTGGCACTCAAATATATCAAATTCCAACTCCAAATCAATTTTTCATAATTGCCCTAAACATGATTTGTCCTAGACAGTGGAGTTAACTTGTTCCAACATGCATGATCATGGCATAAATAGATTTTTCATATTTTTCTCACCATTTTCATATATAACTTATTTTCAATGGAGTTATGGTTTAATTCTGTGATTTTTTAAGTTTGGGAGATTTTCTGAAAATAAATAATCATTTTAGATTTATTTAAAATTTAGAAATCATTACTGCATCAGCAGACAACAGCAAAGCCAGTACAGTCACTCACCAGTGGGGCCAGTCAACTGCTGACGTCGGCATGGTCAAAGCTGACACATGAGGTCACTGTGATTAAGTTAAGTCTAAACAGGAATTTATCCTGTGGTTAATTAATGGATTAGGGCCTGGCTGTCAGCATCACTGGTGGTGTACTTAGTGGGTGAATTAGGCCCTAATGGCGTGGTTAGCCGACGACTTAATGACGGCGACCACATAGTGCGGCGGCAGCTCGCCAGAGTGGTGCTGGGGGCAGCAGTGGGGCGCACTGAGGGCACTAGGAGGGAGACCTCGCTCGGCCTTATGCAGCGAAAGTAGCCGCTTATCGCGGGGCGGCCAGAATTGAGCGCGTGATACGTCTCCAACGTATCTATAATTTTTTTATTGTTCCATGCTATTATAGTATCAATCTTGGATGTTTTATATTCATTTACAAGCAATTTTATATCATTTTTTGGGACTAACCTATTAACTTAGTGCCCAGTGCCAGTTGCTGTTTTCTGCATAATTCTTGGCTTTTCAAGAAATCAATATCAAACGAAGTCCAAACAGAGAAAAAACTTTGGATTAATTTTTTCTGGACCAGAAGAGACCCTAGAAGGTTCGGGAGAAGGCCAGAAGAGCCACGAGGGAGCGACAAGCCCTAGGGGGGGCCAGGGGGTGCCCCCCAGGCTTGTGGGCCCCTCGTGGCACGTCCAACCCTAATTCCACCTCTATAAATACTCAAATATTCCCCTGACATCAGAGAGCCACTCGAAACACTTTTTTCGCCGCCGCAAGTTTCTGTTCTCGTGAGATCCCATCTGGAGGCCTTCGCCGGCACTCCGCCGGAGGGGGAATTGATCACGGAGGGGCTTTACATCAAACCTGCTTCCCTTCTGATGATGCATGATGTCGTGGTTGAACACGGTCACCTATGGGGCCATGAGCCCCTTGTGGTTCGGCAAGGGGGAGATCATGTTGCACAAAGAGCAGAAGCCATGGAACAACACGACGGTGGTGACACTGGTGGTTTTTACCCAGGTTCGGGCTGCTGGGTAGCGTAAAACCCTACTCCTGCTTTGGTGGATTGAGTGGAAGAAGACAACGAGCACGCAGCACTCAAGCCCGGCAAGGGTGCCTCGAGGAGAGCAGCTACACACGTACAAGTGTATGAGGGTCTGAATCCTTTGTTAGGTTGCCTTGGACCTTCTTTTATAGTTTAAGTGGTAACCACAATGGCAAAACAGTCTTTATCTACTGATTAGATAGCCAACAGTGCTATCATACCTAACTCTGGCAGTTAGGACAAAGTGCATTAAATGCACTGCTAGGTGTCATGCTGAGGGCGAAGCCCGGCAGGCCTGCCGAGCTGCTTAATCATCTCTTGCTTATCATCTTGACACGCCTCTGGACGGGTGTCACTTGGATAAACCTTGTCTTCCAACGGGTTGCCACGTGCTTAGTAGAGGCCACTTAATCACTTGGGGGCTCAACGCTGCACTGATAAGTGACTTGCGTCGTTGTGCGGTGGAGCGGCGGTGTCTTGGCAAGGATCCCGCCCCTGGCAGACCCGGCAAGCTTGCCGGGGAAGTCTTGGAGTTGTCCCTGGGGCGGCCTCGACCCGGCCAGGCTATCCTGCCCGGCAAGGGAGGCTTTCCCAAGGTGATATTCTTCTGCCTTGGTTGTCTAGGTCTTCTTGATCCGCTCTTTGGTCTCACTAAGAGTTGCTGCTCTGGCTTGGCCTTGCTTTGGGTGTTGATGATGAACAAATGATGCCAATGTGCCTATGTGTAAGTCCGGGCAACAAATGTAAATGTTTGTTGCATCGACAGGAGCCCCCGGGCCTGGCCCATACGTGTTGCTGAGCATCGTTGGGGTAGGACCCAACAATCACACAGGCTAGCATTTGGGCCATGCCACTACGGGTTTTAAGTCTCTTCTGACATTCTCCTTGCTTCTTCATTAACCTGTGATTGAGTCCGTTACCGTTTTTCCTGCGAGTCATGCGGAAAAACGTGGGACTACCCATGTAGTGACTCACGGGCTGCCCACGTTCACGGGGAGGTAACTGCCATTTTACTCACCCACTACGCCTACCGTTTCTACCACGTACACTGCATGCATTGCGCAGGGTTGGTGGTGGACGCAGAGGGCGCGAGAATGAGTGCCATGGCAGAAAGTTAGACACTGTGGATAGGCACAGGTGGATGGTCGTTGATTATGGACATCATCGGTAGTGCAGGGAGGCAGGATTGGCGGAGCAGGGCGGCTCCCTCCCTAGTGGTGAGGAGCCAGCCCCCGGCCACGTTCCCCTATAAAAGGGAACGTGGGCGAGGGGCTCACCCACACACATCTCCTACCCTCTTGTCTGATATCCTTCTTCCACCATGGTAAGGGGAAGAGGACGTGGTCGACCTCCAATGGTGGCGACGAGGGTTTCTTCTCGACAACACCTCCCTCCTCCTGCTGGGGATGCAGGAGCAGAGTCCAGCACGCAAGGTGGTGCCGCTAGACATGGGCGCGGTCGTCGTGGCGCCCGGGGCCGAGGACACCGTGGTGGGGCCCTGATAGCCCCTCCTCTAGTTGTCCCTGTCCTGGATGAAGGCCACGTTGGGGACCAGCCATCGGAGTTCATCATTCAGCTGCGCGGGCCCCCGCACAGCCATCTCTAGCTTCCAACTCCTTTCACAAGGGTGATGGAGGAAGAACAGCTGCCCGGATTGAGGCTGCATATGAGGGGCTGCTGTAACGGCAGCATACGGGCGAATGTAGAGTTCCCTGCACCTCATGTCATGCTTCTTCGGAGTGGCTGGAAAACCTTCGCTCGTGCCCACAGCTTGGCGGCGGGGCACGTTGTCCATTTCAAGCTAATGGAGGCTAATCTGCTCTCCATCAAGGTCTTCGGGCATTTCGGTGCTCGCTTAGGGTGCTGTGCGGAAAGCTCGACTGATGATGAAAGCTCCTCCTCGAGCGACAGCAACGAAGAGGATAGTGTCGGTGAAGACGACGGCTCCGAGCGGGAGGACGGCGGCTCGAGCTCCAGCTAAGTGTAGGCCGCACCATCACCATCAGGAGGGTGGCGGTGGCACCATCATCTGCACCTGGGTCTTCTTCCCCCGGCAGAGCGATTTTGCCGGGTTGTTGGGTGTGGATTCCTCCGCCTCCTCCAACAGTCTTCTAGCTGGGTCCCCGGCAGGCTTCCTCGTGGGCTCCGGCTTCGTCTGCCCTGCCGGTGCTCCTCCTGCCGCATCCTGCTGGTCCTGGTGGCGGTGACCAGGGCATCGCCTAGCCACTCTCTCCGTCTGTCGTCTTCACCCCCGCTCCTCTCGATCTTGTCAGACTGCGTCCCACGGGCCCTGACGGGGTCAGGCTGGGCTTCTGCCCAGGCACTCCTTTTGCCCTCTTTCCCTCCCACTGTAGCCCCTAGGAGGAGAGGGACAAAAAAGGGATTACGGGGCACTTATCTTTTTTTGATCTAAAATATGTAGGCATTTGCCAATCTTTAATCTAAAATATGTAGTCTTCTACCTATGCTTGTACTCTGTATGATCTGTACTCATTTATAAACATATTAATGAAAAAGGGAGCTTGCCGGGTACTTTTGTGCATGTATAATGCCCATGCTGAGGAATGAATCCTCAATACTTTCAAGTAAACAACGTCCCCCAGCAACACATCTTCCCGGTTCCTTCCCCTGCTACTACTACGCCTTTACGCTAGGGTAGGAGCGAGGATAGGACCAGGCCCCTCATCGGCTCTTCTTGACTGTTACTACAACCAACCTTTGATCAAAGTAACTTCGGACCAAGAAAGATGGGAGCACAGAGGATAGGAGCGACTAGGTTTCCTCACGCTCAAGTTTTTCATATAGAGGTACATGATGGATAGTGGAGTGAACTTAGTTGCGTCTGTCGTTCTTCTTATTATCACCGACAGCAATAGTCTATCAATGGTCAACGCGTTGGCCCGCCCTTTACTTTTCCTTTCAGGAAGTTCGCCCGTGGTGGAAACTGTGAACCAAAGAAGCGCAAGGGAGAAACCGGCAGTATACGATATCTTTGTAAAGGATTAATCAGCTCATGCTAAGCATTGTTATAATCCTACCAAAAATATATGCTCAAACTAGATATGCATGCAAGTTTTTAGGGCGCCAGCGCTTCCTTTTATTATCTTTGCTCAGGGTCTGCGCCTGGCTTTGTACAAATGGTTACATGCACATCGGCAAGGCTTGTACAAAAGGTGGTTCCCGGGGTTGAGCCTGGCAACCGCGCCTTACGGGTAGAACTTGCGAAGATGCTCAATATTCCATGAGTTTTGCACCTTAGTGCCATCTTCGGTCTCCAGATGGACTGCGCCAGGTCTGGTGACTCGTACTACCCGGTAAGGGCCTTCCCACTTCGGCGTCAACTTGTTTGAACCCTTGGCAGACTGAACACGCCTAAGGACAAGGTCACCTTCCTCAAGGATCCGGGCATGAATCCTGCGGCTTTGATAGCGACGCAAGGCTTGCTGGTAGCATGCAGCATGCACAGTGGCCTGGAGACGATCTACCTCAAGGAGCACGGCATCGTCATGCCGGTGCTGCTCTTGCTCTACTTCATCGTAGGCAAATACTCGAGGTGTCCCGTATGTGAGTTATGTGGGGAGCACTGCTTCTACTCCATAAACTAGGGAAAAGGGAGTCTGTCCGGTGGCTCGATTCGGTGTCGTATGGAGGGTCCAAAGAACCACCTGTAGCTCGTCGATCCAGCGTCTGCCCCATTTCTTCAACTTATCAAAAGTTCTTGTCTTGAGCCCATGCAGCACTTCAGCGTTCATCCTTTCGGCTTGATCGTTGCTCCGGGGATGAGCAACAGAAGCAAAAGATACTTTGCTCCCAAGGTTTTGGACGTGTTGCATGAAGGCGTGGCTCGTGAATTGGGTGCCGTTGTCAGTGATCACCCCGGCAGGTAGTCCAAAATGGCACACCAATCCTTTCAAGAACTTGATAGCTGATTGTGCGGTTACCTTCCTAAATGCCTCCACTTCCGGCCACTTTCTAAACTTGTCGATTGCAACGTACAAGAATTCAAAGCCCCCGGTAGCATAGGGAAAAGAGCCCAAGATGTCGAGCCCCCAGACCGAAAATGGCCAAGACAAAGGGATCGTCTGGAGAGCTTGAACTGGCTAATGGATGTTCTTGGAGTGGAACTGGCAGGCTTCACATCTGGTGACTAGCTCAACCGCGTCTTGGAGGGCCGTGGGCCAGTTGAAACCTTGTCGGAAAGTTCCCAACCAAGGCCCTTGATCCAATATGGGAGCCACACACACCCTTGTGTATCTCTGCTAGCAGTTCCTGCCCCTCTTCCCGGCAAATGCACTTCAATTTCACACTGTTTGGTCTCCTTCTGTACAGAGTGTCATCGATGAACTGGTACATACTGGACCGTCGGGCTACTCTTTCAGCTTCTTCTTGCTCTTCTAGAAGTTCTCCTGTTTGAAGGTAGTGGACTATGTGTCATGCCCAAGTTGGAGCTCGAGGCTCGACAACTAGAACCAACGGCACCTCCTCATCCATGGGAGCGCTTACCTCGACTGCGAGAACTTGTGGTTCCACGGAAGAGTGTGGCTCACCAAGTGAAGTGGAGTCGTTCCCGGCAGCCTCTCTACCAGCGGCCTCGGGAGGCCCTGCCGGGAGAGACTTGCCGGAGTCCAACTTCCTCCTTTTTCTGGCCATTATTAATGGAGATACTGAAGGTTGAGTCAGGTGAAGGACAAAAGTCCCTGGTTCCACAGGGAGCTTTTGTGCTGCACACTTTGATAAATAATTAGCAATGCTGTTTTCTGCACGCGGCACGTGCTCTGTTTGCCATCCATCAAAGTGTTCCTCCAGCTTTCTCACTTTCTCAATGTATGCCTCCATCAATGGACTTTGGTAATCCTTGTTGACCTGTCTCACCACAAGCTGCGAATCTCCACGAATGACCAACTTCTTGATTCCCAACTCTACTGCAATTCTGAGCCCGGCAAGGAGCCCCTCATACTCGGCAGTGTTGTTGGTAGCTTTCTCCCAGGGAAAGTGCATTTGGACCACATATTTGAGGTGCTCTCTAGTGGGTGCAACAAGAAGCACGCCAGCTCCTGCGCCTTGTAACGAGAAGGTACCGTCAAAATACATGATCCACTCCTGAGGCGCCTCCTTGCCGGGGATAACTGTCTCTGATATCGCTTCATCTGGAGTTGGCGTCCATTCTGCAATGAATTCCGCCAGTGCCCTGCTCTGAATGGTTGAGGTACTTTCGTACTTCAGGCTAAAGCTTGACAGCTCTAGTGCCCATTCAACTATCCTGCCGGTAGCTTCAGGGTTCCTCAGTATGCGCTGGAGTGGGAAACGAGTGACAACTATGATCTCATGGGCTTAGAAGTAGTGACGCAGCTTCCTCGAGGCCATGATCAGGCCGAAGATTAGCTTTTGCACTCCAGAGTACCTTGACCTAGCCCCTGTAACAGGGAGCTGACAAAGTACACTGGCCACTGCACCACTTTCTTCTTTGCCGCAACTTTCAGAACTAATCTTGCCAGCTTGCTCTTCCCCACCTTGATCTGTGCCCAATGTTGCCGCGACCGGTTCAGTTTCTTTTCCGGAGACGACAATAGCTACAGCTGCTCCTTCGTCTACTTCCCGCTGCACCACCAGTGCTGCACTAACCACTTGATTAGTTGCCGCTAAGTATAGCAGCAATGGCTCTTATGGTTTAGGAGCGACCAGGGTGGGGGCAGAGGAAAGATAGGCTTTCAAGTCCCGCAACACTGCTTATACCTCTGGGGTCCACATCATTGGCCCTGCCTTCTTCAAGATCTTGAAGAACGGCAGGGCACGCTCGGCAGACTTGGAAATGAACCTACTCAGCGCGGCAACACATCCAGTTAAACGCCTCACATCCTTGACCGTCTTAGGTGCTTGTATCTGCTCGATTGCTCTGATCTTGTCGGGGTTGGCCTCTATCCCTTGGTGAGACACAAAGAAGCCAAGTAGCTTGTCGGAGGGAATGCCGAACACACATTTCTCGGGTTTAACTTCAGGTTGATCTTGCGCAGGTTTGCAAAGGTCTCTTCCAAATCTTGAATGAGCATTGATCTGTCCTTGGTCTTGACCACTATATCATCCATGTAAGCTTCTACATTTCTGTGTAGCTGAGGCTCAAACCCAATTTGTACTGCCCTTGCAAAAGTTGATGCAGCGCTCTTTAACCCGAAGGGCATTCGTACAAAACAGTACGTGCCACATGGAGTTATGAACATGGTCTTCTCTTCGTCTTCCTTGGACATGAATATCTGATGGTATCCGGAGTATGCATCCAAAAAGGAAAGCAAATCACACCCGGAAGTGGAATCCACAATCTGATCGATGCGCGGCAAGGGGAAAGGGTCCTTCGGGCATGCCTTGTTCAGATCTATGAAGTCTATGCAAAGTCTCCATTTCCCATTCGCCTTGTGCACCACCACTGGGTTTGCTAACCATGTTGGATGCAGAACTCCCCTAACCAAACCGGCTGCTTCAAGTTTCTTGATCTCCTCGGCAATAAACTGTTGCCACTCCAAAGCTTGCTTTCTGACCTTCTGCTTGACGGGCCGAGCATGAGGGCAGACAGCAAGGTGGAGCTCGATTACCTCCCTGGGAGCGCCAGGGATGTCAAATGGTTGCCAAGCAAACACATCGACATTCGCCCGCAAGAAGGCAATGAGCACGCTTTCCTAGTTGTCATTAAGGGTGGCGTTGATGGTGAACATACCATCAGCACCATCCTTCCTTGCCGGGACATTCTTCACAACAGGTGAAACGATCTTGGGCCTCTTACTAGTGGAACTCTTCGGCAAGTCATCAACAGGTGCAGCACACTCCGAAGAGGCGCGCTGCCTGGATTCCTTGCTGGTGTCCCTGCTAGCCTTCTTTCCTTTCTTTGTTTCCTTGGCGGGAGCTGCAGCTTCTGTGGCCTCAGCAGCTACCGTGTCTCGGTACATCTTATCCACGCATATGATTGCATTTTTCTTGTCTGATGGGATAGAGATAACGCCCATCGGCCCTGGCATCTTCAAGGTATTGTAAGCATAGTGGGATGCTGCCATGAACTTTGCCAAAGCTGAGCGGCCAAGGATCCCATTGTAAGGCAGAGGAAGATCGACAACATCAAACGCAACCCTCTCAGTCCGGTAATTCAGTTCTCCACCAAACGTTACCGGTAGTGTAATCTTCCCCTTAGGACGACTCCTGCCGAGGTTGATTCCTTGGAACGTGCTAGTGACCTTGAGTTCTTCATATGATATTTGTAACTTGCTGACTACCTTGGGAGAGATCAGATTCAGCCTAGCCCCGACGTCAATTAGCATCTTTGTGATTTTGAGGTTGCAGATCGTTGGTGAGACCAACAATGGCAAACACCCTACCGCGGTAGTACGGTCGGGGTGATCCTCTTCATCAAAGATGATAGGCGTGCGGGACCATTTGAGCGGCTTCCGGGAATCCGCAGCTGGCTCCACGGCATTGACCTCTCGCACCCACTGCTTGAGTTGGTACTGAGAGGAGTGCAAGGACGCACCTCTGTCAATGCACAGGGCTTTAGTTGCTTTCTGGAATCCTTGCTCACTGGTTTCTTCTTCATCTCCTTCATCACTCTCATCATTACCTTCCTTCTTCTCATGGCCTCTGGCAGGTTTCTCTTTTTCCTGATGGGTCTTGCTGAGGCGGCCTCCTCTGCGGCCCCGGCCCTTCCCACCAACACCTTCTTGGTCTCTCTCTTGGTCATGGTTTTCATACTCCGCCTTCTGCCTCTTAACAAGCTGCTTGACTTGATGGCATTCTTGGAGATCATGACCTTTAGTGTGGTGGATTTTGCAGTACGGCCCATCAGACTTCCAAGCTTTCTCTGCTACCGCAGCCTCCCGGCAATCAGTGCACGCGGCAACTTCCTTGCCGGGGGCTTCGGTTTTGGCCTTCTTGCCAGTGCTGAGATCGCCAGAACCCTCAACAGCCAATACTGGCTTCTCCTTACATTTCTTGTTGCGCCTCTTGCCCTTGTTCTTCGGGCCAGTGGCCTCATCATCATCGTCCAAATCAACCTCTGCTCCTTCCTCCTCTCCAGGAAGTCGCCTTCCTTCTTTAGCTCGAGCGCATTTGTCCACCAAGGTGTACAATTCATTGATGGTCTTCGTCAGTCGGACGTTCATCTTAGAACGTATACTTCTATTGCGCATGTTCGAATGGAACGCAGCAATCACAGCTGTCGGGTGTATCTCTGGAATATTGCAGTGCACTCGACTGAATCTCTACATATACTTTCGCAAGCTTTCTCCCTCCTTCTGCGGAAGAACTTGCAGGTCACTGGGGCGTCCTGGTTCTTGATGGCCGCCCGTGAAGGCGCCAGCAAACTCATTGCACAGGTCATCCCATGATGAGATGGAGTTCTCCGGCAGGTGCATCAGCCATGACCTTACATTCGACTTCAGCGCCAAAGGGAAGTAGTTGTCAAACACTTTCTCATCCCTGCCCCTGGCAGTTTGAACAACAAGCATGTAGATGCTCAAGAACTCTGCCGGGTTCAGCTTTCCATCATATTTTTCTGGCAATTCTGGCTTGAAAACGCGGGCAGATGGCCAACAGACTTGCCGCAGCTTACGAGTGAAGGCAGGGCACCCGAGCTCGAAAGGTAAGTACCCACCCTCACTGGGTGCAGGTTCGTTGACGTCTAGGCCATTGCGTCTGTTAGATTGACGGCGGGTCTCCCGGCACTACCCTATAGGTGCACGCGCATATTCCCTCCGCCGATCTTCTAGGACCTGTCGCTGATCGCGACTGGCTCATGGATCGAACGAGGCCATCGAACCTTCATCAGGCTCGTGGTCGTGTTGCTCTTGTTGCTGCCTCTGGGTTTGCTGTCGCGGAGGGGACTGCACCGTTAGTGCAGCCCCCTCAACACGGCCAGCAGCTCGAGCTTTTGTCGTCGCCTGCGGGCGCTGTGATGGCTCCGCCCGCCGTGACCCTCCAGCTTCAGCAAAGCCAATCAAGCTCTGGATGGTGGCCCTCCACTCATCCATCTGATCAGCTACCGGTGGAAATCTTAGTAGGAGTTGGGCCCGTGCCATGGCTTCCGTAGCTGTGCTTGGCATAGCTGACAGGCAGATCGTGACGTTGCTCGACTCCTGGTAGTACCAGCAGGGGCATCGTCGTGATCACGCCGTCGCGGATCGGTCGCCAAGGCGGTCTGATAATGAGTGGGCTGTGCTCAAGGATCGGTGACCCCGTTCGGTGCTTCGGCTTGCTCGCCTTGTTCTGGGCGAGGTGCGTGTCCAGTGGCCGTGCCCGTGACAAGCACGGCCAGAGGGTCACGACTCGCACCAGAGTGGGTGTCGTAGCCACGGCTGTGTCCGCTGGTGCGGCGGGGTGGTGGAGACTGAACGCCCCCTCCATCCGCAGCTAGTGGGTCATGCCCGTCTGGATTTTTTTGATGCAGTCCTCCCCCGGTGCCTCCCACTCCAGCTTCGTCCATGGGGGACACAACGACAGTGCCGCCTACGCCGGTTGTGCCTCCCGTGGTACCCGCCTCACCCAACGCCGCCGCAGTGCCAGTGGCGCCTGCGGCCGCGTGAGAGGGGGCCTTCGAAGTGGAAGGGTGCGTGGTTGCGCTGGACTTCTTCTTGGGTGCCATGCACGAGGATGATGATCGACGATGGAGTTCGACGCGCTGTTCACAACTTTAGGTTCGCACAAGCAATCCCCCCTACCTGGCGCGCCAAAGATGTTGTGGTGGATCACGATCACCTATGGGGCCATGAGCCCCTTGTGGTTCGGCAAGGGGGAGATCACGTTGCACAAAGAGCAGAAGCCATGGAACAACACGACGGTGGTGACACTGGTGGTTTTTACCCAGGTTCGGGCCGCTGGGTAGCGTAAAACCCTACTCCTGCTTTGGTGGATTGAGTGGAAGAACACAATGAGCACGCAGCACTCAAGCCGGCAAGGGTGCCTCGGGGAGAGCAGCTACGCGCGTACAAGTGTGTGAGGGTATGAATCCTTTGTTCGGTCGCCTTGGACCTCCTTTTATAGTTTAAGGGGTAACCACAATGGAAAAACAGTCTTTATCTACTGATTAGATAGCCAACAGTGCTATCAAACCTAACTCTGGCAGTTAGGACAAAGTGCATTAAATGCACTGCTTGGTGTCCTGCTGAGGGCGAAGCCCGGCAGGCCTACCGAGCCGCTTAATCATCTCTTGCTTATCATCTTGACACGCCTCTAGACGGGTGTCACTTGGATAAACCTTGTCTTGCAACGGGCCGCCATGTGCTTAGCAGAGGCCACTTAATCACTTGGGGGCTCGACACCGCACTGATAAGTGACTCGCGTGGCTGTGCGGTGGAGCGGCGGTGTCTTGGCAGGGATCCCACCCCTGGCGGACCCGGCAAGCTTGTCGGGGAAGTCTTGGACTTGTCCCTGGGGCGGCCTCGACCCGGCCAGGCTCTCCTGCCCGGCAAGGGAGGCTTTCCCGAGGTGATATTCTTCTGCCTTGGTTGTCTTGGTCTTCTTGATCCGCTCTTTGGTCTCACTAAGAGCTACTGCTCCGGCTTGGCCTTGCTTTGGGTGTTGATGTTGAACAAATGATACCAATGCGCCTGTGTGTAAGTCCGGGCAACAAATGTAAATGTTTGTTGCACCGACACATGAGTAGTTTACCACAGACCTATGGGTCCTTAGTTAGTACCTAGATGGCTTTTTCTCTCTTGATGTTCTTCAATACAATGTTCTCCTTGGTATTCTTGGAGTTCTATCCGATGTAATGACTTTTTGCGGTGTGTTTGTTGGGACCTGATGAGTTGTGAGTTTATGATCAGATTATCCATGTATAATATTTGAGTTTTCTCTGAACTCTTTTATGCATGATTGCTATAGCTTCGTATTTCTTCTTCGATTTATTGGTTTGGTTTGGCCAACCAGATTGATTTATCTTGCCATGGGAAGAGGTGCTTTTAAAGGGTTTGATCTTACGGTGCTCAATCCTAGTGACAGAAAGGGACATGACACGTATGTATCGTTGCTATTAAGGGTAAAAAGATGGGGTTTATGCATACATGAGTTTATCTTGTCTACATCATGTCATCTTGCTTAAGGTGTAACTCCGTTCTTTATGAACTTAATACTCTAGATGCATGTTGGATAACGGTCGATATGTGTAGTAATAGTAGTAGATGCACGCAGGAGTCTGTCTACTTGTCTCGGGCGTGATGCCAATATATGATCATTGCCTTGGATATCATCATGACTATTTGCTTTTCTATCAATTGCCCAACGGTAATTTGTCTACCCACCGTATGCTATTTTCTTGAGAGAAGCCTCTAGTGAAAACTATGGACCCCATGTCTACTTTTATCATATATTAAAATCCAAAAATACCTTGCAGCAATTTTTCTTTATTTATTTTATTTTATATTTAGTGTGATCTATCTATCTATCACAATGCAATTTAATCTTGCAATTAACCGCCAAGGGATTGACAACCCCTTGTTCGCGTTGGGTGCAGGGATTTGTTATCTTGTGTGCAGGTACTGATTACATAGTGTTGCGTGGTTCTCCTACTGGATTGATAACCGTGGTTCTTAATTGAGGGAAATACTTATCTCTACTGTAATACATCATCCTCTCCTCTTCGAGGAAATCCCAACGCAGCTCACAAGTAGCAGGAAGAATTTCTGGCGCCGTTGCCGGGGAGACATCATCAACATCTATCAAGTACCTATGCATAAACTTTCATCTACTTGCATTTATTTTGTTTGCCATTTTCCTCTCGTTTTCATCTCCCCCACTTTTAAAAAGTTTTTACAAAAATACAAAAAATATTTTTCATTTGCCTTTTTCTTATTTGTTAGTTTGCTTGCTTGTTATCTTGTCTGCGTAGTCACGATGTCTCATGAAAATACAAAATTGTGTGATTTTCCAATACTAATAATAATGATTTTATTAGTACTCCGATTGCTCCTCCCGCCACTAGTGCGGAGTCTTATGATATTAATGCCACTTTGTTGAATCTTCTTATGTGTCATGGAGGATCACAATCACCTATGGGGCAGGACAGCCCCTTTGTGGTTCGGCAGGGGAATGATCACATTGCACAAAGAGCAGAGGCAGCAGGGCAGTGCAGTGGGGAAGACTCTTTTTTACCCAGGTTCGGGCCGCTGAGCAGCGTAATATCTACTCCTGCCTTGGTGGATTGATCTGTAGAAACACGAAGACACGGAGCGCTCAAGCCCTGCAAGGGTGGCTCGGGTAGAGCAGCTACGCACGTAAAAGTGTTAGAGGATCAAAAGATCAACCCCCCTGCTAGGTTGCCTCGGGCCTCCTTTCATAGCTTAAGGGGCGACCATAGTGGCAAAACAGTCATTATACAAGGATTAGATAGCTAACAGTGCAATCATACCTAACTCTGGCAGTTAGGAAAAAATGCCATAAATGCTATCATAGGTGTCGTGTGGAGAGGTAGCCACGGCAAGGTTTGTTGGTGCAACAAACATTCGCATTTGTCGACCAAGCTCGTGCGCAGGCGTACTGACGATCATACATCCAGCACCAATGCCTGAAGCAAGGACCAGCCAGAAAAGCCGCTCTTCGTGAGATCAAGGAGAGCATTAAGAAGAACAGGATAGCAGAAGGACACCTTGGGAAGGCCTCCCTTGCCGGGCAGGAGAGCCTGGCCAAGTTGAAGCCACCCCAGGGACAAGTCCGGATTCGCCCCGACAGGCCTGCCAGGGCCGCCAAGATCAAACCCCGCCAAACTCCTTCCACAAAGAACCTCCACCAAGACACCATCGCTCCACCTCACTGCACCCTAGTCGCTAATCGATGCAGTGTCAAGGTGGTAAGAAACCAGGTGGATCCTCTCAAGCACGTGGCAACATCAAGGGGAAAAGATTAGCTTTATTGACACCTGTCTAGGAGGCGTGTCAAGCTAATAAGAAGAGGCAGATAAGTAGCGCGACAGACTTGCCAGGATTCGCCCTCGGCACGACACCTAGCAGTGCATTTAATGCACTTTGTCCTAACTGCCAGAGTTAGGTATGATAACACTGTTAGCTCTCTAATCACACGCAAATGACTGTTTTGCCACTTTGGTCACCCCTTAACCTATAAAAGGAGGCTCGAGGCAACCTAGCAAAGGGTTCAAACACTTCGATCCCCTGCATTTTAAGCTCACGTTGCTCTCCCCGAGGCACCCTTGCCGGGCCAGAGCGCGTCGAGCCTTCGTCCACCTCCAGATCAATCCACCAAAGCAGGAGTAGGGTTTTACGCTGCAAAGCAGCCCGAACCTGGGTAAAAGAGAGAGAGTCCATCGCTGTGTTGTCCCTCACTGCTTCTGCTCTTTGTGCAACGCGGCCGTCCCCAAGCTGAACCGTAAAAGGGGCATCCCTGCCCCATAGGTGATCGTGCTTCCACACCGACATCTTTGGCGTGCCAGGTAGGGGGCGTCGCTTGTCCGAACCTGAAGCAGTGGCCAGTGTGTCAATCTTTGTCAACCTTCATCATCCATGGCTCCCAAGAAGAGTAGCGGAACCGGAGCGCAACCTTCCTCCTTGAAGGCTTCGTTACCCGTGGCTGCGGGCGCCATGGGCACTGCGGCTGCGGCGGACGGAGCCGGCGAGGCGGCTGGTGCTACTAACACCCCTGCTGCGATTGGGGTAGGGGGCACGTGCACGACCCAACCTCTTTGGCATGCCGCCGATCAAACTCCCACCGGAACGGGTAGTGGAGACACACAACTTCCTTCCGCTCATCCCACCGGCGTGCTCAACCAACGCGACATCGATGCCCGCTTCGGTGCAAGCCGATATCCTTTAGCAGCGCCGCCCGGAGGGGCGGAGGTAGGGCGTGCACTCTGTCCCGCATCGGGTGAGCGCAACAACATCCCGAGCGGCGCCCTCGACCCCCAGCGACCGCGCCCACACAGGAAGGGCCCGGCTGACCAAGAGCCTGGTCAACAAGAACAGCTTCGGTCGCGACAAGTCCCTCTGGCAACTGGTTCGAGGCGGCGAGAGCCCGACGGCACTCCTTCTGGTTCGTCCAGAAGTCGAGCGGTGTTGCGCTCTACCTCCCACGCCATGCCAGAAAGGGCGGCTGAAGCAGTAGCGAGAGCTCAGCTGCTGTTGGACTTCCCTCCGGCAGCAGACAGGATGGATGAATGGAGAGCTACCATTCAAAGTCTCCTTGGGTTCGCTGAGGGTAACAAGCTACCACGCACGGAACCGTCGTGATGCCCGCAGGCGACGCCGGCGACTCCCACTGGTAGCCAAGACAGGAGGACCGCACCCACCATGCAATCCCCACCACCGCAGCTCTCCCAAGAGCAGCCACGAAGAAGTCAGTGACTACCTGACGATGATGAACACGATGAGGCATCAATGGCCTCATCTGATCCGCAACTCCGGCGTGATCAACGTCAAGTGTTAAGGGAAAGGAAGAAGCAAGACGCTCGCATCACCATTGAGCGGCGTCGCGAGACACACCATCAATCAGACAGGCGCAACGGGGCTGTTGTCGATGAACCCGCGCCAAGTGCTGGCGGGTACCTACCTTACGAGGTAGGGTGCCCTGCCTTCACACGTGAGCTGCGGCAAGTCCAGTGGCCATCATCTCGCACCTTCAAGCCTGACCTGCCGGAGAAGTACGATAGAAAGCTGACCCCGGCAGAGTTCTTGGGCATCTACACAATTGCCGTGCAAGCCACCGGGGGAAAGGATGAAAAGGTGCTCGCCAACTACTTCCCACTGGCCCTCAAGCCAAACGTGAGGTCCTGGCTGATGCACCTACCAGAGGATTCCATTTCCTCCTGGGCTGACCTATGCAACGAGTTTGTGGGTTTCTTCATGGGCGGCCATCAAGAACCAGGGTGGCCTAGTGACTTGAAAACCCTTCTGTAGAAAGTGGGAGAGAGTTTGCACAAGTATCTGCAGAGGTTCAGCCGAGTGCACCGCAACATTCCAAAGATACACCCGGCAGCTGTGATTGCCGCATTTCATACGAATGTGCGCAACCACAGAATGCGGGCAAAGATAAATGTTTGGTTGCCCAAGACCGTCAGTGAACTCTACACGCCGGCAGATAAATGTGCTTGTGCTGAAGAAGGTAGAAGACTTCCCGGGGAAGAAGTTGGTGTCGAAGTCGATTCAGAGGACAACGATAGCACTGCCGCCCCCAGGAAGAAGAACAAGAGACACAACAAGAAGCAGAAGGAGAAGGCAGTGATGGCTGTTGAGAGTGCTGGTGATCTCAGCACCGGCAAGAAGGCAAAAGTTGAGATGCCCAGCAAGGAAGTCGCTGCGTGCGCTGATTGCCGGGCGGCAGCGGCTACTGAGAAAACCGGCAAGTCTGACGGGTCATACTGCAAGATCATAGGACCAAGGGTCATGATCTCCGAGAATGCAATCAAGTCGAGTAGTTGGCGGAGAAACAGAAAGCTGAGTATGAAAGGCATGACAAGGAGAGAAACCAGAATGGTACTAGCAAGAAGGGTCGTGGTGGTCGTAGCGGATACCACGGCAAGTTTGATCAGCAAAAAGAAAACCCCGCCAGAGGCCGTGAAGTGAAAGAAAATGGAGATGATAGTGAAGAGGAAGATGATGAAACCAGTGAATAGGAGTTCCAGAAGGCTACTGAGGCAATGTGCATTGACGGGGGGGTGCATATTTGCACTCCTCTCACCGCCAGCTCAAGCAGTGAGCACGTGAGGTTAATGCGGCAGAACCAGTAGCAGGTGCTCGAGAACCGCTCAAGTGGTCCCGCACGCCCATCATCTTTGACATAGAGGATCTTCCAGACCGCACCACTATGGTAGGATGTTTTCCATTGTTAATCTCACCAATAATCCGCAACCTCAAGGTCACTAAGATGTTGGTTGATGGCGGGGCAGGCTTGAATTTGATTTCTCCGGGTGTGCTGAAGAAACTCTAGATTCTAGATGAGGATTTGAAGAAGACTGGCACTTTCCAAGGAATTAACCAAGGAAGGAGCCAGGCGAAGGGAAAATTACCTTGTCGGTAACATTTGGCGGGTAAGTGTTCGATGTTGTTGAACTTCCCCTGCCATTCAACGGGATTCTTGGCCGGCTAGCTCTGGCCAAGTTCATGGTGGCGTCACACTACGCCTACAACACTTTAAAGATGTCTGGTCCTATGGGAGTCATCACCATCCCGTCGGACAAGAGAGATGCAGTTATCCGCGTAGATAAAAGGTATAGAGATGTGGTTGCAGCAGAGGCCATCAGGGCCCCAGCTCCCGCCAAGAAGGAGAAGAAAATCAAGGAAACTAGCAAGGACTCCGCTAAGGACTCCGGGAAGCGCATCTCTTCAGAGTATGCTGCACCCGGTAGCGACTTGCCGGAAAGTTCAACAAGCAAGAGATCCAAGGTTGCTCCCCCGGCAACCAAGAAAGTACCGGCATGGCAGGATGGCAATGATGGTACCTTCACCATTAGTGCTACCCTTGGCGACAAATAGAAAAGCGCGCTCGTTACCTTCCTGCGGGTGAATGTCGATGTGTTTGCCTGGAAACCATCTGATATCCCCGGTGTTCCCAGGAAGGTAATCGATCACAACCTTCCTGTCTGTCCTCATGCCTGCCCTGTCAAGCAAAAAGTCAGGAAGCAGGCCCTAGAGAGACAATAGTCCATTGCTGAGGAGATCAAGAAGCTAGAAGCAGCAGGTTTGGTCCGAGGAGTACTGCATCAAACTTGGTTAGCTAACCTAGTGGTGGTGCGCAAGGCTAATGGGAAGTGGAGGCTTTGCATCGACTTCACTGATGTGGCACCCCTGCTCAGAGTAAACCGGAACGCCCCATATTCCAGCCCAAGGACAAGTCCTATGGAATACGGCACTGTTGGCATAGAACAAATCAGCTCTTTATTTCAATGGATATGTTTACAAAGGGTAAATGGATTACATCGGCACGCCTGCCCGGGGTAGCTCTATGCTAACAGCGGAGAAACTCTCTCGGCAGCAGAACAGTGACGACGGTGATGGACTCCACTCCGCAGGGACTCTGGCTAGAACGCGTATCCTAGGTCGCAAACTCGGGATCCTCGACAAGCAAGCAATCATGGCATGACCTGCAAACTGGCATGACACGCATGGTGAGTACTTTGAATGTACTCGCAAGCTCACAACAAACATTAGCATTAAAGCAAGACAACATCATAGCAAAATAGCTACTGAAGTAAATGTAGTAAGGTGAAGCATATTTAATCCATACTCTAAATAATCTCAGGATCCAATCCAAACCTGAGCAAAATCCCAATTCCCAAGCATGTGGTCATCCGACCACTCAACTCATAGCCATCCCATGGCTATCATATCATATACCTGATTCCACCTGCACAGCAAGTCTGACAAACTTACTCTCTTCCGGGTTGTCTCACAACCCTCATGATACTCATGATCCGTCGAGTAACTTCTGATCTTACGATGAGTTCTTCCATCATTACCACTACTATGGTTGACCACCTAGTGAGGTCTGGACGGACTATCCAATACCGTGGACACGGCTATTCGAATAGATTTTACACTCTGCAGAGGTTGCGCACTTTACCCACACTATGGAGCACTGACCTCGTGATCCCATTCGGGTGGACCAGCGTTGCTCCAACGAAACCTGCCTGACCCGTGACTCTCCCATCGTACCACCGGCAATCATCCTCCCCCGGAGTCAAGCCCTGGGTGGCCCCTGTGTCACCTCGTGACACCTGCCACCGTCGTGGCCAAACTAAACTGTCCCAAACGGGGACCTGGATCCAAATAACTCAACTGGGCTCACAAGGTTATCGCCGCCTACCGGGCCAGGGTAGCGCGCACGCATAACCTTCCCTGTCGGGTGGTACCGGTGAAAGAGCACGCGATCAGACCAAGTCAAGGCCGTCCCATACCAGCAAATGTGGCTGCACGGATAAGTCCAGACAGGTAACTCAAGGTCAACCATGAAACATCTAATCCTCGAACAATCTCTGTCATGGCTGACACTCCGACATCATAGTAATCCAATAACCAATATGCTTAAGCCACTGCTACTAACTCATCTCCCCAAACTGCCGAATGAAATCAACAATAATCATAGACAGTGATCTCAACATTATAGTATCAACAAGTGGGTAAACTACTAGTCACTAATAATCCGGTACTCAACATGATAGTCACCTATCCGAGAATTTATTCAAGTATTGTATAATCCAATTTATTTCACAGATACTCATACTTGTTGTTAAAGTAAATAGTTAAACTATGATATTGCAATGCGATGATGCAGATGAGAGTTGTGGCTTGCCTGGGGATGAAGGAATCATCGGGAAGGAGTGCGGAGAGTCCGCGGAAGTGATCGCCGAAAACAGTTCTCTCCCGGAGGGGGCTGTTTACGGGCAAGGGCAAAATGGTCATTTCCACTATGTGACCACATAGTGAAAATGATACCAACACGTCGGGCTCGACGAGACAAAGACATGGGCGTTGGATTCACCTGATTCGGAGTCTCGGTTGAAAAGATACGGCCGTTTAAAGCTCAGGTACTAATCTGCAAAATAACTTCCACAAACAGGTCCCTGGCAGTTTAAACAGAACATGCTTTTCTGAAAATACGTTTTCCAGAGAGGAAAACGTATTCCGGGCCGAAGAAGAGCAGGATGCGCTTTCCAGTGAGGGAAACGGAAAGGTGGCGGGGCGCGTCCACTTATCCACGTCAGCGGCGGTGGGGCCAGGCTCCTGGGTCGCTTACAGGTGGGACCTGCCGGCTCTCTCTCTTTCCTCCTTGTTCCCTCTTCAACGTCCCGACAGACGAGGCAGAGGCGAGGCCAAGCGCACACCGGCGCTAGCCCCGGCGACTCCGGCCACTCCCAGTGGAGCTGGGACCACCGGGGTGCTCGCCGTGGAGTGCCGCGCCTAGGGGAAGCAGAAGGAACGGCGGGGAAAGAGCGGGGCGACCACTGCGGCAGCGAGCAGAGGCGTGCTCCGGCGAGGGGCCCGGGTGGCACCGGCCGTCTCCGGCCGTGGGGAGGCCACCGGCGGGTTCCTGGAGGGGTGCCGCATCCGACCCGATGGATAGTCAGTGATGGGGAGGGCCGTAGCGGTGGCGCTATGTGGTGGCCGGAGCAACGGGCGGCGGTCGCATGTGGCACGCGCCTATGGGTACGCCGGCGACGAGCAGAGGAGATGAAGAGGCAGCGGGGTCGAGGGAGGACCCCAGCGCAGGTGGGAGCAAGAAAGGAGCTTCGGCTCGCTCCAATTTTGGAGAAGGCCGACGACGGGCATGACGGCCATGAGAGGCGAGGGAAGCTTCTCCGGCTCGACTGAGGGGTTGGGGAGGACTCTGGGAGAGGAGGGAGGAGGGTGAGGTGCTTGGGCATACCCGGGAAGGGGTTCGGCCGCGGCTATATATAGTCGGCCGGCTGCAGCGATCAGGACGGCCGCTGTGGCGTCCTTAGCCGTTTACTGGAGGGACACGTGGAGGGAGGGGAAGATGTCAGCAGGGGTTCCAGGAAGGTAGAAAAGGCGGCAGCGGCTTCGGGAGAGCTTGGGAAGGAAGAAAACACGGGTCACGTGCGGGACAGTACCGCGGTGGCGATCGCCATGGCGTGAGGAGGAAGAATCCGGAGGGGGAGAGGCTTCCAGATCGAAGACAAGGCCAAGGGCAAGCTGCTGGACATGTTTAAGTGGCGAGGGAGAGAAGGAACGGACGAGACCGAGTGGTTTCATCGCCAGAGCACGCTGACTGACATGCCAGCAGCGTGGTCACCGCGTGCACTGACGCACGCGGTGCACCCTGGCATGCCAAGTCTTGTCCAGCACAAAATACATCCAAGGAAGGGCCCCTCTGAAGTGATAGTTCATCAAAAGAGGACAAGAGTGGATGTGAGGCTTCACTGCCAGTTTGCTGTAGCAAACTTGACCACCCCACTGTGATCCACAGGAAGTTGATAAGAACAATATAAGATGTCTAGGGGTTTTAGGGTAGGAAGGACTACAATCTTGTGGATTTTGGAGGGAAATGGACCAAGATTTGATATGGTTGCTTTGCGACTGACCAATCTGGTCCAGAAACTAGATTTTGATGTGCCACTCACATAGAGTAGCAACTTGAGCTGAAATTGGGCATAGAATGATGATTTGGTCATATGAGAGTGCTATAAAAATTTCATGCAATTTGGACAAGCCAAAATGGTACTTCCTTTACAGCTATCCTCTGCGACCAGAATCTTAGGAAAATTATAGGGAATTATTGGGAAGATGAAATGAGCCCAAATTTTGTCTAGATGGGTTATTTGGGTAGAAGAATGCTCTGGTAAATTGTCAGCAATTATGGAGCAATATAAAATATAGTTGCTTCATAATGTGAAAATGTGACCAGAAACCAAGATTTAATGCTGTGGTCACATAGATGATTGGATAAGGTTGAAACTTGGTGGAGAGTCATGATTTGAGCATATGAAGATGCTTGCAAAATTCCAACTTATTTGGATACTCCTAGCTAGCACTTGCTTCACAAAGATTCCAGTTGCCCAGAAAATTTGGAAATTAGCCAAGGGAGATTTAATATCCAAATAAAGTTGAATTTTGGCATGTGGCAATGATATGGATAGGAAAGAGTGCACAAAAAGTTTGAGACCAAGCAAGCAAATATAAAGGGTACTTGCTTCACAAACTGCTAGCTGGGGCAGAATCGGAAAAGGAATATTTGTGAAATATTTTTTAACATGGCAAGGAAGGGTTTAACATATTTGTGGAAGATATGACCCAAACAATTTATGAGAATTATTTGGGAATTTTGGGAATGATGGAAATGTGGGTTGCTTCACAACTCAGAGCAGACAGGGTTATTCCTTTAATAGAAAAAGGAATTTCCCAAGAAAAGAATATTGGGGTTGGTCCAAGATGCAAGTGACATGGTCTTGGAATGGTTTTGAAGTTGGCAAGCCACTTGGGAAGAGGAATGAAGAGTGATCCCTCCAAGTTGCAAAACTACTGAGCGAATCCAGACCAAAATCAAAAGAAAAAGAAAATGGGCAAAATCCAGGGTGTTACAAACCTACCCCCCTTAAAGAAATCTCGTCCTCGAGATTTGGTTGCTCAGGGATCAAGCATGAATATTTCCACTTGAGGAAACTGTTTCCAACTCGGGTTTCCTTTTTACCTTTGTATAATGCTCCCACTGAGTTTCATATGACTGACTGCCTTGCTTCGGGGTGGTTTGCTTCACTGGACCCTTTTTCTGGCAAATCTTACCTCATATGTTACTCTGACTTCATTCCTTTTATGTCTGCTGACCTGTCTGGGGCCATAAATTTTTCTGACCAAACTATATGCCCTGCTCATAAGTCCGAGGGTGGTTCCTCATGGACATGTCGTGACAAGGTCCAATATGATTAACCGTTTACTGAGTTGTGAACAGATATTTCTTGGTGGTCACGAAATCTTTTACTCATTTTATTGGGTGACTTCAAATGGCTGTGTGTCCTCCCGGCTCAAAACAGTACTGTGAATCGTACCTTCCTCCTGGTGGAATCTGACTTCTCGCACGGATTGCTGGGTCATCTTGGGTATCTTCACTGTCTTGGGTATAAGGCTCCTACCAAATATTTGATTGTCACCCGTCGTGACCAGCATAAAGGTGTACGGTCTTATTGTGATATTATCCATAGACTTGACTGACAGTGGTCCTGGCAGCAGAATCTTGTTCACGGCTGGTTAGTCTTTAACTGATTCCCATCTGTGAGGACACATGCTTCGAGACTGTTGTCAACTTTCTGATTACTCAGTCTGTCGGTATCTCTATATGGATGGTAGGCCGTGTAATGCTTTAACATGGTTGCTAAATTTGAACTGCTGAGTTAATCTTTCGGCTGACCTGACCAGCTTGGTGGACTTCTTCTGACAATTCTGAGCATATCTGGTTGGCTGAGCGGGTTCTCTTGGTATGGGATCCTTGCAAATGAAATAGACCCCATGGGTGTGTACCCATGGTGGTCGGTATCGATCCCGACTGCTCTGAGTATCTGTACCATGTTGATTTTGCAACCACTATCATACCTTCATGGCCAGTCTTGCTCCTTCATTATGGTTTTCTTTGAGTGGATCCTTAGCTGAAAGAACTTGGCCTAATATGCCCTTGATTCTTTGGATGACCATGGGTATTGTCAGGTGCAATTATTCTGGCAGGCATGTTACTTTACAAGTTGTAGCTGTAGGGTAACGATCATTTGAACCCTTTAATAAAACTGGCAAATAAACCAGTAGCCACCAGAACGGTCTTTACAACTCAGATCTGGGACATCACTGGAATAACTCAACCCCGACTCAAGACGGCTGAAAAGCAGCTCAGAGCATGAGACGGTGTCGATAAGAAGAAGGTAGCAGCTCCCTAAGACGGCCGAAAAACAGCTCAGAGCATAGGGTCACTGCTACGGAAAGAGATTCAACAGCTACCCGAGACGGCCGAAAACCAGCTCAGAACACGGGCCAGTTGCTGATAAGAGAAATAAAAATTGGCATCCACCCTGAACGGCCGAAAACAGCTCAGAACACGGGCGTGGTGCCGTCACCAAAGAAAGACGGGCAAGGGTTCATCCGCGTCTCAAACAGCTCACGATTATGCATACAGGGTATTCGGCTATCCTTCTTACTGAACACTAAGTTCATAGCACATTCTGGCTTGCTTTCGAAGTATAGCAGGTTTCAAATTGTACTCATAGCAGACTCAGACCTTGTATATATGAATCATACCTTTGGCATAGAATGCACTGTGGATCATATACAACTTGCCTTCTTGCTGATGCGATCATTACTGCCGTGAAAGTTGCACCAATGTATACTTGATGCTGATAATCAATCCAGGCAGGATATCATTTGTATTCAGGCCCAATATTTCCGATATAACACAGTCTGCTGAAACTTCCATATTGCTGAGATGTGCTTCCACATGACTGTCTCTTCACTGACTCTTTGGGTTCAGGTTCGGTGAGCAACTTCCATAAGGGGAAAATAAGGTAACACCAAGGGCCCAAAGAAACAACTAAAGCAAAAGCACACAAAGCAGCAAGATCACATACACAAGCAATATCACAATCTACAGCTATTCACAGCAATAATATGCATTCCTACTTAAGCACACAAATCTCGCAAGAACTCCGGTATTACGGTCTAACATGTTGTGGCGATGTGCATGAAAGTGAATCAATGTGTGGAAGGAAATTGGTGTAAACACAGCTACACCAATTACGAGCTTAACACGGATGGAACCGGTGGCGACGACGAACTTGGTGATCGGGGGTCAGAAGTTACAACCACATCATCATCAAATGTACGGAAGAAAACCGTACACATCCAAAGAATAGGTGGCGGAATGAAATAGCGGTGAAGAGAAAGGCTTGCAGGCATTGTCCTTTTCTGATAACAAGGATTAGTAAGGGTTGCCGAAATGGCTAGTGGAATGGCACGATCCGGGATAGAACTTGTCTTTAAATAGAGGTAACTGAAGAGAATATATTGGTGTGGTACCGGTGCATCAATCCGACAAGGGATCGACACCACCAAGCACCTTGGCATCACTCCGCTGGGATGGAGATAACACCACAACAAGGAACGAATATGCAAACTGGAGAACGCAGGTAGTGAATCGAAACCGATGCCACCTAAACTCGCCAGATCCATCATTAGTGATAAGATATCTAATCTATATGCATGCTATGCACAAGCAAATGCAGCAAACAAGTGCAGCAAACCAACTGGATCCTATACTACCGGTTACTAACGCTCGCGTCTAGACTGTGCGTCATATAGCCAGACCTGCTCTGATACCAACTTCTGTGGCACCCCGGCTCAGAGTAAACCGGAACGCCTCGTATTCCAGCCCAGGGACAAGTCCTCTGGAATAGGGCACTGTTGGCATAGAACAAATCAGCTCTTTATTACAATGGATATGTTTACAAAGGGTAAATGGATTACATCGGCACGGCTACACTACGCCTGCCCGGGGTAGCTCTATGCTAACAGTGGAGAAACTCTCTCGGCAGCGGAACAGCGACGACGGTGATGGACTCCACTCCGCAGGGACTCTGGCTAGAACGCGTATCCTAGGTCGCAAACTCGGGATCCTCGACAAGCAAGCAATCATGGCATGACCTACAAACTGGCATGACACGCCAGGTGAGTACTTTGAATGTACTCGCAAGCTCACAACAAACATTAGCATTAAAGCAAGACAACATCATAGCAAAATAGCTACTGAAGTAAATGCAGTAAGGTGAAGCATATTTAATCCATACTCTGAATAATCTCAGGATCCAATCCAAACCTGAGCCAAATCCCAATTCCCAAGCATGTGGTCATCCGACCACTCAACTCATAGCCATCCCATGGCTATCATATCATATACCTGATTCCACCTGCACAGCAAGTCTGACAAACTTACTCTCTTTCGGGTTGTCTCACAACCCTCATGATACTCATGATCCATCGAGTAACTTCTGATCTTATGATGAGTTCTTCCATCATTACCACTACTATGGTTGACCACCTAGTGAGGTCTGGACGGAGTGTCCAATACCGTGGACACGGCTATTCGAATAGATTTTACACTCTGCAGAGGTTGCGCACTTTACCCACACTATGGAGCACTGACCTCATGATCCCATTTGGGTGGACCAGCGTTGCTCCAACGAAACCTGCCTGACCCGTGACTCTCCCATCGTACCACCAGCAATCATCCTCCCCCGGAGTCAAGCCCTGGGTGGCCCCTGTGTCACCTCGTGACACCTGCCACCGTCGTGGCCAAACTAAACTGTCCCAAATAGGGACCTGTATCCAAATAACTCAACTGGGCTCACAAGGTTATCGCCGCCTACCGGGCCAGGGTAGCGCGCACGCATAACCTTCCCTGTCAGGTGGTACCGGTGAAAGAGCACGTGATCAGACCAAGTCAAGGCCGTCCCATACCGGCAAATGTGGCTGCACGGATAAGTCCGGACAGGTGATTCAAGGTCAACCATGAAACATCTAATCCTCGAACAATCTCTGTCATGGCTGACACTCCGAATTCATAGTAATCCAATAACCAATATGCTTAAGCCACTGCTACTAACTCATCTCCCCGAACTGCCGGATGAAATCCGCAATAATCATAGACAGTGATCTCAACATCATAGTATCAACAAGTGGGTAAACTACTAGTCACTATTAATCCGGTACTCAACATGACAGTCACCTATCCGAGAATTTATTCAAGTATTGTATAATCCAATTTATTTCACAAATACTCATACTTGTTGTTAAAGTAAATAGTTAAACTATGATATTGCAATGCGATGATGCAGATGAGAGTTGTGGCTTGCTTGGGGATGAAGGAATCATTGGGAAGGAGTGTAGAGAGTCCGCGGAAGTGATCGCCGGAAACAGTTCTCTCCCGGAGGGGGCTGTTTACGGGCAAGGGCAAAATGGTCATTTCCACTATGTGACCACATAGTGAAAATGGTACCAACACGACGGGCTTGACGAGACGAAGACGTGGGTGTTGGATTCACATGATTCGGAGTCTCGGTTGAAAAGATACGGCCGTTTAAAGCTCAGGGACTAATCTGCAAAATAACTTCGACAAACAGGTCCCTGGTAGTTTAAACAGAACGTGCTTTTCTGAAAATACGTTTTCCAGAGAGGAAAACATATTCCGGGCCGAAGAAGAGCAGGATGCGCTTTCCAGTGAGCGAAACATAAAGGTGGCAGGGCGCGTCCACTTATCCACGTCAGCGGCGGTGGGGCCGGGCTCCTGGGTCGCTTACAGGTCGGACCTGCCGGCTCTCTCTTTTTCCTCCTCGTTCCCTCTTCAACCTCCCGACAGACGAGGCAGAGCCGAGGCCAGGCGCATGCCGGCGCTGGCCCCGGCGACTCCGGCCACTCCCAGTGGAGCTGGGACCACCGGGGTGCTCGTCGTGGAGTGCCGCACCTAGGGGAAGCAGAAGGAACGGCGGGGAAAGAGCGGGGCGACCGCTGCGGCAGCGAGCAGAGGCGTGCTCCGGCGAGGGGCCCGGGTGGCACCGGCCGTCTCCGGCCGTGGGGAGGCCACCGGCGTGTTCCTGTAGGGGTGCCGCATCCGACCCGATGGATAGTCAGTGATGGGGAGGGCCGTAGCGGTGGCGCTACGTAGTGGCCGGAGCAACGGGCGGCGGCCGCATGTGGCACACGCCTATGGGTACGCCGACGACGAGCATAGGAGATGGGAAGAGGCAGCGGGGTCAAGGGAGGACCCCAGAGCAGGTGGGAGCAAGAAAGGAGCTTCGGCTCGCTCCAATTTTGGAGAAGGCCGACGACGGGCATGACGGCCATGAGAGGCGAGGGAAGCTTCTCCGGCTCGACTGAGGGTTTGGGGAGGACTCTGGGAGAGGAGGGAGGAGGGTGAGGTGCTCGGGCATACCCGAGAAGGGGTTCGGCCGCAGCTATATATAGCCGTCCGGCTGCGGCAATCAGGACGGCCGCCGTGGCGTCCTTAGCCGTTTACTGGAGCTCCGGGACACGTGGAGGGAGCGGAAGATGTCGGCAGGGGTTCCAGGAAGGTAGAGAAGGCGGTAGCGGCTTCGGGAGAGCTTGGGAAGGAAGAAAACACGGGTCACGTGCGGGACAGTACCGCGGCGGCGATCGCCGTGGCGTGAGGAGGAGGAATCTGGAGGGGGAGAGGCTTCTAGATCGAAGACGAGGCCAAGGGGAAGGTGCTGGACATGTTTAAGTGGCAAGGGAGAGAAGGAATGGACGAGACCGAGCGGTTTCATCGCCAGAGCGCGATGACTGACATGCCAGCAGCGTGGTCACCGCGTGCACTAGCGCACGCAGTGCACCCTGGCATGCCAAGTCATGTCCAGCACAAAATACATCCAAGGAAGGGCCCCTCTGAAGTGATAGTTCATCAAAAGAGGCCAAGAGTGGATGTGAGGCTTCACTGCCAGTTTGCGGTAGCAAACTTGACCACCCCACTGTGATCCATAGGAAGTTGATAAGAACAATATAAGATGTCTGGGGGTTTTAGTGTAGGAAGGACTACAATCTTGTGGAGTTTGGAGGGAAATGGACCAAGATTTGGTATGGTTGCTTTGCAACTGACCAATCTGGTCCAGAAACTAGATTTTGATGTGCCACTCACATAGAGTAGCAACTTGAGCTGAAATTGGGCATAGAATGATGATTTGGTCATATGAGAGTGCCATAAAAATTTCATGCCTTTTGGACAAGCCAAAATGGTACTTCCTTTACAGCTATCCTCTCTGACCAGAATCTTAGAAAAATTATAGGGAATTATTGGGAAGATGAAATGAGCCCAAATTTTGTGTAGATGGGTTATATGGGTAGAAGAATGCTCTGGTAAATTGTCAGCAATTATGGAGCAATATAAAATATAGTTGCTTCATAATGTAAAAATGTGACCAGAAACCAAGATTTAATGCTGTGGTCACATAGATGATTGGATAAGGTTGAAACTTGGTGGAGAGTCATGATTTGAGCATATGAAGATGCTTGCAAAATTTCAACTTATTTGGATACTCCTAGCTAGCACTTGCTTCACAAAGATTCCAGTTGCCCAAAAACTTTGGAAATTAGCCAAGGGAGATTTAATATCCAAATAAAGTTGAATTTTGGCATGTGGCAATGATATGGATAGGAAAGAGTGCACAAAAAGTTTGAGACCAAGCAAGCAAATATAAAGGGTACTTGCTTCACAAACTGCCAGCTGGGGCAGAATTAGAAAAGGAATATTTGTGAAATATTTTTGAACATGGCAAGGAAGGGTTTAACATATTTGTGGAAGATATGACCCAAAAAATTTATGAGAATTATTTGGGAATTTTGGGAATGATGGAAATGTGGGTTGCTTCACAACCCAGAGCAGACAGGGTTATTCCTTTAATAGAAAAAGGAATTTCCCAAGAAAAGAATATTGGGGTTGGTCCAAGATGGAAGTGACATGGTCTTGGAATGGTTTTGAAGTTGGCAAGCCACTTGGGAAGAGGAATGAAGAGTGATCCCTCCAAGTTGCAAAACTACTGAGCGAATCCGGACCAAAATCAAAAGAAAAAGAAAATGGGCAAAATCCAGGGTGTTACAACTGACCTAAACAAGGCATGTCCGATGGATCCCTTCCCCTTGTCGCGCATCGATCAAATCATTGATTCCACCTCTGGATGTGGTTGGCTTTCCTTTTTGGACGCATACTCTGGGTACCACCAAATCTTCATGGCCAAAGAAGACGAAGAAAAGACCGCCTTCATCACCCCATGTGGCACGTACTGCTTTGTGCATATGCCCTTTGAGCTGAAGAATGTTGGTTCTATGTTCGCAAGGGCCGTGCAGATTGGGTTTGAGCCACAGTTGCACAAGAATATTGAACCATACATTAATGATATCGTGGTCAAAACCAAAAACAAATCTTCACTCATAGAGGATCTAGAAGAAACCTTTGCAAATTTGCGGAAGATGAACTTGAAGCTTAATCCAGAGAAATGCGTGTTTGGAGTTCCGTCCGGCAAGCTTCTTGGGTTCTTTGTGTCTCAGCGAGGGATAGAAGCCAACGCCGACAAGATCAAAGCAATAGAGCAAATCCAAGCCCCAAAGACTGTTAAGGATGTGAGATGCTTGACTGGCTTTGTAGCCGCACTGAGCAGGTTCATCTCTAAATCCGCTGAGCGTGCCCTGCCGTTCTTAAAAATCTTGAAGAAGGTTGATCCAGTAAAATGGACTCCAGAAGCCCTGGCTGCGCTGCAGGATTTGAAAGCTTACCTTTCCTTAGCTCCAACCTTGGTCGCACACAAGCCACAAGAGCCGTTACTGCTATACCTGGCAGCAACAAATCAAGTGGTTAGTGCAGCCTTGGTAGCATAGAGGGAAGTTGGCAGCGGAGAAACTACTACGACAGAATCAGCCGGTGTTGAGCCAGCTTTACCCCCGGCAAGGCTTGCCGGCGGCGATGGGGGGACCACAAATCAGCGCTGACAAACAGAAGGGGTGGCAAGGAAGAAAATGGTGCAGCGACCAGTTTACTTTGTCAGCTCCCTCTTGCAGGGGCTAGATCAAGGTACTCTGGGGTCCAAAAGCTAATCTTCGGCCTTCTCATGGCCTCGAGGAAGCTGCGCCATTACTTTCAAGCACACGAGCTCACTGTTGTGACTCACCTCCCACTACAGCGCATCTTGAGGAACCCTGAGGCCACCGGCAGGATAGTTGAATGGGCTTTGGAGCTGTCGAGTTTTGCCATGAAGTTTGAAAGCACAGCAACTATCCAAAGCAGAGCATTAGCAGAATTCATAGCAGAATGGATGCCAACTCCAGATGAAGAACTTGTGTAAACTGTCCTCCCCGGCAAGGAGGCCCCGAAGGAATGGATCATGTACTTTGACGGTGCTTTCTTGCTCCAAGGTGCGGGGAGGGGGCGGGGAGGTAGATATTTCCGCGGAAGCCAAAAATTTTGGATTGATGCAGCGAAAAAAATGGTGGGCAAAGTGTCATCAGACACGGTCCCTTATTCAGCACTGTGTACGATATGTGAACATCACAAATGATTCATATAGCTTACCCCGTGTGTGATGAGTTTGAATGTGCAAATTTTGGTCAGAATATCCCTGGTTATAGTGGTCATCTATGAAACTTGGCATGCTATCATGGAATGGCATCAACATGCTGTGGTAAAAAAAATTATCCCATTTGGGGCAAGTTTTGGTATAAGCTTCTCACAAACCAGAGCTTCTCACAACAAGCTTCATGGTTCCGGTAGGGAATGTGTCACCTTTGTGGACGAAACGATGTTCGTTGCCTCTTCTTGCTTTCAAATTTTTTCTGGTGTCAACATAGAACAACAGGAAAGTGGTGTTAAATTTTGGAATTTTTTGGGGTTCGTTTGGACATTTTTATACATTAACTGAGTTTTCTATGCATTTATGTGCATAATTCAAATTTGAACTACATGCACATGCTCAAGTGCATAAAAATGGGTTGAAAAATCAAATGTGTGTCCTTGGTTGCATGCTTCGGTCCCATGCAAGAAATGGGAATGAATGTCAAACACCTCGCCACCGTCGCTTGGCCGCAAACATTGAGATACATGGTTTAAAAATTCTAGTAAATCCAAAACTCGTCTGAAATTCATGAAACTTGGCATGCTATCATGGAATGGCATCAACATGCTGTGGTAAAAAACATTTTTCCCATTTGGGGCAGGTTTTGGTATAAGCTTCTCACAAACATATCTTCTCACAACAAGCCTCATGGTTCCGGTAGGGAACGTGTCACCTTTGTGGACGAAACGATGTTCGTTGCCTCTTCTAGCTTTAAATTTTTTCTGGTGTCAACATAGAACAACAGGAGAGTCTTGTTAAATTTTGGAATTTTTCGGGGTTCATTTGGACATTTTTATACATTAACTGAGTTTTCTATGCATTTATGTGCATAATTCAAATTTGAACTACATGCACATGCTCAAGTGCATAAAAATGGGTTGAAAAATCAAATGTGTGTCCTTGGTTGCATGCTTAGGTCCCATGCAAGAAATGGGAATGAATGTCAAACACCTCGGCAACGTCGCTTGGCCGCAAACATTGAGATACATGGTTTAATAATTCTAGTAAATCCAAAACTCGTTGAAATTCATGAAACTTAGCATGCTATCATGGAACGGCATCAACATGCTATGGTGAAAAAATTGTCCAATTTGGGGCAGGTTTGGGGTATAAACTTCTCGCAAACCAGAGCTTCTCACAACAAGCGTCATGGTTCCGGTAGGGAACGTGTCACCTTTGTGGACGAAACGATATTCGTTGCCTCTTCTTGCCTTCAAATTTTTTCTAGTGTCAAAATAGAACAACAGGATTGTTGTGTTAAAATTTGGAAATTTTTGGGGTTCCTTATACATTAACTGAGTTTTCTAGGCATTTTATGTGCATAATTCAAATTTGAACTACAGGCACATGCTCAAGTGCATATAAATGGGTTGAAAAATCAAATGTGTGTCCTTGGTTGGATGCTTAGATCCCATGCAAGAAATCACTGGTACAGCGAGGTGCTATACAAACGGTTTTTAACCCCTTTCCGCGACGGCATTCTGAACCATCGCCTAGTGAGTGTGGGCGATAGGGGGGTCCTTCCCGCACGACCAAGAAACCGTCGGGGATATGCCCTCCTGGCACACACGCTCGGCAAAATGAGGTCGTGTGCGACCGGCAAGCTATCAAATACGGATATACATACAGTAGTGCTCAAAAAAATACAATTATACAGGCGAAATCATTTCTGGTCGTAAGTACATCACACACAGTCAGTCCCCGCTAAACGTTTCCATTCATATATACATCCCACACAGTCGCTCCAAGGAAAACGTTTCCGTTCGCACGTACATCACACACAATTTTCACCATTAAATCGTTTGTGATAGCGTTTCCATTGCACATGATATTAACAATTTTATAGTTTGCGTTATTGAATGCATCACACACGGTGTGTAGAAGAAACTATGTGGCAAAGACTGTCCATCACACACAGTTTTTATGTGGTAAACATTTGCGCAAGGCGGCCTAACGCAAACAGTTTTCAAGAGGATGTCATGTGTGATTGTTCATTGATCCAACACGGTTTATTCCTAGAAACTGTGTGCGTTGCCTGAGGTCATCGCCCACGGTGTTTTCTCAATAATCATTTGTAATAGAAAAAACCAATTAGCAGGCTAATTGGCCATTAGCAGGCTAATTACCCTATCATTAATAATCCATTTATTAATCTAATTGACATTCATATTAAGCACATAATATATTTCATTTCCATATTAAGGAAGTAGGATTTCATAATTGAAATACATCACAGTACAACATCATATAGCTTCAGCACTCAGCTACCCCATTACACAACTGCACCAGCACCAAGTTTCACATGCAACATCTAGAACCTTTTGAAATTAGCATCATAGACGGTACATAGACAGATGCTGCTGAAGTGGAAGGCGAATATTGAGCCTTCATTGATGTTGAAGGTCTTTGCAACTTTAGGCCAGTGCCTGTGGATGATTGACCGTCCATCCTTCGTCCTCTTCAGGAACACTTCAATATTGAACTGTGGGTGTTGTATGAAAACCTTCCTCGCCTCCTGACCATAGAGGTGGTTTGAGAGGTAATCATCAGTGAACTGCTTTGGAAAGGCCTGAAAACAAGGATGTGCATAAATATCTTCTCTATATTGGAAATGGGGTAAAGGAATAAAAAAAGGCAAGGTACAATAGTTAGTACCATCTTGTAGTGAACTGATGTCTTCTTCATTGTGCAGACAAAGATCTTGTTGTTTTTTTTCGCTAATTTCTTTATCCTAACAATCTTTCTGAGTTTCTTGACTTGATTGATATTCATGGACAACTCATTTCCCCATATGCAAAAAGGGTCAAACAGTGGGTCAAAACCTCTGACAGTAGGACCTACATGTGCAAGACCAAATTGTTAAAAACCTAAATATTAGAATGGTTCCTGCAATTACACAATAATGTGCTATTAGACAACAGACCATGCACGTGCTAACCTCGATTGTAAACCTCAGTGCTTCCCATTGTTTCCCTGCAACACATATAAGGTAGTTAGTCATCAGGTTAAGTGAGGGTTCGCATGCTATTAGTAAAATATGTTGATGAAAAATAAGCACATTGCAGATTCATTAGATTAATTCAAGCCACAAGGAAAACCCATTTATCCAAACCAAGCATGATTAAGAACTAGGAAATATAGCACTTGTATATGTTTCTCATGTATTAAGTGCAGCCAAATTCGATTTATTCCTCACATGCACAACAATACAAAATTCTACCCACGACAATTGGACATCGCATTGCAGAATTGAACCAAGCAGTTAACTAAACACCACAACAAATGAACCAAACATTAACTGAGCACCACATTGCACAATATAACATACTCCTAATAAAAGATCAGACAGTTAACCAAACCAAGCATGCTTAACAATTTGGAAATATAGCAATTGTATTTGTTTCTCATGTATTTAGTACAGCCAAATTCAATTTATTCCTCACATGGTATACAATAACAGAATGCACCCACAATAATTGAACATCGCGTTGTAGAATTGAACCAAACAGTTAACTAAACACCATAACAAATGAATCAAACGTTAACTGAGCACCACATTGCACAATATAACATACTAGAAGATCAGACAGTTAACCAAACCAAGCATGCTTAACAACTTGGAAATATAGCAATTGTATTTGTTTCTCATGTATTTAGTACAGCCAAATTTGATTTACTTCTCACATGGTATACAATAACAGAATGCACCCACAACTATTGAACATCGCAATGCAGAATTGAACCAAACAGTTAACTAAACACCACAACAAATGAACCAAATGTTAACTGAGCACCACATTGCATAATTTATAACATACTAGAAGATTAGATAGTTAACCAAACCAAGCATGCTTGACAACTTGGAAATATAGCAATTGTATTCGTTTCTCATGTATTTTGTAAAGATAAATTTGATTTATTTCTCACATGGAACACAATACAAAATTGCAGCCTGAAGAATTGAAAATCACATTTGCAGAATTGAACCAAACAGTTAACTGAAGATGACAACTAATTAACCAAACAGTTAATAAGTGAGCACCACACTTCACGACATATAGAACATATACACTAGAGAAACAGATTGCATGGTAAAATTAGATAGCACAATTCACTAGAATTTGTTAAGGAAAGGCAGGAGCAGCACATGCAATGGGTAAACCGAGCATGCTTAATCGGCGTAGCTAGCAAATGGCCAGGTGCTCCTCCAAGATCTAGGGGTCGGCACGAATGGCAGCCATCGCGACCTCATCCGCGCGTGCGGCCGTGATTTGCTTCACCGCTGCCAAATGTTCCTTGAGCTCCTGGCTATACTGCGTGCACCATGGCTTATGGCGGTGCTTATTTGGAGGAGGGGTCGGTGATTTGGGTGGAAGGTGTCGCGCCGGCGGTCGGGGCATGTGGGATGTGGAAGGAGGAGGAGGATGGGGGTCGGGTGTGGATTACCTGCCTAGATAGACGAGGCCGAGCAGCGTGAAGGAGGGTCGCCGGCGAGGAGGTGGCGCTGCAAGCAAGGAGTGAAGGTTTCAACTTGGAAAAGAAGGCAGAAACAGGGGAAATGTGGCTTTTGGTAAGGGGGAGGGGGCGGGGCGGTAGATATTTCCGCGGAAGCCAAAAAATTTGAATCGGTTCAGCGAAAAAACTGGCGCGCAAAGTGTCATCAGACACGGTCCCTTATTCAGAAGTGTGTACGATATGTGAACATCACAAATGATTCAGATAGCTTAACCCATGTGTGATGAGTTTGAACGTCAAAAATTTTGGTTCGAATTTCCCTGGTTACAGTGGTCATCCATGTCATTGCATAATTTGGGTACACAAAGGAGACTACAGCACATCCACACTTCTTAATCGAGCAAGTTCAGCAATTAAACAGAGCTAGCTGACCTAAACATTACTCTAACAAATTAAAGACCGGCGCTCTTAATTAAACAAAACAAAGAGTACTACTACGGCTGGTGCTCGTTGATCTCCGCCGCCTCCTCCATGTCCAGCTCGCGCCCGTTGGTCTCCTGGGGAAGGGGCTCCATGGCATCCATCACACCATACTCGGCAAGCATCTCGCCATCCACTTCCGCCATCTCTTTGGAAAAGGCCGCCACGAGCTGGGCGTGGGCAGCCATGATCTGGGCTTGGACGGGCTCCGTCGTGGCAAGGTATGCGGCAGAGGAATGGACGGCTGCTCGAACGCTCTCGGCGATTGCCAACTCTTCGGCCGCGGGTTGCCGACCGTTGTCAGAGAAGCTTCGTTCGATTTGTGCGGTGACCGCCACGAGCTGGGCGTGGGCGGTCTCGACATGGTCGTGGGCGGCCTCCATCAGGGCTAAGGCCACCACTGCAGAACGGATAGCTGATGTGCCGCTCTGGCCAGTTGCTATCCCCGAGGCAGATGTTGCTGCCGCCACCTGAGAAGCAACAGCGACCGTTTGGGCTGCCTTGGCCGCCCGGTCACAGATTGCGGCCGCGCTCATGCACCTTGTTAGCACGCGAATGGCGGCTGCGGCCACGCTCTCGCCGGAGTGGGCCTCCGAAGTTGCCCTCACGACGCGGGTCCACGTCCCCATCTTTCACCGGCGACGATTGAACAGTGAAATGATATTTGGGGAGCGGGCTAGTGTGCTTGACACGCCGGCTGTGGACTATAGCCGACGCACCTTCTCGCGTAAGCCATAGGCGTACTATACACCGACGGTGCTCCAGGATATTTTGTATTGCATCTCACACGGTTGGTGATCATAAACTGTGTGGGATCTACTTGATTTTTCATCTTGATTTGAATTACATAATGGGGTCACAGCGGCAATGGACGGTGTTTGAATTGCTAGAACTTTTATCTGCAATGAACATGCAACTATATGTGTGTCGTAAAAAAATTGGAATTATTCAGGGTTGGTTTGGACATTTTATACATTAAATTGGTATTCTAGCCATTTCAGGTGCACAATTCAAAATTAAACTACATGCACATGCTCTGGTGCACCAACATGGGTTGTAAAATCATATATGTGTCCATGGGTTTATGCTTATGTCCCATGCAAGAAATGGGGATGATTTCGAACACCACGGCACCGTGGCTCTCCGGCAAACGTTGAGGTACTTGCTTTTGTAATTCTAGTAAATCCAAAACCCGTCTGAAATTCATGAACCTTGGCATGCTATCATGGAATGGCATCAACATGCTGGGGTAAAAATATTGTCCCATTTGGGGCAGGTTATGGTATAAGCTTCTCACAAACCAGAGCTTCTCACAAGAAGCCTCATGGTTCCGTTAGGGAAACGTGTCACCTTTGTGGACAAAACGATATTCGTCGCCTCTTCTTCCTTTCAATTTTTTTCCTGGTGTCAACATAGAACAACAGGAGTGTCGTGTTAAATTTTGGATTTTTTCGGGGGTCATTTGGACATTTTTATACGTTAACTGAGTTTTCTAGGCATTTATGTGCATAATTCAAAATTGAACTACATGCACATGCTCCAGTCCATAAAAACGGGTTGCAAAATAAAATGTTTGTCCTTGGTTGCAAGCTTAGGTTACATGCAAGAAATGAGAATGAATGTCAAACACCTTGACACTGTCGCTCGGCCGCTAACATTGAGATACATGGTTTTAAAATTCTAGTAAATTGAAAAATCGTCTGAAATTCATGAAACTTGACATGATATCATGGAACGGCATCGACATGTCGTGGTAAAAATATTGTCCCATTTTTTGCAGGTTTGGGTATAAGCTTCTCGCAAACCAGAGCTTCTCTCACAACAAGCCTGATGGTTTCGGTAGGGAACATGCCACCTAGGGGGACGAAACGATATCTGTTGCCTCTTCTTACTTTCAAAAATTTTCTCGTGTCAACATAGAATAACATGAGTGTTGTGTCAATTTTTGGGATTTTTCGGGGTTCGCTTGGACATTTTTATACATTAACTGAGTTTTCTATGCATTCATGTGCATAATTCAAATTTGAACTACATGCACATGCTCCAGTGCAGATAACTGGGTTCAAAATTGGAATGTGTGTCCTTGGTTACATGCTTAAGTCCCATGCAAGAAATGAGAATTAATGTCAAACACCTTGCCATCGTTGCTCGGACACTAACATTAAGATACATGGTTTTTAAATTCTAGTAAATCGAAAAGGCGTCTGAAATTTATGAAACTTGACATGCTAGCATGGAACGGCATCAACATGCAGTGGTAAAAATATTGTCCCATTTGGGGCAGGTTGGGGTATATAAGCTTCTCACAAACCAGAGCTTCTCACAACAAGCCTCATGATTACGGTAGGGAACGTTTCACCTTTCTCGACGAAATGATATCCGTTGCCTCTTCATGATTTCAATTTTTTTTCTATTGTCAACATAGAACAACATGAGTGTTGTGTTAATTTTAGGAATTTTTCGGGGCTCGTTTGGACATTTTTATACATTAACTGAGTTTTCTATGCATTTATGTGCATAGTTCAAATTTGAACTACAGGCACATGCTCCAGTGCATGTAAGTTGTTTAAAAAATCAAATCTGTGTCATTGGCTGCATGCTTAGGTCCCATGCAAGAAATGGGAATGAATATCAAAAACCTTGCCACCGTCGCTCGGCCGCAAACATTGAGATACATGGTTTTTAAATTCTATTAAATCCAAAACTCATCTGAAGTTCATGAAACTTGACATGCTATCATGGAGCGGCATCGACATGCTGTGGTAAAAAAATTGTCCCATTTGGGGCAGGTTTGGGTATAAGGTTCTCGCAAACCAGAGCTTCTCACAACAAGCCTGATGGTTTCGGGAGGGAACGTGCCACCCTTGGGGACGAAACGATATCCGTTGCCTCTTCTTGCTTTCAAAATTTTTCTAGTGTCAACATAGAACGACAGGAGTGTTGTGTCAATTTTTGGGATTTTTCGGAGTTCGCTTGGACATTTTTATACATTAACTTGGTTTAATTTCTAGGCATTTTATATGCATAATTCAAATTCGAACTACATGCACATGCTCCAATGCAGAAAAATGGGTTGACATATGAAATGTGTGTCCTTGGGTGCATGCTTAGGTCCCATGCAAGAAATGGGAATGAATTTCAAACACCAGGGCACTGTTGATTGCCGGCAAAACGTTGAGATACTTTGTTTTTAAATTCTAGTAAATCCAAAACTCGTCTGAAATTCATGAAACTTGGCATGCTATCATGGAATGGCACCCGACATGCTGTGGTGTTTTTCGTGTCCATTTTGAGAGAAGGCGCACTTGAATAACAGCCAACAAAGGCATTTTGAAAAAATAGCTGCCACTTTAATATCTCAAACATTTGTATAATTCAAATCGTGTGCGTTCTCTTAACCATTCACGTGACGCCATGTGTCTTGGTTTTAATAGCTATAGGAGGTGCCGTGCGGATAGCTGCTTGACTGAACGGGAGGCGTGCGAGTGCAGTCCGGTGTGCAGGCTGACCGAGAGGCGTGCAAGCAGTCCTCCAATGCGCAGGCTCACCGGCAAGCGTGTGAGCTGTACGCTGCGTAGGCTCACTGGGAAGCGATCCCTTTGACTTCCATGGCCGCCCGCCTTGCTCGCATCCTCTCCATTAATGCCACCCGAGCCGCTGTTTAATACGGGCGGCCTTATTGTTCGCCTCCCATTCCCCTCCCTCCCGTAGACCTCCACCAACGCCATGGCGCAGAATGATCATCTGCCACTAGTCTTCAAGTTTGGTGAAGTCGACTCTGAGCCGGAGGAGATAGAAAATAAGGAGGAATGGGGCCTCATGGACTTGGCCCTGAACGAGTTGGCCGCGGCGGTTGCTGCCCCCGCTCCCGTCCCAGCACCCATCCCCGCGCCTGCGCCAGCGACCATCCCCATAGCATTGACGGGCTGGTCGCCGAGCACTATCGCAGAGCTGGAAGCCGCGGGTGTCAGCGAGGTCTCCGTGGACCCGCGCGAGCTCGTGTACATGCCAGCGCCAGCGCCCGTGCCCGTGCGCGCCCCTCCACCCACCGCGGCTCCAGTCCCCGTGCGGTTGGCTGCACCCACCGCGCCCATGCCCGTGCGCGTGCTCCCTTCAGCGGCATGGGACGCCGCCATCGACTGCTACCTCTCAGTGCCGCCAGTTGCCGTCCTCCCGCGCCCCGCCCGTCGATCGCGACGACATGATGTTTGATTTCCAAGTGAAGAACATTCTGTGCTGCCTTGCAGACTTCAACAACGGCATCCCGGAGGAAGACAACGACAATGACGGAGCGGCACGCCGCCTCTGCCATCGTCGAAATAGTTTTTTTTGGGTTTAATACTGTATCTCGATCATATGAATATAAATTTGCAGTGTGACTGAATGAAAGATATGGTTTGAATGAACTTGCATTTTTCTCTCTTAATGTACAGACTTATCAAACGATTTTCTTTTGAAAAAAATGTGAATGGTTTTTAAATATAAAACACTCATCGCAAACGTTTTAGTTAGAACACCCGTATGCAAACCGACAGCTTCCCCAGGAAGCCAAGGGAAAATGTGCTGAGCAGGATTTGTGCAGCTCTTGATTGCAAACGTTTTAGATAGAACACCCGTATGCAAAGTGAGAGCTATGGTCTTCCCCCTTAAGTCAAGGGAAAATTCGCAGCGCAGGATTTGTGCATCTCTTCAACGCAAACGGTTCAGATTGAATACGGTATGCAAAGCCAGACTTTGGCGCTAAGCCAAGAGAAAATGTGCCGAGCAGGATTTGTACATCCCTTCAACACAAATGGTTGTTTTGGATGACCCGTGTGCAACCACGTACAAATAATTTGGTAAGATTTGCATCTGTCATATTCGGTATGTTGCCATTTGTAAAACTGGAAAGTTTAACATTTGTTGATCTAGTAACATTGCCATTTGTCAACCTTGTAACACTGCAATTTCTCAAAATATGCAGCTAAAAATCACTACGCAGTGACGCAACTGTCGGCCGGCTTGTAGGCGACCATTTCCTGCGTGTTCAGTTGCTCTATGCGTGTGGTTGCTTGCGGTTGAGGCAGCCGCGGCGGGCTCTGCTCGCGTCCCGCCGTGCGCGCTCTGCTCTCACGTCCCTCCGGGTGCTTTGCCCTCATCCCTCAATGCGCGCTGCCAGTGTTTGGGGCTGGTGCACGATCACGCACATTCGTGTGCATGCGGTTGCGCCGGGCGCGGCGCGACGATGCAGTTACCCGCTGCAAAAACTGCCATACGGACGCGCCCGAGAATCCAGGCCGCCCAGCCCCCATTTATTCCTGCGGCCATTTACCTTCATCTCTCGCGTCACACGACACAATAAGCACACCCACGATGACACATACAGAGAGGACATCCAGCAGTTCCAATGGCGCTCCTCGTGGCTCCAATGGCGCTCCCAGCGGCTGACGACGACAACGGCGGGCAGTTCACCACGCATCACGTAGTGGACACCCACGTGAGGGGGAAGGCCCTCTCGGTGGTGTACACAAACGATCCGGTCTCGGTGGAGAGCTCCATCCAAACTATGGAGCAGTTCCTTGCTGAGGACAAGTACCAAGTGGTCGGCTTCGACCTCGAGTACACCATCGGTCGTGCCAGGCACGATCATAAGGTTGCCGTCGCCCAGTTGTGCTTGCGACATGACATCCTCGTCTACCACTACCACCTGGCCACAAGGCCTTGCGATCGTTTCTCCAGGTTTATCAACATCTCTGACTACAGTTTCGCTATGGTGGACACCACCAACGATCTAAAAGCGCTCAAGGTTTCGGGCTTGAAATGCCGGAATCTTGTCAACATCCAGGACCACTACAAGGTCTGGGGCAACGACAACAACAAACTGAACTCCCTGGTTGACCTCGCCTCGGCCATCATCGACCCCTACTACATGAAGATGAAGGATGAGAGCAAGAAGGACAGGAATGCCTGGCACAGTGTTTGGCATGAGAGACTGGATGAACAACACGTCAAGTACGCGGCCAAGGACGCGTACACAAGCTACGAGATGTACAGGCGGATCATTGACATGAGGAACTGTCTTCTTCCTACCCCAGACGAGGGATCGAGCCACAGAGCAGTGGTGGGAGCGTCAAAAAAAGTAGATGACTAGACGATCATTTCTCCTACTTTAGAATGCATGCAATTGTTTATTGAGGTGTTTGCGAATGATATATATAGTCACTTATGTAATTGGATGTTTATTTCAGTTATATATATACATGTTATTCTTCTGTAGACAGAGCAAATCACACGGCTTATTAGCAGCAATCGTCTGTGTTATTATTGGTCTTCGCACACATTTCTGATTACGGACCTGTTTGCCGCGTATCACACACATCTTGTTCAGTTGAACCATTTCCATTGTGTTGCCTAATCACACATAGTTCATCCTAGTGAACTGTATGCCGTATATCGCACACACCCTCATCTGGCTTCCTGTTTCTGTTGTTCTGCATCATCGCAAACAGTTCTTCTGGATTAACTGTTTGCCACTCATCGCACACGCAAATCTAATATGAACCGTGTTTGATGTCGCCGCCATCGTAAATGTTTTGCATCTTTTTTGACGGTTTTATTACATCACCATTTGTGATTGATGCATCGCACACAGTTTCGTCGAAGGGTCTCTGATTCGACTGTCGTGTTTGGACCATCCTACAGTAGTGAATGGGAATGAATTTCAAACACCAGGGCACTGTCGCTTGGCCGCAAACATTGAGATACATGGTTTTAAAATTCTAGTAAATCCAAAACTCGTCTGAAATTCATGAAACTTGGCATGCTATCATGGAACGACATCAACATGTTGTGGTAAAAACATTGTCCCATTTGGGGCAGGTTTGGGTATAAGCTTCTCACAAACCAGAGCTTCTCACAACAAGCCTCATGGTTCCGGTAGGGAATGTGCCTCCTTCGTGGATGAAACGATATTCGTTGCCTCCTCTTGCTTTCAAATTTTGTCCTAGTGGCAATATAGAGCAACATGAGTGTCATGTTAAAATTGGGAATTTTTCGGGGTTCATTTGTAAATTTTTATACATTAACTATTTTGTAGGCATTTTATGTGCATAATTCAAATTTGAACTACATGAGCTTGCTCCAGTGCAGAAAAATTGGTTCAAAAATCAAATGTGTGTCCTTGGGTGCATGCTTAGGTCCCATGCAAGAAATGGGAATGAATTTCAAACACCAGGGCACCGTTGCTTGCCGGCAAAACATTGAGATACTTTGTTTTTAAATTCTAGTAAATCCAAAACTCGTCTGAATTTCATGAAACTTGGCATGCTATCATGGAATGACACCCGACATGTTGTGGTATTTTTCGTGTCCAGTTTGAGAGAAAGCACACTTGAATCAACAGCCAACAATGCATTTTGAAACAAATAGCTGCCACCTTATCATCTCAAATGTTTGTATAATTTAAATCGTGAGCGTTTTGTTAACCATTCAAGTGACGCCACCCGTCACACTTTTAATGGCTAGGAGGTGCCGCGCGGACAGCTGCTTGAGTAGACGGGAGGCGTGCGAGCGTAGTCCACTGCGCAGGCTAACCGGGAGGCGTCCAAGCTGTCCTCCAATGGGCAGGCTCACTGGGAAGCATGCGAGCTGTACGCTGCACAGGCTCAGTGGGAAGCGAGCCCTTTGACTTCCATGGCCGCCCGCCTTGCTCGCATCCTCTCCATTAATGCCGCCCGAGCCACTGTTTAATACGGGCGGCCTTACTGTTCGCCTCCCATTCCCCTCCCGCGGACCTCCACCAATGCCATGGCGCAGAAGGATCATCTGCCACTGGTCTTCCAGTTTGGTGAAGTCAACTCCGAGCCGGATGAGATAGAAAATAAGGAGGAATGGGGCCTCATGGACATGGCCCTGAACCAGCTGGCCGCGGCGGTTGCTGCCCCCGCGCCCGTCCCAGCTCCCATCCCTGCGCCCGTGCCAGTGACCATCCCCATAGCATTGATGGGCTGGTCACCGAGCACTATCACAGAGCTGGAAGCCGCGGGCGTCAGCGAGGTCGCTGCGGAACCGCACGAGCTCGTGTACATGCCAGCGCCCGTGCCCGTGACCGTGCGCGCCCTGATAACCCACAAGTATAGGGGGGTCAGTTGTAGCCTCTTTCGATAAGTAAGAGTGTCGAACCCAATGAGGAGCTAAAGGTAGAACAAATATTCCCTCAACTTCTATCGACCACCTATACAACTCTACGCACGCTTAACGTTCGCTTTACCTAGAACAAGTATGAAACTAGAAGTACTTTGTAGGTGTTGTAGGATAGGTTTGCAAGATAATAAAGAGCACGTAAATAAAAACTAGGGGCTGTTTAGATAAAGAAACAATTAAGTTAGTTTTAATGAGTGTGAAAAAGTGGTGGAAGGATTTGCGAAATTGTCCCTAAGCAATTGACTACGTTACTAGACCGATAGCAAGTTTTATGTGGGAGAGGCCACTGCTAGCATGTCATCCCTTACTTGGAATTCTATGCACTTATGATTGGAACTATTAGCAAGCATCCGCAACTACTAACGTTCATTAAGGTAAAACCCAACCATAGCATTAAGATATATTGGTCCCCCTTCAATCTCGTATGCATCAATTTCTATGCTAGGCTGAAGCTGCTATCACCCTTGCCCTCCAATACATAGTCCTATCAAGATACAACTAACCCTATGGTGTGATCCACGCACGCGCTCATATGATGGGCACCAAAGGACAGCAACATAACCACAAGCAAGTTAAACCAATCATATCAATTCACCAATCACCAATAGGACAAAAAAAATCTACTCAGACATCATAGGATGGCAACACATCATTGGATAATAATATGAAGCATAAAGCACCATGTTCAAGTAGAGGGTACAGCGGGTTGCGGGAGAGTGGACCGCTGAATATAGATGGGGGATGGTGATGAAGATGTTGGGGAAGATGACGGAGGTGTTGGTGTAGATCGCCGTCACACGATGATTGCCCTGGCGGCGTTCCGGCGCCACCGGGAGAGAGGGGGAGAGAGACCCCCTCCTTCTTCTTCTTCCTTAACCTCCCCCTAGATGGGAGGAGGGTTTCCCCTCTGGTCCTTGGCCTCCATGGCGGCGGAGGGGCGGGAGCCCCTCCGAGATTGGATCTCTCCCTCTGTTTCCTTCTGTTTTTGCGCTCTCAGATTCTGGCCTTTCACCGTTTCCTAAATTCCCGGAGATCCACAACTCCGATTGGGCTGAAATTTTAACACAATTTTTATCCGGATATTAGCTTTCTTGCGGCGAAAGAAGGGCACCAACCGCCTTACGGGGTGGCCACAAGGGTCCAGGGCGCACCCTACCCCCTGGGGCGCCCCCCCCAGCCTTGTGGCCCCCTCGGGCATCGTCTCGCGTTGATTCTTTTTCCCAAAAATCACATATATTCCAAAAAAAATCTCCGTAAGTTTTTATCACGTTTGCACTCCGTTTGATATGGATATTCTACGAAATAAAAAACATGCAACAAACAGGAACTGGCACTGGGCACTGGATCAATATGTTAGTCCCAAAAGTAATATAAAAAGTTGCCAAAAGTATATGAAAGTTGTAGAATATTGGCATGAAACATCAAAAATTATAGATATGATGGAGTCGTATCACGCCCCTGCACCCACCGCGGCGCCGGTCCCCATGTGTTTGCCTGCACCCGCCGCGCCCGTGCCCATGCACCCGCCCCCCTTAGCGACATGGGACGCCGCCGTCGACCGCTACCTCGCAGCACCGCGAGTTGCCGTCCTCCCGCGCCCCGCCCATCGATCGTGCGATGACAGGATGTTTGATTTCCAAGTGAAGAACGTTATGTGCTGCCTTGAATACTTCAACAACGGCGTCCTGGAGGACGACAACGACAACGCTGGCGCGGCACGCCGCCTCCGCCGCCGCCGGAATTAGTTTTTTTGGGTTTAATATTGTATCTCGATTGTATGAATATAAAGTCGCAGTGTGACTAAATGAAACATATGGTTTGAGAAAACTTGTGTTCTTCTCTCTGAATGTACAGACTTATCAAACGATTTAAAAAAAACATCAATAGTTTTTAAATTTAAAACACTCATCGCAAACGTTTAAGACAGAACACCCGTATGCAAACCGACAGCTTCCCTAGTAAGCCAAGTGAAAATGTGCCGAGCAGGATTTGTGGAGCTCTTCATCGAAATCATTTTAGATACAACACCCGTATGCAAAGCGAGAGCTACGGTCTTCCCCAGTAAGCCAAGGGAAAATTTTGTCACGCGGGATTTGTGCATCCCTTCATCACAAACAGTTCAGATTGTATACGGTATGCAAAGCGAGAGCTATGGTTCCTTCGCCCCTAAGCCAAGAGAAAATCTGGCACACCGGATTTGTACATCCCTTCAAAGCAAACGGTTTTTTTGGATGACACGTGTGCAACCACGTACAGACAATTTGGTAAGATTTGCATCTGTGATATTGGGTATATTGCCATTTGTCAAACTGGAAAGATTGACATTTGTTGATCTAGTAACATTGCCCTTTGTCAACCTTGTAACACTGCCATTTGTCAAAATTTGCAGCTAAAAATCACTAGCACTATCTAATTTTTGCAACTAAAATTCAGTAATTAAGCATAGATTTCATTCATAGATTAAGCAGTCGTTCTTTATACAAACAGTTCAACTCGACAGCTGAACCGACCAAACTTTTCCCCAATTGTTGCCAACCACGTACTGAAATAGCTAGTTCAACTATATATAGTCGGATGAACTGAACAAAATAGTCGGATGAACAGTGCAACCACATCTATAGTCGGATGAACTGAACAAAATAGCCCCTAAATACTACTACTACGGAGGGGCTTTGTACTACTTCCAGCAGTGTTTCCTCTGCCGAGCGCGCTCAGTAAGAGGCAGAGGAGGAGGATCCTACCGATGAGCTGGACAACTGCAATACGGTGCCTGCCGCTGCTACACCTTCAGCAATGCTCACCTCGAACGCCCTCTGCCGCTCAAGACGACCCCTCTAGAAGCGGCAGGACTCCTCATAGATCTCCTCATTACTCGCCTCTGCGGTGGCATGTGCTACGGCCACGGCAGCGGTAAGGCTCTTTGCATGCTCGACGAGGCGCTCCTCCTCCTCCCGTAGGAACTCGATGTAGCGCACAAGGTCGCTGACGCACATGCGGGCCTCCACCTCCCGCCTTCGGGCGACGGTGGCGAAGTGGGTGATGACCCCGGCGGTCGACGGTGGGCTGGCGGCCACGGCGGCCGACGGTGGGCTGGCGGCCACGACCGCCACCTCCCACCTTCAGGCCGCGGTGGCGGAGCGGGTGATGGCCATGGTGGCCGATAGTGGGATGGCGACCACGACGGCCACCTCCCGCCTTCGGGCCGCGGTGGTGGAGCGGGAGATGGCCCTGGCTTTCGACGATGGTGTGGCAGCTACGACGGCAGACGGTGGAGTGGCGGCAATGGCGGCCGGCAACAGCTGCCGACGGGCAGCGGCGGTGGAGCGTGTGGTGGGTGTTGCGCACACAACCAACAGGGACGCCATGCACACTACACTACGCCAGGGACTGCGCCATTGCCGCGGTGTAGCCTCCCAACTGGAGCTGTCCTCTAATGATAGCGGAGTGGCTGAGCGACGATGACGGACCAGTGCCATTGGCGATTGTGGGAGAAGCTGATGAGATAAACTACGGGGAGGGAGGGGAAAATGCGATGCAGGACTCGCCGGCCGTGAGGGTTTATATAGCAGGCCGGTAAGCATTGGGATTTTGGGGGATTTCGCTGAGTCGGGCAGGAAGCTTGCATGGGAACCTGCGCGGTTGCGCGGGAACGGGCTCACTGGCGATTCATTGGCGCCACTTCGAGCCACCTTTTGGCCAAAAGAACGCCCCCGCGTGCTGCTCAAGCTTGCGCTCAAAGCCGTCTGCAGTAGCGGGGTGACAAGACGTGCGAGAGGAGGACAAAAGGACACGTACACATACGGTTAATAAAAAAAACATTTGCGATTTAATTACCTACTAGGCTACTACCCCCGTCCTGGTTTATAAGTCATCTTTGTTTTTTTGTGCCAAATTTTGACTAGAGATTTAACTAATAAAATACGAATGCATGTCGCCAAATATTATCGTTGGATTCGTATTTGAACATAGTTTCCAATTATACAATTTTTATAACATGCATTAACATTTTTTTAGTTAAATTTAAGGTCAAAATATGGCACAGAATATAAAGGGGACTAATAGACCAAGCCGGAGGTAGTAGCACACGGCCGCTTTCTTCGCAGCGTCGCAACTGCCGGTCGGCTTGTAGACGACCATTCCCTGCGTGTTCAACTAATCTATGCGTGTGGTTGCTCGCGGTTGAGGCAGCCGCGGTGTGCTCTGCTTGCGTCCCGCCGTGCGCGCACTACTCTCGTGTCCCTCCGCGCGCTCTGCCATCGTCCCTCCACACACGCTGCCAGTGTTTGGGGCCTGCGCACGATCACATACGTTCATGCTGCCATTATGCATGCGGTTGCGCCGGGCGCGGCACCATGATGCAATTACCCGCTGCAAAAACTGCCATGTGGACGCGCCGAGAATCCAGGCCGCCCGGCCACCATTTATTCCCACGGCCATTTACCTTCATCTCTTGCGCCACACGACACAATAAGCACACCCACGACGACACATACAGAGAGAACATCCAGTGGTTCCAATGGCGCTCCCAGCGGCCGACGACGACAACGGGGGCAGTTCACCACGCATCACATAGTGGACACCCACGTGAGGGGGAAGGGCCTCTCGGTGGTGTACACGAATGAGCCAGTCTCGGTGGAGAGCTCCATCCAAACTATGGAGCAGTTGCTTGCTGAGGACAAGTACCAAGTGGTCGGCTTCGACCTCGAGTTCACCAGTGGTCGTGTCGGGGAAGATCAGAAGGTTGTTGTAGCCCAGCTGTGCGTGCGACATGACGTCCTCGTCTACCACTACCACGTGGCCACAAGACCTTGCAAGCGTTTCTCCAAGTTTATCAATAGCTCCGACTACAGTTTTGCTACGGTGGACACCACCAACGATCTAAAAGCGCTCAAGGTTTCGTGCTTGACCTGCCAGAATCTTGTCAACATCCGTGACCACTACAAGGTCTGGGGCAGCACCAACAACAAACAGAACTCCCTGGTTGACCTCGCCTCGGCCATCACCGACCCCTACTACATGAAGATGATGGATGAGAGCAAGAAGGACAAGAACGCCTGGCACAGTGCCTGGCATCAGAGACTGGATGAAGAACACAGCAAGTACGCGGCCAAGGACGCGTACACAAGCTACAAGATGTACAGGTGGATCGTTGACATGAGGAAGTGTCTTCGTCCTGCCCCAGACCAAGGATCAAGCCATAGAGCACTGGTGGGAGCGTCAAAAGAAGTAGATGACTAGACGACCATTTCTCCTAGTTTAGAATGCATGCAATTGTTTATTGAGGTGTGTACGAATGATCTGTATAGTCACTTATGTAATTGGATGTTTATTTTAGTTATATATATATATATATGTTGTTCTTCTGTAGACAGAGAAAATCACATGGCTTATTAGCAGCAATCGCCTGTGTTATTATTGGTCTTCGCACACATTTCTGATTACGGACCTGTTTGCCGCGTATCACACACATCTTGTTCAGTTGAACTGTTTCTGTTGTCTTGGCTCATCGCAAACAGTTCATCCGAGTGAACTATATGCCCTCCATCACACACACCTTGATCTAGCTGACCATTTCAATTGTGTTGCCTAATCACACACAGTTCATCCTAGTGAACTGTATGCCGTATATCGCACACACCCTCATCTGGCTGACCATTTCTGTTGTTCTGGATCACCGCAAATAGTTCGTATGGATTAACCGTATGCCACGCATCGCACACGCATCTCTAATCTGAATCATGTTTGATGTTTGCGCAATCGCTAACAGATCGTCTCATTGTTACGGCATTTTACACCATCATTTGCGATTAATGCATCGCACACAGTTTCGTCGAAGGGTCTCTGATTGTAGTGTCGCGTTAGCAGCATCCTACAGTAGTGATGATAGTAGCATTCCACATCAAAAAAATTGTTTTTATCATTTACCTACTCGAGGACGAGCAGGAATTAATCTTGGGGATGCTTGATACGTCTCCAACGTATCTATAATTTTTCTATTGTTCCATGCTATTATAGTATCAATCTTGCATGTTTTATATTCATTTACAAGCAACTTTATATCATTTTTTGGGATTAACCTATTAACTTAGTGCCTAGTGCCAGTTGTTGTTTTTTGCATGTTTTTGGCTTTTCAGGAAATCAATATCAAATGAAGTCCAAACGGATAAAAAACTTTGGATTAATTTTTTCTGGGCCAGAAGAGGCCCTAGAAGGTTCGAGAGAAGGCCAGAAGAGCCACGAGGGAGCAACAAGCCCTAGGGGGCCAGCCCAGGGGGGCGCGCCCCCCAGGCTTGTGGGCCTCTCATGGCACTTCCAACCCTAATTCCACCTCTATAAATACTCAAATATTCCGCTGACATCAGAGAGACATCCGAAATACTTTTTCCGCCGCCACAAGTTTCTGTTCTCATGAGATCCCATCTAGAGGCCTCCGCCGGAGAGGCTCTACATCAACCTTGCTGCCCTTCTGATGATGCGTGAGTAGTTCACCACAGACCTACGGGTCCATAGTTAGTAGCTAGATGGCTTCTTCTCTCTCGATGTTCTTCAATACAATGTTCTCCTTGCTGTTCTTGGAGTTCTATCCGATGTAATGACTTTTTGCGGTGTGTTTGTTGGGATCCGATGAATTGTGAGTTTATGAAAGATTATCCATGAATATTATTTGAGTTTCTCTGAAGTCTTTTATGCATGATTTCTATAGCTTCGTATTTCTTCTACTATTTATTGGTTTGGTTTGGCCAACTAGATTGATTTGTCTTGCAATGGGAAGAGGTGCTTTGTAACGGGTTCGATCTTACGGTGCTCAATCCCAGTGATAGAAAGGTACATGACACATATGTATCATTGCTATTGAGGGTAAAAAGATGGGGTTTATTCATACGTGAGTTTATCTTGTCTACATCATGCCATCTTTCTTAAGGCGTTACTCCGTTCTTTATGAACTTAATACTCTAGATGCATGCTGGATAGCAGTCGATGTGTGGAGTAATAGTAGTAGATGCAGGCAGGAGTCGGTCTACTTGTCTCGGACGTGATGCCTATATATGATCATTGCCTTGGATATCGTCATGATTATTTGCTTTTCTATCAATTGCCCAACAGTAATTTGTCTACCCACCGTATGCTATTTTCTCGAGAGAAGCCTCTAGTGAAAACTATGGCCCCCGGGTCTACTTTTATCATATATTAAAATCAAAAAATACCTTGCTGCAATTTTTCTTTATTTACTTTGTTTTATATTTAGTGTGATCTATCTATCTATCACCATACAATTTAATCTTGCAATTAACCACCAAGGGATTGACAACCCCTTGTTTGCGTTGGGTGCAAGGATTTGTTATCTTGTGTCCAGGTACTGCTTACATAGTGTTGCGTGGTTCTCCTAATGGATTGATAACCTTGGTTCTTAACTTAGGGAAATACTTATCTCTACTGTACTACATCATCCTCTCCTCTTCAAGGAAATCCCAACGCAGCTCACAAGTAGCAGCGCGGCGTCGACTTCAGCGGTGACCGGAGCACGGGTTCATTTGGGCGAGGGGCTGCAGTGCATGGGCGAGCAAACGGAGTGTCTAGGCGGCCTCCTGGAGGCACTAGGAGCATGACGGTGCCACGAGGGCAAGAAGGGGAAGCTCAGGAGCGTGGGGCTCAATAGCCATGGTGGCGGCAAGCTCCGGCCGAGGTGGAATCGCAGCTAGAGGACGCAAACGACAGTGGGGAGAGGGTGAAAACAAAGAGGAGCTCACTATGAATTAGAGGTGCAGGTAAGTGGGCTCGAGGGTGCTCTGGATGTCACGAATCAAAGTCGGCGGTCAGCGGTGCCGAAGGTTGAAGACGAGATCGATGGCGGCGATGTGGTGCTTCTAGGCTTGCGTCCCTCGTCTTGGAGAGGCTGCAGACGTCGGCGGAGCGACTGGACACTCTCATACGGTGAGGCGGCAATGGTGGCCACGACAACGAGCTACGACAGCCGGTGGGAGCTCTTGGGTGGGCTCTGGATCGAGAGCTATAGAGGAGGGAGAGAGCTAGAGAGCGAGGGGAAAGTGAGAGAGGATCGAGGGGGCCTTCGAGGTGAAGAGGATGTGCACTGGGGAGGCTGTTGATATCGCTTGACACTGTGTCGGTATTTCCCAAAAGATGAAGGGATGATGCAGTACAGCTACGGTAGGTATTTCCCTCAGTTGTGAAACCAAGGTATCAATCGAGTAGGAGAACCAAGCAACACTATGTAAACGGTACCTGCATACAAAGAACAAATACTTGCAACCCGACGCGTAAGAGGGGTTGTCAATCCCTCCACGGTAAAAAGATAGATAAATTTGTGGTAGATTGGCTAAATAGCTCTCGATAAAACATGAAATAAAATAATTAATCAAAAAGTGCAGCAAGGTATTTTTGGGTTTTTGGAATAATAGATCTGAAAATAAAAGTGGCAAATAATAGATCTCAAAGCAAATATGATAAAGAATAGACCCGGGGGCCGTAAATTTCACTAGTGGCTTCTCTCGAGAAATAGCACACTGTGGGTAAACAAATTACTATTGGGCAATTGATAGAAGATCGAATAATTATGATGATATCCAAGGCAATGATCAATATATAGCCATCACGTCCAAGAATAGTAGACCAAAATGATTCTACATCTACTACTATTACTCCACACATCGACCGCTATCCAGCATGCATCTAGTGTATTAAGTTCATGGAGAAACGGAGAAATGCAATAAGAACGATGACATGATGCAGACGAGATATATTCATGTTGGAATAGCCCCCATCTTATTATCCTTAATAGCAACGATACATGCGTGTCTTGCTGCCCCTTCTGTCACTGGGAAAGAACACCGCAAGATCGAACCCATCACAAAGCACCTCTTCCCATGGCAAGAAAAGTCGATCTAGTTGGCCTAACAAAACCAAAGATTCAAACAAGAAATATGAGGCTATAAATAATCATGCATATAAGAGATCAAAGAAGACTCAAATAATATTCATGGATATAGATCTAATCATAAACTCAAAGTTCATCGGATCCCAACAAACACACCGCAAAAAGAGTTACATCAAATAGATCTCCAAGAGACCATTGTATTGAGAATCAAAGGAGAGATAGGAAGCCATCTAGCCACTGCCTACGGACCCTTAGGTCTATGGTGGACTACTCACACATCATCGGATAGGCACCAATGAGGATGATGAACCCCTCCGTGATGGTGTTAGATTGGATCTCGTGGTTCTGGAACTTGTGGCAGCTGGAATTGTGTTTCATCGACTCCCCTAGGGTTTCTGGAATATTTGGGAATTTATAGGGTGAAGAGGCGGTGTATAAGACCTCCGTGGGGCCCACAACCCACCTGGGCGCCTAGGCCTCCTGGCGCGCCCATGTGTCTTGTGGTCCCCAAGGGGATCCCCTCTGGTGCTTTCTTGGCCCCCAAGGTGTCTTCTGGTCCAAAAAAATCTCCAAAAAGTTTCATGGCATTTGGACTTCCTTTGGTACTGATATTCTACGAAGTAAAAAAAAAGCAAAAAACAGCAACTGTCATTGGGCACTATGTCAACAGGTTAGTCCCAAAAAATGATATAAAGTTGCTATAAAATGGATATAAAACATCCAAGAATGATAATATAACAGTATGGAACAATTAAAAATTATAGATACGTTGGAGACGTATCAGCATTCCCAAGCTTAATTCCTGCTCGTCCTCGAGTAGGTAAATGATAAAAACAGAATTTTGATGTGGAATGCTTCCTAACAAGTTCATCACGTGTTGTTTTCTTTTGTAGCATGGACATTTGGACTTTTATATGGTTCAAAGCAATAGTCTAGTTTTGACATGAAGATTTCAATACTCAAGCATATCAACAAGCAACCATGTCTTTCAAAATATCAACACTAAAGAAAGTTATCCCTAGCCCATCATGCTCAATCATTGATCCATTCATGAAACACACTCGCATATTAGCTACATCCAATGCTCAAGTATGATCATAGTGCTCCCTAGTTGGTGCTTTATAAGAGAAGATGGAGACTCAGATAAAAATAAAAATTGCATAAAGTAAATAGATAGGCCCTTCGCAGAGGGAAGTAGGGATTTGTAGAGGTGCCAGAGCTCAAAGCTTAAATTAAGAGATAAAAAATTTTGAGAGGCATACTTTTCCCATCAACGAAAACAACCGAGTAATTCCCAACACTTTCCATGCTAGATATATCATAGGCGATTCCCAAACATAAAATAAAGTTTATTCCTTTTTCCACCATTCTTTCACAATCCATGGCTAGTCGTATCCACGAGTGCCTTCCATACCAACACTTTACAAGGAATTTATTATTTGACAACATAAAGTAAATTTCTTTTTCATTTCAGGACTAGGCATCCCTATTACCGCCATACTCTCATGCAATGACAAGTGAATAAACACTCATCTTGAGAATAACACATCTAGCATGGAAAATATTGGCCACCCCCTACCGCTTCATGAGCGGTACAGGCACACAAAAAGGTAATTCATTTTGAAAATTACATATGGCACATACAAATTTACTTAGAATGGCATGGAAATATCGCATATAGGTAGGTATGGTGGACTCATGTGGCAAAACTGGTTTTAAGGATTTTGGATGCACAAGTAGTATTTATACATAGTACAAGTGGAGGCTAGCAAAAAGATTGAGAAGCAACCAACCAAGAAACAAAAATTCACATAAGCGAGCATTAAGCATAACTAACACTGAATAATGCACCATAAGTAGGATGTAATTTCATTGCATAACTATTGACTTTCGTGCTTGCATAGGGAATCACAAACCTTAACACCAATATTCTTACTAAAGCATAATTACTTACCAACATGACTCACATATCACTATCATCATATCTCAAAACTATTACAAAGAATCATGTTTATTTTGTCCAATGATCTTCATGAAAGTTTTTATTATATCCCTCTTGAATATCTATCACTTTGGGACTAGTTTCATATATTGCAATTGCTTTTAAATAGCTCAAACAAATTTAAGTGAAGAACATGAGTATAAATTTTTTCATCTCTCAAAATAATATAAGTGAAGCATGAGAGAATTTCTTCAAAAATTTACTAACTCCCAAATAAATCTAAGTGAAGCATGAGAGCAATTCCATAGCTCAAAAATTTTAAGTGAAGCATATAGAGCAATTCTAACAAATCATAGCATAATTTTGGCTCTCTCAAATAGGTGTTTCCAGCAAGGATAATTGGGACAAACTAAAAATCAAAACAAGCAAAGACTCGTATAATACAAGACAATCCAAGCAAAACTCATGATATGTGACGAATAAAAATATAGCTCCAAGTAAAATACCGATGGTCATTAGAAGAAAGAGGGGATGCCTTCCGGGGCATCCCCAAGCTTAGTTGCTTGGTTCTCCTTGAATATTAACTTGGGGTGCCATGGGCAATCCCAAGCTTAGGCTCTGTTCACTCCTTATTCCTTCATCCATCGTGATCTCACCCAAAACTTGAAAACTTCAATCACACAAAACTTAACAAAACCTTCGTGAGATCCGTTAGTATAATAAAGCAAATCACTACTCTAAGTACTATTGCAAACCCATTCATATTTTATTATTTCATTATATCTACTATATTCCAACTTTACCATGGCTTATACCCCACCCCCCCGCGATACAATCCATAGATTCATCAAAATAAGCACACAATGCAACGAAAACAGAATCTGTCAAAAACAGAACAGTCTGTAGTAATCTAGACTTTGTCCATACTTCTGTAACTCCAAAAATTCTGAAAAATTAGGAAAACATAAGCAATTTGTATATCAATCTTGTGTAGGAAATGCAGAATTTTTTGTCGTTTCTGTGATTTTACAAAATTCTGCTACTGGACACAAAATTCTGCTACGAGAGTGTGGACGCCACTGGGGCTGTGGTCGGGGCAGGCGGCACCGTCACCACTTCCCCTACGGTCGAAGCAGGAGTAGGAGACGCCGGAGGAGGGCAACATCAGCAACACCCCGATGGCCACGCTCCGCGAGGTACAGGTGGAAGGGGCTACTCCATCCACACTCCTTCCCCTCGTCGACGAGCACAGCCGCAGCGATGGCGCTCGGTCCGGGGCGAATCGCCGCCATCCGGCCGCCCCCACCACAGGGGCGGCCGCAGCGCGTGCACCTCCCCCGGGACGAGTCGACCAGGCTGCTGCGCCTAGTGGAGCTGCTGACCCTCAAGCGCCATCACCGCGCCACCATGCCATCCAGGTGGCCGCCCCGCAACAGCAGGGACGTGATTTGGTAGCTGCTCGCCCCGTCAGGAGCCGAGCGACGGTGCGATCTGCGTCATCATCGCCCATACCAAGTACTGCTATGGAGGCCATGGCGGGGCTCAACTGCTACTGAGGTTTCCGCCAGCGGCCGAGCAGATGGATGAATGGAGTGCCACCATCCAAAGCCTGCTCGGCTTCGCCGAGGCTGGGGGCCCGCAGCGAGATGGCCCGCCATGGCCTCCCCAAGCGACGACAACGGCCCGTGCTGCTGGTCGTATGGAAGGGGCCACCCCCACAGTACAATCCCCGCCACGGCAGCTAGCGCGGGTGCAGCGGAATCAAGAGCCTGATGGCGTCTCGACGGCCTCTTCTGACCCTCGAGCGCGTCCAGGCCGGCAGCATGCCCCGGAGGACAGGCGGAGGGGAGGCGCGCGCATTGTCGTTGAGCAACGCCGCGACGCCCACTGCCGGGCCAATGGGTGTGACGGTCCCGATGTCGACGAGCCTGCACTCGATACTGGCGGGTACCTACCTTTTGAGGTTGGGTGCCCTGCCTTTACTCATGAGCTGCGGCAAGTCCGTTGGCCGTCCGTCCGCATGTTCAAGCCAGAGATACCCGAGAAGTACGATGGGAGGCTGAACCCGGCAGAGTTTCTGAGCATCTACACCATCGTTGTTCAAGCTGCCGGGGGAAGAGATGAGAAGGTATTCGTCAACTACTTCCCTTTGGCTCTCAAGTCCAATGTGAGGTCTTGGCTGATGCACCTGCCAGAGAACTCCATTTTGTCATGGGCTGATTTGTACCATGAGTTCATTGGCGCCTTCACTGGCGGCCATCAAGAACCAGTTCGGCCCAGCGATCTGCAGCTTCTTCAGCAGAAAGAGGGAGAGACTCTCCGGAAGTATTTGCAGAGATTTAGCAGAGTCCACAGAAACATCCCAAATATCCATCCAGCAGCTATGATAGCTGCCTTCCAGTCCAATGTGCGCAACCGGAAGATTCGTTCCAAGATGAATGTACGGTTGCCCAAGATTGTCAAGGAACTTTACACCTTGGTGGATAAGTGTGCTCGGATGGAGGAGGGAAGAAAACTGACCGGAGAGGAGGATTGCATTAATGTTGATTCAGAGGATGATGACGAGTCCACCAGTCAGAAGAAGAGCAAGAAGCGCAATAAGAAGCGCAAGGATAAGACGGTAATGTCTGTTGAAGGGTCGGGTATCCCTAGTACCGGCAAGAAGGTTAAGGTCGAAACCCCCGGCAAGGAAGCTTCCGTGTGCTCTGACTGCCGGGAGGCCGCGGCCGCCGAAAAGGCCGGGAAAGGTGATGGGCCGTACTGCAAGATCCATCGGACCAAGGGCCACGACCTTCAAGAGTGTTATCAGGTTGAGCAGCTTGTCAAGAGACAGAAAGCAGAATATGAGAAGCGTGACAAGGAAAAGAGACAGAATGTTGCTGGCGGTAAGGGTCATGGCGGTGAAGTAAATCGCCCTGGCAGACCTCTTCGGAACAAAGGAGAACCCACCAGGGATCGAGAGAAGGAAGCCTACGGTGATGAGAGTGATGAAGGGGATGAGGAGGAAACCAATGAGCAGGAGTTCCAGAAGGCCACTGATGCCCTATGCATTGACGGGGGTGCGTCCCTACACGCCTCTCACGGCCAACTCAAGCGGTGGGCGTGTGAGGTTAATGTCGTGGAACCAGCGCCAGGGGCCCGGGAACCACTCAGATGGTCACGCACGCCCATCATTTTTTACGAAGAGGATCATCCTGACCGCACCACCGCGGTAGGATGTTTGTCGTTGTTGGTCTCCCCAACAATCCGCAACCTCAAGGTCACGAAGATGTTGGTGGACGGAGGGGCCGGGTTGAATCTGATTTCCCCAAAGGTTATCAGCAAGCTTCAGATAGCAGAGGATGAGTTAAAAGTCACCGGCATGTTTCAAGGATTTAATCCCGGCAGGAGTCATCCTAAGGGAAAGATCATGTTGCCTGTGACGTTTGGGGGAGAGCTGAACTACCAGACTGAAAAGATTGTGTTTGATGTGGTTGACCTCCCCTTGCTGTACAATGGAATCCTTGGACGCCCAGCCCTGGCTAAGTTCATGGCAGCATCCCACTATGCCTACAATGTCTTGAAGATGCCAGGGCCAGTTGGAGTCATTTCCGTCCCATCAGATGAGAAAGACGCAATCATTTGTGTGGACAAGATGTACCGGGATGCAATCGCGGTAGAGGCAGCAGCAGTGGCAGTTCCCGCCAAGGAGAACAGAGGGAAGAAGAAGGATAGTAAGGGCTCCAGCAAGGAATTTGGGAAGCGCGCCTCTTCGGAGTGCGTTGCGCCTGTTGATGACTTGCCGGAGAGTTCCAACAGCAAGAGATCCAAGGTTGCTGCTCCACAAGTGAAGAAGGTCCCGGCAGGGCTGGCTGGCATTGATGGTACTTTCATCGTCAGCGCCACCCTCGATGACAAATAGGAAAGTGCGCTCGTTGCCTTCCTGCGGGAAAATATCGATGTGTTTGCCTGGCAACCATCTGAAGGTAATCGAGCACCACCTTGCTGTCTGCCCATTTGCCCGACCTGTCAAGCAGAAAGTCCGGAAGCAGGCTTTGGAGAGGCAACAGTTCATTACAGAGGAGATCAAGAAACTTGAGGCAGCTGGTTTGCTCAGAGGAGTGCCGCATCCAACGTGGTTAGCAAATCCAGTGGTTGTCCGGAAGGCCAATGGGAAATGGAGACTTTGCATAGACTTCACAGATCTCAACAAGGCTTGCCCGAAAGACCCATTTCCCTTGCCGCGCATCGACCAGATCGTGGACTCCACTTCAGGCTGCGATTTGCTCTCCTTTTTGGATGCATACTCTGGGTATCATCAAATCTTCATGTCCAAGGAAGACGAAGAGAAGACCTCGTTCATCACCCCGTGTGGTACGTACTGTTTTATCCGCATGCCTTTCGGATTAAAGATTGCCGGGTCTACTTTTGCAAGGGCAGTCCAGATTGGTTTTGGGCCACAGCTGCACAGAAATATTGAGGCTTATATGGATGATATTGTGGTCAAAACCAAGAGCAGATCAACCCTTATCCAGGATTTGGAGGAGACATTTGCCAATTTGCGCAAGATCAACTTGAAGCTCAACCCGGAGAAGTGTGTATTTGTTGTTCCCTCCGGCAAGCTTCCCGGGTACTTTGTATCCCATCGGGGGATCGAAGCCAACCCCGATAAGATCCAAGCCATCGAAGAGATCCAAGCACCAAAGACGGTCAAAGATGTAAGGTGTCTGACAGGGTGCGTTGCCGCGCTAGGCAGATTCATTTCCAAGTCTGCCGAGCGCGCCTTGCCATTCTTCAAAATCTTGAAGAAGGCAGGGCCCATGAAGTGGACTCCAGAAGCAGATGCGGCTTTGCAAGAGTTGAAGGCCTACCTATCTTCTGTGCCCACCTTGGTTGCTCCCAAACCGCAAAAGCCGTTGCTGTTATACTTGGCGGCAACCAATCAAGTGGTTAGTGCAGCCTTGGTGGCGCAGCGGGAAATGGATGAAACAGAGAGTGAGCAAAGACCGGCAGAGTCAGATAGGGATCAGGACAGAGATAAACATGGCAGCGAAGACAACCCCAAGGACACAGCAAGGAAGAAAGTGGTGCAGCGCCCGGTGTACTTTGTCAGTTCCCTGCTACAGGGGGCTAGATCGAGGTACTCTGGCATGCAAAAGTTGATCTTTGGCCTCATCATGGCCTCAAGGAAACTGCGCCACTACTTCCAAGCCCATGAGATCACGGTTGTCACTCGCTTCCCGTTGCAAAAGATACTCCGGAACCCTGAGGCTACTGGCAGAATAGTGGAGTGGGCTTTGGAGTTATCCAGTTTTGGTTTGAAGTTTGAGAGCACATCAACAATCCAGAGCAGGGCATTGGCAGAGTTTATTGCAGAATGGACGCCAACCCCTGACGAGGAAGTGCCAGGAACAGTTAACCCCGGCAAGGAGGCGCCCCAAGAATGGATCATGTATTTTGATGGTGCTTTTTCCCTACAAGGTGCAGGGGCTGGCGTGCTTCTCGTCGCTCCCTCCGGGGAACACTTGAAGTACGTCGTCCAGATGCATTTTGCCCGGGAAGAGGCAACAACCAATACAGCAGAGTATGAAGGGCTCCTTGCCGGGCTTAGGATTGCCGCAGAATTGGGAATCAAGAAGCTGATCATTCGAGGAGACTCGCAGCTTGTGGTGAGACAAGTCAACAAGGATTACCAAAGTCCATTGATGGAGGCATACGTTGAGGAAGTGAGAAGATTGGAGGAGCGCTTTGATGGGTTGCAAACAGAGCACATACCTCGTGCAGAAAATAGCATAGCTGATCACCTGTCAAAGTGTGCTGCCCAAAAGCTTCATGTGGAACCAGGAACTTTTGTTCTCACACTTACTCAGCCCTCCATATCCCCAGCAACAATGGCCCAGAAAAGGAGAAAGCTGGACTCCGATAAGCCTCTCCCGGTAGAGCCATCCGCTCCTGGCAGGGACCCTACCGGAAACAACTCCTCACAACCTGCCGGACCGCACCCTCCAGCCGGACCCATGGTCCCTGCGAATGAGGAATGTGCCCCCACAGTTGAGGAGGTGCTGCTAGTCCTTGTTGCCGAGCCCCAGGCTCCAACTTGGGCAAGGCACATAGTCCACTTTCTCCAAACCGGAGAACTCCCCAATGACCAAGATGAGGCTGAAAGAGTAGCCCGGAGGGCCAGTATGTACCAGTTTGTCGATGACACTCTATACAGAAGGAGGCCCAACGGTGTGAAATTGAAGTGCATCTGTCGGGAAGAAGGGAAGGAACTGCTGGCTGAGATACACAAAGGCATGTGCGGCTCCCACATTGGATCAACGGCGCTGGTTGGGAAAGCATTCCGGCAAGGATTCTATTGGCCCACAGCCCTCCAAGATGCGGTTGAGCTAGTCACCAAATGTGAAGCCTGTCAGTTCCATTCCAAGGAAATCCACCTGCCTGCCCAAGCTCTTCAGACAATCCCTTTGTCATTGCCATTTTCGGTCTGGGGGCTCGATATCCTCGGCCCTTTCCCCCGAGCGATCGGGGGCTTTGAATTCTTGTTCGTTGCTATTGACAAGTTTACAAAGTGGCCGAAAGTTGCTGCCGTGAGAAAGGTGACTGCTCAATCAGCTATCAAGTTCTTGAAAGATTTGGTGTGTCATTTTGGAATCCCGGCAAGGATCATTACCGACAACAGCACCCAATTCATGAGTCGCGCCTTCATGCAATATGTTCATGCCCTCGGAAGCAAGATCTCGTTTGCTTCTGTCGCACATCCCAGAAGCAACGGGCAAGCTGAGAGGGCGAATGCTGAAGTGCTCCGGGGACTCAAAACAAGAACCTTTGATACCCTGCAGAAGCACGGCAGGCGGTGGATCGATGAGCTGCCGGTAGTTCTATGGTCCCTCAGAACGACACCAAATCGAGCTACCGGGCGGACTCCTTTTTCCCAGGTCTATGGGGCGGAAGCAGTTATCCCCACGGAACTCATTCACGGGTCGCCTCGAGTGCTTGCCTACGACGAAGTAGCGCAAGATCAGCACCGGCGTGACGACGCTGTGCTACTCGAGGAAAACCGTCTCCGGGCTGCTACGCGTGCTGCATGCTATCAGCAAGCCCTGCGTCGCTATCATAGCCGCAGGGTTCATGCCCATTGTTTTGAGGAAGGCGACCTTGTCCTTAGGCGCGTTCAGTCCGCCAAGGGTACAAACAAGTTGACACCAAAGTGGGAAGGCCCTTACCGGGTAGTACGAGTCACCAGACCTGGAGCAGTCCGTCTGGAGACCGGAGATGGCATTCAATTGCAAAACTCATGGAATATTGATCATCTCCGCAAGTTCTACCCATAAGGCGCGGCTGTCGGACCCTGCTCGGCAGCCACCCTTTTGTACAGGCCTTGCCTCAGTTGCATGTAACCCCTTGTACAAAGCCAGGCGATGACCCTGAGCACCAGAGAAATAAACGAAGCGCTGGGGGGGCCCCGACCAAGTTGCATGCATGCATAAGCATTTCATGAGCATTTGCATATGTATATAGATAGGATCGCATCCATTTGCATATGCATATAGATAGGATCACATCCTGCATCATTCTCATCTGCATAAAGCTGCAGGTTCCTGCCAAGAACTCGGTTTCTGCAAGGAGATGGGGAGATGAACCAACGCTGCGATCCCCGGCGAACCAAACAGATAAGTTCTACCTCTTGTCCATAAGTGTTCTGTAAGCTAAAGCTTGTGCATAAGAAAACCCCGCCACTCTTTGAAACTTAGGTGCTCCCGGCCCTGGCTCGAACGTTGCTTCAGCTTGGATGGACGTAGTGGCCTTTGATGAAAAGAAGTTGGCGGGGGGCTGGTCCCTCTATTTCTTGCCGGTAGGCTCAGTTCCCCGGCAACGAAGGAAGGGTACCGGCAGGATAGCCTACCGGGGAAAACTCATTTATTAAAAATAAAGAGGCATTTCACCTCTGCGTGGACATATACATGCACGAGTTCCCGGCAAGGTTCATCTTTTTCATTAATATGCTAGTCATACAAGTACAAACCTTACAGAACACAGACATGGACTCGAGAGATTACATTATTTGAACTAAAATTTGGCAAATGCCGGCAAGTTTAAGATTGAAAAAAAGACAAATGCTCCGTAAACTCCTCTCCCTGTCCCTCTTATCCCAGGTAGTGCGGTGGGAAGAGAAGAGGGTAGGCAACGCACCAACACAACGCCACCCCGATCCCCGTCAAGGGCTGCCGAGCACAGCCAGACAAGATTGGGAGTGGCGAGGCTGCGAAGGAGGAAGACATACGGAGCACCTTAGCGGCTCCCTGGTCACCACTTCGAGAACCAGGTAGAAGGCTCTAGCATAGGCGCCGACAGAGAGGGGCGCCGGGGGTCGGCCAGGAGACCACTGGAGGAAGCGGAAGCACCAGGGGAGCAACCCTTTCCCCGGCCACCAAGAAAACGGTGATGACGGTGCCGGGGAAGGGGAAGGGAGAACGGAGGGATAAGGCAGCAGGTCGCCAGTACGAGACAAACGCATCGATGCATTCGCGCTCCTACTGGACGGCCTGCCTCCCGCCTTCTCCGTCTTCCCCAGCTTCATCTTCATCAACACCGCTCCGAGGGAGCACCAGGACTCCAGCCCGACGCCTTCCCCGGAGAGACGGCGACCGACCAAGATGGCTAGGGGGCTCAGGACACGCCCCTTCCCGCCTTGGCGGGCAGGAAGGCGCGCCTCTCGTCGACATCATCCCCACGGCTCCCGGATGGGGCAGCACTGGGTTTACCGACGATTTCCAGCCCTGCCTCCCGGGCATGCCCCAGAGACGCCAAGGCCTGATCGCCAAGACCACGAGCGGCGGTGACCCGAGGCTGGACACCGCACTACCCAACGAGTAGACAACCGTGGCAAAAGGAGCAAGCATTCCCTCACAACGGGAGAGCTTGGTATCTCCCGCACTACGAGCAGCCCGTCCATGACGCCTTCTCCGAGCATGGACCAGGCTCACTCCCTGAACGCCAACATTCAATAACTCTAGGCGCAAGCTAAAGCCCGGGGCTTGGCCCCAGGCTCTTCTTCTCAACATGACCAACGAAAGGCAGAAGCGGGGGAAGGAAGGATCCGGAGATGGGTGGCTCGGCTCTCCCTCCGCCCCTCCTTTTATAGGCGGAGCAAGAAAGGGAGCCGCTCCCTCAACAAGCAATCGCCGCCCCTCTCCACCAATTCAAGAAGACCGGGCCCTCGCCTTGATGCTCTCCCACGCCACGCGCCTCCGTTACCTACCCCGCGCGATGCATGCCGCATACGTGGCTAAGGATAAGGGCGTGGTGGGAAGAGTGAATTCGCGGTTTCTACCCCGTGCGTTAAAGTCATTCATGGGCCATTGCAAAGATCGCCCCACCACGATTGGCTTTACACGACGCGCGGGAAAACCGGAAACTGGTCCAGAGTCGAGATTAATGAAGAAGCAAAGAAGACTCCAAGAGACCAGCCTCTTCAGCGCCCCTGCCTGTGCACTTATTAGGACCTACCACGACGACGCCCGGCAGCGCGATCAGCCCGGGGGCTTCTGTCGGTGCAACAAACCCTGCGTCTGTTGCCCTGACTATGCACAGGCACGAGAACAAGATTACAACACCAAGGCCTTGTCAAGATACAAGAGACCAAGATCTTCGAAGAACCAGCAGGCAGATTAAGAAGGCCAAGACCAAGACGGAGAAGCGAGACACCACCAGGAGAAAAGCCTCCCTTGCCGGGCAGACGGACCTGGCAAGGACAAGGGCTCCCCCAGAAGAAAGCATTCAAGACGTCCCGGCAGGGCCTGCCGGGACTCACGAGGGCAAAGACACCTCACCAAGCCATCTCACCATGACCCACGTCGTTGATCAATGCGGTGTCAAGCCGCAAAGTGACTAAGTGGCAGCCATTCACCACATGGCGGCCTCTTTCTATAGGAAATACCTACAGATGACACCCGTCCTACGGTGTGCCAAGCAAGCAGGCATGGAGCTAGCAAGACGAGCCCGACAAGGCTTGCCGGGCAAGCAACGATGTGATGTTGAGCGGTGCATTTAATGCACTCTGTCAGCCTGCAGAATTAGGTATGATAGCACTGTTTGCTATCTTATCAGTGCATAATGACTGTTTTGCCACTGTGGTGACCCCTTAACCTATAAAAGGAGGCCCATGGCAACTGTAGCAAGGGTTGGAAAGTTGAACACCCCCACGCTCGTACGAGCGTAGTCACTGCCTCCCCAGGGCGAGCCTGCCGGGCAAGTGTACTACGCTCCACCACCACTTTTCCACCATCAATCCACCAAAGCAGGAGTAGGGTTTTACGCCTCGCGGCGGCCCGAACCTGGGTAAAATTGCCCGTGTGATCTCTGCCGTGCTGTCCCACATTCTTCTACTCTTTGTGCAACGCGACATCCCCCCTGCCGAACCAGCAAGGGGCCCCTTGGCCCCATAGGTGGCCGTGGTTTCCCGCGACAGTGAAGAACTTGGGAAGCAATTTCCAGAGACGTTTCTTGTTCTCAGCCGCAAGCATATGTACCACTTTAGTTCTATTGTTGATTGCATTTAGCTTGGCAGCCAGATGTTCTTTCTCTCAACCATCCTCATCCATATGCTTTAGCAACAGCTGCTGCGTGCGCAAACTCACTTCGAGGTGCGATGGAGGTTGATGAGATATCTGTCGATCATGATGAGGCAGCCGTGGCCCATCGAATGTATTGTGATAATCTTGAGGGCTTGACACGGGTACTCTATCCGAAGAGATATCTTCCATAACTTGCAGTGTATCACGCACTAGAGGAATGAAGCTTTTATGACTATCTTTTACCAAGTATTATGTTCGCATAGTATGATCAATCACTTTCTGGATCCATGGCGCATAGACTTTGAGGCATTTTGAATGTTGAGCAGAATCTTTCAGAATACGCAAAAACATGTCCTCGACATCAAAGACATATCGCTCGGAGATTGCATAGATGGCATTTCGAAGAACATCAGAAATGACATTATCAGTATTCATCCCGGCAAGAGGGCAGATGGTGTAAGTGAGCAAATGGTACAGAGTCTGATTCTCGAATGTCAAATGCTCGGGCAAGGGAGGACCATTGTAGTCACGAATCTTTTCTTTGTCCATGGTGCATCAAAAGATTTCATCTGAAATGACATCAATGTTGTGCACTCTAATCTCAGTTTTGCCATGCTCGAACCGAGGGAAATGAAAATGTGAGACAAAATCTATTGAAGTGCATTTTATGCGTTTCCCTTCGGTCATCCATTCCATGATCCACTTGGAGCTATCAGATTCATCACCAGAGATATACAAGGTTGCATAGAACTGAAGTATGATTTCTCTGTTCCACGGATGCTCGAATGCAAAGATATTTATGAGGCTAAAATCTACCAGATCTTGCAGTAACTGAGTAAAGCAGCCAATATTCTTCATAGAAGAGATGCCCGAGAACTCATCAAGAAATATCTTTCGGCTGTCATAGAGAATCCGAGAATAAAAGATGGCCTATTCTTGAGTCCAGAAACGAGGTGATTCAGAGGTGCGTGTCCCTTTATACGGACTTTCTCGAAAGAATTGGGGATGTGTGTTCTGATTGAAAAGTGGCCCTTTGATGCCAACACCAGTCGAGAACAAAGGCAGTTATTCACGAGGATATGGATATTTAAGTTCATCTTCAACTGAAATCACTTCATCTCCATAAACTACGGAGTCTGTATGACGAGCAGAAGCAGATCTGACTGTAGATGGACCAACATCTGAAATTCTTTGTGCTGTGTCGATGGAAATCCGTAGTTGAGAGGGAGCAGATTCTTTAACAGGCGGCACTGAAGTTGAATCAGCCACTGGAGACTTTTGGGGCTGTTCTTCGGGAATAAGTTGTTGTGCAGAGGGAGAAACCAAAACATTTGGTTCTTCACGAGCAGAAGAAGCTTGGGGATCGGACTGAGGAATTTCACCTTCTTCTGGGATATGTGGCTGAGAAAAATATCATCATGAACAGGGGAGGCCACAGGCACAGGTTCAGTTGGCCTTGGCGAGGGAATTGCATCAGTAACTTGAACAGGTTCAGTTGGCCTTGGCGAGGGAATTGCATCAGTAACTTGAACAAAGGGTTGCGAAGGAATTGCTGGCTCAGGAGATCTTTTCTACTGAGGCTGAGCATCGGCGTGAACTGGGGACATTTCTATTGTAGCAGGAGAAGCATTTTTCTTCGCATTTTTCTTTCGCTTCTTTTGAGTCGGCTGAGCAGTTTGATCAATGTGTCCTTTGACAAGATCATTATAGCTAGTAGCTTGTGCTTGATGCTCATTGCAGATCTTGCGAACAATATCATCCAAATCTGAGTGAAAACCCAATCTTCTACTGCGAAGGATATTCAAAGCCCGATTGATATCCACTAGATAGGGGACGCGGCTTGCCACGCGTTGCCCGCCGAACGACGGGCCAAACGACAGCACTGATCCTAACATCTTGAAAACATACATCATAATGTTAATTGTTTGGAGTTAATAAAGCCTGAATGTATATTGCATGTAAGCACGTATGAGAATTACTTTGTTTGACATAGATAGAGAGATGGTATGATCATAATACGTTCAATGCGTGACAGGAAGACTTGGGGAGTAACAGAAGCATGGGATCCTCAATCCACATAGGTCTAATCCAAAGTGGTACAACAGAGGGTTCCATATAGATATACATACGAACTACTATGTTGCGTACACAGGGAGGCAATATGAATGCAGTACATACATTTGGCAAGATCAAGCTATGTGGATGGCAAAAGTGATTAATCCTAAATTTGTGAAGGTTCGATGCAGTGTTGTCCAGCAAAACGGCTTCCTCCATTGGTCTCTCGCAACGGTGGGAAGCTGAAAAAACATATGAGCTTGTGAACAACGATGTGTAAAGGTTTTTTAGATGGGTTTATGATATAATTCATGCCTACCTGCAATGGCGTGCTTGTCCTTTTATTTTCCAGGGAATAGCACCCTACGTGCGGTCCTCTTCTTGCCGTCTTTGGAAGGCACACGGTGGATGCTGACGACAAGTAATCGTGTGGTTAGCACATAGAAGTTGCAGCAGTGTTGTGTGGCGACGCAATGGTAAAAATGAAATGGAGAGCACCTATTGTTTTTTTCTGTGACAGGGATTGATTTGGTTTCTCCTGTAGTGGTATCCTGTGGGTAAGCAATGAATAAGAGAAACGAGCATTAAGCATTTGTTAATACATAGGATTGAAAGTATCTTACCGTGCGGTTTCACCTCAGAGAGCACTATCTGGCTGGTCTGTGCAGTGTTCTGATGCTTAGGAGGCAATATAGCGGCTTCTTGTTTAGCCTTAGGTTGGGGACCCGGGTTGACTGCAGTCAGTGAAGACAGCTGGCTGCGCAGGGCGCTGGCCTATTCTTTTGCATTTTTTCAACTCTGCAAAGTTTGCATCATCTATCATGACTCTACCTGTGTTCTGCAGGTACATGAGGGCGGCAACACACGTAGATTCAATGCATGGTCCATGAAATTCCTTTCTTGTGCTTGACACGCTTTTGCTGTGTGGAGGTAGGTCAATGGAGACAGAGATGTCCACATCGCCGCTGCCCATGTCGGTAAAAGTGAATTGATGCATTGTGCCACCAATTGTTTCAATTGCTCATTCAAGAATGAATTGCTTGTTGATGGTGACACAGATGGGAGATAGCTTTGATTGGACGGGAGGTAAAATGTCTATATCAGTATGCCATGAGTCAAGAAATCGAGGAATGAAGAGGAGAACGATACGACAAAAGCTGGGAACTAACCATATATTCATCGGATAATAGGCTTTCTCCGAAACATAGACGCACGTACCTCAAAGTAGTTTCTCAAGATGTGAAGAAAGAGAATGGATCATAGTACATATATGCACACAGTAATAACAATAAGATTCAATAGCCACGAAGAAGGGAAGAAGGGAATAATCCATCATGAGAGTGATCATAGTGACGGATATACTGACAACGTGGGTGAGTGCCCTATAACCTCGGCCTTGCTGATGAGTATTTCTAGGTGCATACAAACTATACATGATTATTTCTATTCTGTGTTACATGGGAAGTGCATAGAGCTCATTTGCTTTGCCTCTCTTATGATTTTAAAATGTATATGCCCTTTATTAACATTGCAGGGCTCTACATGATGCTTCGGTAGATGATACACATATAGAATATGATTTTGCTTATGTTAGTTGGAGGCTTTAATTAGAACGCATTTGTCAAAAACATGTTGTGTTTTAGCTTTAATAATATAGCTAAATCAGTACCTCATCACCTCATGGATTCAGTTAACTGTACCAATTAGCAAATACAGTACCAGTTAAATTTCTCTTCTTGATATAGGGTTACTAATTGAGCAATAGTGATGAAATTTAGAAAGGAACATATGTATAGCCAAAGGGAAATCTAACAAAGAACGAACTAAAACTTAATGGAAAGAAGACTTGTATGTTATATAAAGCAGAGTACAGCAACCACATCATTTCCAATTCCATTGACCTTTGAAAGATGATTTCATAACCCTAAATACAGCTCAGTATACTATGCATCAATACACCTAAGCATGAATAAAAACCAGTGTTCAAGAAAGTGTTTTTATGTGACGCTGAGCGATGGCAAAATGGCATTTTGCCCTCATCTGTAGATTAAGCTTTCTCTCAAAATTTGACCAGAATTTGGCTGAACTACTCCTGCTTCTCTGCTTGTGCAGTAATGGCAATATGCCATTTATCTTACTATTAGGCTCTGTTCGGGAACTATTAGGCTTGTGTATATTATTCAAAATCTGTCAAACTCTAGCCAATTACCCACAAGCAAATTCACAGCTTAAGCGCCCATTGCTCTAAGCTGTGGCCTCCCGCTTCGCTTGCACTTTCCTATTTTTTTAAACATTGATAAAAACATCACTTAGTCATATGTTAGCACCATACTCTGTTACAGAAAAGTTTGTGTAAACAATTAGGGTGACTTGAGCTCAGCAACTGTATCAAAATCCTAAGCTCATGAACACTAACACAAACACATGGCAGGGCACTCAAGAAGGAAATGACGAACATAGCCATTGTTAACAAATTAAAGCAACCACTAATATTAGCAGGGGTGATGGTTCCTTTAATTGTGAAAATACGAAAAAGAACCTCTAATACAGTTCCTGGGCAAATGCAATTTCATTATCTAATGTAGATTTGAGCTAATTTGAAGTCGTGGTGCAGACGATAAAGCTAAAATGAGAGCAGGCCAAGTCATGTACTCGTGAATTACCTAATCAGTGCTTCCCTTATCCAGCTGCGCACTGAACAAACCTTTTGAGGCATCATTGTTTGATGATGCTTCAACCTATAGAAGATAGAAGATCCGTTCATCGACAGAGTCAGTTTCTAGATCATAGGTTGTTCTGTGAAGCCAATAATGCCAATCAATAAAAGGTTCAATTTTGACTTTTAAATACATTAAATTGGCATAAGGTAGTGAACATAATAAAAATAAAAAAACATTTTTATTAGTGGTCAACACGGCTAGCATAAGCAAATCATAGAGGGTACAACAATACCTATGCCTATGTGTATTGGTTTTCTAAACCTATAAGAATAGAGGAAAATCTTCATGGGGTTTCATTGCATTTAAGAAAGTGACATATCGGCAAGCCATAAGTTTATTTCCCATTTGCCAAAATTAGATACCTATGCCTACGTGTATTGGTTCTTTAGAACTATAAGAATAGTGGCAAATCTTCATGGGGTTCCACTTCATTTGAGAAAGTGACATCTCAGCAAACCATAAATCTAATTCACATTTGCAGAAAGTAGATCAAATTCTGATTCTTATGTGCCCATAAAAATAACATACTCCTAACTTTTACAGCGTAAATGACCAAATTAGTTTGCAAGGATAGTTACAGATACATCTACCAGAGGATAACTTGATATGGTGGTGCATCAACATGGTGAGCTAATCAGGCAATGGAGTGAAACCCATTTGCAATTTTAATAGAGTGTAAAGAAATATCGATTAAACACAAATAGTTTTGCTGTTAGGAACCATCTTCAAATCCATTTTTCAGCCCAAAATGCAAAAGGAATCTAACAGTGATTTAAATATTTACTTGCTGAAATAACAGTTTTGTCATCTAAAATAAAGAAATGAGCCAGTAAGATAAGAGATCCAGAAGCAACGCTAGTGGCTACTCTATTTAAGATGAGAACTTAAGAACTATTTGATCAGATCACCTGGCAAGAAATTAATCCTCTGTAGGATAAGAATCAGAGAAAAGAGCAACATATTATACCTACAGGTTCATTTAACCTGGTCTGATGGCAGTGTTGATGCCCATGGAGATCATACCATCCTATTCATTCATGTTAACGTGACAATGACCAACAAAGAAATCATGACACATATAAACTCTTCTCTATTGACACAAAGTCAACGAAGCTTTTAGTGCCAGTTAAGAACGGCAGGAGATTGAGATGGCATGAAAACATCATGAAGTGCACGACTGGCCCCATCGGACATGGTGACGTCGCTCGAACACACTCTGAGGTTCTCCTAGAATAATGTGGGGTGGTGGTGTAAATATTCAAGAGGGTACAAAATTATAGACAAATATCTTCTACATCAATCAGATATTAACATGTAAATAACTATGGATGACACATGGCCTGAACTTGCTAGAGAAAGATTAACACGAGTAGTAATCTTGCTAACATGTCACTAACCTTCTTCATTTTGTGCTTACAGTAGAAAAAATGGAGTGATAAAATGTATCCAACTATAAAATCAAGGAAGCCTGTAAGTATCTGATGACTAAAACTGCTAGAGACTTGACATATAACCTTCATTTTTTCATGTGCACTAACAAAAGTACAGATCCAAAAAGATAGGGAGCAAGATATGTATTCAAAGGATCTATACATGATATAATGTGAAGTGATGCACACTTTATTTTTCAGTTTTAGTACATAGATTTTCAAAGGAACCGTTTTAGTCATGGCTCACATACATAACATAAGTACACACAACATGATAGTACTGAAATTTCAAATAAGCACAGCCAACCTTTCCATCTTTCAAGTACCAATCAATATGTGAGCTTACTGTTATGTACAGATTGTGAATGTTGCAGCACCAGTTTTCCCAAATGTTGCCACATAATCTGAAGATTGTTGAACCATTGAGGATATAGAGATGAACTGAATATTCTCTTAAAGACTCTGATCAAAACATTTGTAAGAATATTAAAACTGAAATGCATCCCTTTCGTTATTCTCCAACATTCAACAAAATGAAAATCTGAAGCGGCAGCTAAAACAATAGCAACTACATAGCTAGCTGGAGTAACTTTAAGAGGGACACCCAAAATCGAATAGCGAGGATGAGTAACTATTTTAGTCTACAAATCTACAGTATAGGATTTTATTGTTTGCTGGAGATATCAACCTCTGAGAGTTGACAACAAATTATCAAAGCCACTCAATCAAGGGAGCAGAGACTGCTATGTCTAGGTTCAGTGGAGGAAAAGAAAAACGAAGACCAACAAAAAAACGAGATCATGTACATGGAAGAATCCCCACTTAGCCTTTATTGTTACTACATTTTTACTTACCTAAGTATCGCTAGTTACTAATAAGCCTTATCTTAGGATTTAGGTAGTGTATTGTAAACATTACTGAGAAGTAAGATCACTCCAGAGATAGCTGGAAGATAGTTGGTAACGTTTTGGAGCAGCACCCAACATTCGTGGCGACACGGAAGTACTCTCCCAGTTCCTTCTTCTGAATTCTGAACACAACCCAGAATGTGAACCTAAAGGCACAATGGGATTGCAACATCTTGGAATATGATTAAACCTTAAATTTGGAAGTGTATCTAGAATAGCAAATGATCGTAAAGGTGCTTGCAGCAAACCAAATTAACTCAACTAATCTTTCAAACTTACATCATTCCTTTGATTATGTGAGTCTCTTGTATTCTCACTAATGTAGCCAGGGTCTTTCCTGCAGAAAGTAAAAGCAAATTTTACATCGTTTGTAGTGTTGCTTAATGTTAATTAGGTCACCTATCTATAACTGGGTGGTAATAGGAAAGTAGCACCATATTTTAATAGAGTAAATTTTCAACACATATATATGTTGCAATGGCAAAAGAATAATTGTTTAAACAATTTTCCATGTATGTAACACATACAAGAATTGGGATAAACAGGATGTCATATATGAGTGCAAATATGCAAGTAGACACGCAATGAACTCTATCACTGTCGCAAAGTATTGTCAAGAAAAGTGGCAACTGATAAGAATCAACATGCTTGTTGGATTCAACTTTTTCATAACTAACCAAATGCTTCAGTACCTGCTACATTTATAGAACATGGCCAACCCAGCAGTTGCAACGAAAACTCCTGACCATGCAAATAGCCCAAATGCTACTGTCATACCCATGCTATATTGTCCTGATAATAAAGAAATATAGTAAGCACCGCACCGCGGAAGAGTAGGGCGAGTGAAAAGACATTAGAAGCGCTACTGACCTGCTATAATAGAATGTATATATGTAGCAAGCAATACAATAGCAATACACCAAAGAAGAGGAGCAAGCCCGAATTTTGATAGCTTTGCAAATGTCGGATTCCCATTAGATCCTTGGTCATGTACCCTTCTAGCATTGTCCTGTAAGGAATCGAGCAAACCAAGTTTTTAGTTTCTTCTTGAAAACAAGAAAATCAAGGTCCAGCCAGATTTTCCCAGTTCAAATATCAGCAATACAAGCCATTCCAGGTCAAAATAAGCTTGATCACATTTTACAGATAGTATACAATGAGGGATAACTGAAACTGTTAATGTAAAAGGCATCATAAATACACCCTCAATTCCTAAATATAAGACATTTCTGCAGTTCAATTTAAACTGCTAATACATCTTATATTCAGAAATAGACGTACTAATTAAAGTGCAATCAGCCAACCACATGTAAATACTAAATAGTTAACCACTTCAATTCTGAAGTTAACATGGAATCTGCAAAATATCTATGAGACAGTAAGGGCATGTCAACCTAATACTGTTGGCAAAAAATTAAGTCAATCTAGTATTTGGAGATGAGGTATGGCTAACCAACGAGACAATGAATAATCCAGTAGGGAATTAGATACGGGAGCAAAAATACCTAGCGTCGTTGATGCTCATGCTGGCTGAGTGGCCATGCGGCCGGCCAGCTGGACGTACATCCGTGCAGCTATGAGCTCTGAATCGCCGCGCTGGTCTTCGATCGGTTGGAAGCTATACGCTAGGAATCTCACTGCATCGACGACTTTGTTGCTCGCTGTATGGAGAAGCAAAAAAAAAGGAGATCAGAACTGCGTATATATGGATATCTATGAGAGAGTTGAACATGGGATGCAGTACCTGAGCGCACATGCAGCGCGAGTACGATGGCGCACGCGACGGTGACCCCGACGGAGCAGTAGCGTGAGCCGCGACCTGTGCCTCCCATCGACGGCCGCCTCGTGCGCTGACTGGCACGTGGTGGTGAAGAGGTGGCTGTGCGTGGAGGCATCTACCCATGGAGAGTTCCCCCCGGTGCCCCCATCATCGGCGGCTAGCCGTGGATCTCCTTGTCCACCAGTGTGGCTGCTCCTCCATGACTCGAGCAGAAGGGAGGGCCAGTGGCAATCTCGTGGGGAGGAGGGAGGCGCATAGGAGCAATAGCGGCTGGTGCCAGAGAGAGCGACGAGGGAGGAGTAGTGGCGGCGCGTGAGAGGTGCGAGGGAGAGAGATAAGTGAGAGGAAAGAGCCCAAACCTAGCATCTGATTCGATTGGGGAAAGAGCAACGAATTAGGGCGAATCATGCGGCGTCGGTTCATCTGAAATTCCACTAGTGCCCTTGGCGGGTGCCCAAAATTACAGGCGGTGGCATGGCCTTTCTGCCGCATAGGAAGCCCACCGGGCATCCTTCTAGGTACGGCTCCTGATGAGCGCGGCCCACAGGTTTCTGGACCCACAATCAGTGACCTACAACCAATATCTTGAAGTGAGAAATGAAAAGAGGACGAAAACGAGAAACGGTTGGAACGAACGAGCGGCCAAGATTGGGACACGACAGCGAGGAGGACCAGATCGAACGGCCAGCATGTAGACCGACCTGGGAAGGCCCTTATTCCGGCACAAATCAAGAATTGAGATGTAAGATTCTTCAAGTTGTTTAATGACAAACTTGGAAGATGCCGTTTTCATTCGATCATCAAGGTTTTTGAGTTCGGCAGTGAGGAAGTTGATTTCAACAGAATCTTCTCTCATTTCTCGAACAACATCATATGCTTGTGAAATAACTTCAGACGGAATTGGCAAAGTTGCCACTTCACCATCGAATAGATTTTTAACGAACTTGTCAAGCTGCTTCATGATGAAGACATGATTGTAATAATGTGGAGCATCAGATTTAACATCAGGTTATGCAACCGGAGCAGTTTGCACTGGAACTTGCTCGAATGGAGGCATAGAAGCTAATGGTTGTGTCAAAGTGGGAGCAAACTTGGCAGCCTTTTCCTTTGGTGCAGAATCTCGAGGAGCAGTTTGCATGGTGGTTGGTGCCTTGATTTTCTTCATCTTTGGCTTAGGAATTGGTTCGCCTGGCTTGGCAGTGCTGACAGGAGCATCAACTACCAAATCCTGCATGTTTCTTGCTTCAGGATGAGGAGTTGTATCCACGAAATCCTTCATGGTAATGGTTGTAGGTGGAGTCTTTCTTTTCAATATGATCTTCTTCGGAGGTGCTATTGGAATTGCACGAGCCCGAAGATCAGGTAGCACTGTAGAAGTTGTGATGTTCCCTTGTTCACTGAGAGTAGCATCAAACTTTCTCTCTTGTTGGCGGTGGATCGTCTTGATCGGAAGAATTGCTTTCAGCATTTCTGTCAGTTGGTTCAGCCGGCTTCTTCTTTGGTGCACTCTTTTTCTTTGCACTAGGATCATGTTTGTGTTTGGAGCGACCTTCTGCTTTTCCATCAGCCTTCTTCTTCTTTACTTCATCTTTGAGAAGGCGATGATTTTCTTCTTCACGAGCTCTTTCTTTTTCTGCCTTCTTGATCTCTTTTCAGCATTGTTCTGACGTTTAGCCAGTTCATCAGGATAGGATTCGGGAGTGCAAAGGGAAGACTTGTCAGCATTTGATGGTGGCGGCGGTCTCTCCTGGGGATCACTTGCATGAATGAGGCCAATTTCACGGCAGTCACCCCATGGAGGATGAAAGGCAAAGTTCTTTGCAAACCGAGGATGAATCATCTCATAGTTGAACCACTTGCGCACCCAGTGGCGTCGAATCTTTGCAGACACTTGTCTCTTTCTCGTTTTGACTCTCCTGGAACAGTGTTATAGTTATCATGAGAGATGCACTGAGCTGAATTTGCATATGGTTGTCTGCCACCTTTCTTTTTCTTCGGAGCATCTTCTTCTTGCTTGTCAGCATTTTGCTCGTGTTTCTTTATTTTGCTGGTTGCTAGGCCTACCATTGGGCCCTTTGCATTTGGTGCTTTTGATTCATCTGTTGTACCCAAAAGGATATCCTCTCCATCAGCCATGCTCATTGGTCGAGCAGAATCTTCAACAGATTGCATACACCTGTGAAAAAGAATAGATGCGAGGGAAAATGGGGACAGGGTTACAAATGCTCACGGCGAAGATTTTTCGAAGAAAAATGTTTTTGATGAAGGATTAGATGCAGACTTTGAGAAATGTTTTGAATGAAAGAAATGTATAGGACGAACTAGTGTGTCTGAAGAATATACTAGTCAGCGTGCTATGCATTCCATTCGTACGAGACATAACACAAACCCCGGATCTGAAATATTTCGGATGCGAGGGACAACTACAAACCACATCCGCACAAGTTACCTAAGCAGTAAAGATCTATTATATGCGATAAAATCGGGAAATAATAACCGTGGACAAACTCGAACGAGAAGAACGGAAGCCCGAGTTTGAACTGCACATACCCTAGCTTGGTGTCGTGCAGCAGCTACGGCAGCGCGGGTAAGAAGATGTCCCGCGGCGGTGAGGAAGGACTCCGATGACCGCTTTCCGGCAGTGAAGCGGTGAAGGGGTCATCGACGTCGAGCTCAAGGTGGAGCACTATGGCGAGGGTTTCGAAGGAGACGGAGGCGAGGAGGAAGAGAAATGGATGAGGGAGCGGTGGTGCTGCGGTATTTATATGTGAGGGAAAATAACCGCGGTGAGTGAATCCGATCGAATGGCCACAATCCAGAGACTATTTCAATTCAACGGACAGGATGGAGTGGCAGTTGATGGATTGCACGTGGCAACTGTCATAAAAGATCATGGTCCTGACTTGGGCGGGAAACCCCAAATTTTGGATAGCTTTCATCAAAATAGATTAAAGTTCGGACCTAATCTTTATCGTGATTCAAGGACACCATATAAAGTTTCGGTACCAGATGAAATTGAGCATTCATAACAGAACATCATAGGCTGGAAGAGATAGAACAGAGGGAAAACAGGGTCCTAGGCATTTCACTCAGACAACGAAACACAAACACCAGAAGGATTAGCTATGAGAGAAATGCATTCGGACAAACACAAAATCTTTCGATCGAACGGAAACTCAACGAAAGAAAATTGTGGTGGCGTGACCCACCGTATAAGAACATTATGACCCCGAGCATCGCACAATTATCATGGCACCCGGTTAGTCTAGTTCTTCGTTAATGTATTCACTCTCAGAAAGAAAATTTCACTTTGTCAAAAATTTCAAACTCTTCGAGTGTTGTGCACCCATTCCTTCTAAGATGTGGAAGTGTTGGCATGGGTGCCGAGTCCACCTTACTGCATGTTTATGAAATACAGGATATTTAACTCACATCATAACGCACAGGATCTTTTCTCATCGAGAGGCTTGGTGAAAATATCAGCGAGATTGTCTTCGGTCTTGACGTGATTGATAACAATATCCTCTCGAGCAACATGATCGCGAATGAAATGATGTCTGATGGCAATATGCTTCGTGCGAGAATGCTGCACTAGATTGTGTGCAATTTTGATAGCACTCTCATTTGTCACAATATAAAGGAATCTTCTTGACCTTGATGCCATAATCCTTCAGAGTCTGCTTCATCAACAATAACTGAGTGCAACAAGCGCCAGCGGCAATATATTCGGCCTCAGCTGTAGAGAGAGATACACAATTCTGCTTTCTTGATGACCAACAGACCAATGATCTACCGAGGAAATGACATGTCCCCGAAGTAGATTTCCTGTCAACCAAGTCACCTGCATATCTAAGTCTGAATATCCAATGAGATCAAATTGTGCTCCCTTAGGATACCATAAACCTAAGGTGGGGATGTGAGCCAAATATCTTAGAATACGCTTGACCGCTTGGTGATGCGATTCTTTCGGTGCAGCTTTATAGCGGGCACACATGCAATTGCTTAACATAATATCAGGTCTGGATGCACATAGGTAAAGAAGAGAACCAATCATCAAACGATAAGCCTACTAATCATAATCCTTACCGTACACATCTGCGTCCAGCTTACCATTCATGGACGTAGGAGTTTTGTAGCCCTTCATTTTGGAATCTTGCATTTTAAACTTCTTCAGACACTCTCTCGGGTATTTCTCCTGAGATATGAAAATTCCATTGTCCTGTTGACGAATTTGCAGTCCGAGAAAGAACTTAAGTTCACCCATCATAGACATTTGATATTTCTCGGACATCATTTTCCCAAACTCTAAGCTGCAAGCATTGTTAGTACGGCCGAGATAATATCATCCACATAAATTTGACATACAAACAGATCATTATCAACAACGCGGGTGAAAAGTGTGGGATCAGTGGATCCTGGCTTGAACCCTTTTATCGAGCAGAAACTTCTTCAAGGTGTCATACCAAGCTCGAGGGGCTTGCTTCAGCCCATATAGAGCCTTTTTCAACCTGAAAACTTTGTTAGGAAACTCAGGGTGTTCAAAGCCAGTAGGTTGTCTAACATAAACTTCCTCATCAATTTCACCATTAAGGAAAGCACTTTTCACATTCATTTGATAAAGCAAGATATCATTGTAATTTGCATAAGCGAGAAGAATACGAGTTGCCTCAAGGCGTGCAACAGAAGCATATGTTTCACCGAAATCAATACCTTCTACCTGTGTATACCCTTGAGCCACAAGACGTGCTTTGTTTCTCACAACAATGCCATTTTCATCTTGCTTGTTCTGAAATATCCATTTGGTGCCGATGATATTATGATTCTTAGGATTCGGCTTGTCAACCAATTCCCAAACATCATTTAGCTCGAATTGCACCAACTCCTCTTGCATTTCATTCATCCAATCTGGATCATTCATGGCTTCCTCATTCTTGGTAGGTTCTGCCAATGAAACAAAGGAGAAACTGCCACAGTAGTTAGCCAAACGAGTGCGTGAACGAGTTATGGGTCGAAAACCTAGATTCGCGAGTTCATCGAGAATTAATGAGGGATCAACTCGATTAGCCACTCGAGGATGAGGATTTTCATCTTGATGATCATTATCATTTTCATCAGTATCAGCATTTGTATCGCCATTTCCTTCAGGATTGCCTTTTGCTCACCATTTGGATTCGGGTTGCCATTAGTATTTGGATTGGCATTTTCTTCGGTGGTGGCTTGGCGAGTTCTGCTTCGAGTCATAGGAGCATCATCATCGGAAGTCGCAGGTGCATTTTCTTCAACTGGCTTGACGCTCCCTATGGCCATTTGCCGAATAGCATCCGAAATCGGTGGTTCATCTATCACATTTGGCAGGTGCTCCTTTTGGGAGCCATTAGATTCATCAAACCGCACATTTACCGTTTCCATAACTTTCCCGTGGTGAGAGTTATAGACACGATAAGTATGCGAGTTCGAGCCATAACCAAGAAGAAAACCTTCATGTGCCTTAGGTGCAAATTTGGAAGAATGATTCATATCACGAATGTAACAAGGTGCACCAAAAACACGCAAATAAGAAACATTTGGTCTCTTGCCAGTGATAAGCTCATATGAAGTTTTCTTAAGTAACTTGTGAAGATAAACATGATTGATAACATGACAAGCAGTATTAATAGCATCAGCCCAGAAGCGAATAGGAGTTTTATACTCACTGAGCATTGTTCTCGCCATTTCGATGAGAGTTCTATTCTTTCGTTCAAGAACTCCATTCTGTTAGGGAGTGTATGCGGCAGAGAACTCATGAGTAATACCATTTTCATCAAGAAAATCATCGATATGAGTATTTTTTAACTCAATCCCATTGTCACTTCTGACATGCTTAATTCGCACATCATATTCATTCTAGGCCTTCTTGGCGAAGCTTTTGAAGATATCTTGGGTGCAGGTTTTGTCATCGAGAAAGAATACCCAAGTGTAACGAGAGAAATAATCAACAATGACCAGGCCATAATGAGTGCCACCAAAACTTGCATAATTTTGAGGACCGAATAAATCCATATGAAGAATTTCCAGAGGTCTTGTCGTGGTCATGACGGTCTTTGAAGAATGATGCACTAGCAAACACATAAGTCATATACTTTTTATGTCAACAAACTCCAAAACATAAGGGGGCTATCATTGCACCAACACTACCTATATGTGGTATTTACCTGTCTTTCCAAGTAAATTTTCATGTGCCAAACTCTAAATCTTCAACTTATAATATGTTTTGTATGCCCAAATCGCTCATGAAGTGACAGGGGGCATTCAGCACCTTCCATGCTAGGTGGGTTATTCTCATGATGAGTGATTATTCACTTGTCATTCACGAGAAAGTGACCGGTAATTGGCATGCCCAATCCTATTATCAAAATCAAAATATAATAATGAAGCAAAACTCCCCCCGGATTGTTGTTGGTATGGAGGGCACCCGAGGATTCGGCTAGCCATGGCCTGTGTTTGTTGGTGGAGGGGGAGTAAAACTTTACCTTTCTATTTGGGAACCGCCTATAATGTGTTTAGCATGGAAGATGTTGAAAACTCTCAGTCGCTACATTGACAATGAGGGCATACCTCCCAAAATTATATTCATCTCTGTTTTAAAAAATGCAAGCTCTGTCACCTCTGCAAATCCCTACTTCCCTCTACGAAGGGCTTATCTATTTACTTTTATTGTTGCATCATCATCTTCTCGTTAAAGCACCAGCTGGAGAGTACTATTGTCATTTTTATGCTTTGTGTTTAGTTGATATTGAGTATTAGCATGATTTGATCTCTTTTGCCCTGAATTATAATATCTAGTCAGTGCTTGAACTTCAGAGGTGCTATGCATTTATGTTTTGCAGTCTCAGAAAGGGCTAGCGAGATACCATTATGTCATATTATATCATGATTGTTCTGGAAAAAGTGTTGTCATCCAAGATATCCTATTATTGCTTGCTAGTTGGTTATGTCATTGATGTGAGTAAATGTGATACCTAAGTGTTATCGTGGATATGTTTAATTCATAATCTTTGCTGAAAACCTGAACATTGGTTAGGCATATTTACAACAACAAGATCAAACAGAGTTTGTAGAAGTTTTTCTTTGTCACTTTCAGTTTGTCAACTAAATTGCTTGAGGACAAGCAATGAGTTAAGCTTGGGGGACTTGATACGTCTCCATCGTATCTACTTTTCAAACACTTTTGCTCTTGTTTTGGACTCTAATTTGCATGATTTGAATGAAACTAACCCGGACTGACGCTGTTTTCAGCAGAATTGCCATGGTGTTGTTTTTGTGCAAAAATCAAAGTTCTCGGATTGACCTGAAAATTTACGTAGATTTTTTGTGGAATATATGAAAAATACTGGCAGAAAAATATACCTGAGGGGTCCACCCAGGAGCCACAATCTCAGGGGGCGCACACCCCCTAGGGTGCGCCCTGCAAGCTTGTGGGCCCCCTGGACCTCCGGCAACCCTAACTCCAACTCCATATATACATATTCGCGAAGAAAAAAATTAAGGAGAAGGATTCATCGCGTTTTACGATACAGAACCTACACCACCTCCTGTTCTTCATCGGGAGGGCTGATCTGGAGTCCGTTCGGAGCTCCGGAGGGTGGAATCCGTCGTCGTTGTCATCACCAACTCACCTTCACCGCCAATTTCATGATGCTCACCGCGGGGAGTGAGTAATTCCTTCATAGGCTTGCTGGACGGTGATGGGTTGGATGAGATTTATCATGTAATCGAGTTGGTTCTGTTAGGGCCTTGATCCCTAGTATCCACTATGTTTTGAGATTGATGTTGCTATGACTTTGCTATGCTTAGTGCTTGTCACTAGGGCCCGAGTGCTATGATTTCAGATCTGAACCTGTTATGTTTTCATGAACATATGTGAGTTCTTGATCCTATCTTGCAAGTTATATGCACCTATTACGTGTTATGATCCACATACCCCAATGTGACAATAATTGGGATTCTTTTCGGTGATTACCGTAGTTTGAGGAGTTCATGTATTCACTAAGTGCTAATGCTTTGTTCCGGTTCTCTATTAAAAGGAGGCCTTAATATCCCTTAGTTTCCTTATGGACCCCGCTGCCACGGGAGGGTAGGACAAAAGATGTCATGCAAGTTCTTTTCCATAAGCATGTATGACTATATACAGAATACATGCCTACATTACATTAATGAATTGGAGATAGTTCTGTGTCGCTCTAGGTTATAACTGCTACATGATGAATATCATCCAACGCAATTATCCATCACTGACCCAATGCCTACCCTTTTCATATATTAATCTTTGCTAAGTTACTTTCGCCATTGCTGCTGTTACAATCACTGCAAAATTGCTACTGTTACTATTGCTACTATTACCGTCACTATCAAACTATCATACTACTTTGCTACTGATCACCTTGCTGCAGATATTAAGTCTTTCAGGTGTGGTTGAATTGACAACTCAACTGCTAATACTTGCCAATATTCTTTGGCTCCCCTTGTGTCGAATCAATAAATTCGGGTTGAATACTCTACCCTCGAAAACTGTTGCGATCCCCTATACTTGTGGGTTATCAATATCAAAGATCCATAGTTCCCAAAATTAAGCCACGGCAAAAATCTATGCATGATCACTTATTTGGCATAATCCCTTCAAGTGACAACCAAATTTTCAGCAAACAATAATTGAAACAAAGTACTTGAGAGCCTTGAGGATGAGACATTTGTGGGTATGTTTATGAGCACTCTAGCATCATGTTTCTCTATACATACCTTTCACTGCCTAACTTATGTTTTAATGACTCTATCCAAAGAAAACTCTTCTGTGCATTCCGGGCAAGCAAGGGTTGATTATCTTTGCATCAGTAACACTTGCATAATAACCATGCCACCGCTACAGCTATGCTAAGTTTTCAGGTCAAGAAGCAGAGGGCTATCTAGGCGTACCGATCGTAAGTGAACCAAAACCTACTCGTTATTTCAGTTTAAACAATTGAGTTCCTTATGATTCGTATTTCTCTCAGTGTTGCTCGAGGACGATCAAGTTTATGCTTGGGGGAGTTGTTGAGTGATATTTTTACACTCATCTACCCTATGTTTAAACCGAGATATTTCAATCGAACTAAGAAATTTGCTCTGATATGCCACTAATGACTAATTAATGCAAAGGATTCCACAAATCCTCTCTTTATTGTGTTTCTATAGGAAATGTGCTAAATATGGATGAAATCAAGTGAGAACATGGAAATGAGTGAAGGAGGAGATAAAAGAAATCATCAGGATGCGCACAAGGAGCCACAGAGCAAAAGCTGGTGCTCCATGCGACCATGACTGCTCGCATGAGTGGTCGTATGGCATGGAAACCGTGGCCTCTCGTCCACCTAAACAACTTTTATAAAGGGGTCGAGGCCGAAATGTCAACAGAACATCCACGAGCGAAGCCAGAACAGAGTGATCCTCATCCATCTCCATCAACCCTAGCCGCTGCCATTTCCATCTCCATAGCCACCATCACCAGCATTGTTCATCTTCCACTATATCATACTTGTAATCATGCATCACTCACGGCATTCATTGTAAGACATATTATCAATCAATCAATCCGCATGATGTGTTCTTCAATGTGTTCTTCGTGTGATCTAATCTCCATGTGTGAGTTGTTCGGTAAGGTACGTGTTGAGGCAAGACCCTTGCAGCCCTCTATATTTGTTGTGGGGATCAATGGAAGTGCTTTGAATTAACGTCTCGTATGTGTAAATAAAATTGTTCCGTAGATGTCTCTTGTCTCGTCTGTGTTCTTCATCCCTACAGGTACCCAGGATCATGGAGAGTGAGTCACGGAGAGGTTAAGGGCAGGAAGACCATGAAGTGTTATTCTGAACACCAGTGACATAAGGGTTTAGTATGGTAACACGGATCCTATCTCTGGGGATTCAAGAGGTGTAGTCTTTAAACGCCCAAAGCTCTTATCTGATTATTGTAATCTTAATTATCGAGGCAACCCCGCTAGACGGATAGGGGCTTCGGTTGGACAACTGATTCTTGATGCAGGACGCGTGCCGGTCAAGATGTAACTTGGACACATCCCCCACTTCGATTCGTAACAAGCACATCTCGATGGGTGACTTCCAGCGCACAAATTAAGATCATATTTGGTCCCAACATAAATACATGGTTGTAAGCATTAAGACCTCGTACCCGTACCTATTTTCATTATAAGTGTTCAACTCAAGGTTGTTGATATTAATCCGGTTAAAAGCTCGAATTGTTTCTTTAACGAAAGCTTTCTAGAGACCCTAACTTCAAGGGGACCTTCCTCCCGTGGGTTCGATAACTCAGGGTCATCTCTAGGGAATATGTGTGATGCCCCCGACTTAATCGTGCACTAATCATACACGCAAATGCGCACGATCAAGGTCAGAGACCCACGGGAAGATATCACGACACAACTCTAGACACAAATTAAAATAGTGCAAGCTTTATATTACAAGATAGCGGCCTCGAGGGCTCGAATACATAAGCTCGAAAACACAAGAGTCAGCGGAAGCCACAATATCTGAGTACAGACATAAGTAAACAATTATGCCTTAAGAAGGCTAGCAAAAACAACGACAACTGGATCGAAAAGGTGCAGGCCTCCTGCTTGGGAGCCTCCTAACTACTCCTGGTCGTCGGCGGTCTCCACGTAGTAGTAGGATCCGTCGTGGTAGTAGTAGTCATCGGCGGGATCAGCGGGCTCCTGGGCTCCGTCACCTGATCACAGCAATCGGGTAGAGGGGAAAAGAGGTAGCAAAGCAATCGTGAGTACTCATCCAAAGTACTCGCAAGACTTACATCAGATCTAAACTAAGTATGCATCAGTATCAAAGGAATGGGGCTATATCTTTGGACTGAACTGCAGAAATGCAGAATAGAAGGGAAGGCCTAGCCTATCGAAGACTAGCATCTTGCAGCAACAGAAGAGAGTAGAGTAACATAACATAATAGTAGTAAGTATGTTGTAGTAACGCCCAGAGATCCTTCCTCGACTCCCTGCGAGAAAGCGATCCCGGAGCCATCATATCCATTTAGTGTCTCTAGTATCTAGTTCTAGTTGTAATAGATCGGGATACAACTCCGAGCGTCCGTTACTATGGACACGACTATTCGAATAGATATACTTCCCTACAGGGGTGCACCAACTTACCCAACACGCTAGATTAGCTTTGGCCGGACACACTTTTCCGGATCATGCCCGGCCTCGGCTGATCAACACGTCGTAGTCCTACCTAGGCTCAACAGAGAGGCCAGCACGCCGGTCTACATCCTAAGTGCTCAGGGGTCTTGGGCCCATCGCCCTTTGCACTCTTGCGCGTTGTGTACCCGGCCTGGAGCAGACCCACCCCCTAATACAAGCGCAGGTGGTTCCCGTCCAACCGGGCGCGCGCCACTCAATCGTTGATGTCCCAAGAGCTTTTGGAGAATCGTACGACGTCGAGTGCCCATACTTATTCCCGCGTGATGGTCAGTGCGAAAAGGCCAGAGGCCTACTCAGATCTCATATCCAAACCCTTTAGTGTCTTGGGAGTGCGAGGAGACGATCAGTGATCCACGATCTGTGGTCCCTCTGCGTCGTCTCACGGACTTACGACAAGGGCTAAGACTGCCCAGCCGTCCCACGCAATTATCTCGCGGGTACCCTCACGGTCAACCCGACTTCACATCTCTCGCGGGTACCCCTCGGGGCCAACCCGACTTCAACATGGTTCTGAGGTAAAGTGTTGGTGCAATGATAGGCCCCTTATGTTTTGGAGTTTGTTGACATAAACAGTGTGGGACTTATGTGTTTGCTAGTGCACACAGAGTAACAGGTCCCTGAGATATCAAGGAGTTTGATGCAAACGACGAAGATAATCTCCCTGCGTTGCAGCGAAGGTTATCACCGAAGATGATGTTAACAAGAGTGACCCCTGAAAATTACTGAAGTGATGCAATTGGTTCGGTGCCTGTCCGAAGAAGATGACTGCGTTCGAGGAGATTGAAGACGAAGTGAAGATGTAGCATTTATTTCGTTATTCTTCTTCTCTTCATTGAGTCATAGGACCACCGTACTATTAAGAGGAGTGTAGCATTCGAAACTTTGATTCTTTGATGCTAAACCCAAATCCTATGAAAGTTGTGAGAGAAATCTCTTTGTGTTCCGAGCAAATACTTGCCAGCAAGAGACTGTGATCTTCTTCACTGCGAGAGATTTGTCTCAGAACGAGGAGTTAGCATTACTTGTTCCTCAAGTAATGTTACCGTTGCTCACAAATCCAACCGTTGCAAACGTGTCGGTTGGCCATTGGCTGGACCGCGTGTCCAAAATGGTCATTTCCCATCCGGGAAGGCTGCGGCTATAAATAGCCACCCCGCGCCGTCTTTGTCCGGTGGCTGCTCTGTTTGATTCTGAGAATATTGTTGAGCAACCCATTCTCTGAGCGATTTGAGTTTAAAATCCACCAAGAGAAAACCCCTAGAGTCAAAGAATTAGATAGTGGTTCATCATCCCTAGAATCTAAGTCCAGTACGCTCCGCCTATTACTCTTGAGAGCTGCAAACTCTCTAGACGGTTAGGTGTCAATTTCTTCAGAGACCAAGAGTGATTGTGGTTCTCGAAGAAGAAGTCTGTAAAGGTTCGAAGATTGCCTTCAAGTATCTACCACGAGTAATCGGCATTGGTTGACGAACCAGTTGTCGAGGAGAATAGGGTGAAGAGAGTTTATCTTCCGTGTTAAGTCACAACCCCGCCAACCAGACGTAGTCCTTGTAGAGAAGGACGAACTGGTCGAACAAATACCCTATCGACGTCGAGCACCACTGGTTATATCTTCTACTCATGTTTATATTCGACATGTTTTACTTCATGTGTTTTGTCTTGATGCATGTTTAGTTTCCTTTCGGTACTTAGTTTTAGCTCATTGTAGTTTGTTTTTCATTCGTTCTACTACTGGGTTCTGATAGTTTTGAGTTTTCTGAAGAAAATTTAAAACTCCCATTCACCCCCCCCCCCTCTAGTAGACATACTCTGTTCCTAAAATTGGTATCAGAGCAAGGTACTCCTTGACTCTGCTCATTTTGGTCTAACAACCTTAGAGTTTAAGTATGTCTTAAGTGAGCTACAAGTCGCATCTCAAGATCCCCATCTTCGATGGGACGGACTATCCCTTCTGGAAGGAGAAGATGAAGATCCATCTCCGAGTGATAGATGATGACATGTGGAATGTGGTGCAGTTGGGGTTCACTGTTGCAATACCTCAAGCCCCCACTAACGAAGAGAAGAAGCTCATTCAGATGGATGCTCAAGCCAAAGATGAAATTGGTGGGCATCTCTCTCAAGCGCAATTTCTTCGGTATCATCAATGTGAAACTGTGAAGGATTTGTGGGATGTCCTCGAGAAGAACAATGAAGGAGTTTCAACTCAGAAAGAAGATCGAATTGATACTCTCTGAGCGAAATTCAATTATTTCAAGCGCATTGGAAATGAAAGCTGTCAGCAAACCTTTGATCGCCTCAGTGACATTGCAAATGAGCTTCAAGGTCTCGGTGCCAAAGACATCACTGACCATGAAGTTGTGAAGAAACTGCTCCGATCACTTGACAGTTCATTCGACACTCTTATATGGATGATTCGTGAACGTTCTGATTTCAAATTCCTCGATTCTGCTGACCTAATGGAAAGACTGAACACTCACGAGGAACAAGAAGAAGAGAAGAGATCTCTATGGCTCAAGTCAACGCAAAAATCATGCTCTCAAGGCTGTGGCTGATTCTTCATCCGATGGAAATGCCGAAGACGATTCAGATGACCCAAAAATGCTCAGCAAGGATCTGACATTGACCATGAAAAGATTCCAGTGTCTTCACAAGAAGAGCTGGTTCCAGAAGAAAGGTTCAAGCAACTCTGGTGGTTCAAAATCTTCATCAAAACCGGCTGGAGAATACACCTGCTTCAAGTGCAAAAATCCTGGACACTTCATTTCGGACTGCCCTCTCTGGGAAGCTGAAATTCATGCTAGTGGAAGATATGATTCTGGCAACTATCGAGGCAAAAGCAAGAACAAGAACTACGACTCCGATGATGAGAAGAAAACGAAGAAGTTCTTCAAGAAGAAGGATAGCTCCACCTCAAAATCTTCGTCAAGATCTTCATCAAGGAACCCTTCCAAGTCCTCCTCCAACTGCAAGACCTAGGTCAACATGGTCAACTGGGGCCCTCGAACCCACTGGTAGTGACCCAGGGGTGGGCCACAGGCCATCCATGTCAGTAGACCGCGCCGGAGGAGCTTCGGCGAGCTAGAAACACAGCAGAGGCCTCGGTTCTTCACTGGAATTTTGCTACAGGCAGCCGTTTGGCATGTGGTTGGGCTCGCCCGAATGAGCGGAGTGAGTCACGTCATTCTGGGGCGGTAGCACGGCCGGAGATGGCCTACATGGACAGCGGTGACGAGTGGGGCGGATGGCCGGAGCACGGGGTGGACGGGGTTGATGCTAGGGAGCACGGAAAGCGGCACTGGGGGCAGTGTTGGCCTCCTGGAGGCATGTTGAGCATGACGTGGGGCTCGGTTGATCTCGACGGCGATGGTAGCGACGGTATCGAGCACGGCGTCGGAGGCGAGCTTTGGTCGCGGCGGCTAGCTACGCTACGGGCGCGGAAAAGGAAGCACGAAGAGGGGGGAAAAGAAGCGGAGCTCACCTCGGAGGCACACGGTGGCCCGGTGGGTGGTTTAGTAGCTGCAGCCGGCCAGAATCGACGAAGAACAGCGGTAGTGATTCAAGGAGGAAGAAGACGATGCTGAAGGCGAGGCAGGGGCTCCTGGCTCCAGCTGGTGGGCGTAGAGGACACGGTCGAGGCCGGCGGAGCTCATGGACACTGCGGGAGGGCACGGGGTCGACAGTCTCCGTGGCGGTGGGCGACGAAGGCACTCGGGAACGGCGGAGAAGACGAGGGGGAGAGCGGAAAGTGAGGGCGAATGGGGGGATCTGGATGGGGAGGCGTCCGAGGGGTGCTGCGGTGGCGGTCTTATCCTCCCAGCAGCGGAGGTGGCGAGGTGGTCCGGTGCTGACGCGCGAGCGCGCACGCGTCCCCTCGGCCGGCTCTCCCTGTAGCGAGGTTGAAGCCGACCGGGGTGCATGGGCTGGGCCGACCTGGGGCTATTCCTGTGGCCTAAGGCCCTGGTAAGGTTTTCTCCTTTTCTTATTCTTTTATTTTTTCTGTTTTCTTTTTATTAGCTATTGTTTTATTTTTATTTCCAATAGCAAGTGTCTTTTATAAAATATGGGACTTAGCCCACAATTCTCATTGCAATTTTTAGGCACTGCCACAAAAGTTTGGGAGGCATTTACATTAGTTTGTATTTTCATAAATTTATAAAGGCACTTGAGATTACTGTTTTAATTGTTTTAGGCATTTAAGTATTTTATAAAATGTTGGTTTCTCCAAGACAATTACTCAGTGATTATTTGCAATATTATGAACATTTTTGTCCTAGTGTTGGTGAAATAATTTCTGGACTTTATAATTTAAATTTGAAATTGAATTCAGAGGGGGGATTTGAATTGAGATTTGAACTAATAGTTGATCAAGCACTGTTAAGCAAAATGAATTAGCATAATTAGAGAGGGTTACTCTAGCTTAATACATGGGGTGTTACAACTCTCCTCTAAAAGAAATTCTCGTCCCGAGAATTAAGATGTAGAAGGGAAAAGATTGGGGTATTATGCACGGAGATTATCCTCGCGTTCCCAAGTGGTTTCATCTTCAGTATGATTCGACCACTTCACTTTAAGGAACTTGGTAACCTTCTGACGGGTTCGACATTCAGCTTGATCAAGAATGCGGACCAGATGCTCTTTGTAAGAGAGGTCATCTTGCACTTCGATCGTTTCACAATCCACTTCACGGTGCGAATCCTTGAAGCAACGACGAAGTTGCGACACGGAAGACATCGTGGATGTGAGAGAACTGAGATGGCAATTCCAATTTATAAGCCACATGTCCATGTCAGGCGAGGATGCGAAAAGGACCAATGTAGCGAGGAGCTAACTTGCCCTTGACTCCAAATCTATGAGTGCCCCTCATAGGAGTGACACGCAGATAAGCTTGATCACCAGGTTGATAGATTGATCCCCAGTGTTTACGATCATAGTTGCTCTTTTGGCGGGACTGGGCCGCCTTGAGATTTTCCCGAATAATACGTACTTGCTCTTCAGCTTGCTGGATAATATTCAGACCAATGAGCGGCCGTTCCCCAGTTTCTGACCAATTCAGAGGGGTTCGGCACTTACGTCCATACAGTACCTCGAAGGGTGCCATCTTCAAGCTAGCTTGATAGCTGTTGTTGTAAGAGAATTCAACATAAGGAAGAGATTCTTCCCACGTCTTGCTGAATGAGATGACACAAGCACGCAACATATCTTCAAGCACTTGGTTGACTCGTTCAACTTGCCCTTGGGACTGGGGGTGATAAGCAGTGCTCCAGGTTATATGAGTTCCCATAGCTTCTTGGAAACTATCCCAGAACTTTGAGGTGAAAATGCCGCCACGGTCTGAATTGATCTCCTTCAGAATGGTGTGGAGTGTCACAATTCTGGAGATATACAAGTTCACTAACTGACTAGCGGTGATTGTCTCCTTGACTGGCAGAAAGTGTGCAACTTTGGAGAATTGGTTGATGACGACAAATATAGCATCGTGGCCCTTTTGTGATTTGGTGAGGCCAGTGAAAAAATCCATTTGAATCTTACCCCATTTCCATTCAGGAATAGGAAGTAGTTGCAGAAGTCCAGCCGGTTTCTGATGTTCTACTTTGATGCGACGGCAAATGTCACATTCTTCAATACACCTAGCAATGTCTTGCTTCATCTTAGACCACCAGTACTTCTGACGAATGTCTAGATACATCTTGGTGCTTCCCGGATGAATAGACAAAGGTGTGTCATGTGCTTCCTTCATAACTTTCTCTATCATAAGTTTGAATCGGGGTACCACAAGGCAATCTCTGAAGTATAAGGTTCCATCTTCAGCAAGCGAGAAGTCTCTGGCTTTCTCAAGAGCAAGATTCTGTTTCGTCTGATCAACTTCAGTGTCTTTTGCTTGCGCAGACTTAATAGCTTTCTGAAGAGTTGGTTCCAGGACAAGGTTATTAAGAAAACTCTGTGGAACAATGTGAAGGTTCAACTTGTGAAGTTCTTCATGAAGGAGGGTTTGAGCTTTCTCAACCATTAAGTTGTTGCAATAAGACTTGCAACTCAGGGCATCGGCCATAACATTAGCCTTACCAGAGGTATAGGAAATACTGCATTCATAGTCTGTAATTGCTTCCATCCATCGCTGCTGACGGAGATTCAGATCTGGCTGAGTAAACCGATACTTCAAACTTTGATGATCAGTGAAGATCTCGCAACGGTTACCGAGAAGGTAATGTCGCCACAACTTCAGCGCATAAATAACTACAACAAGTTCGAGGTCATGAACTGGGTAGTTCTCTTCATGAGGATGCTACTGTCGAGATGCATAAGCAATCACCTTGCGCTCATGCATTAGGACACAGCCTAATCCTTGATTAGATGCGTCACAACAAATGACGAAGTCCTTACGAGAATCCGGAAGAGCAAGCACTAGGGCAGTTGTCAGCTTGTCTTTAAGTGCCTGGAAACTTTCCTGAGACTTTTCTGTCCAATCAAACTTAACGCCCTTGTGAAGCAGATTAGTTAATGGCTTGGCAATCTCGGAGAATTTCTCGACAAAATGACGGCAATAGTTGGCGAGTCCAAGAAAACTTCTGACTTGTATGACATTCTTCGGGGGAGTCCAGTCAAGAATGGCCTGAACTCGTTCTGGGTTGACAACAATACCATCCTTGGAGATCACATTACCAAGGTAGGTTACTTTAGGTAACCAGAATTCACACTTGGAATACTTGGCATATAGCTAATGCTCTCAAAGCTTTTCCAGTACAAGACAAAAGATGTTCAGCATGTTCTTCTTTATTCTTGGAATATACAAGGATATCATTGATGTCTACTACACAACTTGTTCTTGTAGACTCGTGTTGGGCCTCCAAGCGCAGAGTTTTGTAGGATAGTAGCAAATTTCCCTCAAGTAGATGACCTAAGGTTTATCAATCTGTGGGAGGCGTAGGATGAAGATGGTCTCTCTCAAACAACCCTGCAACCAAATAATAAAAAGTGTCTTGTGTCCCCAACACACCAAATACAATGGTAATTTGTATAGGTGCACTAGTTCGGCGAAGAGATGGTGATACAAGCATAGTAATGATAGTAGATATTGATTTTTGTAATAGGAACAATAAAAAAAGCAAGGTAGCAATTGATAAAATGGAGCACAAACGGTATTGCAATGCTTGAAAATGAGGCCTAGGGTCCGTACTTTCGCTAGTGCAATCTCTCAACAATGCTAATATAATTGGATCATATAACCATCCCTCAACGTGCGATGAAGAATCACTCCAAAGTTCCTATCTAGCGGAGAACATCAGAAGAAATTGTTTGTAGGGTACGAAAGCACCTCAAATCTATTCTTTCCGATCAATCTATCCCATAGTTCGTACTAAAATAACACCAAGCTATTATTTTCGATCGAACTATCAAGAGTTCGTACTAAGATAACACCAAATAATTTCAGATTCATAATAATCAATCCAACACAAAGAACCTCAAAGAGTGCCCCAAGATTTCTATCGGAGAAACAAAGACAAGAACGTGCATCAACCCCTATGCATAGATTACCCCAATGTCACCTCAGGAATCCGTGAGTTGAGTGCCAAAACATATATCAAGTGAATCAATATGATACCCCATTGTCAGCACAGGTATTCATAGCAAGACATACATAAAGTGTTCTCAAATCCATAAAAGTATTCAATCCGATAAGAATGAAATCTCAAAGGGAAAACTCAATTCACAATAAGATAGAGAGGGCAAAACACCATATGATCCAACTATATTAACAAAGCCCGCGATACATCAAGATCGTGCCATCTCAAGAACACGAGAGAGAGAGAGAGAGATTAAACACATAGCTTCTGGTACAAACCCTCAGCCCCGAGGGTGGAATACTCCCTCATCATCATGGTGGCTGCCGGGATGATGAAGATGGCCACCGGTGATGATTTCCCCCTCCGACAGGGTGCCGGAATGGGGTCTGGATTGGTTTTTTGTGGCTACAGAGGCTTGCAGCAGCGGAACTTCTGATCTAGGGTTATTTCTGATGGTTTCTCTATTTATAGGATTTTTCAGCGTTGGAATGTGATAACCCACAAGTATAGGGGATCGTTTGTAGCCTTTTTTCGATAAATAAGAGTGTCAAACCCAACGAGGAGCTAAAGGTAGAACAAATATTCCCTCAAGTTCTATTGACCACCGATACAACTCTACGCACACTTAACGTTTGATTTACCTAGAACAAGTATAAAACTATTTGGTAGGTCAAAGGATAAGTTTGCAAGAATAAAACTAGAAGTACTTTGCAAGAATAAAACTACAAGTAAATTGTGAGATAATAAAAGTAGATAGCTTTGGTCAACAAGAAAGTCATTTGTCCCTAGGTGATCGATAACTAAACCGTTGATCATTGTTGCGATTTTATATGAGGGAGAGGCATGAGCTAACATACTTTCTCTACTTGGATCATATGCACTTATGATTGGAACTCTAGCAAGCATCCGCAACTACTAAAGATCATTAAGGTCGTAAAACCCAACCATAGCATTAAGTATTAATTCCTCTTTATCCCATACGCAATGACCCCCAAACTCGGGTCTGTGCTTCTGTCACTCACGCCACCCACCATAAGCGAACCATGAATGTATTGCAACACCCTACAGCGGGGATCCCTCTGTTTGTGTGACACGGAGGGCACCGTAGGACAGCACCAAAATAAAATATACAACTCAAACCGATCATGATCATCTATCAACCCATAGGACAAAACGGATCTACTCAAACATCATAAGATAGCCATAGATCATTGGGAAATAATATATAGCATTGAGCACCATGTTTAACTAGATATTACAGCGGGGAGAAGAGGTGTTACACCGCTGCATAGAGGGGAGAGAGTTGGTGTTGACGGCGGCGGAGTTGTTGGAGTAGATCGCCGTCACGATGATTGCCCCGGCGACGCTCCGGCGCCATCGAGAGAGAGGGGAGAGAGCCCTCCTCCTTCTTCTTCTTCCTTAGCCTCCCCCCTAGATGGGAGGAGGGCTCCCCCTCTGGTCCATGGCCTCCATGGTGGTGGAGGGGCAGGAGCCCTTCCTAGATTGGATCTATCTCTCTGTTCTCTTCTGTTTCGCGTTCCTGTTTTCTGGCCGAAAACCATTTCTTATATTCCCGGAGATCCGTAACTCCGATTGCGCTGAGATTTTAACACATTTTTTTCGGATATAAGCTTCCTTGCGCCCAAAGTAGAGCTCCAACCGACTTACGAGGAGGGCACAACCCACCACCATGCGCCTGGGCTGCCTGGCGCGCCCAGGTGTTTTGTGGTGGCTGTGGGCCCCCGTTTGCGATGATTCCACCTCCCAAAAATCACCAATATTCCAAAATAATTCTCCGTAAATTTTTATTCTGTTTGGACATTGTTTGATATGGATATTCTGTGAAACAAAAAACATGCAACAAACTGGAACTGGCACTGGGCACTAGATCAATAGGTTAGTCCAATAAATCATATAAAATGTTGCCAAAAGTATGTAAAAGTTGTATAATATTGGCATGAAACAATCAAAAATTATAGATACGATGGAGACGTATCAACATCCCCAAGCTTAATTCCTGCTCATCCTCGAGTAGGTAAATGATAAAAAAGAATATTTTTTGATGTGGAATGCTACCTAGCATAATCTTGATCATATATCTAATCATGGCATGAATATCAAGACACGAGTGATTCAAAGCAATAGTCTATAATTTGACATAAAGACATCAATACTCAGGCATCCCAACAAACAATCGTGTCTTTCAAAATATCAACGCTAAAGACAGATATCCCTACAAAATCATATAGTCTTGTCATGCTCTGTCTTCTCGACACAAAGTATTTATCATGCACAACCCCGATGACAAGCCGAGCAATTGGTTCATACTTTTTAACGCGCTTCAGCTTTTTCAACCCTCACGCAATACATGAGCGCAAGCCATGGATATAGCACTATGGGTGGAATAGAGTATGATGATAGGGGTAAATATTGAGAAGACAAAAAATTAAGAAAGTCTCACATCGATGCGGCTAACCAACGGGCTATGGAGATGCCCATCAATTGATATCTATGCGAGGAGTAGGGATTGCCATGCAACGAATGCACTCAGAGCTATAAGTGTATGAAAGCTCAATATGAAAACTAAGTGGGTGTGCATCAAACTCTATAATGAAAAATTCCCACTAGTATATGAAAGTGACAACATAGGAGACTCCCTATATGAAAAACATGGTGCTACTTTGAAGCACAAGTGTGGAATTAGCGTGCCCCTTCTCTCTTTGTCTTTTTTTCTTTCTTTTTTCCTTTTTTCTTTTTTTTCTTTTTTTCTCTCTTTGTCCGGAGTCTCATCCTGACTTGTGGGGGAATCATAGTCTCCATCATCCTTTCCTCACTGGGACAATGCTCTGATAATAAAAATTGATGATCATCACACTTCTATTTACTTACAACTCAATATTACAACTTGATACCTATCACAAAATATGACTCTATATGAATGCCTCTGGTAGTGTACTAGGATGTGCAATGATCTAGCGTAACATGTATAAAAAATGATGAACGGTGGCTGAGCCACAACTACTATGTCAGCTATATGATCTTGCAAAGCAATATGACAATGAATGCTCAAGTCATCAAAACGGAAGCGGTGGAAGTTACATGGCAATATATCTCGAAATGGCTATGGAAAGGCCATAATAGGTAGGTATGGTGGCTGTTTTGAGGAAGATATAATAAGGCTTATGTGTGATAGAGCGTATCATATCACGGCGTTTGGATGCACCGGCAAAGTTTGCACCGACTCTCGAGGTGAGAAAGGGCAATGCACAGTACCGTAGAGGCTAGTAAATTGCGGAAAGGTAAGAGTGCGTATAATCCATGGACTCACATTAGTCATAAAGAACTCATATACTTATTGCAAAAGTTTATTAGCCCTCGAAGCAAAGTACTACTACGCATGCCCCTAGGGGGATAGATTGGTAGGAAAAGACCATCGCTCGTCCCCGACCGCCACTCATAAGGAAGACAATCAATAATAAATCATGCTCCAACTTCATAGCATAACGAGAGACTATATGTGCATGCTTCAGGAATCACAAACCTTAACACCAATATTCTTACTAACCACAACAATTTACTAGTACCTCCCACATATCATCATCTCTATATCGCAAAACTATTGCAAGGAATCAAACATATCATATTCAGTGATCCATAAGTTTTATGTAGGACTTCATGACTAACCATGCAATTGACCAATTCCTGTTGACTCTCTAAATAGATATAACTGAAGCATGAGAGTTTAATTCTTTCTACAAAATACCATGCTCTAATAAATATAAGTGAAGCAAGAGAGCATTTAACAAATAATGGTTTTCCATGTGAAGAGAAACAGGCAATCCAAACTTCAAATAATATAAGTGAAGCACATGAAGCATTCTATAAAGCCATACTCAAAAGATATAAGTGAGGTGCAATGAGCATTCTATAAATCAACCATGGACTATCTCATACCAGCATGGTGCATAAAAGAAAAATGAAAACTAAACACAAAAGACGCTCCAAGATTTACACATATCACATGAACGAAACGAAGACGAAAACATACCGATACTTGTTGACGAAAGATGGGATACCTTCCGGGGCATCCCCAAGCTTAGATGCTTGATTCTCCTTGAATATTTACTTGGGGTGCCTTGGGAATCCCCAAGCTTGAACTCTTGCCTCTCGTCCTTCTCCTCATATCGAGACCTCCTCAATCTTTGATCACTTCATCCACACAAAACTTAACAGAAAACTGGTGAGATCCGTTAGTATAATAAAGCAAATCACTACTTTAAGTACTGTTGCAAACCAGTTCATATTTTATTTTTACATTATCGCTGATGTATTCTAACTTATCCATGCCTTATACCATCGATAAAATTGATAGTTTCATCAAAACAAGCAAAACAATGCATCAAAAACAGAATCTGTCTTAAACAGGACAATCTGTAGTAATCTAAACTTTAACCATACTTCTGGTACTCCAAAAATTCTGAAAAATTAGGAAAAAAATGAAAACTTTGTATATAAATACTGTGAAAAAAGTTTCATAAACTTTTGACGTTTCAGTAAAAAATGTAAAATCACACACTACAGCCAAAGTTTCTATTTTTACACCGCACGTACCAACAAGCAATCTAATCATCCTAAAGGCAAATCTTGGCACATTATTTTTATGATACAATGGATTTGTACAAGGGGATAATTATTTTTGTTGAAAAGTTTCTGTAATCGAGATTCACAAAGTTTCCATGGGCATGAACAAAGTTCAAGGCTAGCTCCCACTTCCATGGTGCTCGTCTTTCTCACTTTCACTTTTCTTTTTGTGAAGTTTTAAGTTCCCCTCTATATTTTTTTGTTTTTAAACTTTATAAAAACACTCAACAGAATAAAATTACTCACTAAAACTTTTGGGTTGTCTCCCTGGCAGCGCTTTCTTTAAAGCCATTAAGCTAGGCATAAAGTGCTCAAGTGATGGATCCACCCGGATTCCAAGGTATATCAAAGCCAATTTTAATTAGCAATGATTTGGCATTTAGTAGTGAGCACAAAGCAACATATATCATGCAATGATGAAGTCTAAATCTCTTCCTATGCATCGGCATGTCATAAAAGAACAATTCATGCACATCAAGTAAAGGCTAATACATAGCATAAATAGTTTCTTGCAATTTTATCGTATTGGAAACATAGAGAGGTGGAGATATAGCTCCTCTCTCATAATAATTGCAAGTAGGAACAACAAGCACATGCATATTATATTCATCAAAATCATCATGTGCAACGGTAAAAGGCAACCCATCAATATAACCCTTAATAAGAGCAAACTTCTCCGATATAGTGTAGTTTGGAGAATTCAAGAAGATAATAGGACTATCATGTGTGGGTGCAATAGCAATAATTTCATTCTTAACATAAGGAACTATAGCAAGTTCATCTCCATAAGCATAATTCATATTGGCATCTTGGCCACAAGCATAGCAAGCATCAAGTTCATCAAAAAGGGATATTTCAAACGAATCAACGGGATCATAGCAATTATCATAGCATTCATCCTTCGGTAAGAACAAAGGGACATTAAACAATGTATGAGTTGGAGAGTTACTCTCATTAGAAGGTGGGCACGGGTAGCTAATCCGCTCTTCCTCCTTTTGTTCTTCACTCTTCTCGTCATCTTTTTCATCCAATGAGCTCACAGTTTCATCAATTCCTTCTTCCATAGGCTCCTACAAAATATTAGTCTCTTCTTGGACAGCGGAGACTTTCTAAATAAATACATCAATATCGGAATTGTATTTATAATTCTGATAGCAATATTTAAGTATAGCAAAAATTTTAGGTCTATAAACTGAATCATCAAAATCTTCATACTTTTCAAACAAAGATTCAATTTCATAAGCACCCTTAAAAGCAACAAATTCTTCTATTCGTTCCACATCATAGTAATCATATCTACCATTAGCATAAGAAGCTAAGGTTTCATTATCATTAAATTTGCATGAAAAGGGAAGGTGTGGAGCCTTCATCCTAGAGCAACAAGTGTAATCATATCTCAAGCATAAATTCTGAGCATACCAATGCAACATATGAATTTGATCCCATAATAAATTCCCTTTTTGTGTCAAGCGATAATCCCTAAAGTATTCACGTTGATCCAACGTGTCTCCCATTATCAAGTTGAATGGGGTTTTCTCAGGATTATCAAAGTAGTGCATAATATTTTTCACATAACAAGCATCGAGGGTTTTAGGAGGTTCCCCATCTCCATGAGTAGCAAGTACCACTAATTTTTTGGTGTTTCATGTTCCATATCCATAACTAAAGATAGAGAACAACTTAGAACAGAAAATAAAAACTACTTAGTGATAAAGCAAACAAGCACACACGAGAATATTCACCCCACGTTATTGCTCCTCGGCAATGGCGCCAGAAAAAGGTCTTGATAACCCACAAGTATAGGGGACCGTTTGTAGCCTTTTTCGATAAATAAGAGTGTCGAACCCAACGAGGAGCTAAAGGTAGAACAAATATTCCCTCAAGTTCTATTGACCACCGATACAACTCTACGCACACTTAACGTTTGCTTTATCTAGAACAAGTATAAAACTATTTGGTAGGTGAAAGGATAAGTTTGAAAGAATAAAACTATAAGTACTTTGCAAGAATAAAACTACGAGTAAATTGCGAGATAATAAAAGTAGATAGTTTTTGTCAACAAGAAAGTCATTTGTCCCTAGGTGATCGATAACTTAATCGGTGATCATTGTTACAATTTTATATGAGGGAGAGGCATGAGCTAACATAATTTCTCTACTTGGATCATATGCACTTATGATTGGAACTCTAGCAAGCATCCGCAACTACTAAAGATCATTAAGGTCGTAAAACCCAACCATAGCATTAAGTATCAAGTCCTCTTTATCCCATACGCAATGACCCCCAAACTCGGGTCTGTGCTTATATCACTCACGCCACCCACCATAAGCGAACCATGAACGTATCGCAACACCCTACAGCAGGGATTCCTCCATTTGCGCGACACGGAGGGCACTGTAGGACATCATCAAAATAAAATATACAACTCAAACCGATCATGATCATCTATCAACCCATAGGACAAAATGGATCTAGTCAAACATCATAAGATAGCCATAGATCATTGGGAAATAATATATAGCATTGAGCACCATGTTTAAGTAGAGATTATAGCGGGGAGAAGAGGTGTTACACCGCTGCATAGAGGGGGAGAGAGTTGGTGTTGACGGCGGCGAAGTTGTTGGAGTAGATCGCCGTCACGATGATTGCCCCGGCGGCACTCCGGCGCCACCGGGAGAGAGGGGGAGAGAGCCCCCCTCCTTTTTCTTCTTCCTTGGCCTCCCCCTAGATGGGAGGAGGGTTCCCCCTCTGGTCCATGGCCTCCATGGCGGCGGAGGGGTGGGAGGCCCTCCTATATTGGATCTATCTCTCAGTTCTCTTCTATTTCGCGTTCATGTTTTCTGGCCGAAAACCGTTTCTTATATTCCCGGAGATCCGTAACTCCGATTGTGCTAAGATTTTAACACGATTTTTTCCGGATATAACCTTCCTTGCGCCCGAAGTAGAGCTCCAACCGACTTACGAGGAGGGCACAACCCACCACCACGCGCCTGGGCTGCTTGGCGCGCCCAGGTGTCTTGTGGTGGCTGTGGGCCCCTGTTTGCAACGATTCCACCTCCCAAAAATCACAAATATTCAAAAATAATTCTCCATAAATTTTTATCACATTTGGACTTTGTTTGATATGGATATTCTGCAAAACAAAAAACATGCAACAAACAGGAACTGGCACTGGGCACTAGATCAATAGGTTAGTCTAATAAATCATATAAAATGTTTCCAAAAGTATGTAAAAGTTGTATAATATTGGCATGAAATAATAAAAAATTATAGATATGATGGAGACGTATCAGAATCACGCAAAGATGGGCCTCGAGGTGAGCACAACCCACCAGGGCAAGCCAGGCCCCTCTAGCGCGCCCTGGTGGGTTGTGCCCACCTCGTGGGTCTTCTGGCCCTCCCACGAAGCTTCTAGTGCCTCTTTTGTTCCAAAAAAATCATCAAAAAGTTTCGTTGCATTTGGAGAACTTTTATTTCTGCACAAAAAACAACACCACGGTAGTTCTACTGAAAACAGCGTCAGTCCGGGTTAGTTCCATGCAAATCATACCAAAACCATATAAAATTGTTGTAAACATGGCATGAATACTTCATAAATTATAGATATGTTGGAGACATATCAGCATCCCCAAGCTTAATTCCTACTCGTCCTTGAGTAGGTGAATGATAAAAGAAATAATTTATGAAGTGTGAATGCTAGCATAGTGCATAAGTTTTATCAATGATAATTTCAATCACTTTTCCTAGCATCATAGCAGCAATTCTTTCTCATAAAACTCATCATGATAGAGTAGCAACCAATTCACATGTTAAGGTTCAAACAGTGAATTCTCTTGAAACTCAACAACCTATATTCTTAGTCACCAAACAATTGCAATTCAACTTATTCAACAGAGTCTAAGTAAGAGCTCCACATACTCAATCATCATATAGTCTTCTATGATTGCTAGTACTCAAAGCATATTCTTAGAACAAATGGCATCCATCGAACACAGAGAAAGATAGGGGCTTAATGTTTTGCCTCCCATCTCATTTATCATAGAGATAATTGCCAACAATAATAATTCATGATCAAATATATTTTACTGGTCATATGTGCCTAAATCTTTCCCCACCACATGATGCTTGACAACTAGAGAATAATTGAGGTTGAAATGAGAATGCATTCTATTGACCCTTGCATAAAACTAAATACTGAAAAGTAAAAGATAGGCCCTTCGCAGAGGGAAGCAGAGGTTGTCATGCGCTTTTTATTTTTGGATGCCCAAGCTCTTAATGCAAAGGAATGTCACGTTATATTGCCCCTTATGGTAGCAACTTTTATTATGCAGTCCGTCATTTTTATTACTTTGCCATCACAAGTTCGTACAATGCTCAATTTTCCCTTACAATAAAAGATCAAACATATTTAGCAGCAAATTTTATTGCTTGATGCACCGATGACAACTTACTTGAAGGATCTTATTCAATCCATAGGTAGGTATGGTGGACACTCATGGCAAGAAACTGTGTTTAAGGGTTTTTGGATGCACAAGTAGTATCCCTACTTAGTACGAATTTTTGGCTAGCAAAAGATCCTAAGCAAACACGACATGTTGGAGGATCCATAACAATATAAATTCTATGCAAATATACCCAAACATAACTCATTACGTTGTCTTCCTTGTCCAACTTCAACTAATTTGCTCAAGTTTGAAAATAATTAATGGGTATTCACAATCATAGAAGATGTGTAAGATAATATATTTGTATGTGAAAGTTCTCTTCCTTATACTAATCATTCATGAATTGCTTGTATGACCAATATTGTGATTGTCAGGCTTCAAAAGATTTCACTTTCTAAACCCAATGTGAAGCTACTACTAGTCATGATATGAACATATAATGTCAACTTCATGATATTCAATTCATTCAACAGTTTACTCATAGGATATAAGTGAAGCACAAGAGTAAATGACAAGCTACTCCAAAAAGATATAAGTGAAGATCAAGCAAGTAGTTAAGTAAATAGGTAGCTATGTGCGGACTCTTTCTTATTTAAAACTTTCAGATATAAGTATTTTATTCAAATGGCAAGCAAAACAAAATAAAATGACATTCTAAGAATAGCACACATCATGTGAAGAAGCAAAAACTTAGGCTCAACCGATACTAACCGAGTTGATGAAGAAAGGTGGGATGCCTACCGGGGCATCCCCAAGCTTAGATGCTTGAGAATTATTGAAATATTATCTTGTGATGCCTTGGGCATCCCCAAGCTTGAGCTTTTGTGTCTCCTTAATTCCTTTTATATCACGGTTTCCCTAAATCTTAAAAACTTCATCCACACAAAACTCAACAAGAACTCGTGAGATACGTTAGTATAAATCAATGCAACACCTTATCATTCTCTACTGTAAAAAATCACTACAATTATTATTTAACATTTCATACAAAATTCCTCTGCATATTTAATACTCCTATCCTCAAATAGAATCATTAAACAAGCAAACATATACAAACAATGCAAACATAACAGCATAGTCTGTAAATAATAAAGACTGAAATTTTACACACACTTCCCTAACTCCAAACTGTAGAACATTTATCATAGCTTATTTTGCAAAAAAATTAAACATTTTATCATATTCTGACTTTTCTCAAGAATTCACGCAATAGCGTGCAACTTTCTGTTTTCAAACAACAACACATAGACTTGCAAAATAAGCATGGCAAAGGCTATACTTGACATTTTTATTGAAGTAAAAGATATAAAAAATTATTCCAAATAAAAGAAATCAAATCCTAATAAAATAAAATGATGCTCCAAGCAAAACACATATCATGTGACGAATGAAAATGTAGCTCCAAGTGAGGTTACCGATAATGTTGGAGACGAAAAAGGGGATGCCTTCCGGGGCATCCCCAAGCTTAGTTGCTTGGATATTCCTTAAATATTACCTTGGGGTGCCTTGGGAATCCCCAAGCTTAGGGTCTTGTCACTCCTTATTCTCCTCATATCGAGATCTCACCCAAAACTTGAAAACTTCAATCACACAAAACTTAACGGAACTTCGTGAGATGGGTTAGTATGATAAAAACAAATAATTCACTTGGGTACTGTCAGACAAGATTCATAATTGTTCTCACACAATTCCTATTGTACCCTACAATTTATAAAACTTATATTGACCAATATAAGCCATAGAAACTATAAAACAAGCAAACTATGCATTGATAACAGAATCTGTGAAAAACAGAACAGTATGTAAATATCTGAATTATGGTCATACTTATATAACTTCGAATATTCTTAAAATTTAGGGAAACGTAACAAATATGTATATCAATAATATGTAAAAAAATCAGAATTTTTTTATGCTCCACTGATTTTTAACAATTCTGTTACTGAGCACAAAAGTTTCTGTTTTTGCACAGAATCAAGTCAACTATCATCCACACTATCCCAAAGGCTTTACTTGGTGCTTTATTGAAACAAAAGCTATAAAACATGATTAATACAGTAGCCTAATAATGTTAACACACAAAAATAGTAGGGGTAAATGTTGGGTTGTCTCCCGACAAGCGCTTTTCTTTAATGCCTTTTAGCTAGGCATGATGATTTCAATGATGCTCACATAAAAGTTAAGAATGGAAACACAAAGAGAGCATCATGAAGCATATGACTAGCACATTTAAGCCTAACCCACTTCCTATGCATAGGGATTTTGTGAGCAAATAATTTATGGGAGAAAGAATCAACTAGCATAGGAAGGCAAAACTAGTGCAACTTTAAAACTTTCAACACATAGAGAGGAAACTTGATATTATTGAGATATGTAAAAGCAAATGTTCCTCTCTCATAATAATTTCCAGTAGGATCATGAATGAATTCAACAATATAACTATCACATAAAGCATTCTTTTCATGATCCACAAGCATAGAATTTTTATTACTCTCCACATATGTAAATTTATTCTCATGAATAGTAGTGGGAGCAAACTCAACAAAATAACTTTCATGTGAGGCATAATCCAATTGAAAATCAAAATCATGATGACAAGTTTCATGGTTATCATTATTCTTTATAGCATACATGTCATGCCCATAATCATCATAGATAGCAACTTTGTTCTCATAATATTTTGAAACCTCTTCCGAAATAGTGGATTCATCATTAAATAAAGTTATGACCTCTCCAAATCCACTTTTATCAATATTGTAAAAAGATTCAACACCCTCCAAAATAGTGGGATCATTAGTAACTAGAGTTGACACTCTTCAAAACCCACTTTCATCAATATAATCATCATAAATAGGACACATGCTATCATCATGATAAATTTTCTCATCAAAACTTGGGGGACTAAAAATATCATCTTCATCAAACATAGCATCCCCAAGCTTGTAGCTTTGCATATCATTAGCATCATGGATATTCAAAGAATTATTACTAACAACATTGCAATCATGCTCATCATTTATGCCAAACATTTTATTGAATTCTTCTTCTATCAATTGAGCACAATTTTCCGTTCCATCATTTTCAAGAAAGACATGATAATGACGAATAATATGAGGCCACCTCAATTCCATTTTTTTGTAGTTTTCTTTTACGAACCAAACTAGTGATAAAACAAGAAACTAAAAGATTCAATTGCAAGATCTAAAGATATACCTTCAAGCGCTCACCTCCGCGGCAACGACGCCAGAAAATAGCTTGATGTCTACGACACAACTTGTTCTTGTAGACTCGTGTTGGGCCTCCAAGTGCAGAGTTTTGTAGGACAGTAGCAAATTTCCCTCAAGTGGATGACCTGAGGTTTATCAATCCGTGGGAGGCGTAGGATGAAGATGGTCTCTCTCAAACAACCCTGCAACCAAATAATAAAAAATCTCTTGTGTCCCCAACACACCAAATACAATGGTAATTTGTATAGGTGCACTAGTTCGGCGAAGAGATGGTGATACAAGCGTAGTAATGATAGTAGATATTGATTTTTGTAGTAGGAACAATAAAAAACAGCAAGGTAGCAATTGATAAAACAGAGCACAAACGATATTGCAATGCTTGAAAATGAGGCCTAGGGTCCGTACTTTCGCTAATGCAATCTCTCAACAATGCTAATATAATTGGATCATATAACCATCCCTCAACGTGCGATGAAGACTCACTCCCAAGTTCCTATCTAGCGGAGAACATAAGAAGAAATTGTTTGTAGGGTACGAAACCACCTCAAAGCTATTCTTTCCGATCAATCTATCCTAGAGTTCGTACTAAAATAACACCAAGATATTCTTTCTGATCGATCTATCAAGAGTTCGTACTAAGATAACACCAAATAATTTCAGATTCATAATACTCAGTCCAACACAAAGAACCTCAAAGAGTGCCCCAAGATTTCTACTGGAGAAACAAAGACAAGAACGTGCATCAACCCCTATGCATAGATTACCCCAATGTCACCTCGGGAATCCATGAGTTGAGTGCCAAAACATATATCAAGTGAATCAATATGATACCCTATTGTCACCATGGGTATTCATAGCAAGATATACATAAAGTGTTCTCAAATCCATAAAAGTATTCAATCCGATAAGAATGAAATCTCACAGGAAAAACTCAATTCACAACAAGATAGAGAGGGGAAAACACCATATGATCCGACTATTTTAACAAAGCCCGCGATACATCAAGATCGTGCCATCTCAAGAACACAAGAGAGAGAGAGATATTAAACACATAGCTACTAGTACAAACCCTCAGCTCCGAGGGTGGACTACTCCCTCCTCATCATGGTTGTCACCGGGATAATGAAGATGGCCACCGGTGATGATTTCCCCCTCCGGCAGGGTGCCGGAATGGGGTCTAGATTGGTTTTTCGTGGCTACAGAGGTTTGCGGTGGTGGAACTTTTGATCTAGGGTTATTTCTGATGGTTTCTCTATTTATAGGATTTTTCAGCCATGGAATCACACGAAGATGGGCCTCGAGGTGAGCACAACCCACCGGGGCAAGCGAGGCCCCTCTGGCGCGCCTTGGTGGGTTGTGCCCACCTTGTGTGTCTTCTGGCCCTCCCACGAAGCTTCTAGTGCCTCTTTTGTTCCAAAAAAATCGTCAAAAAGTTTCATTGCATTTGGAGAACTTTTATTTCTGCACAAAAAACAACACCTCTGTAGTTCTGCTGAAAACAGCGTCAGTCCGAGTTAGTTCTATGCAAATCATACCAAAACCATATAAAATTGTTGTAAACATGGCAAGAATACTTCATAAATTATAGATACGTTGGAGACGTATCAATCATCCAGATAAACCACGATGAACTTGTCGAGGTATTCCATAAAGATATAGTTCATCAGATGAGAGAACGTAGCTGGAGCATTGGTTAAGCCGAAACACATGACACAAATCTGGTGTACTCGTATGAACCATAGCGAGTAACGAATGCGGTCTTTGGAATATCCTCTTCATGCACCCGAATCTGGTGGTAACCCAACCTCAAGTCGAGGTTAGAGAAGACTGAGGAGCCAGCAAGTTGATCATACAGATCGTTGATCCAAAGAAGAGGATACTTGTTCTGAATTTTTGCTTGGTTGATAGGTCGGTAGTCTTCGACCAAACGATTCGTACCATCCTTCTTCTTGACAAAGAGAGAAGGTGCTCCCCAAGTAGAGGAACTTGGACGAATGAAACCCTTGCGAAGTGAATTGTCGATTTCCTCCTTAAGTTCAAGGATTTCATGCGGTGGCATCTTGTAGGGTTGCTTGGCAATAGGAGGGGTGCCTGGTTTCAAGATGACAAATTCGACAGCTCTAACAGGGGGTATTCCTGGGAGTTCTTCTGGGAAGACATCTTGGAATTTGCAAACGACTGGATCGTTTTCAATCCCTCAAGAGGTGATGTGTTCAACGCATTCAAGTAGTAAATCCGTGCTTCGGCATTTCGAACAAGATGGGTATGGTAGCTTACTATCTCATTCGATGGATGTAGGAGATGGACAATTTTGGTGGCACAAACGATAGAAGCAGTATGCAATTTCAACCAATCCATTCCCAGAATGAGGTCAATATTGGAAGACTTCAAAATAATGGGAGAGACATGGAATTCCAACCCTTCAATTTCAATGGGGACGTTATGGCTAAACATGGAGGTTTGACATTGGCCCGCAGGGGTGTGTACCACTAGCGAAGTGCTCATATCCTCACATTTAATGTCGTGCATGTATGCAAAGTTTTCTGACATGAATGAATGCGATGCTCCTGAATCAAATAAAACAAATGTTGGTACTGAATTAACAAGAAGATTACCCATCACAGTAGCAGGCTTGTCTTGAACTTCATTCAGATCAACGTGGTTAGCCTGACCATGACCATATAAAGGTCTGGAATTATTGTTGCGGGGCTAGTTGTTACCACGGCCATTGCCACGGCCAGCCGAAGGAAGTGCAAACTAGTTCTCATTCTGATAGCATTCCCTGGCATGGTGCCCTGGACGACCACACTGATACGTCTCGAACGTATCTATAATTTTTTATTGTTCCATGCTATTATAGTATCAATCTTGGATGTTTTATATACAATTACAAGCAACTTTATATCATTTTTTGGGACTAACCTACTAACTTAGTGCCCAGTGCCAGTTGTTTTTCGCTTGTTTTTTACTTTGTAGAATATTAGTACCAAACGAAGTCCAAATGCCATGAAACTTTTTGGAGATTTTTTTCTGGCAATAAGAGAACCTGGAAGCTTCAGGAAGGAATGAGAAGACGAAGGAATGGCCCACTAGGCACCAGGGCGCGCTAGGGGCCTGGGGCGCGTCCTGGTGGGTATTGGGGCCCACCTGCCTTTGTTTGACCTAACTCCGCCTCTATAAATTCCCAAAAATCATAAAACCTACCAGGGAGTCCACGAAATACTTTTTCCGCCACCGCAAGCCTCTGTTCTCGAGAGATCCCATCTGGGGACCCTTTTTGGCACTCTGCCGGAGGGGGAATCAATCACGGAGGGGTTCTTCATCATCCTTACTGCCCCTCCGGTGATGCGTGAGTAGTTTACCACAGACATATGGATCCATCACTACAGGAATCAGGCACTTTGCCGTCTGCCATGGCGGATAGCAAAGGCATGCATGGTGGACGGCAAAGGCCTTTGCCGTCAGCCAGCAGACGACAACAGGTCCGGCTGAATAAGCTACGGCAAAGGGTTCTTTGCCGTCTGCTGGCGGACGGCAAAGATGAAATGGTCTGTGTCGTCCGCCAGCAGACGGCAAAGAGCCTGGATGGCACACGTGGCAGGTTAGGTCCGTTAGGGGGTTAATAGCGTGCTTTACCGTCTGCTGGCAGACGGCAAATACCTTTGCATCTTTGCCGTCTGCCAGCGGACGGCAAAGTGCACAAATATGCCAGCCCAGATGCCCCCTAGGTAGCTGCCACGTGGCAAGCTATGATGTCTACTAGCAGACGACAAAGCTGCCAAATAGGCTAGCCCAGTGCACCCCAGGTTGCACAGGTAGCTGCCATGTGGGAGCTCTTTGCCATCAGCCAGCAGACGGCAAAGAGCCTGTACAGCCCCTATTTTTTCTGTTTTTTCTTAAATTCATTCAATTTCACAGAATTTCACAGATATATATATATACACATTTGAGAATACTTTCAACAAGCATAACAACACATATACATACCAAATTATATCCCTGCCATATGGATATGATCATCCAACACATATACATACCAAATCAAAAGTCCATATGCAACATATATAGCTAGCCAACATATCCAACAACAAGCATACAATGGTTTCATCCATACATGCATATATAGGTAGCAAGTTTCACATTGTTCATCCTACAAAATCAAAACAAAAAGGAAGCACAAGGAGAAGAGTAGACTCCATCAACGCAAGCTTCCTCATCGAAAGCAAATCTGCAAATTGGGAAAGAAGAAAGTTAGAAGACTAGAAGAAGAAGACTAGAAGAAGAAGAAGACTTGAGTCAGTTTGGGTGTTTCAAGTTTCAACACTTGGCTTTTAATCGTCATCACATAGGCTGCAAGACAAATTTGCAAAGGTGTTCAACCGCCATCGACCCCGAGAACTGTTGCTGCGGGACGCCGGACACCGGCGTCACTTGTGGGACGTGGATGTAGTGTTCGACACCGACGGCCACATGTATCTCGCACCGACGATACTTGCTATTTAGGGTTCCATCGACGTCGAGGAACCCCCAAACCCGCTCGTCCCCGAGCGCCCCCTTTTCCTACTTCTTTTTTTCATCTTCTACTTCTACATCTTTTTTTTTCATCATCTTCTTCTTCTTCTACTTATTGTTCTTTTTTTTATCTTCTTCTTCTTCCTCTTCTTCTTTTTCTTCCTCTTCTTCTTTTACTTCTTTTTTTCATCTTTCTTGTTTATTCTTAAAAAATAGAAAAAAAACCTAAATAAACTAAATTAACCTAAACTAAACTAACCTAACCTAACCTAAACTAAACTAACCTAACCTAAACTAAACAAACATAAACTAAATCTAAAAAAACAGAAGAAAAAAACTCACCACGAGGAGGGGCGGGGCGGCCGGCGACGGGGGTGGCGCGGGGCGGCGGCGGCTCAGGCACGGGGGCGGGGCGGCCGGCGACGGGGGTGGCGGCACGGGTGAGGGGTGGCGGCGGCTCGGGCAGGGGAGAGAGAGAGCGGACAGAGAGAGGGGTGGGGCGCGCGCTGGCCACTTTTTAGTTAGGTCACAGCTCTTTGCCTTCTGCTAGCAGACGGCAAAGAGCCTAGCTAACGGACGTTGGGTTGGCCACTTTATTTGCCGTTCGCTAGACGGCAAAGAAAGTGGCCGTTAGGTGGTTCTCGCTAGTGGGCCACCCTCCCTCTTTGCCGTCTGCTAGCGGACGGCAAAGCTTCTATGTCGTCCGCTAGCTGACGGCAAAGAGCTGGCTGACGGCAAACATGATCTTTGCCGTCAGCTCTCTCTTTGCCGTCAGCTTTCCTTTAGCTGATGGCAAAGAGCTTCTTTGTCGTCAGCTAGCTGACGATAAAGAGCTGGCTGACGGCAAAGATCCTGATTCCAGTAGTGCATACATAGTAGCTAGATGGCTTCCTCTCTCTCGATGATCTTTAATATAATGTTCTCCTTGATGTTCTTGGAGTTCTATCAGATGTAATTCTTTTTTGCGGTGTGTTTGTTGGGATCCGATGAATTGTGAGTTTATGATCAGATCTATCCATGAATATTATTTGAGTTTTCTCTGAACTCTTTTATGCATGATTAATATAGCCTCGTATTTCGTCTTCGATTTATTGGTTTGGTTTGGCCAACTAGATTGATTTTTCTTGCCATGGGAAGAGGTGCTTTGTAATGGGTTCAATCTTGCGGTGCTCAATCCTAGTGACAGAAGGGGACATGCCACGTATGTATCATTGCTATTAAGGGTAAAAAGATGGGGTTTATTCATACGTGAGTTTATCTTGTCTACATCATGTCATCTTGCTTAAAGCATTACTCCGTGTTTGTCGGGGCCGGATTTCGGGGACACAATATATTCCCAGAAATTAACCCCTCGTGTCATCACCAGCCCAGGATTACTGTTACTGGTGGACAAGTCCTTGTTACAGATTACCAAGCTATTACAAGAGTTGAATACAAGACCATAAAGGTCCAATGATACAACAATGATGTCTGGTGGTGGATGACAGAATTAACTCGTGGTTCTCCAACGTCGATGGGGCTCCATTCCCACAGGAACAGCTGACCCGGATAATTCCTATCCCGCATGGCTGCCATCCTAGGGTTCCTCACGGACATCGCTGTGGTACTCCTTGTAGAAATCCTGACCTGGCCAAGTAAATAGCCAGGGACAAGCCTGTGAGTACGTTTGAATGTACTCGCAAACATCATGAACAAAAGATATACCGAATGCAACAATTAAATTATAAGATCATGATGAACCAAACTTTATGCGTATGCTCATGCTAGACTATATAAAATGCATGCTGACAGGGATTAATTCATGGCATGATAAAATATTAGCATGTGAAAATATATAAAATTGTTAGTGATAAACAAGGAAAGTCAAAGCAAAACAAAATAAAAGAAATGCCGGCCGGATGTCAAGTGACACCACGGTAGGTCTTGAAGAGAAATGCCAAACGGGTGTCTAAAAGAGAAATCGGACGAGACAGGACCATCCGAGAACTCAGGCGACGCCACGAGAGGTCTTGAAAAGAAATGCCAGTCGGGTGTCAAGTGACGCCACGGTCGGACTTGAAGAGAAATGCCAATCGGGTGTCCACAAGAGTAGTGGCATGATAATCCGCCTGTTAACTCGAGGGATGCCACGAGAGGTCTTGAAAATAAAATTGAGTGCCCGGGGTAGTCTAGCCAGCCCCTGAGACACTCAGGAAAAATATAAAATGAGAGAAACGGGTTAGTCCTCAATATTATGCATAACCATAATAATATTTAACAAGCATAAAAATATTCATGGTAGCAACAGGGTGACAATAATTATTCCGCAAAATAATTCAGGCTCAATTTAATTATTTTCCTCCGAAGACCGACACTTGACCAACCCAGACTGTAGCCCTTAACCACGGACACGGCTATTCGAATAGGTTTAAACTCTGCAGAGGGTGTACTCTTTACCCACAAGTAAAGGATTTCTTTAGTCAGTACCGTGACACTGACTAATTCCCATTACGGTCTTTGGGTTGAAAACACACCTGACCAGCACACACCAGATTAACTTTCCGGATACCAGGAATCACCCAAGGCATCGTTCAAGAAAAACTCTGAGACGGAGAGACCAACGTCCTGCATGGGATCACTATTAATACGCACGGATTACAAGGGGTTCCCCCCTCTCAGTCACAACTGGAAACACCCATGCCCCCTGACTCATTGGCAGGATTTAGTCCCGGATCCCTGGGAAACCCTCATCGTGGCCCTCTGTACGGTGTGTGCATGGAAAGGGGTTATCAACTTACTAAACCATACCCTACCTGTGGCATCACAAAACAAGTATGGGGGTTACCGGAACAAGACTCGATCTATGGTCGACTCAGGAGGCATTAAGTTTCCTGCAACGGTTAGCACAACAAAGTATTCTTTCAATAGCAATCCCAACAGGGCCACAACCCTTGCATGCTCCAACATGCACAACAAACAAGGCATGATCACGCTCCAACGTGATCATCCTCCTGCCGGTAACGGTATTTCTCTTATGCCTGCTCCTGCAAGTTAGTCATGGCAACACACGATGCACGGTACGATGAAACATACCAACACTACATGCATGCAAATTTTACTCGAATTCAAACCATGCAAGCACTACTAGCAATATGCAATTTAGTTTGAATTTAACATAGTCATGTTTAAATTATTCTAGCAAATAAACTACCATGCATTCACCATATCAAGTGTTCAAGATGCTTGCCTTGAGCATGCAGAAGTGTGGGGTGCACTCCAAAAGTTTGAAAACTTTATCTTCCGTCCATATCCTATTTTCAAAAATATTTGAATTACCACATAATTCAAAAATAGTGCCAAAAATTGTTTCAATTATTTTTGAAATAAATACTATAATAAACTAGACGAAAAATTAGAAATACCAGAAAAAGAATTAAATTATTTGGAGTTCATATGATTTACTAATGAAATTCTAATTTGGAATAATTAGAGAAATAGGATATTTAAATATCCAGTGGAAACAGAGTTTGGGAAAAAATGTTCACCCTAGCAGAATTATTAGAGGATAATTTTAGGAGTATTTAGAAATTGGAATAATCGGATTTAGATTTGAAATAAAGGCTTTGGAATTATTGGAAAACTACTGAAAAAGAAAAAGAAGAAAGGCAAAGGCGTGCTCTGGGCGGAATTGCTGGTGCTGCTGGGCCGTGACTGTCGGACTGGCCCAGCCGCGCCGACAGACTGAGAGAGAGGTGAGGCTGGCGGGAGGGGCCCGGCTATCGGGTTTGACCAGTATCCTCCCTCCTCCTCGCACGCGCCTCAACGGAAGCAGAGGCGGAGCTCCGGCAACCCGTGCCGACGAACGGTGGCTCCACTCGCGGAACTGAGCGCAGGAGGAGGATCAACGGGTAGAGGCGGTTCTGATGAGGTATGGGACGGTCACCGAGATCCACTCGAGCATCGGCGGCGAGTTCTCCCGCGGATCTCCGGCGATGGCGAATTGGGCGTTTCGCCTACAGGCCATCTCCGGCGAAATTGGTGGTGGTTATGGATCAACGGGTTCGATTGGAGGTTGTTGGAGAAGAAATGGAGGAGGGGGAGGTCCTGTTGGCGTTGGAAACAACCGAGAGGCGGTGGAGGTGGCTTCAGTCGGGGGCGACGGAGACGACCATCTCCGGTTGGTTTACCGCTCTGGGTGGCTTCCAGGTGAGTGTGGCGGGTTGACCGGGAGTGGGGCGAGCTCGGCGGGCTTTATAGCAGCAGCTGGGGTCGGTTCCGAGGCTTCCCGCAGAAGACACAACGGCGGCGGCCTTAACTGCGCCGGTGAGGTGGTTGTGGTCGGTGGCGTGGGTCAGCGAGGGCGGCGGAGTTAGGTGAGGGCGGTGGCCGCCCGTATTTATGCCAGGGAGAGGCTGGTTGGCTCGGGGCGAGCCGCGTGTCCAGGGGCGGTGGTGATAGCGACAGGCGGCTGTCGGTGGCGGCGCTGGATGGCAGGGGGCGGCACTAGAGGACGGGGAAGAGTGTCGGTGAGCTTTGTTACTTCCTCATGAAGCCAGATGGGGTGGCTCCCGTGCTGCAACGGCAGTAGAGCCGCGGTGCGGCGGCGATGCCGACAGTGCCAAACGGGCACTCTGGCCACGCTCTGGCATGCACATCATGTGCTCGACAAAAAGACAAGGGGCTCTAGGTTGGTCCTGAGGAGCTGGTTTTTGGCAGGGTGGTGTTTGCTAAGATGGCAAGGATTCTAGACATGGTGGTTGGGTCAGAAGATCAAGTGCCCAATATAGACTTATGAGTTAGCAGAATTCTGTCATGCACAGAAGCTGTTTGGTGAAATGCCAGGACCACCTAGGGACCTTTGATGACAGTGAAGATTGGCAGGATTATGTCTCCTTTGATGTTATATAAGATGGTGGGGTTGATTTGACAAAAAGAGAAACTTGATAGTGCAAGTTTTAAAGAATTTAGTTTCTGGACAGAAACTACAGGGGAATATTTGGTGAACTAAACAGATTCCAATGGAGCTAAAATTTTGGACTTAAGGGTTTGGTTGGAAGGACTATGAGTGGGAAAAATTTCACGATTTTTGGGACAAGGAAAATTGGGGTTGTAGTAGAAACTCAAATTCAGGACAGAATTGAAAAGAGGTTGTTTCACTCAAAATTTTCAAAACACCAAGTAGGGTTTTTGCATAAAAGTGATATATAGGCATCACATGACCTCTCATAATTTTTGTGGGATTTAAAAAGAATTATTTAAAATGGTTGTAGTGCAATAGAGGCATTTAAAATATTGAAAAAGCTATTAAAAGAATTGTTTTCGGCAAATTTTTATTATGAAAATAATTCTTACTATTATTAAAATGTAATTAATATGTTTTGAGAAAACTACCAAAGCCACAATATTATTCCAAAAATTTCTATATGGAGGGAAGAATTTTGAAAAACAGAAACAGAAAATGGTTCTGAAATTAATAAAAGACCTAGTAAAAATTTAAAATTTTAATTCTGGCCAAATTTTTTTTAGTAAAAACATGATTAAATTTTTGGGGTGTTACAAACTCTACCCCCCTAAAGAAAATCTCGTCCTCGAGATTTGTTAGGTGGTCACCAAAATTAAATCCACCTTTCGAGGAGATTTTCCTAAGCTATTTAAAATAACCCATTTAGGCACAGTTGACGTGGCTCCTAATAATTGGTGTAACTACAGTGGGCACTAGTGTTGTGGTTCTACTATGACTGTTACGACAAATTTGGAAAAAGTGTAAATTCCAAAATTTGCTTGCCGTACTCCAATGCACAGTGCTCTCTCCGGCTGACGGGTGGACCCAGGGCCCACTGTCAGTCTCTTCTTCTTCCTCCGGCTCTCTTCTCCTTCTCCCTCTCGCGTGCTTTCTCCACCTGTGGTGTCTAGCTCATAGGGTATCTAGAGTCGTACTGTGGCAGTGCGCGGCGTGCAAGCTGCCGGTGCAGCATGCACTCACCTCGCGGGCCAGGCACTTTGTCAGCACTGCTCGCGATTTCTCCTTCGAACACCGGTGATCGGGCGACGAGCGGTGCTGGTGGACCTTGTTCACCATGCACCGAGCCCGAGCTATAAAACGAACGCAGTGTTACTCTCTTCTTCATCTCACCTGACCTCACTTCTTCTTCCTCCTCCTTTTCTGATCGCAGGAGCTCGGACGAGGCTCCAATGGAGGATGTGATTCCGGGGTGGTTTGTGATTCTCATGTCCGGAGCGGTGGCGGCATTGCTCGGGTTGTCGCTGCTCCTATGCGCGATGATCCTTGACGATCGCCGTGATGCCGCAGCTTGAGTGGTGGCTCTTCGAGGCGGCGGTAACCATGAGGATTAGGCATCGGTGGTGGTTACGGGTGAGTGTTAGTGTGTTCTGCAGCAGCTCCGTAGAAATAAAAGAAAACCCACAAATTTTTCTTCAGAAAAATTGGTGGTGCGCTGAGAGTGGTCTGGTGTGTAAGGCGGTTGATTAGGTGCCAGTGTGTGTGTGTGGTTCTGCACTTAGTGCATGTAGTGGAGTTAGTGTGATTGTAAGCCGGGTGTCGTGGCGGTGCGTGAATTAATTCTGTGTTTGAAAAAATTATATTCGCAGTGGTCCTTAATAAAATCTCCACAATTACTCATACGCAACTGCAACCAAACATTTTATTCATAAGGTAAAACCCAAGATGCAACACAGATATGAAATCATGCAATTCAAATGCTAGGCTAACGAACACAACCATGGTCTCTACGGTACAAAGGTAAAATTGATAGGGTCCTGAGAAAATATTCCCGGCATTGGGACACATTCTTCTTCCCCCGGAGAAAGTGGATGGAGGAGTCAGAGAACGTTCCCTCCTTGGTCTGGTGACAGTGGTTCGCCGATGGCGATCTGAGGATTCAGAATAGCAAGAGTCTGGAGGAAGTCCATCACTTGCTGGGTCAGACGCTCCTGCGCGATGACATATTGGACAAGGTTGGCTAGCATTGGATCTCTCTCTGATTGTCTGCAGGGAAAAGATGCTTCTTCTCCGGGTGCTGCACGGCTCGGGAAGTTGTAGTACCCCCTTTCGCTAGCACGGGGCACTGCGTACCGAAGGTGGGTAATTGCTTCATAGGCAGCAACTTCTATAGCCATTTCTGAAGTTGGCATAGATTTCCCGATGAAGACGACACTTGTAGGGCCTTGGTTTGGGTCTACTAGTGGGATGTGCGCGACTGCCCAATATTTCGAGGCGTTGTGGTTGATCCTCGATTTGAACAGCTCGTACTGGGGTGGCTGAGTGGAGCCAAGAGTGTTGTGGGTGAAATCCCACAATACATTGACAAAACTGCCCGGGGTTGCATCTGGGGTTCTCAGATGAATCCCAAGGTGCGACATGGGGGAAATGGTGGTGGAGGCAGTGTACAAGGTGAGGGATGCTAGTTATGGACGCGAGAGTGGTCTCATATATAGTGCCTGGGCTAGGAAACATAAATCAGCAGGGTTACGATTCTGGGTATCGGCTCTGCTCTAGAGTGGTCGGGGTCAAAGTCACAGATACAAATCACAAAATGTGACGTATTACTGTGGTTGTCGGTTAGGGGGATAGGTTGGGCACCGATTATCAAAAGATGTCGGCTGGCCACTGTGTAGGCTTTATTGGATGGAATGGCCAGACGGTGGACAGGAAAGGATGTGGGCGGTGTGGAAACCTAGGGATAGTGACCAGGCTAAGAGAGGATTAGCCAATGGTCAGCCTGGCTCTGATACCAAGGCTGTCGGGGCCGGATTTCGGGGACACAATATATTCCCAGAAATTAACCCCTCGTGTCATCACCAGCCCAGGATTACTGTTACTGGTGGACACGTCCTTGTTACAGATTACCAAGCTATTACAAGAGTTGAATACAAGACCATAAAGGTCCAATGATACAACAATGATGTCTGGTGGTGGATGACAGAATTAACTCGTGGTTCTCCAACGTCGATGGGGCTCCATTCCCACAGGAACAGCTGACCCGGATAATTCCTATCCCGCATGGCTGCCATCCTAGGTTCCGTACGGACATCGCTGTGGTACTCCTTGTAGAAATCCTGACCTGGCCAAGTAAATAGCCAGGGACAAGCCTGTGAGTACGTTTGAATGTACTCGCAAACATCATGAACAAAAGATATACCGAATGCAACAATTAAATTATAAGATCATGATGAACCAAACTTAATGCGTATGCTCATGCTGGACTATATAAAATGCATGCTGACTGGGATTAATTCATGGCATGATAAAATATTAGCATGTGAAAATATATAAAATTGTTAGTGATAAACAAGGAAAGTCAAAGCAAAACAAAATAAAAGAAATGCCGGTCGGATGTCAAGTGACACCACGGTAGGTCTTGAAGAGAAATGCCAAACGGGTGTCTAAAAGAGAAATCGGATGAGACAGGACCATCCGAGAACTCAGGCGACGCCACGAGAGGTCTTGAAAAGAAATGCCAGTCGGGTGTCAAGTGACACCACGGTCGGACTTGAAGAGAAATGCCAATCGGGTGTCCATAAGAGTAGTGGCGTGATAATCCGCCTGTTAACTCGAGGGACGCCACGAGAGGTCTTGAAAATAAAATTGAGTGCCCGGGGTAGTCTAGCCAGCCCCTGAGACACTCAGGAAAAATATAAAATGAGAGAAACGGGTTAGTCCTCAATATTATGCATAACCATAATAATATTTAACAAGCATAAAAATATTCATGGTAGCAACAGGGTGACGATAATTTTTCCGCAAAATAATTCAGGCTCAATTTAATTATTTTCTTCCGAAGACCAACACTAAGACCGACACTTGACCAACCCAGACTATAGCCCTTAACCGCGGACACGGCTATTCGAATAGGTTTAAACTCTGCAGAGGGTGTACTCTTTACCCACAAGTAAAGGATTTCTTTAGTCAATACCGTGACACTGACTAATTCCCATTACGGTCTTTGGGTTGAAAACACACCTGACCAGCACACACCAGATTAACTTTCTGGATGCCAGGAATCACCCAAGGCATCGTTCAAGAAAAACTCTGAGATGGAGAGACCAACGTCCTGCATGGGATCACTATTAATACGCGCGGATTACAAGGGGTGCCCCCCTCTCAGTCACAACTGGAAACACCCATGCCCCCTGACCCGTTGACAGGATTTAGTCCCGGATCCCTGGGAAACCCTCATCGTGGCCCTCTGTACGGTGTGTGCATGGAAAGGGGTTATCAACTTACTGAATCATACCCTACCTGTGGCAGGAACCTGTGGCGGCACGAAACAAGTATGGGGGTTACCGGAACAAGACTCGATCTATGGTCGACTCAGGAGGCATTAAGTTTCCTGCAACGGTTAGCACAACAAAGTATTCTTTCAACAGCAATCCCAACAGGGCCACAACCCTTGCATGCTCCAACATGCACAACCAACAAGGCATGATCACGCTCCAACGTGATCATCCTCCTGCCGGTAACGGTATTTCTCTTATGCCTGCTCCTGCAAGTTAGTCATGGCAACACACGATGCACGGTACGATGAAACATACCAACACTACATGCATGCAAATTTTACTCGAATTCAAACCATGCAAGCACTACTAGCAATATGCAATTTAGTTTGAATTTAACATAGTCATGTTTAAATTATTCTAGCAAATAAACTACCATGCATTCACCATATCAAGTGTTCAAGATGCTTGCCTTGAGCATGCAGAAGTGTGGGGTGCACTCCAAAAGTTTGAAAACTTTATCTTCCCTCCATATCCTATTTTCAAAAATATTTGAATTATCACATAATTCAAAAATAGTGCCAAAAATTGTTTCAATTATTTTTGAAATAAATACTATAATAAACTAGACAAAAAATTAGAAATACCAGAAAAAGAATTAAATTATTTGGAGTTCATATGATTTACTAATGAAATTCTAATTTGGAATCATTAGAGAAATAGTATATTTAAATATCCAGTGGAAACAGAGTTTGGGAAAAAATGTTCACCCTAGCAGAATTATTAGAGGATAATTTTAGGAGTATTTAGAAATTGGAATAATCGGATTTAGATTTGAAATAAAGGCTTTGGAATTATTGGAAAACTACTGAAAAAGAAAAAGAAGAAAGGCAAAGGCGCGCTCTGGGCGGAATTGCTGGTGCTGCTGGGCCGTGACTGTCGGACTGGCCCAGCCGCGCCGACAGAGGGAGAGAGAGGTGAGGCTGGCAGGAGGGGCCCAGCTGTCGGGTTTAACCAGTATCCTCCCTCCTCCTCGCGCGCGCCTCGACGGAAGCAGAGGCGGAGCTCCGGCGACCCGTGCCGACGAACGGTGGCTCCACTCGCGGAACTGAGCGCAGGAGGAGGATCAGCGGGTAGAGGCGGTTCTGACGAGGTATGGGACGGTCACCGAGATCCACTCGAGCATCGGCGGCGAGCTCTCCCGCGGATCTCCGGCGACGGCGAATTGGGCGTTTCGCCTACAGGCCATATCCAGCAAAATTGGTGGTGGTTATGGATCAACGGGTTCGATTGGAGGTTGTTGGAGAAGAAATGGAGGAGGGGGAGGTCCAATTTGCGTTGGAAACAACCGGGAGGCAGCGGAGGTGGCTTCAGTCGGGGGCGACGGAGACGACCATCTCCGGTTGGTTTGCCGCTCTGGCTGGCTTCCAGGTGAGTGTGGCGGGTTGACCAGGAGTGGGGCGAGCTCGGCGGGCTTTATAGCAGCAGCTGGGGTCGGTTCCGAGGCTTCCCGCAGAAGACACAACAGCAGCGGCCTTAACTGCGCCGGCGAGGTGGTTGTGGTCGGTGGCATGGGTCAGCGAGGGCGGCGGAGTTAGGTGAGGGCGGTGGCCGCCCGTATTTATGCCAGTGAGAGGCTGGTTGGCTCGGGGCGAGCCGCGTGTCCAGGGGCGGTGGTGATAGCCACAGGCGGCTGTCGGTGGCAGCACTGGACGGCAGGGGGCGGCGCTAGAGGACGGGGAAGAGTGTCGGCGAGCTTCGTTACTTCCTCGTGAAGCCAGATGGGGTGGCTCCCGTGCTGCAGCGGCAGTAGAGCCGCGGTGCGGCGGTGATGCCGACAGTGCCAAACGGGCACTCTGGCCACGCTCTGGCATGCACATCATGTGCTCGACAAAAAGACAAGGGGCTCTAGGTGGTCCTGAGGAGCTGGTTTTTGGCAGGGTGGTGTTTGCTAAGATGGCAAGGATTCTAGACATGGTGGTTGGGTCAGAAGATCAAGTGCCAAATGTAGACTTATGAGTTAGCAGAATTCTGTCATGCACAGAAGCTGTTTGGTGAAATGCCAGGACCACCTAGGGGCCTTTGATGACAGTGAAGATTGGCAGGATTATGTCTCCTTTGATGTTATATAAGATGGTGGGTTTGATTTGACAAAAAGAGAAACTTGATAGTGCAAGTTTTAAAGAATTTAGTTTCTGGACAGAAACTACAGGGGAATATTTGGTGAACTAAACAGATTCCAATGGAGCTAAAATTTTGGACTTAAGGGTTTGGTTGGAAGGACTATGAGTGGGAAAAAATTCAGGATTTTTGGGACAAGGAAAATTGGGGTTGTAGTAGAAACTCAAATTCAGGACAGAATTGAAAAGAGGTTGTTTCACTCAAAATTTTCAAAACACCAAGTAGGGTTTTTGCATAAAGTGATATATAGGCATCACATGACCTCTCATAATTTTTGTGGGATTTAAAAAGAATTATTTAAAATGGTTGTAGTGCAATAGAGGCATTTAAAATATTGAAAAAGCTATTAAAAGAATTGTTTTGGGCAAATTTTTATTCTGAAAATAATTCTTACTGTTATTAAAATGTTTTGAGAAAACTACCAAAGCCACAATATTATTCCAAAAATTTCTATATGGAGGGAAGAATTTTGAAAAATAGAAATAGAAAATGGTTCTGAAATTAATAAAAGACCTAGTAAAAATTTAAAATTTTAATTCTGGCCAAATTTTATTTAGTAAAAACATGATTAAATTTTTGGGGTGTTACAGTGTTTCCATGAACTTAATACACTAGATGCATGCTCGAGAGCGGTCGATGTGTGGAATAATAGTAGTAGATGCAGAATCGTTTCGATCTACTCATCTCATACGTGATGCCTATGTATGATCATTGCCTTGGATATTGTCATAATTATTTGCTTTTCTATCAATTGCCCAACAATAATTTGTTTACCCACCATATGCTATTTTCTCGAGAGAAGCCTCTAGTGAAAACTATGGCCCCCGGGTCTATCTTTTATCATATATTAAAACTAAAAATACCTTGCTGTAATTTTATTTTATTTATTTTATTTTGTATTTTTGTCAGATCTATCTATCAAAACCTATACAATTTAATCTTGCTCGTAACCGTTGAGAGATTGACAACCCCTCTACGCGTTGGTTGCAAGTATTTGTTGTTTGAGTGCAGGTGTTGTTTACATAGTGTTGCTTGATTCTCCTACTAGATTGATAACCTTGATTTCATAACTGAGGTAAATACTTATCTCTACTACACTGCATCATCCTTTCCTCTTTGAGGAAATCCCAACGCAACTCACAAGTAGCAGGAAGAATTTCTGGCGCCATTATCGGGGAGGCATCATCAACATCTATCAAGTACCTATGAATAAAATTTCTTCTCCTTGCATTACTTTATTTGCCATTTACCTCTCGTTTTCATCTCCCCCACTTCTAAAAAGTTTTACAAAAATACAAAAAAAATATGTTTGCCTCTTGGTGTCTTTTGTGTGTTATCTTGCTCGCTCTCGTTATCATGTCTAAATCTGAAAAGGGTAGTGATGTTTCCGCCACTAGTGCGAACTCTTTGGACGATCCGTCCATACTTTTGAAACTTATGCAGAATAAAGAAAATGTTCATGAGGTTGCTAAAGAAAAATTTGCTGATTTTGTTAATGATGATCCTCATGAGGAAGAGACTACTATCATGCATACTAAAAAACTCCGTGTAGGTAGCGGTAATATTATTGGAAAAGGGGTTATCCAGGATTTCTTTACTTGTGCCGGTACGTTACCTATGCTAGTAGGGTCAATCCTTAATAAAACTTCTAGTCTTGTGGATGCAATATCTTTGCTTATAGTTGAACTTGACAGACAATTTGTTCACATGCATCCTTCCATACAAAGGATCCTTCTAGGATTCTCTAATATTCAAGATCCTTCCGTTAAGCGTGTTACCACTATATTTCTAGCTTATGAATTTGGGATATTATGAAAGAAGCACATGAAATATTTGCTCATTATAATATAAATTGTGGTTGTCCCCCTATAGAAGAGATCCTTTTTAATCAAGAAGAGATAAGGAGACTACAATCTTCGGATTATGCTGCTTATAGTGAAAATCTAAGGAAAAAGGTTCCCCCATCTATTTTGATTGATAAAATTTCTGAACAAAATGATAACTTTGCTATACAAAAAATGGACTAGGACATGTTCTTAAAGAAAGGCTTAGGGAGCATAATCACACGAACATTTATAATGAAGAGATAGTTATCACATATAAAGGGCAAAGGGAAGAACCTCCTCCTCCCAAACTTGATCTTATAGATCCGTACCCTATTAAATTTAGCCCTTTTGATTATTTTTGCTTGCCACAAAGGAAACTTACTACTGAAAGGAGGGAGTATGAGATGAGTATGGATGATCTCCCTCACTTTTACTACAACACTTGAAACTATTCATTATGCCTTTCTAGGGGCATAAAACAATAGCGCTTGTTGGGAGGCAACCCAATAGTTATCTTTTTTTTTGTTTATTTCATTTTTCTTGTGTTCACACAATTATGCTACTGTTATGATTGAGTTTTTTATGTTTTAATTAGTTTTTGTGCCAAGTAAAGCCTTTAGGATGGTTTGGGTGATAGTTGATTTGATTCTGTTAAAAAACAAAAACTTTTGCACCCAGTTCTGGAATTTTGTAAATTCACAAAAATGTGATTTTTCTCTAAATTTTTTACACATAATTGATATACAAATTCCCACATTGTCCTAATTTTTCAGAATTTTTGGAGTTACAGAAGTATGGTCAATGTTCAGATTACTACAGACTGTTCTATTTTTTACAGATTCTGTTTTCATTGCGTTGTGTGCTTATTTTGACGAATCTATGGATTGTATCGAGGGGCGTATAAGCCATGGTAAAGTTATAATACATTAGGTATAATGCAATAAAAAAATATGAATGGGTTTGCAACAGTACTTAAAGAGGTGATTTGCATTATTATACTATCGGATCTCACGAAGGTTTTGTTAAGTTTTGTGTGATTGAAGTTTTCAAGTTTTGGGTGACATCGCTGTGGATAAAGGAATAAGGAGTGGCAAGAGCCTAAGCTTGGGGATGCCCGAGGCACCCCAAGGTAATATTCAAGGACTCCCAAGCAACTAAGCTTGGGGATGCCTCAGAAGGCATCCCCTCTTTCTTCTAACGACCATCGGTAATTTTACTTGGAGCTATATTTTTATTCGTCACATATCATGAGTTTTGCTTGGAGCGTCATGAATGATATGAGTCTTTGCTTTGTTTGCTATTTAGTTTGTCACAATCATCCTTGCTGAACACACCTATTTGAGAGAGCCATATGTTATCATGATTAGTTAGAATTGCTCTATGTGCTTCACTTAAATTTTTTGAGCTAGGCAATTGCTCTATGCACTTCACTTAAATCTTTTAGAGCACGATGGTGATTAAAATTTTGAAGAAACACTTGAACTCTCATGCTTCACTTATATTATTTTGATAGTTGATATGATTATATTTTAAAGAAACAAACTCTCATGATTCACTTATATTATTTTGAGAGTTGATATGATTATGTTTTAAAGAAATGCACTCTCATGCTTCACTTATATTATTTTGTGAGTTGTTATATGAATTTTTTTAAAGAACATTTGTTCTCTTGTGCTTCACTTAAATCTTTTTGAGAGTTCATAATAGCAATGGTAATTTGCACGAGATATGAATTTGGTCCCAAAGTGATGAATATTCAAGAGGGATATAATAAAAACTTTCATAAAGATCATTGGATATTAAAAACTTGATTCCTTGCAATAGTTCTGCGATATGGAGATAGTAATATGTGAGTCATGTTGGTGAGTAATTATGCTTTAGTAAGAATATTGGTGTTAAGGTTTATGATTCCCCGTGCAAGCACAAAAATCAATAGTTATGCAACGAAGTTACATCCTACTTGTGGTGCATTATTCAGTGTTAGTTATGTTCAATGCATGTTTATGATCGTTTTTGTTTTTTGGTTGGTCGCTTCTCAATCTATTTGCTAGCCTTAATTTGTACTAAGCGGGATGCTGCTTGTGCATCCAACTCCTTAAGCCAAAGTTGTGCCAAATGAGTCCACCATACCTACCTATATGCGGTGTTTCCTTGTCGTTCTAAGTAAATTTGTATGTGCCAACTCTAATTTTCAAAATGAATTTCTATTTTGTGTGCGCGTACCGCTCATGAAGCGGCAGGGGGTGGCCAATATTTTCCATGCTAGGTATTTTATTCTCAAGATGAGTGTTTATTCACTTGTCATTGCACGAGAGTGTGGCACGTAATAGGGATGCCCAGTCCCGAAATGAAAAAAATTAATATGATATTAATAATAAATTCCTTGGATGTTGGTATGGAAGGCACCCGTGGATACGACTAGCCATGGATTGTGGAAGAATGGTGGAAAGGAAATAAACTTTAATTTCTGTTTGGGAACCGCCTATGATTTGTCTAGCATGGAAGATATTGGGAATTCTTGGTCATTTTCGTTGACAAGAAAAGCATGCCTCTCAAAATAATTTTATCTCTCAATTTAAGCTATGAGCTCTGGCACCTCTACCAATATCTGCTTCCCTTTGTGAAGGGCCTTTCTATTTACTTTTATGCATTTTTTATTTTAATTTTCAGTCTCCATATTCTCTTATAAAGCACCAACTAGGGAACACTATTGCCATACTTGTGCATTGGATGTAGCTAATATTTGAGTGTGTTTCATGAATGGATTGAGCATAATGGGCTTGGTATAGCTTTCTTTAGCGTTGATATTTTGAAAGACATAGTTGCTTGTTGATATGCTTGAGTATTGATGTTTTCATGTCAAATTATAGACTATTGCTTTGAATCATTCAAGTCCAAGTGTCCATGCTATAAATGAAAAGATTGTATGATCAATATGATAGGTAGCATTCCACATCAAAAATTCTATTTTTATCATTTACCTACTTGAGGACGAGCAGGAATTAAGCTTGGGGATGCTTGATACGTCTCCAACGTATCTATAATTTTTTATTGTTCCATGCTATTATAGTATCAATCTTGGATGTTTTATATACAATTACAAGCAACTTTATATCATTTTTTGGGACTAACCTGCTAACTTAGTGCCCAGTGCCAGTTGTTGTTTTTTGCTTGTTTTTGACTTTGCACAATATCAGTACAAAACGAAGTCCAAATGCCACGAAACTTTTTGGAGATTTTTTTTCTGGTAATAAGAGACCCTGGAAGCTTCGGAAGGAACGAGAAGACGAAGGAGTGGCCCACTAGGCACCAGGGCGGGCCAGGGGCCTGGGGCGCGACCTGGTGGGTAGTGGGGCCCACAAGCCTCCGTTTGGCCTAACTCCGCCTCTATAAATTCACAAAAATCATAAAACCTACCAGGGAGTCCACGAAATACTTTTTCCGCCGCCGCAAGCATCTGTTCTCGAGAGATCCCATTTAGGGACCCTTTCTGGCACTCTGCCGAAGGGTGAATCAATCACGGAGGGGTTCTTCATCATCCTTGCTGCCCCTCCGATGATGCGCGACTAGTTTACCACACACCTACGGGTCCATAGTTAATAGCTAGATGGCTTCTTCTCTCTCGATGGTCTTCAATACAATGTTCTCCTTGATGTTCTTAAAGTTCTATCCGATGTAAAAAAATTGCGGTGTGTTTGTTGGGATCCGATGAATTGTGAGTTTATGATCAGATCTATCTATGAATATTATTTGAGTTTTCTCTGAACTCTTTTATGCATGATTAATATAGCCTCGTATTTCTTCTCCGATTTATTGGTTTGTTTTGGCTAACTAGATTGTTTTTTCTTGCCATGGGAAGAGGTGCTTTGTAATGGGTTCGATCTTGCGGTGCTCAATCCCAGTGACAGAAGGGGACATGACACGTATGTATCGTTGCTATTAAGGGTACAAAGATGGGGTTTATTCATACGTGAGTTTATCTTGTCTACATCATGTCATCTTGCTTAAAGCATTACTCTGTTTTTTCATGAACTTAATACACTAGATGCATGCTGGATAGCGGTCGATGTGTGGAGTAATAGTAGTAGATGCAGAATCATTTCTATCTACTAATCTCGGACATGATACCTATGTATGATCATTGCCTTGGATATCGTCATAATTATTTTCTTTTCTATCAATTGCCCAACAGTAATTTGTTTACCCACCGTATGCTATTTTCTCGAGAGAAGCCTCTAGTGAAAACTATGGCCCCCGGGTCTATCTTTTATCATATATTAAAACTAAAAATACCTTGCTGCAATTTTCTTTGATTTATTTTATTTTGTATTATTGTCAGATCTATCTATCAAAACCTATACAATTAAATCATGCTCGTAACCGTTGAGGGATTAACAACCCCTCTACGCGTTGGGTTGCAAGTATTTGTTGTTTGTGTCCAGGTGATGTTTACATAGTGTTGCTTGGTTCTCCTACTGGATTGATAACCTTGGTTTCATAACTGAGGGAAATACTTATCTCTACTATACTGCATCATCCTCTCCTCTTCGAGGAAATCCCAACGCAGCTCACAAGTAGCACATCCCGTCATTGGGACGGGGAGCAGGAGCTCGGGGTGGTGCGGCTCGAAGAGGCTGCCTCGGTAGTGGAGGCAGATGAGGTGCAGCATAGGACGTGTAACGCCCGGATAATTGAGCTACAGTAATCCCATCTAATGATGCCATGTCACTGATGTCTACTACGCAACCTTCTTCTTGTAGACTCGTGTTGGGCCTCCAAGCGTAGAGTTTTGTAGGACAGTAGCAAATTTCCCTCAAGTGGATGACCTAAGGTTTATCAATCCGTGGGAGGCGTAGGATGAAGATGGTCTCTCTCAAACAACCTTGCAACCAAATAACAAAGAGTCTCTTGTGTCCCCAACACACCCAATACAATGGTAAATTGTATAGGTGCACTAGTTCGGCGAAGAGATGGTGATACAAGTGCAATATGGATGGTAGATATAGGTTTTTGTAATCTGAAAATATAAAAACAGCAAGGTAGCAAGTAACAAAAGTGAGCGAAAACGGTATTGCAATGCTTGAAAACAAGGCCTAGGGTTCATACTTTCACTAGTGCAAGTTCTCTCAACAATGATAACATAATTAGATCATATAACAATCCCTCAACGTGCAACAAAGAGTCACTCCAAAGTCACTAATAGCGAAGCACAAACGAAGAGATTGTTGTAGGGTACGAAACCACCTTAAAGTTATTCTTTCTGATCGATCTATTAGGCTATTCCTATAAGTGTCACAAACAGCCCTAGAGTTCGTACTAAAATAACACCTTAAGACACACATCAACCAAAACCCTAATGTCACCTAGATACTCCAATGTCACCACAAGTATCCACGGGTTTGATTATACGATATGCATCACACAATCTCAAATTCATCTATTCAAACCAACACAAAGAACTTCAAAGAGTGCCCCAAAGTTTCTACCGGAGAGTCAAGACGAAAACGTGTACCAACCCCTATGCATAAGTTCACAAGGTCACAGAACCCGCAAGTGATCACCAAAACATACATCAAGTGGATCACGTGAATATCCCATTGTCACCACAGATAAGCACATGCAAGCCATACATCAAGTGTTCTCAAATCCTTAAAGACTCAATCCGATAAGATAACTTCAAAGGGAAAACTCAATCCATTACAAGAAGGTAGAGGGGGAGAAACATCATAAGATCCAACTATAATAGCAAAGCTCGTGGTATATCAAGATCGTGCCAAATCAAGAACATGAGAGAGAGAGATCAAACACATAGCTACTGGTACATACCCTCAGCCCCGAGGGTGAACTACTCCCTCCTCGTCATGGAGAGCACCGGGATGATGAAGATGGCCACCGGTGATGGATTCCCCCTCCGGCAGGGTGCCGGAACAGGGTCCCGATTGGTTTTTGGTGGCTACAGAGGCTTGCAGCGGCGGAACTCCCGATCTAGGTTTTGTTCTGGGGTTTTTGGGATTTATAAGAGGTGTTGGCGTCGGGGACAAGTGGACTCCGTTTGATATTCCTTTTCTGCGAAACTCAAAAACAAGGAAAAAACAGAAACTGGCACTGGGCTCTAAGTTAATAGGTTAGTCCCAAAAATCATATAAAATAGCATATAAATGCATATAAAACATCCAAAACAGATAATATAATAGCATGGAACAATCAAAAATTATAGATACGTTGGAGACGTATCAAGCATCCCCAAGCTTAATTCCTGCTCGTCCTCGAGTAGGTAAATGATAAAAACAGAATTTTTGATGTGGAATGCTACCTAACATATTTATCCATGTAATTTTCTTTATTGTGGCATGAATGTCCAGATCCATAAGATTCAAAACAAAAGTTTAATATTGACATAAAAACGATAATACTTCAAGCATACTAATAAAGCAATCATGTCTTCTCAAAATAACATGGCCAAAGAAAATTATCCCTACAAAATCATATAGTCTAGCTATGCTCCATCTTCATCACACAAAATATTCAAATCATGCACAACCCTGATGATAAGCCAAGCAATTGTTTCATACTTTTGACGTTCTCAAACTTTTTCAACTTTCACGCAATACATGAGCGTGAGCCATGGACATAGCACTATAGGTGGAATAGAAGGTGGTTGTGGAGAAGACAAAAAAGAGGGAGATAGTCTCACATCAACTAGGCATATCAACGGACCATGGAGATGCCCATCAATAGATAACAATGCGAGTGAGTAGGGATTTCCATGCAACGGATGCACTAGAGCTATAAGTTTATGAAAGCTCAAAAAGAAAACTAAGTGGGTGTGCATCCAACTTGCTTGCTCATGAAGACCTAGGGCAATTTGAGGAAGCCCATCGTTGGAATATACAAGCCAAGTTCTATAATGAAAAATTCCCACTAGTATATGAAAGTGACAACATAGGAGACTCTTTATCATGAAGATCATGGTGCTACTTTGAAGCACAAGTATGGAAAAAGGATAGTAACATTGCCCCTTCTCTCTTTTTCTCTCATTTTTCTCATTTTTCTCTTTTTTTCTTTCTTTTTTTTTCTCTTTTTTTCTTTTTCTTTCTTTCTTTCTCCTTTTCCTTTTTTCTTTCCTTTTTTTTCTTTTATTTCCTCACATGGGACAATGCTCTAATAATGAAAATCATCATACTTCTATTTACTTACAACTCAAAAATTACAACTCGATACTAGAACAAAATATGACTCTATATGAATGTCTCTGGCGGTGTACCGGGATGTGCAATGACTCAAGAGTGACATGTATAAAAAAATGATGAAAGGTGGCTTTGCCACAAATACGATGTCAACTACATGATCATGCAAAGCAATATGACAATGATGATGCGTGTCATAATAAACGGAACGGTGGAAAGTTGCATGGCAATATATCTCGGAATGGCTATGGAAATGCCATAATAGGTAGTTATGGTGGCTGTTTTGAGGAAGGTATATGGTGGGTTTATGGTACCGGCGAAAATTGCGTGGCACTAGAGAGGCTAGCAATGGTGGAAGGGTGAGAGTGCGTATAATCCATGGACTCAACATTAGTCATAAAGAACTCACATACTTATTGCCAAAATCTATTAGTCATCAAAACAAAGTACTACGCGCATGCTCCTAGGGGGATAGATTGGTAGGAAAAGACCATCGCTCATCCCCGACCACCACTCATAAGGAAGACAATCAAAAAATATCTCATGCTCCAACTTCGTTACATAACGGTTCACCATACGTGCATGCTACGGGACTCACAAACCTTAACACAAATATTTCTCAAATTCACAACTACTCACTAGCATGACTCTAATATCATGATCTTCATATCTCAAAACAATCATAAGGAATCAAACTTCTCATAGTATTCAATGCTCTTTATATGAAAGTTTTTATTATATCCCTCTTGGATGCTTATCATATTAGTACTAAATTTATAACCAAAGCAAATTACCATGCTGTTTTAAAGACTTTCAAAATAATATAAGTGAAGCATGCGAGTTCATTAATTTCTACAAAATAAAACTACCGTCGTGCTCTAAAAAGATATAAGTGAAGCACTAGAGCAAATGACAAACTACTCCAAAAGATATAAGAGAAGATCAATGAGTAGTCGAATAATTATGTAACTATGTGAAGACTCTCTAACATTTAAATATTTCAGATCTTGGGATATTATTCAAACATCAAGCAAAACAAAATAAGATAAAATGACGCTCCAAGCAAAACACATATCATGTGGTGAATAAAAATATAGCTCCAAGTAAGGTTATCGATGAACGAAGACGAAAGAGGGGATGCCATCCGGGGAATCCCCAAGCTTAGGCTCTTGGTTGTTCTTGAATATTACATTGGGGTGCCTTGGGCATCCCCAAGCTTAGGCTCTTGCCACTCTTTATTTCGTAGTCCATCAAAACTATAATAGCAAAGCTCGCGGTACATCAAGATCGTGCCAAATCAAGAACACGAGAGAGAGAGATCAAACACATAGCTACTGGTACATACCCTCAGCCCCGAGGGTGAACTACTCCCTCCTCATCATGGAGAGCGCCGGGATGATAAAGATGGCCACCGGTGATGGATTCCCCCTCCTGCACGGTGCCAGAACAGGGTCCCGATTGGTTTTTGGTGGCTACAGAGGCTTGCGGCGGCGGAACTCCCAATCTAGGTTTTGTTCTGGGGTTTTTGGGATTTATAAGAGGTGTTGGCGTCGGGGACAAGTCAAGGGGGCCCACGAGGCGACGACAAGGACGGGGGGCGCGCCCTAGGGGGCGCCCTCCACCCTTGTGGTGGCCTCGGGACTCCTCTCCGATATCTTTTCGTTCCAGTATTTTTCATATTTTCCAAAAATATCCTTCGTAAATTTTCAGGCCAATTGGACTTCGTTTGATATTCCTTTTCTGTGAAACTCAAAAACAAGGAAAAAACAGAAACTGGCACTGGGCTCTAAGTTAATAGGTTAGTCCCAAAAATCATATAAAATAGCATATAAATGCATATAAAACATCCAAAACAGATAATATAATAGCATGGAACAATCAAAAATTATAGATACGTTAGAGACGTATCAGTCACCACTCTTACTGTTGCTAGTCCCACGTTGATTCAAAACCAATTCAAAATTCAAATTCAAAATAAAGTCAAAAAATAAAAGTTTTCAAATATTAAAACTAAAATGTTCTAAATGTGTCAAATAATTCATAAGTAATTATAGTGGAGAAACCAAATTTTGATAAAATGTTTAACTGCTTAAAATTAAATAAAACAGTACCAAAAACAATTAATTAAATGCCTTTTGTATTTTATAAAATACTAAACTATTTTATTTTTGGGTAAAACTTTTTGTGGCAGTGGGTGATGTTGTCACACTAATTTAAGAATTTACTTTGTGGTTTATAAAACAAAAATTAAATAAATAGTAAAAGAAAAAGAAAAAGAAACAGAAGAAAAAAAGAAACGAGAACAACTGCTACTGCTGCACAGGGCCCTAGTGGCCACAGTGCAGCCCAGCCCACCAGCACTCCTCATTTCCTTCCCCTGTTCATCCTGGGCGCCGTGGACGCCCGAGCGTCGTCCATGGCGTGGATGCCTTGCACGTGGGCCATCCCGCAGCCTCCCCGACATTGTCGACGCCTACTAGACCGCTCCCGCAAGCTCCCGTACGAAACCCTAGCCCTACTCGCCCCCATTCCCCTCTCCCTCTCTGTTTTGCTCTCGCCCGACCTCTGCCGTGGCCGCGGCGTCGACATTCCCGCGGCCAACCGCCTCTTCTCGCCGTCTCTGCATGTCCGGGAGCTTCGAGGGGGTTGACTTCATCAACTACCCCGGATCGGAGCTGGGGGGCCTCCGCCACGACGCCCATAACCGTCTTCTTCACCCACGACCGATAACCGTCGCCGCTCGATTAGCCGGCAACAGAACCTTCCCGACTCCTCCGACCATTTCTTCGAGCTCGATGTGAGTGCTACCCCTTTTCCCCTCTCTTTCCAGCCTCGCGCGCCCTGCCTAACTAGCTTCCCTGCGCGTCCGAGCTCCGCCGCCCGCCATGGCCGATGAATACGTCGATGCCGTGCTCCCGTGTTCCTCCTGTGGTTGCGCGCTTACTCCAGGGACTACGTAGATGCCGCCTAGCCCCTCACCTTGCGCGTTCTCGAGCTGTAGAGCTGCCCTGACCGGGCGTCCGTCACTGCCGCCGCTGGCCGTCGTCGTTGCTGACGACTCCGGCCGCCCCCTGCTCAACTGACCGCACCGGTAGATGCGCCGCATCGCCCGCGTCTCATAGCCGCTCGCGGCCGACTGAATGGTCACCAGAGTGGGCCGCTCCATGCACGCCGCCCCGCTCCGCTGCTCGACGGAGCACCGCTGCCGGCACCGCTAACGTGTCCAGTCTAATTAGGTGCTAATGACACCATTTGACTTAACCTAGTGAGACTGATAGTCGGGCCCCACCGTTGAGTAAATTCGGTTTATTTTTCTATTAGGATTAGTCTAATTCCCATGGCCCCACGCGTCAGTGTCGGTGCAACAAACCCTGGGTCTGTTGCCCTGACTGTGCACAGGCACGAGAACAAGATTACAACACCAAGGCCGTGTCAAGACACAAGAGACCAAGATCTTCGAAGAACCAGCAGGCAGATTAAGAAGGCCAAGACCAAGACAGAGAAGCGAGACACCACCAGGAGAAAAGCCTCCCTTGCTGGGCAGGCGGACCAGGCAAGGACAAGGGCTCCCCCGGAAGAAAGCATTCAAGACGTCCCGGCAGGGCCTGCCGGGACTCACGAGGGCAAAGACACCTCACCAAGCCATCTCACCACGACCCACGTCGTTGATCGATGCGGTGTCAAGCCGCAAAGTGACTAAGTGGCAGCCATTCGCCACATGGTGGCCTCTTTCTATAGGAAATACCTACAGATGACACCCGTCCTGCGGCGTGTCAATCAAGCAGGCATGGAGCTGGCTAGACGAGCCCGGCATGGCTTGCCGGGCAAGCAACGATGTGACGTTGAGCGCTGCATTTAATGCACTCTGTCAGCCTGCAGAATTAGGTATGATAGCACTGTTTGCTATCTTATCAGTGCATAATGACTATTTTGCCACTGTGGTGACCCCTTAACCTATAGAAGGAGGCCCATGGCAACCGTAGCAAGGGTTGGAAAGTTGAACACCCCCACGCTCGTACGCGCGTAGTCACTGCCTCCCCAGGGAGAGCCTGCCGGGCAAGTGTACTGCGCTCCACCACCACTTTTCCACCATCAATCCACAAAAGCAGGAGTAGGGTTTTATGCCTCACGGCGGCCCGAACCTGGGTAAAATTGCCCGTGTGATCTTTGTCGTGCTGCCCCATGTTCTTCTGCTCTTTATGCAACGCGACATCCCCCCTGTCGAACCAGCAAGGGGCCCCTTGGCCCATAGGTGGTCGTGGTTTCCCGTGACATCTTTGGCGCACCAGGTAGGGGGATCACTTGCGCGAACCTGAAAGCGTGTGACCGTCGGCAATGGTGCCCAAGAAGAAGCCCGGTGCTGCTGCTCACCCATCCACCTCGAAGGCGCCGCCGCCCACAGCCACCAATGTTGCGGGGGACACGGAGGCGCACGAGAGTGTGGACGCCACTGGGGCTGTGGTCGGGGCAGGCGGCACCGTCACCACTTCCCCTGCGATCGAAGCAGGAGCAGGAGACGCCGGAGGAGAGCAACATCAGCAACACCCTGATGTCCACGCTCCGCGAGGTACGGGTGAAGGGGCTACTCCATCCACACTCCTTCCCCTCGCCGACGGGCACAGCCACAGCAATGGCGCTCGGTCCGGGGTGAATCGCCGCCGTCCGGCCGCCCCCACCACAGGGGCGGCCGCAGCGCGTGCACCTCCCCTGAGACGAGTCAACCAGGCTGTTGCGCCTAGTGGAGTTGCTGACCCTCAAGCGCCATCACCACGCCACCATGTCATCCAGGTGGCCGCCTCGCAATAGCGGGGACGTGATACGGTCGCTGCTGGCCCCGTCAGGAGCCGAGCGACGGCGTGATCTGCGTCATCATCGCCCATACCAAGTACCGCTACGGAGGCCATGGCGTGGGCTCAACTACTGCTGAGGTTTCCGCCAGCGGCCGAGCAGATGGATGAATGGCGTGCCACCATCTAGAGCCTGCTTGGCTTCGACGAGGCTGGGGGCTCGCAGCGAGCTGGCCTGCCACGGCCTCCCCAAGCGACGACAACGGCCCGTGCTGCTGGTCGTACGGAAGGGGCCACCCACATGGTACAATCCCCGCCACGGCAGCCAGCGCGGGCGCAGCGGAATCAAGAACCTAATGGCGTCTCGACGGCCTCTTCTGACCCTCGAGCGTGTCCAGGCCGGCAATGTGCCCCGGAGGACAGGCGGGGGGGGAGGGAGACGCGTGCGTTGTCGTTGAGCAACGTAGCTACGCCCACCGCCGGGCCAATGGGTGTGACGGTCCCGACGTCGATGAGCCTGCACTCGATACTGGCGGATACCTACCTTTCGAGGTTGGGTGCCCTGCCTTTACTCATGAGCCGCGGCAAGTCCGTTGGCCGTCCGTCCGCACGTTTAGGCCAGAGATACCCGAGAAGTACGATGGGAGGCTGAACCCGGCAGAGTTTCTGAGCATCTACACCATCGTTGTTCAAGCTGCCGGGGGAAGAGATGAGAAGGTATTCGCCAACTACTTCCCTTTGGCTCTCAAGTACAATGTGAGGTCTTGGCAGATGCACCTGCCAGAGAACTCCATTTCGTCATGGGCTGATTTGTGCCATGAGTTCATTGGCGCCTTCACTGGCGGCCATCAAGAACCAGGTCGGCCCAGCGATCTGCAGCTTCTTCAGCAGAAAGAGGGAGAGACTCTCCGAAAGTATTTGCAGAGATTTAGCAGAGTCCACAGAAACATCCCAAATATCCATCCAGCAGCTGTGATAGCTGCCTTCCAGTCCAATGTCTGCAACCGGAAGATTCGTTCCAAGATGAATGTACGGTTGCCCAAGACTGTGAAGGAACTTTACACCTTGGTGGATAAGTGTGCTCGGATGGAGGAGGGAAGAAAATTGCCCGGAGAGGAGGATTGCATTAATGTTGATTCAGAGGATGATGATGAGTCCACCAGTCAGAAGAAGAGCAAGAAGCACAATAAGATGCGCAAGGATAAGACGGTAATGTCTGTTGAAGGGTCGGGTATCCCTAGTACCGGCAAGAAGGTTAAGGCCGAAACCCCCGGCAAGGAAGCTGTCGTGTGCTCTGACTGCCGGGAGGCCGCGGCCGCCGAAAAGGCCAGGAAAGGTGATGGGCCGTACTGCAAGATCCATCGGACCAAGGGCCACGACCTTCAAGAGTGTTATCAGGTTGAGCAGCTTGTCAAGAGACAGAAAGCAGAATATGAGAAGCGTGACAAGGAAAAGGGACAGAATGTTGCTGGCGGTAAGGGTCGTGGCGGTGAAGTAAATCGCCCCGGCAGACCTCTTCGGAACAAAGGGAAACCCGCCAGGGATCGAGAGAAGGAAGCCTGCGGTGATGGGAGTGATGAAGGGGATGAAGAGGAAACCAGTGAGCAGGAGTTCCAAAAGGCCACTGACGCCCTGTGCATTGATGGGGGTGCATCCCTACACGCCTCTCACCGCCAACTCAAGCGGTGGGCACGTGAGGTTAATGTCGTGGAACCAGCGCCAGGGGCCCGGAAACCACTCACATGGTCACGCACGCCCATCATTTTTTACGAAGAGGATCATCCTGACCGCACCACCACGGTAGGATGTTTGCCGTTGTTGGTCTCTCCAACAATTCGCAACCTCAAGGTCACGAAGATGTTGGTGGACGGCGGGGCCGGGTTGAATCTGATTTCCCCAAAGGTTATCAGCAAGCTTCAGATAGCAGAGGATGAGTTAAAAGTCACCGGCATGTTTCAAGGAGTTAATCCCGGCAGGAGTCATCCTAAGGGAAAGATCACGTTGCCTGTGACGTTTGGGGGAGAGCTGAACTACCGAACTGAAAAGATTGTGTTTGATGTGGTTAACCTCCCCTTGCCGTACAATCGAATTCTTGGACAACCAGCCCTGGCTAAGTTCATGGCGGCATCCCACTATGCCTACAACGTCTTGAAGATGCCAGGGCCAGTTGGAGTCATTTCCGTCCCATCAGATGAGAAATACGCAATCATTTGTGTGGACAAGATGTACCAGGACGCAGTCGCGGCAGAGGCAGCAGCAGCGGCAGTTCCCGCCAAGGAGAATAGAGGGAAGAAGAAGGATAGTAAGGGCTCCGACAAGGAATTCGGGAAGCGCGCCTCTTCGGAGTGCGCTGCGCCTGTTGATGACTTGCTGGAGAGTTCCAACAGCAAGAGATCCAAGGTTGCTGCTCCACAAGTGAAGAAGGTCCCGGCAGGGCTGGCTGGCGTTGATAGTACTTTCACCATCAGTGCCACCCTCGATGACAAATAGGAAAGCGCGCTTGTTGCCTTCCTGCGGGCGAATATCGATGTGTTTTCCTGGCAACCATCTGATATCCCCAGTGTTCCCAGGGAGGTAATCAAGCACCACCTTGCTGTCTGCCCACATGCCCGACCTGTCAAGCAGAAAGTCCGAAAGCAGGCCTTGGAGAGGCAGCAGTTCATTACAGAGGAGATCAAGAAACTTGAGGCAGCTTGTTTGGTCAGAGGAGTGCTGCATCCAATGTGGTTAGCAAATCCAGTGGTTGTCCGGAAGGCCAATGGGAAATGGAGACTTTGCATAGACTTCACAGATCCCAACAAGGCTTGCCAGAAAGACCCATTTCCCTTGCCGCGCATCGACCAGATCGTGGACTCCACTTCAGGCTATGATTTGCTCTCCTTTTTTGATGCATATGCTGGGTATCATCAAATCTTCATGTCTAAGGAAGACGAAGAGAAGACCTCGTTCATCACCCCGTGTGGTACGTACTGTTTTATCCGCATGCCTTTCGGATTAAAGAGTGCCGGGTCTACTTTTGCAAGGGCAGTCTAGATTGGTTTTGGGCCACAGCTGCACAGAAACATTGAGGCTTATATGGATGATATTGTGGTCAAAACCAAGGACAGATCAACCCTTATCCAGGATTTGGAGGAGACATTTGCCAATTTGCGCAAGATCAACTTGAAGCTCAACCCAGAGAAGTGTGTATTTAGTGTTCCCTCCGGCAAGCTGCTCGGGTACTTTGTATCCCATCGGGGGATCGAAGCCAACCCCGATAAGATCCAAGCCATCAAACAGATCTAAGCACCAAAGACGGTTAAAGATGTAAGGCGTCTGACAGGGTGCGTTGCCATGCTAAGCAGATTCATTTCCAAGTCTGCCGAGCGTGCCTTGCCGTTCTTCAAAATCTTGAAGAAGGCAGGACCCATGAAGTGGACTCCAGAAGCAGATGCGGCTTTGCAAGAGTTGAAGGCCTACCTATCTTCTGTGCCCACCTTGGTTGCTCCCAAACCGCAAGAGCCGTTGCTGTTATACTTGGCAGCAACCAATCAAGTGTTTAGTGCAGCCTTGGTGGCGCAGCAGGAAGTGGATGAAATAGAGAGTGAGCAAAGACCGGCAGAGTCAGATAGGGATCAGGACAGAGATAAGCACGGCAGCGAAGACAACCCCAAGGACACGGCAAGGAAGAAAGTGGTGCAGCGCCCAGTGTACTTCATCAGTTCCCTGCTACTGGGGGCTAGATCGAGGTACTCTGGCGTGCAAAAGTTGATCTTTGGCCTCATCATGGCCTCAAGGAAACTGCGCCACTACTTCCAAGCCCATGAGATCATGGTTGTCACTCGCTTCCCGTTGCAAAGGATACTCCGGAACCCTGAGGCTACTGGCAGAATAGTGGCGTGGGCTTTGGAGTTATCCAGTTTTGGTTTAAAGTTTGAGAGCACATCAACAATCCAGAGCAGGGCATTGGCAGAGTTTATTGCAGAATGGACGCCAACCCCTGACGAGGAAGTGCCAGAAATAGTTATCCCGGCAAGGAGGTGCCCCAAAATGGATCATGTATTTTTATGGTGCTTTTTCCCTACAAGGTGCAGGGGCTGGCGTGCTTCTCGTCGCTCCCTCCGGGGAACACTTGAAGTACGTCGTCCAGATGCATTTTTCCCGGGAAGAGGCAACCAACAATACAGCAGAGTATGAAGGGCTCCTTGCTGGGCTCAGGATTGCCGCAGAATTGGGAATCAAGAAGCTGATCATTTGAGGAGACTCACAGCTTGTGGTGAGACAAGTCAACAAGGATTACCAAAGTCCATTAATGGAGGCATACGTTGAGGAAGTAAGAAGATTGGAGGAGCGCTTTGACGGGTTGCAAACAGAGCACATACCTCATGCGGAAAACAGCATAGCTGATCACCTGTCAAAGTGTGCTGCCCAAAAGCTTCCTGTGGAACCAGGAACTTTTGTTCTCCATCTTACTTAGCCCTCCGTATCCCCAGCAACAATGGCCCGGAAAAGGAGAAAGCTGGACTCCGGTAAGCCTCTCCCGGTAGAGCTATCCGCCCCTGGCAGGGACCCTGCCGGAAACAACTCCTCACAACCTGCCGGACCGCACCCTCCAGCCGGACCTATGGTCCTTGTGAACGAGGAATGTGCCCCCGCAGTTGAGGAGGTGCCGCTAGTCCTTGTTGCCGAGCCCCAGTCTCCAACTTGGGCAAGGCACATAGTCCACTTTCTCCAAACCGGAGAACTCCCCAATGACCAAGATTAGGCTGAAAGAGTAGCCCGGAGGGCCAGTATGTACCAGTTTGTCGATGACACTCTGTACAGAAGGAGGCCCAACGGTGTGAAATTGAAGTGCATCTGCCGGGAAGAAGGGAAGGAACTGCTGGCTGAGATACACAAAGGCATGTGCGGCTCCCACATTGGATCAAGGGCGTTGGTTGAGAAAGCATTCCGGCAAGGATTCTATTGGCCCACAGCCCTCCAAGATGCGGTTGAGCTAGTCACCAAATGTGAAGCCTGTCAGTTCCATTCCAAGAAAATCCACCTGCCTGCCCAAGCTCTTCAGACAATCCCTTTATCATGGCCATTTTTGGTCTGGGGGCTCGATATCCTCGGCCCTTTCCCCCGAGTGATCGGGGGCTTTGAATTCTTGTTCGTTGCTATCGACAAGTTTACAAAGTGGCCAGAAGTTGCTACCGTGAGAAAGGTGACTGCTCAATCAGCTATCAAGTTCTTGAAAGATTTGGTGTGTCGTTTTGGAATCCCGGCAAGGATCATTACCGACAACGGCACCCAATTCACGAGTCGTGCCTTCATGCAATATGTTCATGCCCTCGGAAGCAAGATCTTGTTTGCTTTTGTCGCACATCCCAGAAGCAATGGGCAAGCTGAGAGGGCGAACGTTGAAGTGCTGCGGGGACTCAAAACAAGAACCTTTGATACGCTGCAGAAGCACGTCAGGCGGTGGATCGATGAGCTGCCGATAGTTCTATGGTCCCTCAGAACGACACCAAATCGAGCTACCGGGCAGACTCCTTTTTCTCTGGTCTATGGGGCGGAAGCAGTTATCCCACGGAACTCGTTTACGGGTCGCCTCGAGTGCTTGCCTACAACGAAGTAGCGCAAGTTCAGCACCGGCATGACGACGTTGTGCTACTCGAGGAGAACCATCTCCGGGCTGCTATGCGTGCTGCACGCTATCAGCAAGCCCGGTGTCGCTATCATAGCCGCAGGGTTCATGCCTGGTGTTTTGAGGAAGGCGACCTTGTCCTTAGGCGCGTTCAATCCGCCAAGGGTACAAACAAGTTGACGCCAAAGTGGGAAGGCCCTTACCGGGTAGTACGAGTCACCAGACTTGGCGCAGTCCATCTGGAGACCGAAGATGGCATTCAATTGCAAAACTCATGGAATATTGAGCATCTCCGCAAGTTCTACCCGTAAGGCGCGGCTGTCGGGCCCTGCCCGGCAGCCACCCTTTTGTACAGGCCTTGCCTCAGTTGCATGTAACCCCTTGTACAAAGCCAGGCGATGACCCTGAGCACCAGAGAAATAAACGAAGCGCTGGGGGGCCCCCGACCAAGTTGCATGCATGCATAAGCATTCCAAGAGCATTTGCATATGCATATAGATAGGATCGCATCCATTTGCATATGCATATAGATAGGATCGCATCCTGCATCATTCTCATCTACATAAAGCTGCAGGTTCCTGCCGAGAACTCAATTTCTGCAAGAAGATGGGGAGATGAACCAACGCTGCGGTCCCCGGTGGACCAAACAGATAAGTTCTACCTCTTGTCCATAAGTGTTCTGTAAGCTAAAACTTGTGCATAAGAAAACCCCGCCACTCTTCGAAACTTAGTTGCTCCCATCCCTGGCTCGAACGTTGCTTCAGCCTGGATGGTCGTAGTGGCCTTTGATGAAAAGAAGTTGGCGGGGGGCTGGTCCCTCTATTCCTTGCCGGTAGGCTCAGTTCCCCGGCAACGAAGAAAGGGTACCGGCAGGATAGCCTGCCGGGGAAAACTCGTTTATTTAAAATAAAGAGGCATTTCACCTCTGCGTGGACATATACATGCATGAGTTCCCGGCAAGGTTCATCTTTTTCATTAATATGCTGGTCATACAAGTACAAACCTTACAGAACATAGACATGGACTCGAGAGATTACATTATTTGAACTAAAATTTGGCAAGTGCCGGCAAGTTTAAGATTAAAAAAAGATAAGTGCCCCGTGATGCCCTTTCTTGTCCCTCTCCTCCTAGGCACATCAGTTGAAGGCAAGAAGGGCAAAAGGAGTGCCTGGGCAGAAGCCCGGCCCGTTCCCATCGGGCTCCAGGAGAGGTAGCCTGATGGGGAGGGGGGAGCACCGGGGAACGCATCGATGGAGAGCACGACGGAGGCGACCCGCCAACCACCACCACCAAGGCCAGCAGGACACGACAGGGCTAATGGAGCTGCAGTCCGAGAGGAAGCCTACCGAGATCCAGCTGGAAGACTGCTGGAGGAAGCCGGGCGGCACCATCCCCACCCCTGCATCCAATTCCCCGGCAAATCACCTTGCCGGGAAGTAGAGGCAGATGCAGATGATGGTGCTGCCGCCTGATGAAGATGGTGCGGGCGACGCTCAGCCGGGGCCAGAGTCGTCGCCCTCCCGCGCGCTACCGTCGTCATCACCGTCACTGTCCTCCTCGTCGCTTTCACTCAAGGAGGAGCTTTCATCGTCGGTTGAGCTCTCCGCGCAGCACCCTAAGCGAGCTCCTGAGCGCCCGAAGATCTTGATGGAGAGCAGGCCGCTCTCCATTAATTTGAACTGGAGAACGTGCCCTTCCGAGAAACCGTGGGCACGAGCAAAGGTCTTCCAACCACGACGGAGGTACATCACATGAGGAGTAGGGAAGTCGACATCAACCCACATGCCACCGTTCCCGCAGCCCCTCATGTGCAACCCCAGAGCGCGTGGCTGTTCGAGCTCCATTTCCCGTGCAAATGGAGTAGGGAGGCGAAGATGGCCACATGGGGGTTTGTACAGCCTGATGATGAACTCTCGAGGCTGATCCCCGACATGGCCGTCCATTGGAGGGAGGAACGCTTGCGGGGGCGCGGCTAAGGCATCACCCCGTCCCCCTCTTCCTCGAGCACCACGGCGACCTCGGCCTCGCCCCCTCCCTCCTCCTCTCGCGGTGGGCTCCTCTATCACGGGATCATGAGGAGGAGGGATGCGTTGTCGAGTAGAAGCCCTCGTCGCCGCCGCTGGAGTGCCGCCGCGCCCTCGTCCTCTCACCATGGCGAGAGGAAGAAGATTGCAAGAAGGGAGAAAAGGCGTGAGTGAAAATGCACTGCTCTTCCCTCCTTTTTATAGAAGGACGGAGTAGGGGGCTAGCCTTTTGCGCAGGAAACGGCCGCCCCATTCCCCCAATGCGGCCTCCCTGCACCTTCTGCGGCCCAAAGAATCAAGGCCAACCCTCTGCACCAACCATCGACGCCTGGTTCTCAACCGTGGCACTCGTCCCCGCGCTCTCCGCATCCACCACCTACCATGACCAATGCATGCGGAACACGTGGCAGGTGCGTGCGAGGCAGGGAGCAAGTGGGATGGCAGCTTCCGCCCCATGATCGTGGGGCGTGGGCAATCCACGGGCCACAGTCCAAGTTTTCCACAGCATTATGCACGAAGAGCGGGAAAACCGAAAACTGTCCTAGAGTCGAGATTAATGAAGAAGCAAAGAAGACTCCAAGTGACCAGCCTCTTCAGCGCCCCTGCCTGTGCACTTATTAGGACCTACCCCGACGACACCCGGCAGCGCGATCAGGGCAGGCCCAGGGGCTTCTGTCGGTGCAACAAACCCTGGGTCTGTTGCCCTGACTGTGCACAGACACGAGAACAAGATTACAACACCAAGGCCGTGTCAAGATACAAGAGACCAAGATTTTCGAAGAACCAGCAGGCAGATTAAGAAGGCCAAGACCAAGACAGAGAAGCGAGACACCACCAGGAGAAAAGCCTCCCTTGCCGGGCAGGCGGACCTGGCAAGGACAAGGGCTCCCCTGAAAGAAAGCATTCAAGACGTCCCGGCAGGGCTTGCCGGGACTCACGAGGGCAAAGACACCTCACCAAGCCATCTCACCACGACCCACATCGTTGATCAATGCGGTGTCAAGCCGCAAAGTGACTAAGTGGCAGCCATTCGCCACATGGCGGCCTCTTTCTACAGGAAATACCTACAGATGACACCTGTCCTGCGGCGTGTCAAGCAAGCAGGCATGGAGCTGGCAAGACGAGCCCGGCAAGGCTTGCCGGGCAAGCAACGATGTGACGTTGAGCGGTGCATTTAATGCACTCTGTCAACCTACAGAATTAGGTATGATAGCACTGTTTGCTATCTTATCAGTGCATAATGACTGTTTTGCCACTGTGGTGACCCCTTAACCTATAAAAGGAGGCCCATGGCAACCGTAGCAAGGGTTGGAAACTTGAACACCCCCACGCTCGTACGCGTGTAGTCACTGCCTCCCCAGGGCGAGCCTGCCGGGCAAGTGTACTACGCTCCACCACCACTTTTCCACCATCAATCCACCAAAGCAGGAGTAGGGTTTTACACCTCGCGGCGGCCCGAACCTGGGTAAAATTGCCCGTGTGATCTCTGCCGTGCTGCCCCATGTTCTTCTGCTCTTTGTGCAACGCGACATCCCCCCTGCCGAACCAGCAAGGGGCCCCTTGGCCCCATAGGTGGCCATGGTTTCCCGCGACAGTCAGCTTTGACTCTGCTGACGTGGGACTTGACGGGGCTCAGTCGTCAGTGACTGTGGCCAACTGACAGGTGGCCCCCACTGCACTTTTTGACCCAGTCAATGTTGACTCAGTTGACCTACTGACTGTGCCGTTGACTACTGACTAGGCTTTGACTGTCCCCGCCAGTCAGTGACTAGAGCTAGCTCTAACTAAAAGTATTTACTGTTTTAACTTGAATTAATAAATTCCAAAAATTACAGAAAATGTTTAAAAATTTGAAAATTAATAGAAAATAAACCGTAACTCGGATGAAAATACTTTATACATGAAAGTTGCCCAGAAAAACATGACGAATTCGAATATGCCCTCCGTTTGTCTGCCACACGCCCCTAGCATAACGAACGTGGAACTGTCCCCTCCGTTTCATCTGTTCGAAAATGCCAAACACTAGGAATACTTTCCCAGATGTTTTCCCCCTTCGCCGGTATCACCTAGTACTGCGTTAGGTCACACTTACCACCGCTTATTGCCTTGTCATGCATCTGTTTGCATTGTATTCATTATTTCTTCCCCCTCTTCTCTCAGGTAGACTTTGAGACCGACGCCGCTGCTCCAGATGTCGGCTACACTCCTGACGACCGCTCCTTCTCAGTAGAGCTTCCGGGCAAGCAAAACCCCCTTGATCATTCCGATATTGCCTACTTCTTCTCTCTATTTCTTGCATTAGAGTAGTGTAGCTGTTACTGCTTTTCGGATGATCCTATTCTACTGCATAGCCTGTCTTTGCTACTACTGTTGATACCTTTACCTGCAATCCTAAATGCTTAGTATAGGATGCTAGTTTATCATTAGTAGCCCTACATTCTTGTTCGTCTGCCATGCTATACTATCGGGCCATGATCACGGGTATATACTATATACATATTATACATGATACAATGTTGTGACTAAAGTCTGGTCAGCTCGTAGAGTACCGCGAGTGATTCACGGACTGGGGGCTGAAAGGACATGTTTCCCGATGTCCCTCTGAGTGGATCTTTGTGGCAGAGCGACAGGGCAGGTTGAGACCACCCAGGAGAGAGATGGGCCTGGTCCCTGGTCAGCGTCCGCGGTTACTTCAAAATTACACGCCTAGCGAGTTTCGATATTTGATCTGAGTTGGTCATTGGCCTATACGCACTAACAACCACGCGGGACAAGATATGGGCAACCAGCATCGTAGTATCAACCGAAGCTCTTCAGACGTCAGCGACTGAGCAGCATGCGCCGGATTGGACTGGAACGCTTGCGCTTGTATAAGGGGGTTAGGTCTGCTTCCGGCCGCCCACGTAACATGAGGAGTGCAACGGGCGATGGGCCCAAGACCCCTGCGCACTTAGGATTTAGTCCAGCGTGCTGACCTCTCTGTTGGGCCTAGGTAGGGCTGCGACGTGTTGTTTCGAGGCCGGGCATGACCTAGGAAAGTGTGTCCAGCCAGAGTGATCGAGCGTGTCGGGTAATGTGGTGCACCCCTGCAGGGAAGTTGATCTATTTGAATAGCCGTGTCCATGGTAACAGGACGACTTGGAGTTGTATTCCGACCTCTTATAACTAAAACCAGATACTTAATAAAACATACCCAGATAAGTTCCAGATACAACCCAGTGATCGCTCTCTCACAGGGTGACAAGGAGAGGATCGCCGGGTAGGATTATGTTATACGATCTTACTTGTTACTACACCAACTACTCTCTTCTATATGCTTCAAGATGGAGGCTGCCAGAAGCGTAGTCTTCGATAGGACTAGCTTCTCCTCCTCTTATTCTGGCATTCTCAGTTCAGTGCACAGATACTACCCATTTCATTGATACCGATGCATATGTAGTGTAGATCCTTGCTTGCGAGTACTTTGGATGAGTACTCATTGTTGCTTTGCTCCCTCTTTCCCCCCTTTCCATTCTTCTCGGATGCCGCAACCAAATGGTGGAGCCCAGGAGCCAGATGCCACCGTTGACGACTACCACTACCCCGAGGGTACTTACTACTACGTGCAGGCCGCCGACAACCAGGAGTAGTATAGGAGCATCCCAGGCAGGAGGCCTGCGCCTCTTCGATCTGTATTCCTGTTTGTTCTAGCCATCTTATGGCAACTTGTTTAACTTATGTATGTACTCAGATATTGTTGCTTCCGCTGACTCGTTTATGATCGAGCTTATGTATTCGAGCCCTTGAGGCCCCTGGCTTGTAATATGAAGCTTGCATGACTTTTATTTGTGTCTAGAGTTGTGTTGTGATATCTTCCCGTGAGTCCCTGATCTTGATCGTACACGTTTGCGTGTATGATTAGTGTACAATTGAATCGGGGGCGTCAGAGGACGGCCTTGGTGCAGGGGCAACTGGTTGATACATGTTGTGGGGAATCCATATTCGACGCTTCTGTGATGACGAGCCCGAAGATGAGCCAACATCACGGTTGCGCTTGAAGGCTTCCTTGTGTTCCTGTAGACCAGTCTCAACCTGAATGGCCTTGTTCACCAAGGTGGCGAAGTTAGCGAAGTCCTAAACAAGGAGCATGAGCTTGATATCAGGGTGAAGTCCTTCACGGAACTTTTCCTGTCTGCGAGCATCAGTAGTGATATCGTCTTCAGCATAGTGGGACAAGTCAAGGAACTCCCGCTTATAAGCATCCGCAGTCTTGTTGCCCTATGTGACGTTGTTGAACTCTCGCTTCTTCCTGTCCATGATTCCCTGAGGAATGTAGCGGGCACAGAAAGCATCTTGGAACTCCAGCCAGGTAATGACTGTCCCAACAGGTTGTGTACGCCTGTGGCTATACCACCATTGAGCAGCGAGACCCGTGAGGAAATAGGATGCAAAAGTGACATAGTTGGCAGGGTCAACATTAGCAGACTCCAACTCATAAGAGATGTCACGGAGCTAGTCATCAGCATTAAGGGGCTGAGTTGAACTGCGATACATAGTAGGGTTGAGGCGCATGAATTCTTGCAGAGTTACTGGGACTAGCTGCAGATTCATATTGGGTCACGGAAACTAAGCCATGAGCCCTTCCATAAACTGGCAATTCAGCTCAAACTGTTGTATCATTCCGGCCGTATATTCGAGCGGTGGTGGATTGTTGGCACCACGACCACGACCACCTGGTCTAACCATCCTAGACACACGGGAAGATATCACAACACAACTCTAGACACAAATTAAAATAATACAAGATTTATATTACAAGCCAGGGGCCTCGAGAGCTCGAATACATAAGCTTGAAAACACAAGAGTCAGCGGAAGCCATAATATTTGAGTAGAGACATAAGTAAACAAGTCTGCCTTAAGAAGGCTAGCAAAAACAACGATAACTTGATCGAAAAGGCACATACCTCCTACCTGGGAGCCTCCTAACTACTCCTGGTCATCGGCGGTCTCCACGTAGTAGTAGGCTCCGTCGTGGTAGTAGTAGTCGTCGGCGGGATCAGCTGGCTCCTGGGCTCCGTCATCTGATCGCAGCAATCAGGTAGAGGGGAAAAGAGGTAGCAAAGCAATCGTGGGTACTCATCCAAAGTACTCCCAAGACTTACATCAGATCTAAACTAAATATGTATCAGTATCAAAGGAATGGGGCCATATCTTTGGACTGAACTGCAGAAATGCCAGAATAGAATGGAAGGCCTAGCCTATCAAAGACTAGCATCTTGCAGCAACAGAAGAGAGTAGAGTAACATAACATAATAGTAGTAAGTATGTTGTAGTAACGCCCAGAGATCCTTCCTCGACTCCCTGCGAGAAAGCGATCCCGGAGCCATCATATCCATTTAGTGTCTCTAGTATCCAGTTCTAGTTGTAATAGATCGGGATACAACTCCGAGCGTGTGTTACCGTGGACACAACTATTTGAATAGATATACTTCTCTGCAAGGGTGCACCAACTTACCCAAACGCTCGATTAGCTTTGGTCGGACACACTTTTCTGGGTCATGCCTGGCCTCAGCTGATCAACACGTCATAGTCCTACCTAGGCTCAACAAAGAGGCCAGCACACCGATCGACATCCTAAACGCCCAGGGGTCTTGGGCCCATCGCCCTTTGCACTCCTGCGCGTTGTGTACGCGGCCTAGAGCAGACCCACCCCCTAATACAAGAGCAGGTGGTTCCCGTCCAACTAGGTGCGTGCCGCTCAATCATTGACGTCCGAAGAGCTTTTGGAGAATCATACGACGCCAAGTGCCCATACTTATTCCCGCATGGTGGCCAATGCAAAAAGGCCAGAGGCCTACTCAGATCACATATCCAAACCCTTTAGTGTCTCGAAAGCGCGCAGAGAGGACCAGTGATTCATGATCTGTGGTCCCATCGCCCCGTCTCACGGACTTACGACAAAGGCTAAGACTGCCCGGTCGTGCCGCATAATTATCTCGCGGGTACCCTCAAGGTCAACCCGACTTCACATCTCTCGCGGGTACCCCTCGGGGCCGACCCAACTTCAACACGGTTCTAAGGTAAAGTCAAGGTAATCGTGTGTCCATAACATCAAGGGGGAAATCCGAGGAATCACCCTCGATGGATTGCTACTCGATGTAACCGTCAAGGTGACCTTGGAGGGATTACCCTCGAAGGGTTCATACTTGAGGTGTTGCATGACAGAGCCGTCATCGGAAGTGGTGAAGAAGGAATCACCCTCCGTAAGCCACGACCGATTAGCTACACTACAGAGATATCATCAGGAGTGCGTTACGAGTTATCACCCTCGACACTCGATGGTAGCTCTGTAGAGTCGTACAACTAAGGGGGGTGTGCAGTGATGTGTCAGTCTCTGCAGATCGATCACGTTGATCGAGTCATCGGTGATAAAGCGGGGGCAACAGGGACAAGGTAAGGGGTCACTGATGGATAACTACCCAACCTATACTAAGCATATAGGATAATAGGTAAGGTAAGAATAGCAGGTTATGCATCAAAATAGGAGCTATCGAACAATAGTAGCAAAATCTAATGCAAGCATGAGAGAGAAGGAATGGGCGATATAGGGATGATTAAGGGGGTTTTGCTTGCCTGGAAGCTCTGCTAAAGGGGACTGGTCGTCAGGTGTGTAGCCCTACCCGGGACCAGCGTCGTTCTCGGAGTCTAATGGAGAGAAGAGGGGGAAGAAACAATAAATACAAGCAATCAAATGCATCATTACGCATGACATGGCACAATGTTGTGCTAGGGGTGACCTAACGCAGTGCTACCCGTTACAGACGGAGTGGGAAAACATCTGGAAAGTTTTCCCGGCTTTCGGCGATTATCGGACAGATGAAACAGAGGGGAAGGATCCATGTTCATTATGTTAGAGACATGTCACGGATGAGTGGATAGCATATTCGGATTCGTCACATTTTTCTGAGCAATTTTCATATATAAATTATTTTCATCTGAGTTATAGATTATTTTATATGATTTTTCAAAGTTTTAAACATTTTCTAAATTTATTTATTAATCTGAATTTAAACAGAAAATGCTAAGGGTACCCAGAAGTGTACCCAGCCAGGGGCTCGGTGAGGCTAACAGTGGGCCCTGTTGACTGCTGAGTCAGCAGTCAACAGTCAACTGTTGACTCGTCAAACTGACCAGAAGGGCCCACTTATCATTGACAGAGTAAGTTAACAGAGGATTAAAATTAACTAGTTAAGTTAATTAGTTACTAAGGGCCACATGTTAGTGTCTAGTTAAATTAAACTAATTCACTTAATTAGCTCTAGTTAATTAAGGGGGTGGTGGCCCACAAGTCAGTGACTGGGCTGCCCAGTCAGCATAGTTGACCGGTGTCAACATGGTCAACTGGGCCCCTGGGACCCACTGGCAGTGACCCAGGGGTGGGCCCCAAGCCAGCCATGTCAGCGGGCGACGCCAGAGGAGCTCCAACGAGCTAGAAACACGGCGGAGGGCTCGGTTCTTCGCCGGAATTTTGCTATAGGCGGTCGTTTGGCGTGCGGTTGGGCTCGCCCGAACGAGCAGAGCGAGCCGCGTCGTTCTGGGGCGGTAGCACAGCCGGAGATGGCCTACATCGACGGCGGTGACGAGTGGGGCGGACGGCCAGAGCACGGGGTGGACGGGGCAGATGCTAGGGAGCACGGCAAGTGGCGCTGGGGGCAGCGTTGGCCTCCTGGAGGCGTGCTGAGCACGACGCGGGGCTCGGTTGAGCTCGACGGTGATGGTAGCGACATCGACGAGCATGGCGGCGGAGGCGAGCTTCGGTCGCGGTGGCTAGCTAGGCTACAGACGCGGAAAAGGAAGCGCGAAGAGGGGGACAAGAAGCCGGAGCTCACCTCGCAGGCACACGGTGGCCCGGTGGGTGGTTTAGTAGCTGCAGCCGGACGGAATCGACGAAGAATGGCGGCAGGGATCCGAGGAGGAATACGACAGTGCTGAAGGTGAGGCAGGGGCTCCCGGCTCCAGCTGGTGGGTGAAGAGGATGCGGTCGAGGCCGGCGGAGCTCCTGGACACTGCGGGAGGGCACGGGGTCGACGGTCGCCGTGGTGGTGGGCGACGAACGGCGATGAAGGCACTTGGGAACGATGAAGAAGATGAGGGGGAGAGCGGAAAGTGAGGGCGAATGGGGGATCTGGACGGGAAGGCGTCCAAGCGGGCTGCGGTGGTAGTCTTATGTAGCGACCCGACCCGAAAGCGGTCAAGTCTCTGTGTATCAGTACCATCCCAAGATCATGCTGGCACACACAGTACATTGATGAAAAATTAAAAGTTCAATCACACCTAATTTATTACATCATTCTCATATAGTCTTTATTACAATAGAATAAATTTGGCTGAAGGCCAACTCATGAGAAAAACTAAATGCTGCGAAAGCATAGACCATAGGCGAGTCCATCCGACTCCATAGGGCAATCACCGAGCGTAGATCGTAGCCTCACTCCTGGTCAGAAAACTCCTCTTCAACATAAGATGTTGCAGCCGTGTAGGTCAGCATTATGGAATATGCTGGCAAGTCAAAGAGAGGGAACAATAATAAAATACTAAAACTATATGCAATTTGGCTGTGGGGCTCTAAATTTAAGATTTCATGAAAAAGCCAATTTTTTCCTACAACAAAAGGACTTGCTTGCAATTACTACAAAATATTGGTTGTTAATGAGATGGTTCCGCCAACTAGTGTCTCATACCAGAAATCATTAAAAACCCATCATTTAATTTATTATGTTTGGTGTTGAGATTTCTGAAATAATCCAATTCCAGAGGCTCAGCTGTCCGTAACTGGGGACACGGCTAATCGATTAGGTTTCCACTCTGCAGAGTCTTGTGCACTTTACCTGCAAGAATCATTCTCTTCTTCGAGTCCTCGCACTGCATGGTGTTTGAAGACAGGACGAATGAAATAGGGTCTTCCGTAGAGTTTCTCTGGGCCACTGCCGGTGCCCATCCATTTCCTACGGTTCTTCTACATCTCCTGGTACCGTCCGTCCAGAGTCACGCCTAGGGTCGACCAAGCCAGAGCCCATAATGGCTTGCGGCTGCACAGGTAAGATTCCGGTCAAAGGGTATCCATCCGTCTCTTCATGGCTGTGTGAAGCTTTGCGCAAGATGTCATGGCCCTTCTCCATCCATCCCGGCCATCCGCTGGTTGCTCCAGGGTGCCCATCAATCCGTCCTCCACCCAGTAGTGAATTTGAAGTCCATCTTGAGCATCTTGAAGTCATGGGGTTGTCATCATCTTGACTCTCACATCTCCCATATGAGTCACTCAACCAACCCCATCTATGAGCATAGCATGATAAACTACAACGTCCCGGGCAAATGGTAACATAGGGATTTTGGGTGAATCTACCACATGATACTACTCAAGACTTGATTCAAATTTCTCCTACTGCATGCATGGTGGGGAGGAATACTACTAATGCAATAAAACATAGGTATTAAAATTCATGATCAAAGACTTGCCTTGCTGACGATTTTCGAAAGCTAACGACTCGTAGTAGCAAGCCTCGCACTCCGGGAATTCTATCGAAACAAACAAAGCATAATAAGCATACCATCATACATTATACTAACATAACAGCAAGTAAACTTAGTAAATGACAAATCAACATAATACATAATGAAATCCAAAGAGAAAACCAAAGAAAGTCATAAAATCAATACCAAGTTTTACTTCTAGTGAAACAAGCTATAAAAATAGTTTTCTACTACTAAAACTTTCTTTATTAGAACAAAAATAAGGTTTTTATTAAATAACAGAAAAGAAAACATCAAATAAATTTTATGAAAAAGGAATTACTATAAAACATTTTATGAAACTCCTAATAAGCTTAAAACGGTTTTCCTAGCAAAACAAAAGAAAATAAACTACTAATTTTTTTTACATCAAGTAAAATTGCTACTGTAAAACTAAAGAAACTAATCTGAACAAAACAAAATAACAAAAGAAAATAATTTTAAAACTATTTAAAATAAAAGAAATAGTAGCAAAGATGATAAAAAGCAAAACAGTACTGTTTTTGAGATAAAATATTTTTAATAAATTATAAAATTATCCAAACTAAACCTACTGATAGCTAAGATCACAAGAAAATAGTAGCAAAAAGAATCACCTAAAAATATTAATCCTAGCTCTAGATATTGCAAAAATAGTAGTTTGAACAAAATTCATGCAAAACAAATTTCAAAACTTCAAACATGAACAAAAATTATATCTACAGAAACTTTAGGAAATTTCCAAACTAGAGCAAAAATAATCACTAGAAAATATTAAATATCCTAGGAGAAATAATTTTTACAAGATTGAAACTTTTCTGTTTTAAAAACAGAAACGAATTAACAAAAAACGGGCGCTACTGGGCCAGGAGGGCGAGCGATCTGCAACTATATTATGCTCGGGCGAAACATAAATAAAACGTATACGGGCTAATAACTAAACTGACCGGTTCGATCTAACCAAATAAAACCGTAACTAAACCAAAAAATAAACCAATCTAATAAGAAAAAACCGACCCCTTCGTCAGATCTAATCTAAGCCGTACATGCGAGATCTAATGGTGGAGGGAGGAGGCGGTGGCTTACAGAACAGACGGCGGCGACGGCGACTCGGACGACGGCGGCGGCATCGTTTCGGCGATCCTGGGCGGCGGCGGAGTGGTTGGACGGGTGCGCCGGCTCGAGGGCGTCCTCGTGGTGGGGTCGGTGGCGGTCGGCGACGGCAACTGCGAGCGAAGGGAGGCGGCGGAGCTCCGGGCACTCTGTAGCTCCGGTGGCGGACGGGTGAGGTCGGGGCGGTGGCTCCGGCGAACCTAGGGGCATAGAAACATGTCAGAGAGATGCGGGAGGTCGAGGGGGATCGGCTGACAAGGTTTGGTGGCAGGGGGTGGCTCAGCGGTGGTGGTAGGGGCGATGAACCGCGGCGACAGCGGCGAGATCCAATCGGAGGTGGCGCGGGCTACGGTGGGTTTTGCGAGGGGTTTTTCGGGGGGTCGAGGAAGGAAGAGGCTAGCTATTTATAGGACACCCAACTTGGGCAAGGGGTGTTGGAAATATGCCCTAGAGGCAATAATAAATTAGTTATTATCATATTTCCCTGTTCATGATAATCGTTTATTATCCATGCTAGAATTGTATTGATCAAAAACTCAAATACATGTGTGGATACATAGACAACAACATGTCCCTAGTAAGCCTCTACCGGACTAGCTCGTTTATCAAAGATGGCTATGGTTTCCTAGCCATGGACATGAGTTGTCATTTGATAACGGGATCACATCATTAGGAGAATGATGTGATGGACAAGACCCAAACTATAAACGTAGCATGTGATCGTGTCAAGTTTATTGCTATCATTTTCTACATGTCAAGTATATGTTCCTATGACCATGAGATCATGCAACTCACTGACACCGGAGGAGTACCTTGTGTGTACCAAACGTCGCAACATAACTGGGTGACTATAAAGGTGCTCTACAGGTATCTCCGAGGGTGTCTGTTGAGTTGGCATGGATCAAGACTGGGATTTGTCACTCCGTATGACGGAGAGGTATCTCAGGGCCCACTCGGTAATACAACATCACAATGAGCTTGCAAGCAATATGACCAATGAGTTAGTCACTGGATCTTGTATTACGGAACGAGTAAAGAGGCTTGCCGGTAACGAGATTGAACTAGGTATGGAGATACCGACGATCGAATCTCGGGCAAGTAGCATACCGATAGACAAAGGGAACTGCATACGAGATTAGCTGAATCCTTGACATCGAGGTTCGACCGATAAGATCTTTGTAGAATATGTAGGAACCAATATGGGCATCCAGGTCCCGCTATTGGTTATTGACCGTAGAGGTGTCTCGGTCATGTCTACATAGTTCTCGAACCCGCAGGGTCTACACACTTAACGTTTGGTGACGATATAAGTATAGTTGAGTCATTATGGTGGTTACCGAAGGTTGTTCGGAGTCCCGGATGAGATCCCGGACATGACGAGGAACTCTGGAATGGTCCGGAGGTGAAGATTGATATATTGGATGAAGGGTATTGGAGTCCAGAATTGTTCCGGGGGTACCGGGTGATGACCAGCATGACCGAAAGGGGTTTCGGGGGGTCCCGGCAAGTGTTGGGGGGCCTCATGGGCCAAGGGGAGGGGGCAAACCAGCCCACTAAGGGGCTGTGCACCCCCCTCACCCTTTCCCACATGACCAGGAGAGGTGGGGCGCCCTCCTCTAGGTTTTCCCTCCACCCGGCTTGGGGGGCAAGTCACCCTAGGGGAGATCCCATCTGCCCTGGCCGCCGCCCCCCTAGGGGAAACCCTAGGGGCGCCACCCCTCCTCCCTTCCCCTATATATAGAGAGGTAGAGAGAGGGCAGCCGCAACCCCTTGAGCACATCTCCACGCCACGACGCTGCCTCTCCTCTCTCTCGCATTCCTCTTCTTCTCCGTAGTGCTTAGCAAAGCTCTGCCGAGATTTCTCCACCACCACCGCCACCACGCCATCGTGCTGCCGAAGGACTCGAGCTACTACTTCACCATCGCTCACTGGATCGAGGAGGTGAAGGCGTCATCAAGCCATACGTGTGTTGAACGCGGAGGTGCCGTCCCTTCGGCACTTGGATCGGGAGTTCGCGGGACGGATCATGATTGGATCGCGAAGACGTTCGACTACATCAACCGCGTTTCTTAATGCTTCCGCTTAGCGATCTACAAGGGTATGTAGATCCAATCTCTCCTCTCGTAGATGGTCATCTCCTAGATTGGATCTTGGTTAGCGTAGGAAAATTTTTGTTTCCCATGCAACGTTCCCCAACAAGGGGAAAGCCCGAGCTAGGGTTTTAGCGAGGGCACGGACTCGGCCGGCGCGAGCGCGTGCGGGATACGCGTGCGTGGCTTGCGGGAGGAGGGAGACGGGGTGGGGTCCGCGGGTCAGTGGGAGAAGAGGGGGATAGAGCGATCGGGCGACCGAGGGGAGAACGGTTCGGGTGCGGGCGCTGCTGGGCAGGCCGCTACGGGTGGTGGCCGGCTGGGCCCTGGCTGGCTGTTGGGCCGGTTGGCCTCGCTTGCGCCTGGGTTTCCTTTTTTTGAAAAAAAAAGACAGGGGGAAAATAAAATATATAAAGAAAAATAAAATACTTTTACATAGGACGCATATATATCAAAAAATTCAGAAAAATAAAACCTATAAGATGAACTATTTTTCAGAGGCAAAATAAAAACTTTATAAAAAACATATTTTTGAAAAATACAAATAAAACTCAAATTTGAATTCAAAACTTTTGGCATTGTTTCTTCTGACATTTTTGGAGTGTCATTTTAGCTCCTCTCATACTTTTGCATAGGTATTTGTCAGGGATATTTGAAATGAATTTCAATTGCCAAGTTGAATCCAAATTCAAATAAAACTCAAATGCCTCTGAAATTTCCAAATGCGACTCAATTCAAACAAAATGCATAGATGCTTAGCTAATAATTGTAAAACATTCCAAATTGAAAATTTGGGATGTTACAAACCTACCCACCTTAAGATGAATCTTGCCCTCGAGATTCGGGTTGGCTAGCAAATAGGTGCGGGTGGTCTCGACGGAGATCTTCTTCTCGTTCCTAGGTGGCTTCCTCCTCGGATTGGTGGCTCCACAGAACCTTGCAGAACTTGATGATCTTGCTGCGGGTAACTCTGTTTGCAGTCTCGAGAATTCTGACGGGTTTCTCCTCATAAGTCAGATCACTGTCAAGCTGTATGGCCTCTAGGGGCACTGTGTCTCTCAAAGGAATATCGGCCATCTCGGGATGGCATTTCTTTAGCTGGGAAACCTGAAAGACATCATGAACTCTAGACAATCCTTCCGGCAATTCCAGCTTGTATGCAACCTCTCCTCTGCGTTCGAGTATTTTGTATGGGCCTATGAATCGGGGTGCTAACTTTCCTTTAACACTGAACCTCTTGATTCCTCGAAGTGGAGACACACGGAGATATGCTTGGTCTCCCGCTTCGTATGTTACTTCCTTGCGTTTACTGTCGGCATAACTCTTCTGTCTCAACTGAGCTATCTTGAGTCTGTCTCGAATCAGCTTGACCTTCTCTTCGGAGTCTTTGATAAGATCGGGACCAAAAAGTTTTCGGTCTCCAACACCATCCCACAACAATGGTGTTCTGCACCTCCTTCCGTATAGAGCCTCTAAAGGGGTCATCTTCAGACTGGTCTGATAGCTGTTGTTGTACGAGAACTCAGCGTAAGGTAAATTATCATCCCAGCTAGATCCATAGTCTAGCGCACAGGCTCTCAACATGTCCTCCAGAATCTGATTGACTCTCTCGGTATGTCTATCTGTCTGCGGATGAAAAGCTGCACTGAACTCCAGCCTCGTACCCAAAGTTTCATGCAACTGATTCCAAAACTTTGAGGTAAATTGTGTTCCTCTATCTGACACGATAATCCTCAAAACTCCATGCAGACATACGATCCTAGTTATGTATATCTTGGCTAACTTAGCGCTGGTATATGTGGTCTTCACGGGAATGAAATGAGCTACCTTGGTCAAGCGATCAACCACTACCCAGATAGAATCATAACCTGAATGAGTCTTGGGTAATCCTGTGATAAAATCCATTCCAAGTTTTTCCCATTTCCACTCGGGTATCGGCAGGGGCTGAAGTAACCCTGCCAGCTTTTGATGTTCCGCCTTTACTCGCTGACAAACATCGCATACTGCTACATACTCGGCAATATCCTTCTTCATAGCTGTCCACCAGAAACTTTCCTTCAAATCCAGATACATCTTGGGTTTGCCTGGGTGAATCGAGTATGGTGAATCATGGGCTTCCTGAAGAATTAACTTCCTGACCTCTGGGTCATTGGGCACATAGATACGATCCTCCAACCATAAAGTTCCGTGCTCATCCTCATGAAAACCTTTAGCCTTTCTGTTACTCATTCTTTCCTTTATCTCTGCAATTTCCTTGTTCGTCTTCTGGGCTTCTCGGATTCTTTCAGTCAAAGTGGACTGAATATCCATGGTGGTGACAAATCCTCTCGGTACTATCTCCAGTCGGAGCTCTCTGAGATCGTCGGCTAACTCATGAGGTAATCCTCCAGTTACGAGGGTGTTCACATAGCAGTTGCGGCTCAAGGCATCTACTACAACATTTGCCTTCCCTGGGTGATAATGCAATCTCATGTCATAGTCCTTGATTAACTCAAGCCATCTCCTCTGCCTGAGGTTCAACTCCTTCTGCGTGAAAAATATACTTCAAGCTCTTATGATCCGTGTAAACATCACAACTGTTTCCGATAAGGAAATGTCTCCAGGTCTTGAGTGTGTGCACTACGGCTGCTAACTCCAGATCGTGCGTGGCATAATTCATCTCGTGAGGTCGCAGCTGTCTGGAGGTATAAGCTACAACCTTTCCTTCCTGCATGAGCACTCCTCCGAGTCCTTGACGAGAAGCTTCACAATATACTTGGTAATCCTTGTGTATATCTGGCAAAATTAGCACTGGGGCTGTAACCAAATGTTTCTTCAGCTCCTGAAAACTGGCTTCACAATCCTCGGTCCAAATGTACTTGGTTTCCTTCTTCAACAGCTCAGTCATGGGTTTAGCAATCTTGGAGAAATTTTCAATAAATCTCTGATAATATCCTGCAAGTCCGAGAAAACTGTGGATCTCCTTGACTGAGGTGGGGGACTGCCATTTGGTGACCGATTCAACCTTTGTGGGGTCGACTGCTATTCCTTCTCCTGAAACAACATGTCCGAGGAATCCGACTTCCTTCAACCAAAATTCACATTTGCTGAACTTGGCATATAACTGATGTTCTCGGAGTTTCTCCAGAACTAGACGCAAGTGTTCCTTATGCTCTTCCTCGCTCTTGGAGAAAACCCTTATGTCATCGATGAACACCACGACAAACTTGTCCAGATATTCCATAAATACCTTGTTCATCATGATCATAAAATACGCATGGGCATTAGTCAGTCCAAATGACATGACGGTATACTCATATAAACCATACCTGGTGGTAAAAGCTGTTTTGGGTATATCCTGTTCACGAATCTTCAACTGATGATACCCTGATCGAAGATCAATCTTGGAGAATACTTTGGCTCCAACTAGCTGATCAAATAAATCATTAATCATTGGCAGAGGGTACTTGTTCTTGATGGTCACGTCATTCAACGAGCAATAATCCACAACCATTCTCAGGGTTCCATCCTTCTTCTCTACCAAAAGAACTGGGGCTCCTCGAGCTGACGAGCTTGGCCGAATGGGGGCCCTTCTCCAATAGCTCATTAATTTGCTTCTTGATCTCTTCCAAATCGTTTGGGGGCATCCGATAAGGTCTCTTGGATATTGGGGTTGTGTCGGGCAATAACTCAATCAAAAACTCAATGTCTTTGTTCGGTGGCATTCTTGGTAATTCCTCCGAAAAGACATCGGGAAAATCTTGCACTACCGGCACTTCCTCCTGAACAACTCCTGTGAGGTAATTCACCTGATTCTTCATCGATGTGCGTCTGGATACATACTTGATCCTCTTCTGCTCCGGGGTGGTGAGCAAAATCATCTTGCGGGCACAGTCGATGTTTCCTTCAAACTTCGTCAACCAGTCCATGCCTAGGATCACGTCCAATCCCTGGGATTCCAATACTATGAGGTCTGCGAGAAAATCATGATTTCCGATGCTGAGGGTCGAGTGACAGCCTAAGCCCGCCGTCATCTCACCTCCTGGGGAAGTGACCTGAAGAGGGCTTCTAAGGGTTCTAGTGGGCAACCCGTACTTTTCCACAACTACCCTTGATATAAATGAATGTGTTGCACCAGAATCAAACAGTACCAATACCGGATGTGAATTTAATAAAAACTTACCAACCACAGTATCTGGCTGATCATAGACGTCCTCCATGTCGATGTGGTTCACCTGAGCACGAGGAAAAGGGTTGGGCTTCTTTGCTGAGCTTCCATTGCCATTGTTGTTTCCATTTCTCTGCTTGGCCCCCGGACAATCGGTGGCATTATGTCCCATCTTCTGGCACTTGAAACAGGTGATATGACTCAGATCCTTCTGAGCCGGAGCGGGACGGTGCTGGTTGCCATTGCCTCCATTGCCAGACTTGAAGTTGTTGTTGTTCTGACGATTATTCCCATTCCCTCCATGGTTGTGTCCTCCATGGTTATGTCCTCCATGGGTGTGATGGGTGTGTCCTCCCGAGTATGGGGCATAGCGGGGCTTCTGCTGAGCTCCGGAGTTGTACTTCCCCTGGCCATACTTCCACTTGTGGCTATCAATCTACTACTGCTTGCCTTCAAGTATGGTGTCCTTGTCTACCAGCTCCTGGTAGTTGTTGAAGGTAGCCACCATCAGCTGCATTCCCAGCTCATCATTGAGTCCCTCGAGAAACTTCTCCTGCTTTGCGGCATCTGTGGCCACATCATATGGGGCATAGCGAGCTAACTTGATGAACTCATCCACGTACTGCCCCACAGTACGATTCCCCTGGTGTAAGTTGCGGAACTCACGCTTCTTCAGACTCATGGCTCCAGCTGAGACATGAGCGATGCGGAAGGCCTGCTGAAATTGATCCCATGTAACTGTGGCCATGGGGTAGGTGGCGATGTAGTTTTCCCACCACGATGCTACGGGTCCATCTAGTTGATGTGCGGCAAAACGCACCTTCTCAGCATCTGTGCATCCAGCAGTGGCTAGCTCCCTTCCGATCTTGCAGAGCCAATCATCAGCTGCAATCGGCTCAGTGCTACTAGAGAACACTGGCGGATTCAACCTTAGGAAATGGGTCAGGTTGTCGACAGGGGGTGGTGGCGGTGGATTGTTGTTGTTGTTGCCTTGGTTCTGGATGAGCATCTGCATCAAGGCATTCTGCTGTTGGATCAGCTGGGTGAGCTCCGGCGGGAAAGTGAATCTGGGGTCACGTCTCCGAGGCATCTAGTGTTTTGGAGTGGATGAGAAATTAGAATAGAACAAGGGTCTAAAGAGAAAATAGCACTACCCATATGAATGCAACAATCATTATCGCACCAATCATTTATTCAATCATCTCAAACATAGTTCAATCTCGGATTACAAAATCTCACGACTAATTGGAAGTAACGGCCTAAATAATCAATGGAAAAAAAAATAACATGACGGTCATGACTAAATGTTCTCCTCAGATATCCTTGCGTCCTCCAGCGGTGCGTCTTCTGGTGCGGCGTCCTCTGGTGGTGCGTCTCCTCTTGTTGCGTCCTTCAATGGAGCCCTCCTCGTAATCCTTATCATTGCTCACAAGGGGTCCATCATCTCCACTCGGAAAGAGGTCTTCTCCCTGGTCCATCTTCTCCTCCAATGCGGCAACATAAGTCTCCAGGTTCTCGATTCTCTCCATAAAATCCTTGACTTCCTCTTCATGCTCAAGGAAGTCCTCGCGTGCTTTCTCCTGCAGTTCCAGTTCACGGAACAACAGCCTCCTGAGTACCTTCGAGCTTCTGCATGTCTGAACCTCCAGATTCCTGACGTGAGTCTCCAGGTCTTGGACATATGAGAGAATGGAGTCGTCATCCACGATGCGCATGATATCTCCATTTCTAGCTCTGCGAGAAATCATGGCAAGGTCTGATGCGTCAAGCTCGGCCCTGTACTCTTCTCGGAGATGTCCAAGTGCATGATGAATCGCCATGTCTCTTCCAAGGATCCAAGTGAAAGTGGTAAACTCGAAGTCGATGGGCTCTTGGAAACTTTCGAAAGTCCTCCCTGGAATGTGCACCACAATCCTATAGCTAGTGTCCGTCGGAAGTGCATTGGTAGGCTTCCCGGTGATGGAGGGCAGAGCAATCTTCAGCTTCTTGACGATTTGAACCAGCTTCTTGCCGAAAGGCATCGTCTCATCCGGTTGGCAAAACTCCGGCAGCAGAACTGGGGTGTACTCGATGACCATCTAGAATGTTGAAATCGGAGGGAAGTCAGAAATGAACAGGGAAGAATTACGGAAAAATAAAGACATAAAATAAAATAGTTTCTTCCTATGGCTTTTCGATCCTAGGGGTTACGTCCTACGGTCAGCGTGTGCTCTCTGATACCATCTCTGTAGCGACCCGACCCGAAAGCAGTCAAGTCTCTGTGTATTAGTACCATCCCAAGATCATGCTGGCACACATAGTACATTGATGAAAAATTCAAAGTTCAATCACACCTGATTTATTACACGATTCTCATATAGAGTCTTTATTACAATAGAATAAATTCGGCTGAAGACCAACTCATGAGAAAAACTAAATGCTGCGGAAGCGTAGGCGATAAGCGAGTCCATCCGACTCCATAGGGCAATCACCGAGCGTAGATCGTAGCCTCACTCCTGGTCGGAAAACTCCTCTGCAACATAAGACGTTGCAGCCATGTAGGTCAGCATTATGGAATATGCTGGCAAGTCATAGAGAGGGAACAATAATAAAATAGTAAAACTATATGCAATTTGGCTGTGGGGCTCTAAATTTAAGATTTTGCGAAAAAGCCAATTTTTTCCTACAACAAAAGGACTTGCTTGCAATTACCATAAAATATTGGTTGTTAATGAGATGGTTCCGCCAACCAGTGTCTCATACCCAAAATCATTAAAAACCCATCATTTAATTTATTATGTTTGGTGTTGAGATTTTCAAAATACTCCAATTCCAGAGGCTCAGTTGTCCGTAACCAGGGACACGGCTAATCGATTAGGTTTCCACTCTGCAGATTCTTGTGCACTTTACCCGCAAGAATAGTTCCCTCCTTTGAGTCCTCGCACTGCATGGTGTTTGAAGACGGGACGAATGAAATAGGGTCTTCCGTAGAGTTTCTCTGGGCCACTGCCGATGCCCATCCATTTCCTACCGTTCTTCTACATCTGCTGGCACCGTCCGTCCAGAGTCACACCTAGGGTCGACCAAGCCAGAGCCCATAATGGCTTGCGGCTGCACAGGTAAGCTTCCAGTCAAGGGGTATCCATCCGTCTCTTCGTGGCTGGGTGAAGCTTTCCACAAGATGTCATGGCACTTCTCCATGCATCCCAGCCATCCGCTGGTTGCTCCAGGGTGCCCATCAATCCGTCCTCCACCCAGTAGTGAATTTGAAGTCCATCTTGAGCATCTTGAAGTCATGGGGTTGTCATCATCTTGACTCTCACATCTCCCATATGAATCACTCAACCAACCCCGTCTACGAGCATAGCATGATAAACTACAACGTCCCGGGCAAATGGTAACATAGGGATTTTGGGTCAACCTACCACATGATACTACTCAAGACTTGATTCAAATTTTTCCTACTGCATGCATGGTGGGGAGGAATACTACTAATGCAATAAAATATAGGTATTAAAATTCATGATCAAAGACTTGCCTTGCTGACTTTCTTCGAAAGCTAGCGACTCGTAGTAGCAAGCCTCGCACTCCGGGAATTCTATCAAAACCAACAAAGCATAATAAGCATACCATCATACATTATACTAACATAACAGCAAGTAAACTTAGTAAATGACAAATCAACATAACACATAATGAAATCCAAAGAGAAAAGCAAAGAAAGTTATAAAATCAATACCAAGTTTTTACTTCTAGTGAAACAAGCTATAAAAATAGTTTTCTACTACTAAAACTTTCTTTAACAGAACAAAAATAAGGCTTTTATTAAATAACAGAAAAGAAAACATCAAATAAATTTTATGAAAAAGGAATTACTATAAAACCTTTTATGAAACTCCTAATAAGCTTTAAACGGTTTTCCTAGCAAAACAAAAGAAAATAAACTACTAAATGTTTTTTTACATCAAGTGAAATTGCTACTGTAAACTAAAGAAACTAATCTGAAAAAAAAACAAAATAACAAAATAAAATAATTTTAAAACTATTTAAAATAAAAGAAATAGTAACAAAGATGATAAAAAGCAAAACAGTACTGTTTTCGAGATAAAATATTTTTAATAAATTCTAAAATTATCCAAACTAAACCTACTGATAGCTAAGATCACAAGAAAACAGTAGCAAAAAGAATCGCCTAAAAATATTAATCATAGCTCTAGATATTGCAAAAACTGTAGTTTGAACAAAATTCATGAAAAACAATTTTCAAAACTTCAAACATGAACAAAAATTATATCTACAGAAATTTTAGGAAATTTCCAAACTAGAGCAAAAATAATCACTAGAAAATATTAAATATCCTAGGAGAAATAGATTTTACAAGATTGAAACTTTTCTGTTTTAAAAACTGAAACGAATTAACAAAAAAAACGGGCACTACTCGGCCAGGAGGGCGAGCGATCTGCAACTATATTACGCTCGGGCGAAACATAAATAAAACGTATACGGGCTAATAACTAGACCGACCGTATCGATCTAACCAAATAAAACCGTAACTAAACCGAAAAATAAACCAATCTAATAAGAAAAAACCTACCCATTCGTCAGATCTAATCTAAGCCGTACATGTGAGATCTAACGGTTGAGGGAGGAGGCGGTGGCTTACAGAATAGACGGCGGCGACGGTGACTCGGACGACGACAGCGGCATCGTTCCGGCGATCCTGGGAAGCGGCGGAGTGGTTGGACGGATGCGGCGGCTCGAGGGCGTCCTCGTGGTGGGGTCGGTGGCGGTCGGCGACGTCAACTGCGAGTGGAGGGAGGCGGCGGAGCTCCGGGCGCTCTGTAGCTCCGGTGGCGGACGGGTGAGGTCGGGGCGGTGGCTCCGGCGAACCTAGGGGCATAGAAACATGTCAGAGAGATGCGGGAGGTCGAGGTTGTTCGGCTGACAAGGTTTGGTGGCAGGGGGTGGCTCACCGGTGGTGGTAGTGGCGATGAACCGCGGCGACAGCGGTGAGATCCAATCGGAGGTGGCGCGGGCTACGGTGGGTTTTGCGAGGGGTTTTTAGGGGTGTCGAGGGAGGAAGAGGCTAGCTATTTATAGGACACCCAACTTGGGCGAGGGGAAAGCCCGGGCTAGGGTTTTAGCGAGGGCACGGACTCGGCCGGCGTGAGCGCGTGCGGGATACGCGAGCGTGGCTTGCGGGAGGAGGGAGACGGAGTGGGGTCCGCGGGTCAGTGGGAGAAGAGGGGGAGAGAGCAATCGGGCGACCGAGGGGAGAACGGTTCGGGTGCGGGGGCTGCTGGGCAGGCCGCTGTGGGTGGTGGCCGGCTGGGCCGCGGCTGGCTGTTGGGCCGGTTGGCCTGGCTGGCGCCTGGGTTTCCTTTTTTTTTTTTGAAAAAAAGACAGGGGGAAAATGAAATATATAAAGAAAAATAAAATACTTTTACATAGGATGTATATATATCAAAAAATTCAGAAAAATAAAACCTATAAGATGAACTATTTTTCAAAGGCAAAATAAAAACTTTATAAAAAATATATTTTTGAAAAATCCAAATAAAACTCAAATTTGAATTCAAAACTTTTGGCATTGTTTTCTTCTGACATTTTTGGAGTGTCATTTTAGCTCCTCTCATACTTTTGCACAAGTATTTGTCAGGGATATGTGAAATGAATTTCAATTGCCAAGTTGAATCCAAATTCAAATAAAACTCAAATGCCTCTGAAATTTCCAAATGCGACTCAATTCAAACAAAATGCATAGATGCTTAGCTAATAATTGTAAAACATTCCAAATTGAAAATTTGGGATGTTACATCTTATCCTCCCCGCGGCGGAGGCGGCGAGGTGGTCCGGTGGCGACGCGCGGTTGCGCGCGCGTGCCCTCGGTCGGCTCTCCGTGTAGCGAGGTTGAAGCCGAGGTTTAGATGTTCTGACATAATATCTTCACCGGAAAGTATTTGATCGTCGAACGATCACGCAACGGGGCCTGTATGGGCCACCAATGCCGGAGTTAAAATCCGGCAGATCACGGGTATGGGGTCCCAGCTGGTGATCTTAACTAGATAGTAACAGGATGAACAAGGGAGATGATGTTTACCCAGGTTCGGGCTCTTTCAAAGAGGTAAAACTCTATGTCCTGCTCTTCTTGTATTGATTGTGTTGAAGTACAAAGTACATGATGATCTACCTCGAGATTGTATGTGAATGTCTAATTATCTACCATATGCTCTAAACCCCTCGGCTTATATAGGGACCTGGGGTATCTAGAGTTACGTGTAGGTCGGTTACATATAGGGATAAACATGTCGTAGAGTCAAACGTGTCTTGGAGTATGCGCCAAGTCTTCGGAGGATTCCATCTTGAGTACGCCTTGGGGCATGGTAGTCTTGGCCCATTTGCTGACGATCTAGGGGTCCTTGGACCGGCCCACTATGATGGGGTTGACGTGGTTAGCACCCCTAGTCCAGAACAGCGTCACCAGGTGCGCATGAGTGAGGACAAAGTGCGCAGAAAAGACTAGTGTTGATCTGTGTGGTCAGTCTAGATCCCGCCAGGAGTAACGGCCAGTAACCGAGGGGTGTGTCCGGGGCGTTACAAGTTGGTATCAGCGCCGACCCTCGCACTTACATAGATGTTTGCGGTTCAGGTGCGCGGTCATGTTGTGCATGACGTTAGTAGCCCGTCGTGGCACACGGCATGGCACATGTACCAGACTGGACGCACAGATGTGTGACAAGAGGGAACGTTCCCGTAGGCCGCCGAGGACATCGGTTCCTTTGAGTGGGAGCGTATGTGAGAGCCTGGCTTAATAGGGATGATAGACTACTCATATCAATAAAGAATTCCTTCTTTTTCGGGAGATTATTCGGAAAGAACTGCAAAGATAAGCGTGCTCAGGTTGAAGCAATTTCAGGATGAATGACCAACTGAGAAGTTAGTACCAGATGCGACGACTGAGCATAAAGTACATAGAAAAGACTAATGTTGGTCTGTAGGGCCAGTCTAGACCCGCCGAAAGTAACGGCTAGTAACCGGCGGGTGTGTCTGGGGCGTTACAGACGGCTCATTCGAAGTTTAAAACACCTACAACTCGCTGAAAATTCAGCTTACAATATTAAGAGATCTTCCATGCTCTCTTCTTTGATCCAATTATGACACGAATTAAAGATCATGATCCGGACGCTTTGATGATGCATCTATTTGCTTTCTCACTAAGGGAAGAAAGAGAGTAGCTTCTAGCCGTGTCTCGAGGAACAATAGCTTCGTGAACAAGTGGGTGGGGTCGCGAGGGGCTGCATGACCGGCCATGCCTGCGTATACTTGGATGCGAACTGTGTCTAGATACGTACGGTTTGTTGGACCCCACACACACCATGGCTGACACGACCAGGCAGACCAGGATCGAGCTTATTCGACAAAAGCTCCTCGAAAAACTAGACAAAACGGACCCGGAAAATGGCGTCCTTGCCCAATGTACCAGATAACCGTACACGGGCTCGCCGTCCCTATTGCTGTGTACCCAGCAAACACCTTCCATGTGGAGCGGCTCTTTCAACGTCTTCTTTACTTGCGCTGGTAAGCCCAACGCGGGCTGCAACCAAAAAGCCATGCTAAGAGCATCTACAGCCAGACTCAGTAAATCCGGTCCCTCAAACGCCCGCGGACGCGTCCGGGCGTGTCCGCGGACACTGACCAGGCATTCTCTATATCCGCATCTTCACACCCATGTATCTCATATTTCATCCCCTATTTTCATACTAAACCATGCAACGTTGATAAGAAGTACGTAGATCATAAGCGGACAGACAAATGCACAATCGGTTCATCAAAAGATCACAGCCGGATCATTGAAAGATAGCGAAGTTCAACATAATACACATAATACGGCGGACAAGTTCAAACTACAACTAAAAACTTGAAATAAAGACGGATTTTCAGCACTTCCTCGCCGGCCCTTTGCCCTTCCGGTCGCCTGCGCAGCTGTAGGAGTCCGCAGCAGGAGGTGGGTCCACATCAGAGCTGTCGGACCCGTCGGAGGAGGAGGAATCGGAGATGACGATGAAGCCTTGCAAGCGTCGGACGACGCGGTCTTGTTGGCGCTTGAGTTTGGCCACCCTCGCCGCCTCCCTCGCTACCTCCGCCGCCTCCCGCTCGGATTGCTCAATGCCGAGCCAGAGCTGCTTGGCGTTGAGCCTCCGGAGCCGTCGGGCCTTCGTCTCCGCCTCAGTCAGTGTCCGGCGGCACACCCACTCGAAGAGACGGTCCTCCGCGTCGGGCACCCGGCGGCGGCAGGCGGACTGCGCAGACCCGTCGGACCAGCCCGCCATCTCCCTAGCCCTCTGCCTCTCGCGGCGGGCAGCTCGTGCCTCCGACTCCGGAGTCCGCATCTGCGGCATTGGCTGAGCGGGCACTAGAATCCAGCACTGCCCGCGCGGAGCAGCTGCCGGAGGTGGAGGAAGCCGTCGGGCGGGAGGAGCAGATTTGGCAGGCCTCGCTGATCCGCGCGCGGGGCGGGAAGGGTCAGCGCCGGCATCGGCGCTCGCGCGACGGGCGACAGGGGCGTCGCACCGAAGCCGGAGCTGCCGCTCGTATCGACCCGCGAGCGCTCGAGCGCGATGCGGAGCGCCAGCTCCTCCTCTTCTCCGGAGCTGTCGTCGGAGTGGCTGCCGGTGCTGGACATGGTCGTCGGTGCTATGGATTTGGTAGATTGGGGAAATGGGACCGTCGGAAAGGGGAGGGGATGGGAGCGGAGTGAGCTAGGGTTTCTGCCGGACGGGGGTTTTTGTGGGGTCGGGGTGGGCCAACGATGGGTCGGGCTGATGTGGCGGGCGCGTCCGCGCATGCCCGGACCGCCTCATATCCGCCCTGCATTTGGGACGGATATGAGGGGTGCCGGTCAGCCCGGGCGTTTGAGGCCCGTTTGAGAGCTTCGGTTGGGTCGATATTTTGTGACCGGTCAGTGACCGGACGACCTGCCTGGGCATATGAGATGGATATAGGGCGCCCGGTTGTAGATGCTTTAACTACTCCATCCGTCTCATAATATAAAACGTCTTATATTATGAGACGGAGAGAGTACTTGAATCGGTTTTTTATAGAACTATCTGCGCGATACGGTCCCAATGACTAAGAGCATCTTTAAGGCGGATCCGTAAACTTCTTGCAACCGTTCGGACCGCGGAAGCCATTCAACGCCGACATGTATCGGTCCGCGGAGCGGTCCGGACGCGATTTCTCCCGTAAACCGAAGACAAAAGTGGGGGAGGTTTGCGGGAGTCCAGATCGATCCCAAGCCCGTTTCTGACCGCCCTGGCCCACCAAAAACCCTCCTCCTCCCGCGCGCTCCCGCCCGGCGCCAGCTGCCCGCATTCATGCCGCTGTAGAGCGCACCGCTCCGCATTGAAGACAGCTCAGGACAGATGCGACCTCTCACTGCCTCCGTCATTGAAGCGGCGCGCCGAGCTCCGCCCGCTGCACGCCTGGCTGAACACGCCTCATCGCCGCATTCATACGCCTCCATTAAACCCGCGTGGAAGCCGAGAAACCTACTCCGGTCACACGTCCGCTCATGAGCAGGCCGGCATTAAACGCAAAGTCGTCCGAGCTCCTCTCGTCCGTCCTCTATTTATACGAGGCCAGAGGCCGAGCAAGAATCGCACCCCTCCGTCGCTCCCGTCTCCTCCTTCACCATTTTCTCCACTTTTCCGATGGCTTCTGAAGAGCAATTCTCCGGGATACAAGCCGGGTGGGTGGCCCACCAGATACGAGCGAGGCAGCTCGCTGCTCCACCTCCTGTGCTTGACCCGATGGAGCAAGTTGCCGCCCCAAGCTGCCGCGTGGTTTAGCAACTCGCCGCTCCAGGCCAACTCGATGAGGAGTGGCGAGTTGCTCCACACCGGCATGGCGGGGAGCACGGCGGCATGGGCATCGCTGCATCCAGTCTCTGCGACCGCGCCATCCACCCTCGACGCGCGTGCAGCCGCGCCATGCATGCAGAGAAAGAAGCCGGTTGCGTGAGCGTGGGCGAGGTGGCGGCCCGCACGTCCGCGCCCGCCGCCATCATCGAGGAGAAGTAGAACACGGGAGGCCGCCGCCGCTCGGGTCCCGGGAAGGCCACCACCGGATACCCGGCCGGTTCTCCTTTATCTCAGACCATCCTGGGCACCCGCCTGAACTCCACGGAAGCACCCTTCCCCTCCGGCTGAAGCACCTTCTTTGCCGCTCCGATGAGCGATGCGGCCAGACATAGGGAAGATACGGAAGAAGAACATGCCTCCGGGGCTCCCGGCAGTCCGATTATTTCAGGCTGCCGGACATGGGGAAGACAAGCCGCGGCCCGTCATAAACTAGTGTAGTGTATCCGTGTCGTGGAAGTGGAGCTTCGCGCGACCGTACGTGCACATAGTTTTAGCTTTTTAGGTGAAAATATGTCCAAAATGTAACCGTTCTCGTCTGGTTTGTATGAAATCCGGCCGTGCTTGTACGAAATCCGGCCGTATTTGCATGAATTTTATGTGGTTTGTTGAAAAGGAGTTTGAAATGTATGTGGCTAGTGTTGGATGTCGACTTCCTGCATTCATGTCCACGAACTGGTCTCCCCTACTCGCAGACGGATGCGGAAGAATTTTTAATGGTTGACGTTGGAGATACCCTAAGTTCATATTGTGCTGTTTTACATCCATCCTCCGTCAACGTAGTCCGTTAGGCATCATCACATACCGACAAGGGCAACACCAAACTAGACGTACCGAGCAACAAGAGTCACCCGGCAAGCCGAACACCAACCACACCCCTATACACCGTAAAATACGTCGTGATGTGAGCTCCACCCCCTATGCATCACGCTGGCGGGCGATTCAGAAGCACAGAACAGCACACGTAAACGGCAATTTAAACACGTGTTTGTTGCACCGGCTAGAGGCGTCTGTGATGCGTGCGACAGGTGCACCCGGTCCGGCATGTGAGCTGTCTTCTCTTTTTTGCGGGAGACGCAATTGTTCAGCAAATATATTTGATCTTCCTATGGTGGGATCATGCGTTGTTCCGAATGATGGCTGCATCTTCGTGTCGCAAATATTCTGCTGTAATCAGTTTGTTTTTCATTTTAATTTTGCGCAAACTGCAATAACTCAAACAATTGCCCAGAGACTGCGTACACCTCCAGGCTCCAGATAATGAATTTGTTAGCAAGACTGCGTACGCCTCCAGATAAAAGCTTAACTGAGATTTACTAACAGCAGCCACAGGCATAGGAGATAGGACACAATGGAGAAACAAATAAGCTTTGTTAGCAAGATTATGTACTACATTGTAAACAAGCACAGAAATGTCCTGCTGATCAATCAGGCCACAGTTTGTTTGAAAGAATTTATTTATATGCTAAATTTTTTTTCGAAACGGAATTTATATGCTAATTAATTACAAAAGAGTTAGGAAAAGCTGAACTTCAACAAGGGTTGAGTATTTCTCGACCACAAGTCAAGGTCGGTCAGAAGAAACTCACCTACTCGTATTGAGAATTACAAAGCCCTTCTGACCGGAGCTCTATATGTGATCAGTAATTCACACTATAGTTTGACCTAAGAATAGATATGTCATCTCAAAAAAAAAAAAAGAATAGATATGTCAACATGGCATGCCGTTCTCAATCAATGATCTTTGGGCCTGTATTTGCCACCAAGGTCAAATGATCTGTGTGAAACTGTCGAGCAAAAAGCTTGTCCCTTTAATTAAAAACAAGGTATATGCTTGCCACTTCAAATGGCATAATAGGCTATTGAACAGTAACCACCTGCTTGATGGCAATTCATATTTCAATCTCAGATCAAATACCCCAACCAGTCCATGTGATCACGGAAGTGCCAAAACAATGTGAAATGCCGCAAAATGATCGTCTCTTGGAGGCTTAGGCATTGTGAGGTCAGTAGCTCTCTGGTATCATAACCCTTTTTTAAAAGCAAGACAACCTTATCCTTGGCGACTATTCACTGGACCCACTATTTCTCGATGACGAATCTGTAGCAAGTTAACAATACATAAGGAAAAAGTTTCTGTACTTCATACTCCCTCCATTCCACAATGTAGTGCATATTTGGTTTTTAGAAAGTCAAACATTCTACGTTTGACCAAGTTTATAGAATAAACTATCAGCATTTAAAATAGTAAATATTTAAAATATGAAAACAGACTTCATGATGAATCTAATGATTCTAGTTTTGGCTTTTAGATGTTGATATTTTCCCTACAATCTTGGTCAAATGTAGACTTGTTTGACTTACTAAAAATCAAACATGTACTACATTGTGGAATAGAGGGAGTATCCGTCCCAAAATAAGTGTCGCTGATTTAGTACAATAAACAGCTCTGCAAACAATACCTCGTGAACGGCGCTTTCCCTCCATGGCTTCTTTTTTTTCCTGACAGCTTTGGCAAAGGAACGGACCATCCCATCGACGCAAGTTCCCAGGTTGTGATGAATCTTCATGTACTGATATCCCTTGATTTGGCTTTAACTCTACTTGACAAATAGCACATATAAAGAGTTTGAACATATTTCGAACAGGGTATTCAGAATCCAGCCTGCGGTTAAAAAACGAAATTTGAGCCATATGCACAGGTCTTGGTGCAAACTAAAGGAATTCAGAATATCAATCAAACAAGGTTGCGCTCAGCAGCAGATAGAAAGATAATGTGAATGAACAAAATATTTTGAGGGTTCTGCATGCAATAGAACGGAAGGTCAGATCCAAATACTTCAAACATGACAATGTTATGCTGTTTGAATGAGTTTATGTGCTCTATATGTTGGCACTTTAACTTCATCTAACTTTCCTCATGGTGTGCATCTTTATAAATTACTTCAGCCAGAATCCAAAAGGATGGTATGTGTCCTCGAGTTGTTTTTCATTTTGTAGCGAGAAACCATCCGTAAGTTTATTCCAGGCCCGTGAGAAGGTTATTGGTTAAACTGACACTGTTGGCTGTCACAATGGAAAATGAATGTGCAAACTTCTAGAGAACAAGTAAGAATGCAAAAGAATTTATTAATCGACTTTCTCATTTTTCTTTCAGTAAGAATCTATTATGGTTGATGATGCGTTGGAAACCTTCAACACGATTATATAATCATAACTGAACTTCATGACCATTTGCTCCTTTAATGATCGAAAATAGAATTATAGAACCAACCGTCTAGAGAGCAATGCACATTCATCCTCAAATATCTCTTCTACAACGTCTGGATCCATATATTCTCTATCTGCATGGGATGATGAGTCGGAAGATGTTTTCTTGCGAAACATATTTTTGAAAACACCCATTCCTGGTTGCTTTTTAGGAGCTGACATAGCTGGGTTGCCTTTTTCTGGTACTAGGTCAACGACTATACAAGTGGTGTCATCCCTCAGTCCCTTTGAGTGCACTGCTTCCTGAAATATATTTGAATGTGTAAAGAAGAGCATCATGAAAGAGTCAGGGTTAGAGAGAGAGGAGGGGTGTACTTTAACAATTTGCTCAGCTGCAGCTTCAGGAGGAAGTCCTCTTGAACAGTTCAGAGCCTGTTCTGCAGTCAAAGCATCCCAAACACCATCGCTTGAAATAATAAGCCGACCTCCAGCAGTAGATAACTACACACATTAAAAAACATATCGGTACTTTTCAGAATCCAGGGATCAGATTAACATAAACAATACACTAGGTTACTCGGAGATGGCAGCAAACTGCTGTGTCAGGGGTTAGATACGTCCGGATACCCGCTGAAACATATCAAATACGTATCCGCCAATCTTTTTTTCCAAATAATTAAACTAATTCAGACACGTCTGGGGATACCCCAGATACTGGTCGGACACAGGAAAACCAGGAAAAGCCTAACCCCATACGTATCATTACCCACGAACCACCGTTCCCCTTTTCTCGCCTCATCCTGCCTTCACCCGACCTGAGCTCTGCGCCGCCACTGCTGCCGCTCCCTCCCCTTGCTGGAGTGCCGCCGCACTGGATAAGAAGAGACCCAGTGGCCGGCCCACCGAACAAGAGAAGGGGAGCCCAGCCGCCGCCACTCCGTTGCATACCCCCTTGCTGGAGTGCAGCCGCACTGGACAAGAAGCGACCCAGTGGCCGGCCCACCGGACCAGAGAAGGGGAGCCCAGCCGCCGCCACTCCGTCGCATACCCCCTTGCTGGAGTGCCGCCGCACTGGAGAAGAAGAGACCCAGTGGCCAGCCCACCGGACAAGAGAAGGGGAGCCCAGCCGCCACCGCTCCATCGCATACCCCTAGATCTCAGCGCCCCTCCCTTCCCAGATTAGATGACTGTAATCTACCCACTACCTCTGAGCGCCGCCACCGTGCTCCCTCCCCCCAATCTGAGCGCCGCCACCCCTGCTCCCTCCCCTGACCTGAGCAGTGGTGCAGCGGCGAAGGAGGAGGAGGACGGCATCCATCGCTCCCTCCCTCCCCCTAATTGCCATCCTTGCGACAACATAATTTGATGTCAGATTTGCCATACCTAAAAATCTGATGTCAGATTTTTAGCATTTCCGGTAAAAAAAATTAGGCATAAATTTGTATCAGGGGGGGGGGGGGGGGATAGTTTCTCAAAATAGTACATATGACCCAGTGAAATCTAGGTAAGAGGCATAGAAAAAGGGGGAAATAAATGTCAAAGCAAAACAACTTGTAGTACTGCAGTCTGCTATCATTTTACCTGTATAGTTAAATTTTGGGCTTCAGCCTTAAGTTAAAACTGTTATAATGTGTTCTGCATTTCCAGTTATACCTTTACTTGCTTGACGAGAGGAACAGGAACGATAAATTCACCCACGTCTTGATCTCCGATTGTCCTTGACAGGCACAAACCCCCAGGCCAGCATCTAAGGGGGCCAATCTGGAGGTGAAGATAAGCATGCATTAGTAAAGCAAATGAAAAGAATATGAAAACTAGAAGAAACACATGCAAAATGTATCAATGAAAAAAAATAAACAATGCCCCCTCATCTTACACCCTCCACCTATATTGGGCACTTCCTCCTGTTCCATTCCTAACACAAATGCACGATTAGGTACCATGTCTCTTGCATAAACTAATATGTTATATGCCGTTAAAACTCTAAAAATTCAATCAAGGTTTTAAAAATTGACATTTAACAGCTGCGTAGCAAACACTTTGGATCAAGTTCAAAAGCAAATTCAATACTAGGGAGCACATTTAACATGAAACAAAAAAGTTAACACTAGAGGGCAACATACAATTAACATATGCAGCTAAAATGCTACTCCCTCCGGCCCCAATTACTGTCGCGACGCCCAACTCCGATGAGCAAGCACACCCGCGGCAATTAAAAAGGGCCGGGGGGGTAGATATATTTGTGGCTAATGTTAATCAATGTCACCAAAGACTGCATAAATTTTTCAGTACTGAAGAACAGATTAAAGGATAATATGTCTCTTAACAGTCACCATAAATACTGCACATTTCCAAGTCGAGTACGAGTATCTCATAAACTGAAGCAACAGAAATGGCAACAATGAACCTTGATGCAAGAAAATTAACTTGAATGGCAAAATAAGCAAAGTTGAAACCTCAGCACCACCAACAACATTTAGCCTTCCAACATCACCTCCAGCTTCTGTTACACGATCAACCCTGCACATCAAAATCAAGTGGCAATAGATAAGTTTTTGCCATGAGAAGTGAGAAGGCACATATCAGGAGAACAATCTTACTCCTCTTTACTGGCATCGAAACGATGATCCGAAGATAACTGATAAATTGAACCTTCAGCTTCTAATACACAACGTGAATCACCAACAGATGCAATAGTAACAACCAATCCATCTATTATGACAAATGTCACTGTTGTTCCTGAAGAGCGTGCTGTAAAGAAATAAAATGATACAGTGAGACATCTAATTTACTCCCTCCTTCCATGTATATAGGGCCTAATGCGTTTTTCGAGGTTAACCTTGACCACATATTAGAGCAATAATATATGACATGCAAGTTACACAAAGCACACCATCAAATTCGTACGTGGAAGGAGCTTCTAATGATATAATTTTCATATTATACATCTCATATATTACTAATCTTATCAATAGTCAACGACAACCTTGAAAAAATGTATTAGGCCCTATATATATGGAAGGAGGGAGTAGGTTGATGCTAGTAATGTTTGAACAAGTTATTCCAAATGTTTCACAAATGTATGTCATTAGAGACCAAAGAACAGGAATAAACAAGATCAATGCCAGCATATGGAAGATTCTAATGACCGATCAAAAGATCTCTTTTTGCTGGCTCTGATGACAGATAAATCCCCTTTTTATAAGGTAACTCAGAATACTGGAGGATTAGTGAAAGTTGCTTTAATTATCACTTGACGCACCTACTGTTTGGAAATCTTTATCGGTTTTGACAAATGCTGCAACCATCGCCCTTGGAAGCGCAGCAAGCCAGTCCTCCCTGTTGAGATCAGCAGGGACTGCACCCAAGATGTTGTTCAAGAGATTCTCCTTAGTATAAATAGCGGCTCCATTCCCGTTGTGCCCATCAAACAGCTGCAATAAACCACCGCGCTGAGAGGCTCTGAACAATTGCTTCTAGTTGATTATTCATCAAAAGTATTGCCTCCAAAATTTCTTCAAAAAAGTCAAAAATGTGAACTACAGCAAATTAAGATACTTTGTGCTATTTTTTCAAAAAAAAAAAGATACTTTGTGCTATAGCCAGCAAGTCCAGCATTACATAATTCAATTGGACACATGCATTCATTCATTGTTCGGACTATAAATTAACCTTAATTTCATTGTGAAACTAGTACTCCCTCCGTTCCAAATTACTCGTCGTGGTGAGTATCTGTTATGTACACATAAACCATATATAGAGTCACCATCCCAATCTCCAAACGAATTCAGACCTTCCCTCCAAACGAATTCCGGAATCCAGAATTCTCCAACAACCGAGCACAAACAAAATCGAGCAAGCCTCACAATTCACGCACGCACGCACGCATCCAACCCGATCCACGTGAACTCAGAATTATTGAGCACCAACGTAACGTATCCACGTGACGCACAGCGCTGCCAGATCGGGCACGCACGAAATGCTATTGTAAGGGTGTGGGGCGCTTACGCCGAAGGCAGAGAAGGAGGATGACGGGACGCCGGGGAGGCGCTCGCAGTCGGGCTTGAGGAAGACAAAATCCTCGCCCTTCTTGGCCTGGCTGAAGAGGCCGTGCTGGAGCTCCGGGCGCTCGGCGGCGGTCCTCTCGCTGACCACCTCCCGCCGCAGCAGCACGGCGAGCGGCACGGCCGAGCCCCCAGCCGTGCTGCCACCGCCGCCCACGGAGCCCTGGACCGACCTCGACCGCGTGGACATCGCCCTGCCCTGCCACCACCGCCGCGCCGATCCGCTATAGAGGCGCGGTCCCCAATTCGTCCCGTCTCGCCCGTATTGGTGAGGGGCTTTTTTGGGGAGAGAGAGAGGAGGTGAGGCAGGAGGAAGGGAGGAGGAGGTCACATGGGGGAGTGCTGGTACAGAACGCGGAAATCCAGCCCGCCACGCGCATTCGACATTTTTCGGCAAAAGTTAGCAAGGGACGACGAGGGCCATGTTCGGACTTCGGATTAGGTTATTAGTGGACCTGTTGCGTCAGATGCAGTAGAGACCCGCTGAATTCATGTACACATTGAAAAGAAAATTTTCAGTTTAGTTGCTTTATAGTTATGGGCAAGCACATATGATAACAAATTTAACGCTCTTTAATTAAAAAAAAAAGAATGGTGACTTATTGTCTACAAAGAGATTTCTTTTTGCGGGGTGTCTACAAAGAGATTGTACACACACATTTAAATTTGGCAGCACAAAGTCCCGTTGTAAACCATGTTACGCTGAAAATATGTGTATTTTTTAGTAATCTCTTGTTGAGCTAGCACCCATGTTAAGAATTTATATCCCCATGTATAAAAAAAATTACATAGACCACGAGTCCCATTTGAAACCATGTACACGTTGAAAATGTTTTCTTTTTCAGTTTTTTTATGTTTGAGCAAGCGCAGACCATGTCAAACCTGAAGTGTTTTGAATATATTTGACTTCGTTTGTAGAAGTAGATTTTAGCAACCACTTATGGTAATTCACACCATTTAAGATGAATAATGAAGGGTAATTTATCTTTGAAAATATATACTTGAGCATGCATGTTTTGTTATCTTATTCGAGCAACATGAGGCAAATGGCGCATGGTCCAGATTCAAATCCAGAGGGTTTTGAAACAATTTGCCCCAAAAAGTCCATTCTCATCCATAGTATTCTCTCTGATGATTTCTCTAGATGTTTCAGTGCAGATCTCTTGGCCACATATGTCAAGTATAAAGCTGTTATATGCCATGGACTTCATGGTACATAATCACACATATTAACAAACTTTAGAAGATTGGATGCAAATTGGTGACCAATTATTCAGTTACTTCAAATTGGTTTATTCAATAATACTCTTTTCTGCAAAAAGGCCAAACTAAAAAACTATTGAAAGCTTGTTTTGACTCCACACCATGCCACGACGATCGGCATTCCTTGACTTACATACAACCTTGGTAGCACCCAAAGCATCATACAATCGATACTATGAAGCAGATCAAAATAACCTGGGCCTGAAATCAATGGTCGATACTCGATAAACTACAACAACATTTATCTCCAATCCCAGATTAGAAGCAAGGTTTTGTGCTCCAGGTGGATCAACTAAAAAGGGGGGAGACACTTATACAGCATCTAAGTGAGAAAACAACAAAATGAGGTAAAGCAAAGCCACAATCAGCAATGTCCTGTGCTCATGTTAGTTATTATGCAAAGTTCTCTATCCAAGGACAAGAGTAGAAGCACCAACAGACACTGCTTGGCGGCATATTGATACATTACATAAAGGAACATTAGAAGACCAATCGACGGTAACATAAGAAATATAGTAAAATCAAGTAAATACTCCCTCCGTCCGGAAAAGCTTGTCCTTCAAATGGATGCTCTCAAGGGTGGCACAAAACTTGTTGCACTCTTGTTCTATCACCCTCCATCGCTTCGAGATAGACACCTGCCGCGCTTGCTCTCCATTTGGTACATCGCAAACTTCTTGCGCTCATGGAACTCACGATGGACACGAATCCAAAAGGTTGATGCCTTTTGTTCGGCGCCAACCTTGGGGTCTTGCCCAATGTCCCTCCAACACTCACAAAGGAGTTTGTCCTCGGACGACGTGTATGCCTTCGTCCGCTTGCTCTTGCGCTTTGGCTTCAACCCGGCGGCTTGGTTGGCGAGCTCGTCCTCGAACAAAGGCTCCCCGTCGATGTCCATTTCATCCTCTTCCTCGATGACGTTGTCCTCCGGGAACTCATGGTCGAGCGGGAAGCCGTTCAGGCCGACCTGATCTTCCATGAAGGCGTCATGCATGGCAGCTTGATCATAGGTCGCCGGCGTGAATGGCCCTCGGCCGTCATGGCTTTGGGTCTCATCGGGATCATAGCCAGCCGCGGCGGCACCGCCAGCGGAGCTAGCGGCCGTCACACCTCCCTCGAAGATGAGGGTCTCCATGAAACGGTTGGTCGTTTCCTCGTCGCCGGCCGCTGGCATTCTGTCGAACAGGTTGTGGGCGCCAGGGAGCATGTCGGCTGGCATCTCCCACTGGCGTTTCCTCGGCCCTCGGGATGATGAGGCACCGGCCACCGGCGTCGCATTGAGGTCGATGGGCACGGGCGCGGCCGTGGAAGGCACCACCACGCTCACCTCCGACGAGCATTCCCCGGAGAGTCGGGAGACTTGAGGATAGACGTGGAAGTCGGGAATCGGGTGCGGGGAGACACGCGCGGCGACTCTGGTAGCACCATCCGAGGAAACGCGGACGAGCCCGTGCTGGCCGCGGCCACGGCGGCGTTGATGAGCCGTGCTGGCCAGGGTTTAACCCTAGGTAGATGAGGGCCTCCCTCGTTGCAGCCGTGACTCAGGCGTTGGTTTCCTCCTACTGTGCGGTGGCGGTGAGGGCGGCGACAGCCACTGCTTGATACGTCTCCAACGTATCTATAATTTTTGATTGTTCCATACTATTATATTATCTGTTTTGGATGTTTTATATGCATTAATATGCTATTTTATATTGTTTTTGGGACTAACTTATTAACCCAGAGCCCAGTGCCAATTTCTGTTTTTTCCTTGTTTTTGAGTTTCGCAGAAAAGAAATATCAAACGGAGTCCAAACGGAATAAAACTTTACGACGATTTTTCTTGGACTAGAAGACACACGTAGGACTTGGAGACCAAGGCAAAGGAGTCCTGAGGCGATGGCAAGGGTGCAGGGTGCGCCCCTGCCTTGTGGGTCCCTCGGGAACCTCCTTGACTTGTTTCAGACGCAAAAAATTCTTATAAATATAGAAACCTCCGAAAAGAACACTAGATCGGAAGTTCCGCCGCCGCAAGCCTCTGTAGCCATGAAAAACCAATCGGGACCCCGTTCTGGTACCCTGTCAGAGGGGGAAATCATCATCGAAGGCCATCATCATCATCTCGGTGGTCTCCATGACGAGGAGGGAGTAGTTCACCCTCGTGGCTGAGAGTATGTACCAATAGCTATGTGTTTGATCTCTCTCTCGTGTTCTTGATTTGGCACGATCTTGATGTACCGCGAGCTTTGTTACTATAGTTGGATCATATGGTGTTTCTCCCCCTCTACCTTCTTGTGATGAATTGAGTCTTGCTCTTTGAGGTTCCGTTATGTTGGATTGAGTATTGGATTTGAGAACACTTGATGTATGTCTTGCGATGGGATATCTGTGGTGACAATGGGATGTTCTATTAATTCACTTGATGTATGTTTTGGCACTCAACTCGCGGATTCTCGATGTGACATTGGGGTAATCTATGCAGAGGGGTTGATGCATGTTTTCGTCCTACGTTCTTCGATAGAAACTTTGGAGTGATTCTTTGTCGCACGTTGAGGGATTGTTATGTGATCCAAATATGTTATCATTGTTGAGAGACTTTGCACTAGTGAAAGTATGAACCCTAGGCCTTGTTTTCAAGCATTGCAATACCGTTTTTGATCACTTTTGTTACTAGTTACTTTGCTGTTTTTATATTTTCAGATTACAAAAACCTATATCTACTATCCATATTACACTTGTATCACCATCTCTTCGCCGAACTAGTGCACCTATACAATTTACCATTGTATTGGGTGTGTTGGGGACACAAGAGACTCTTTGTTATTTGGTTGCAGGGTTGTTTGAGAGAGACCATTTTCATCCTACGCCTCCCACGGATTGATAAACCTTAGGTCATCCACTTGAGGGAAATTTGCTACTGTCCTATGAAACTCTGCGCTTGGAGGCCCAACACGAGTCTACAAGAAGAAGGTTGCGTAGTAGACATCAAGCTCTTTTCTGGCGCCGTTGCCGGGGAGGTTAGTGCTTGAAGGTATATCTTTAGATCTTGCAATTGAATCTTTTAGTTTCTTGTTTTATCACTAGTTTAGTTTATAAAAGAAAAACTACAAAAAATGGAATTGAGGTTGCCTCATATGCTTCATCTTTTTAATGTCTTTCATGAAAATGATGGAAAGGAAAATTGTGCTCAAGTGTTAGAAGAAGAAATCAATATAATGTTTGGCACTAAATCTTTGAATGATAAACATGATTGCAAAGTTGTTAGTGTGCTTGCTTTGAATATTCATGATACTAATGATGATTGCACTAGTCATGATAAAGTTGTTTCTTATAAGCATGTCAATTTTTGTGGAGTGCATAGAGTCGGTGAAGACATGCCTTATAGGGATGATAGATTTTGTAAGAAGCATAAACATGATGAAACCAATCGGTGGCTTAAGGTGATAGATAAATTTGCTACAAAATTATGCTCTCTTCATCCCATTACTTGTGAACTTTGCAATAGAGTTGGTCACCTTAATTTCCAATGCACACTTTTTCGTGATCGAATCGTGGCTAAAAATAGCAATAACTTGATCACCCTTGAACTTTATAATGAACTTTGTTTATTTTGGGGGTGTGAAGAATTGTCACATAAAAAAAGTTGGTTTGAAGCATTCATATTCACCGACCATGTTGAAACTACTCTTAAAGAAATATATATGTTTTGCATGGTTAATTGCAAGGAAAATGCTTATATTGCCAACTATAAAAAGATGGGAAAACCAATAGAATATAAAAGCACTAATGAAAGGGTAAAGATTTCCACTTTCCCTCCTATTGTCTCTCGTGGTGAAACAGGCTACGAGAATGAGCTCCCTATGCAACCAATCTCATCAATAAGGAGCGCCAAAAAGTTGGTTAAACCCAAACATGATGTGGAGAAGAAAAAGAAAAGACGGAGAAGCAAAGGTAAAAAGGTATCCCTCCCAAATGATGTTGCTCCTATTATTGTTATGCCTCATGAGAGTGAATAAAAAATAAATGTGGAAGATGATATACTTGATGATAATAGTGATTCTTTGTCTTATGGTACAATGTCCGAAGAAACTATTGAGGATGATTTTGTTATGCCTATTACTCATTGTGATGATTATGGTTTGGAAAATAATGATACTTCTTATAATCTTGAAAATCTTTTTGGCACCAACTTAGAAAGTTGTGATGATAATAATTGCTATACTATTGGTGCTATTCATGCTATTAATGATGAGAGTGATTATGCTTATGATATGCAAAGCCACAAGCTTGGGGATGCTATGTTTGATGAGAACGACATGTTTGATAATTTATTTGCTGCAATTAATGTTTGTCCCAAGCTTGGGGATGCTATGTTTAATGAAGATGATATTTTCAGTCCCCCAAGTTTTGATGTGAAAATTTATTATGATGATAGCATGCCTCCTATTTATGACGATTGCAATATTTATGAAAGTGGGTTTGGAAGAGTGTCAACTTTAGATAATAATTATCCCACTATTTTGGAGGGTGTTGAATCTTATTATAATGATAAAACTGGATTTGGAGAGGTCATGACTTTATTTAGTAATGATTCCACTATCTTGGAAGAGGTTTCAATTGATTATGATGAGAACAAAGTTGCTACTTATGATGATTATTGTGATGTTACTTATGTTATAAAAAGTAGTGATAATTATTGTCATATTTTGAATATCCTTTTACTGAACAATACTCTTTTAATGTGGAAACAATTTATAGTATTCAAGTTTCATATGATGCTCCCATTACTATTCATGAGAACAAATTTGCTTATGTGGAGAGTAATAAAATTTCTATGCTTATGCATCATGAAAAGAGTGTTTTATGTGATAGTTATATTGTTGAATTCATTCATGATGCTACTGAAAATTATTATGAGAGAGGAACATATGCTTTTACATATCTCAATAATATCAAGTTTCCTCTCTATGTGTTGAAAGTTTTGAAGTTATGCTTGTTTTGCCTTCCTATGCTAGTTAATTATTGTTCCAATAAATTGTTTGCTCACAAAATCCATATGCATAGGAAGTGGGTTAGACTTAAATGTGCTAGTCATATGCTTCATGATGCTCTCTTTGTGTTTCAATTCTTATCTTTTATGTGAGCATCATTGAAATCATCATGCCTAGCTAAAAAGGCATTAAAGAAAAGCGCTTGTTGGGAGACAACCCAACATTTAACCCTACTGTTTTTGTGTGTTCACATGATTAGGACACTTTAGTAATCATTTTTTATAGGTTTTGTTTCAATAAAGTGCCAAGTAAAGCCTTTGGGATAGTGTGGTTGATAGTTGACTTGATTCTGTGCAAAAACAGAAACTTTTGTGTCCAGTAACAGAATTGTTAAAATTCACTGGATTGTGAAAAAACTCTGAATTTTTTTACAGAGAATTTATATATAAATTTTATACGTTGTACTAATTTTTCAGAATTTTTAGAATAACAGAAGTATGAGCACAATTCAGATCTTTACAGACTGCTCTGTTTTTGACAGATTCTATTTTCGATGCATAGTTTGCTTGTTTTCTAGTTTCTATGGCTTATATTGCTTAATATAAATTGTAGAAATGATAGGGTACAGTAGGTATCATGTGAGAAAAATTTTGAATCTTGTCTTGACAGTACCTAAGTGGTGATTTGCTTTATTATACTAACGGATCTTACGAGTTTTCTGTTGAGTTTTGTGTTGTGAAGTTTTCAAGTTTTGGGTAAAGATTTGGTGGACTACGGAATAAGGAGTGGCAAGAGCCTAAGCTTGGGGATGCCCAAGGCACCCCAAGGTAATATTCAAGGACAACCAAGCATCTAAGTTTGGGGATGCCCCGGATGGCATCCCCTCTTTTGTCTTCAATCCATCGGTAAATTTACTTGAGGCTATATTTTTATTCACCACATGATATGTGTTTTGCTTGGAGCGTCTTGTATGATTTGAGTCTTTGATTTTTAGTTTTCCACAATCATCCTTGCTGGACACACCTTTTGAGAGGGACACACATTAATCGTGAATTTATTAGAATACCCTATGTGCTTCATTTATATCTTTTGAGCTAGGTGGTTGCTCTGGTGCTTCACTTATATCTTTTTAGAGCACGACGGTGGTTTTATTTTGAAGAAATTGATGAACTCTCATGCTTCACTTATATTATTTTTGGAGTCTTTAAAAAGCATGGTAATTTGCTTAGGTTATGAATTTAGTCCTAATATGATGGGCATCCAAGAGTGATATAATAAAAACTTTCATATAAAGTGCATTGAATACTATGAGAAGTTTGATTCCTTATGATTGTTTTGAGATATAAAGATGGTGATATTAGAGTCATGCTAGTGAGTAATTGTGGATTTGAGAAATACTTGTGTTAAGGTTTGTGATTCCCGTAGCATGCACGTATGGTGAACCGTTATGTGATGAAGTCGGAGCATGATTTATTTATTGATTGTCTTCCTTATGAGTGGCGGTCGGGGACGAGCGATGGCCTTTTCCTACTAGTCTATCCCCCCAGGAGCATGCGCGTAGTACTTTGTTTCGATAACTAATAGATTTTTGCAATAAGTATGTGAGTTCTTTATGACTAATGTTGAGTCCATGGATTATACGCACTCTCACCCTTCCACCATTGCTAGCCTCTCTAGTACCGCGCAACTTTCGCCGGTGCATTAAACACACCATATACCCTTCCTCAAAGCAGCCACCATACCTACATATTATGGCATTTCCATAGCCATTCCGAGATATATTGCCATGCAACTTCCACCGTTCCCTTTATTATGACACATACCATCATTGTCATATTGCTTTGCATGATCATGTAGTTGGCATAGTATTTGTGGCAAAGCCACCGTTCATATTCTTTTATACATGTCACTCTTGATCATTGCACATCCCGGTACACCGCCGGAGGCATTCACATAGAGTCATATCTTTTGTTCTAGTATCGAGTTGTAATTCTTGAGTTGTAAGTAAATAAAAGTGTGATAATCATCATTATTAGAGCATTGTCCCATGTGAGGAAAGGATGATGGAGACTATGATTCCCCCACAAGTCGGGATGAGACTCCGGACGAAAAATAAAATAAAAAAAGAAGAAAAAAAGAGGCCAAAGAGCCCATAAAAAATGAGAGAAAAGAGAGAAGGGGCAATGCTACTATCCTTTTTCCACACTTGTGCTTCAAAGTAGCACCATGATCTTCATGATAGAGAGTCTCCTATTTTGTCACTTTCATATAATAGTGGGAATTTTTCATTATAGAACTTGGCTTGTATATTCCAATGATGGGCTTCCTCAAATTGCCCTAGGTCTTCGTGAGCAAGCGAGTTGGATGCACACCCACTTAGTTTCTTTTGAGCTTTCATATACTTATAGCTCTAGTGCATCCGTTGCATGGCAATCCCTACTCACTCACATTGATATCTATTGATGGGCATCTTCATAGCCCATTGATACGCCTAGTTGATGTGAGACTATCTCCTTCTTTTTGTCTTCTCCACAACCACCATATTCTATTCCACCTATAGTGCTATATCCATGGCTCACGCTCATGTATTGCATGAAAGTTGAAAAAGTTTGAGAACATCAAAAGTATGAAACGATTGCTTGGCTTGTCATCGGGGTTGTGCAAGATTTAATACTTTGTGTGATGAAGATGGAGCATAGCCAGACTATATGATTTTGTAGGGATAACTTTCTTTGGCCATGATATTTTGAGAAGACATGATTGCTTTATTAGTATGCTTGAAGTATTATTGTTTTTATGTCAATATTAAACCTTTGTTTTGAATCTTATGGATCTGAATATTCATGCCACAATAAAGAAAATTACATGGATAAATATGTTAGGTAGCATTCCACATCAAAAATTCTGTTTTTATCATTTACCTACTCGAGGACGAGCAGGAATTAAGCTTGGGGATGCTTGATACGTCTCCAACGTATCTATAATTTTTTATTGTTCCATGCTATTATATTATCTGTTTTGGATGTTTTATATGCATTAATATGTTATTTTATATTTTTTTTGGGACTAACTTATTAACCCAGAGCCCAGTGCCAGTTTCTGTTTTTTTCCTTGTTTTTGAGTTTTGCAGAAAAGGAATATCAAACGGAGTCCAAACGGAATAAAACTTTACGATGATTTTTCTTGGACCAGAAGACACACGTAGGACTTGGAGACCAAGGCAAAGGAGTCCCGAGGCGACAGCAAGGGTGCAGGGCGCGGCCCAGGGGGGCGCCCCCTGCCTTGTGGGTCCCTCGGGCACCTCCTTGACTTGTTTCCGATGCCAAAAATTCTTATAAATATAGAAACCTCCGAAAAGAACCCTAGATCGGAAGTTCCGCCACCGCAAGCCTCTGTAGCCATGAAAAACCAATCGGGACCCCATTCCGGCACCTTGCCGGAGGGGGAAATCATCACCGGAGGCCATCTTCATCATCCCGACGGTCTTCATGATGAGGAGGGAGTAGTTCACCCTCAGGGCTGAGGGTATGTACCAGTAGCTATGTGTTTGATCTCTCTCTCTCTCTCTCGTGTTCTTGATTTGGCACGATCTTGATGTACCGTGAGCTTTGTTACTATAGTTGGATCATATGGTGTTTCTCCCCCTCTACCTTCTTGTGATGAATTGAGTCTTGCTCTTTGAGGTTCCATTATGTTGGATTGAGTATTGGATTTGAGAACACTTGATGTATGTCTTGCGATGGGATATCTGTGGTGACAATGGGATGTTCTATTGATTCACTTGATGTATGTTTTGGCACTTAACTCGCGGATTCCCGAGGTGACATTGGGGTAATCTATGCAGAGGGGTTGATGCACGTTTTCGTCCTACGTTCTCCGATAGAAACTTTGGAGTGATTCTTTGTCGCACATTGAGGGGTTGTTATGTGATCCAAATATGTTATCATTGTTGAGAGACTTTGCACTAGTGAAAGTATAAACCCGGCCTTGTTTTCAAGCATTGCAATACCGTTTTTGCTCACTTTTGTTACTAGTTACTTTGCTGTTTTTATATTTTTAGATCACAAAAACCTATATCTACTATCCATATTACACTTGTATCACCATCTCTTCGCCGAACTAGTGCACCTATACAATTTACCATTGTATTGGGTGTATTGGGGACACAAGAGACTCTTTGTTATTTGGTTGCAGGGTTGTTTGAGAGAGACCACCTTCATCCTACGCCTCCCACGGATTGATAAACCTTAGGTCATCCACTTGAGGGAAATTTGCTACTGTCCTACAAAACTCTGCGCTTGGAGGCCCAACACGAGTCTACAAGAAGAAGGTTGCATAGTAGACAGCACTGCTTCGCCCCTTGCGTCCACCGCGTGCCTCCGACCCTTCCTCTTGGCCGACTGCACGACCCGCTCCTCGGGCGTCAGCTTCTTCTTCTTCTTGGGCGGCGCGGCGGTCTTGCGGGGGCACGGGGCTTGCCTTTGCCGGAGGGGGCGGAGGCGAGGCTGGACGAGGCGAGGCTGGACGAGGTGAGGGAGATAAGTCCGGCGGCGGCATCGAGGGCGTCATCCATGGCGAGCGGCCGCGAGCGCGAGCGGGGTGGGAGGGTTTGGGAAAGTGGAAGGAAATGGTGGATGCTTTGCCACCGACTGGCGGGCCAGGGGGGAGTAGTTGGCGCACACGGCGCGCGTCTGTATCGTGTCCGCGCCGATGCAAATCAGGCTCAAAATTGGGCCGGGAATGGATCAGCAGGTGGATGAAAAGCGGCCGCGCGTCCGTTTGGGTCGGCGTGTTGGGCCAACTTTTCTGTCCGCCGCGACCTAAGCGGACACACGCGAACGAAATGGGTCGGCGCGTTGGAGAGCAACTCCAACGCGGCCACGCGTGTCCGTTTGCGTCCAAACAAAAGAAAACATCGACCCAATGCCGTCAATTCAAACCCAAAACTAGTCTGCTCGTTGTCCGTCCGGACGTATTTTTGGCCCATATTTGCATCTGATTTGCCACCACAAGTCACGAGATAGACGCGTCGTCCATTTGCTCAGTGTCCGCCGAGGCCCCACCTATCAGCCGCCCAAGCACTACCATGGTTGTAGTCAATGCGACCACCTAACTCGGGCCCACATGGCAGCGTCTCGAAGTTCCAAGTTCATGTCCTTTTTAATGCAAGTGTGCGGGAGGAGGGGGCTCATCCACTTCTTGATGCGGAGCATCCTTCCATCATCCCCATGGACTCTACACCTACACATCAAGCACCACGTGGACCTATAACAAGAGCTCGAGCACACGTAATGGAAACCAAGGTGAACTTCTTCCTAGTTGACATGCATATGGACTCGAGTGGAACTTGGTTGCTACCTCACCAAAGTGCACTATGTATCATTAGGTACGAAGAGGAACACCCCCAAGCAGCTAAGGAGCATCACCAAGGAGTAGGAGAACCACCCCAAGGCCTTGAGGAAGAAGAAGGCAGCACAAAGGAGCAGGACAGAAAATCCCAGGCGACCCCGTGCGCACGGGCCCCTGAGACCCCGTGCCCACGGGCTACATAGGGAGCTACGGCTGTAGCACCCCGTGCGCACGGGCCCAACTTACCCCGTGCGCACGGGCCCTACAGGATGGCCGGCTGAGATCGGGTTTTGGGCCTCATCTTCATCCACCTCGCCCCCAAACCTATATATTCCGTACCTAGGGTTATGTTTAGGGTTAGCAAAGACATATGTGAGATATTTGTGAGCTTTGCTCCTTCTACCACTCCATTGGAGATCAAGGCCTCTTAGGAGAGGATCCACTTGTGGATTTCAAGACCTCCTCTTGGAGAAGATTATCATCATGAAGACCTCATCTCTTAGGAGTGGGAAGAACTCTACCTAGTGCTTGTTTCCTTTGATTGTTCATGTATTCATGTGGATCTATGTGTTTGCTATTCTAGTAGATGTGTGATTGGGTTTTGTTGGAGTGAATTCCTCTTTGTGTTCTTGGTATTCATCCCTTTTCCCCCTCCAAGTGTGAAAAGATCCATCTTAGGGTTCCACCCTACAACATCTTGGTATCATGAGCAAGGTTGATTCACATCTTGGAGTCCCTACCCCTCATTTGCTAGCTTGATTTTGTTGTTTTTTGTCCTAATCCGAGAATCCCCACCAAAAATAGCCCCAAAATTTTTCTTGCAATTTGTTGGTTCTTGTGAAATTTGGTTGAATTGATCCACGAATTTGGTGTTTGACAAGTGGATCTACCCCCTACCACCTTCCACCACCCTTCCATCCATCGATTTTGGCCAAATTTCACGAAATCCCCGTGGATCAGGTGCTGTTCATCCGCTCACAGAGCACTCCGTGCGCACGGGCCATCGGGACCCCGTGCACACAGGCATCACTTACCCCGTGCGCACGGGCTACACAGAGCAGTTCGGCCATCCCCATTTTCCACCATTTTGTCTTTCCACCACCACACTTGATCTTCCGCATTACTTCTTGTGAGTGTTTGAGCTTTTGGGTTGTGGTTTTCACGTGTCCTAAGGTGTTTCGGCTACTTAGGCGTGTTTTGTCTTCATCATCACCGCCACTCATCATCGGCTTGGACTCCACTTCGGCATCGACCACCCCGTCTTCATACCAACCGTAAGCAAGGACGGTAACATCGACGACACTATTGTATTACCCTTGCCATTACCTTGATAGCCTCGAGGCTCTTTTGCTTAGCTTACCCAATGAGACTAGCAAGTTGAGAATTGCCAGGCCACGCTTATAGTGCACCTTTAGTGTTACGTCTCTCCCGTGCATATACTACTTGTTACCTCGCATTGTGGCTCGCATATCAAGCATAGTTGCATAGTAAAAAAAAACTTTTAAGCAAAAGAAAGAGAAGAGAAGCAAAGAGCTTGTAAGCAATAGCTTCGGGCCTCATAGCATAGTTCATCATCTTGGTTCATACATACATAAGCATACTTGGGATAGTAGATGACCCGTTTCTCTATTAGGTTGGTGCACTAGCATATCTAGCCCATTAGAGCAATCGAGCTAGCGTCTCTCTAGTATCCGTACAACAAGAGCATTCCCGTGGTTCCACATCCTAGAGCTCATTCCTTGGTTGTGCGGATCCCATCTATCTTCCGTGTGTGTGTTCCTAGTGATATCCTTGGGTTTGATCTATTTGTCTTACTTGCGATTTGTGCATCTTTTCAACTTTTTCAACATCTTGACTAACATTTGCTTGAATTATTTGTGCCACTTCCTAACTGAGATCCTCCATAAGCCTTTTACTTGTAGGTGTGAGAAACAAAACCCGGTACCAATTCTACTATTATAGCATCACGTGGGATCATACTTGATACATCCACAATCTTCGGAAAAGGTAACTTTGGTTTTGTTCTCTCATTTCCTACTCACCACCACTTCCACATGATGGATAGGCCTTCTTCTTCGGCGAACCCTCTCTTCGAGGATCAAGATGACGAACGCGACTTCATCACCAAGAATCACTTCTTCATCGCACAATGAGCTCTACATAAAGAGAGTGAAGCTTTGGGTGATCGCATCGAGCAACTCGCCACCGTCCTTCGGCAATCGGAAGTAAGACAAAGGGACTACCTTGACGCCAAGCTCTCCAAACAAATGGAAGAATTCCGCAACATGATCGTGAGCCGCGCGTCTTCCTCAACCTCTTCTCCAAGACGGCGCCACTCAAGTCGCCACTCATCGTCATACTCTTCTTCCGATGGAAGTCCTCCTCCTCTAGCTTGTCCTACTCAAGATCGCCAAGCTCAAGAAAATCCCTTCCATGGCAATGGGCTACAAGACCGAGTTCGAGCATGTGAACAAGCGAGACGCCAACAACAAGAAGCTATGGAGCACGATCTACCTCCACAACGTCCACGTCAAGCATCTCAAGACGGCGATGCAATCCGGCAAGAGCAACAAAGTCGTGAAGCTCAAGCTCAAGCGGCTCAAGATGCACTCCGAGAGTCCACTCAAGCCATTGCCCAACGAAGCCGTCAAGTCCGTGAGCAAGAAGAAGAACTTCGTCAAGCACGACAAGAAGAAGCCGCCCGACATGAAGAACAACAAGAAAGGCGAAACCGGGAACATATACCTCGCCCTCCTCCACGCTAAGAGCGACAACAAGCAGATCGAGTGCTTGAAGACCCTCCTCCATGCCAAGAGCGACATCAACATCGTCACTATGATGAAGAACTCCGCTACGGAAAGCTCAAGTTCACCATGCCCAAGTTCTCCGGAAGCAATGATCCCGAGGAGTACCTCTCATGGGAATTGAAAGTCGACAAGATATTCCGTCTTCACAACTACAACGAGGAAAACAAGATCGCAATGGCATCTCTTGAGTTTCAAGACTACGTCCTCATTTGGTGGGAACAAGTGATCGAGCGACGTAGCGAGAAGGATGAGCCACCCATCGCGACTTGGACACAAATGAAGGATGTCATGCGAGCTCGCTTCGTGCCTACATACTACACCTGAGATCTCTTTAAGAAGTTGCAACTCCTCAAGCAAGGCACGAAGATGGTGGAAGAATACTATCAAGAAATGGAGATTGCCATGATAAGAGCCAATGTCAAAGAGGATGATGAGCAAACAATGGCACGCTTCTTGAACGGCCTCAACCACCCAATAAGGAAGATTGCCGATTTCCAAACCTACTCCAACCTTCTCGAGCTAGTTCATCAAGCGACCAAGGCGGAGCGACAAGTGCAAGAAGACTTCAAATACGCCAAGTACTCATCCAAGACCTACGGCTCATACACTCAACCTACCTCTACTTCGACACCTCCTACCTCAACTAGAGCATCACCAAGTATCGGCGACAAGTCAAGTTCCAAGCAAGCGATGCCTTCCTTGCCTCGTCCTCCAGCAAGCAACTACAAGAACAAGACATCTTCTTCCTCAGCACCACTGGAAAATCCCGTCAAGACAAGTTCTATCAAGTGCTTCACATGTGGTGGCCGTGGACACAAGTCTTTCCAATGCATCAACAAGCGAACCATGATCGTCAATGATGATGGCACGTACGACTCCATGAGTGAAGATGAGATGGAAGCTCTCGAGCACGTCACCATGCACCGTCAAGTGAACGAAGCAGAAGATGCTCAAGTCTATTGTGACAATGATTCAAGTCCTGCTCTCATGGTCTCCAAAGTCTTGACACTTCAACACCAACAAGACGAAGACCAAAGGTGTGACATCTTCCACACCAAGGCCGGCATCAACGGACGCCCCGTGAAAGTGATCATCGACGGAGGAAGTTGCCACAACTTGGCAAGTGCTGAGCTATGTTCCAAGCTGTAATTGGTCAAGAAGAAGCACCCTCGCCCCTACAAGGTCCAATGGCTTAGCGACTCCGGCACAATTCAAGTGGAGCACACCGTGCACATTTCTTTCAAGATTGGCGCCTACGAGGACACCATTGAGTGTGACGTGGATCCTATGTCCGTGTGCCATCTTCTCTTGGGAAGACCTTAGCAATTTGACCGCGGTGTCATACACAACGGGAGAACAAACCACTATAGCTTCAAGATGAAGGGAACGGAGTATGTGCTACGACCTATGTCACCAAGCCAAGTTGTGACGCCCCCGATTCGATCGTACACTAATCATACACGCAAATGTGTACGATCAAGATCAGGGACTCACAGGAAGATATCACAACACAACTCTAGACACAAATTAAAGTCATACAAGCTTTATATTACAAGCCATTGGCCTCGAGGGCTCGAATACATAAGCTCGAATACAAACGAGTCAGCAGAAGCAACAATATCTGAGTACAGACATAAGTTAAACAAGTTTGCCTTAAGAAGGCTGGCACAAAGGTAACAACGACCGAAAAGGCAAGGCCTCCTACCTGGGAGCCTCCTAACTACTCCTGGTCGTCGGCGGCCTGCACGTAGTAGTAGGCACCCTCGGGGTAGTAGTAGTCGTCGGCGGTGGCGTCTGGATCCTGGGCTCCACCATTTGGTTGCGACATCCGAGAAGAATGGAGAAGGGGGAAAAGAGGGAGCAAAGCAACCGTGAGTACTCATCCAAAGTACTCGCAAGAAAGGATCTACACTACATATGCATCGGTATCAATGAAATGGGTAGTATCTATGGACTAAACTGCAGAATGCCAGAAGAGAAGGGGAAAGCCTAGCCTATCGAAGACTAGCATCTTCAAGCATCTTGCAGCATCAGAAGAGATAAGAGTAACATATTATAATAGTAGTAAGTATGTTGTAACATCGCCCAGAGATCACTTCCTCGACTCCCTGCGAGAAAGCAGTCCCGGAGCCATCATTTCCATTACATGCCTCAACATCCAGTTCTAGTTGTATCGATCGGGATACAACTCCGAGCATCCGTTACCGGGGACACGACTATTCGAATAGATAATACTTCCCTGCAGTGGTGCACAAACTTACCCAATACGCTCGATCAACTCTGGCCGGACACACCATCAGGTCATGACCGGCCTCGGCCGATCAACACGCCGTAGTCCTACCTAGGCTCAACGGAGAGGTCACATGCCGGTCTACATCCTAAATGCGAAGGGGTCATGGGCCAATCGTCCTTTGCAATCATGCGCGTTGTGAGGACGGCCGGGATCAATCCTGGCTACCTCCTTATACAAGGCAGGTGCTTACGCGGACCACCCGGGCGCGTGCCGCTCAACTGTGGCGTCTGAAGAGTTTTCAGGAGAAACGTACGATGCGGAGTGCCCATACTTATTCCCGCGTGGTGGTTAGTGCGAAAAGGCCAGAGGCCTATTCGGATCAAATATCCAAATCGTTAGTGTCTTGGGAGAGCGCGGTAACGATCAATGATCCACGATATGTGGTCCCGTCGCCCTGTCTCACGGACTTGCATCAAGGGCTAAGAATGCCCGGCCACGCCGTGTGGAAAACTCGCGGGTATCCTCCAGATCAACCCGACTTCACATCACTCGCGGGTACCCCTCGGGGCCAACCCGATGTCATCATGGTTCTGTGGCAAGTCAAAGTAACCGTGTGTCCAAAACAACAAGGGGGAAACCCAAGGAATCACCCTCGATGGACACCCACTTGATGTAACCGTCAAGGTGGACTTGGAGGAATCATCCTCGATGGTCCACACTTGAGGGTTGCACGACAGAGTCGTTATCGGGAGTGGTGAAGGAGGAATCACCCTCGATGACCATGACCGAATAGCTACACTACAGGGTTAACATCAGAAGTGCTGACTAGGTATCACCCTCGGCTCTCGATAGTAACTCTACAGAGTCGTACAACTAAGGGGGGGTGATGTGCGATGTCGGGGCCTGGACATCGATCATGTTGATCGAGTCATCGAACATAAAGCGGGGCAACTGGGACAAGGTGAGGGGTCACTAATGGCCCTCTAACCAACCTATACTAAGCAGTTTAGAATAAGCAGGTAAGGTATGAAAGCAGGTAAGAAAAACAGGCTATGCATCAGAGTAGGATCATACAAAAAGCAGTAGTAGTTCTAATGCAAGCATAAGAGAGAAGGGAATGGGCGATATCGGAATGATCAATGGGGGTTTGCTTGCCTAGAAGCTCTGCTGCAAAGGAAGAAGGGTCGTCGATGACATAGTCGATCACAGGGGCAGCATCGGTCTTGGGGTCTACCGGAGAGAAGAGGGGGGAAGAAACAGTAAATACAGATCAAACAGATGCATCACTAAGCATGACATGACGATATGCAGAGCTAGGAGTGTTCTAATGCGGTACTACATTTTGTAGACGGAGAGAGAAAATGTAGGGTAACGCAGCAGAAAACAAAAAAAATATCCGACCTACGCACCAGCCCAGGACCACTATGGAGACTGCATACAAGGTTTGATCTTTTCGTTACCGACTCGTAGCGCAGCGGAAGTAGAGTCGATGACGATCAGCGGTGCAGATCCCCGCAGCTAGGATTTACAACCTCCCAACCGCGAGGATGTATACCCTCATCTACCCCTCGGATAGCCCTCTGGGAGGTGGTCAGACAGTCCCCCGGACGGTGTCGCAGACAGCCGTTCGGGAGGACCTTCGTAACTCGGACGGTCACTCGGACAGCCCTTCGGGAGGACCTTCGAAACTCGGACGGTCACACGGACAGCCCTTCGGGAGGCACTCTCGAACTAAGACCGAAACAACGATCTCTCTACAGAGTTGCACACATGCGGTGTCATCTATCCGGCAGGGCTTCGCCGTCCAGAACTAGTTCCTGCCGGAACCCAGACAGCCTTTCGGCTATACGAAACTCTTTTCGTGGGAGGGAGAGAGAAGCCAGATAACATCATGGCATGTGTATGAGAGCAAGGGATGAGGTTTGGGCATCCCTTTCACCTCCTATTTATAGGAAAACCAAGGGGTAGAGTTGCCATTCCAAAAACCCAAAAATGCCCCCACTTTATGTCATACACAAGGGGCATAAGAGGGAAAATGGATGCCATGTGGAGCTCCACCCATCTTGGCTGGCCACACCCTTGGGGGCCCCCCCATGAGGGGCTTCCTTGGCCCCCAAGCCCTTCTAGAAGCCTTTTGGAAAATATCACAAAAGGTGGTTTTCCAAAAATATCCCAAAAAGCACTTTCACTATTCACGACGGCATTTTTCAGCGTCCGTTCGAACTGAAAATATTTATGTGGGCTTAGAACATTTCTAGTACCCACTAAAATAATTTTCAACATGTTCCGAAACAATTCCGGATTAGTGATTTTTATCTGCGAAAAGCATCTGAAGTGGTTCCGGCAGCTCCGGAACATTTCCGGTTTTTATCCCGGAAAATTCCCAGAAGTTTCTAGAATGATTCTGGCACCCTCCAAGAATTATCAGGGGTGTCCCGAGACCAATTTGACTTAATGGTATCCCCTGAAACAACTTTTCAGTTTTACCGGAACTCATCCGGTGACCTCTCTCTTCGGAACTTTTCCGCTGTCTCCAAAAACTTTTTCCGGAGACTTTCCCTCAGACTCCCTGTCTAGTATTCAGCAGATAGATGACCCTTAAGCATGTGACGATATAGCTTCGGTGAAGTATATACATGACCCAGAACCCCTTCCGATCAATGATCAACATCGGATATATTGACCCCTATACCCACACGAATGAATATTCGAGTGAACCTCCAGTTGCCTTGTGCTATTCCTGTTGCTTCGCGATATGTTACAAATACCCGAGGTGAGACATGTTGGCATCCCCGTGGATCAACAACTTGTCCACTATGCCAGTTACCTCATTACCGGTATTGTTCTCTTTTCTCATTACCGTGTTCCGGCATCCCTGTGATCAAATCACCCTGTGTCTGGCCAGACGATGATGGATACCGTAACACCGAGAGGGCCCAGAGATATCTCTCCATCATCGGAGGAGCAAATCCCAATCTCGAGCTATCAAGTTACTTGACACACTTTTCCATGAACCCGTAAGTCGCCGTAATAGCCACCCATTTACGGATGACGTTTAACAAACCCCAAAGTTCATGAAGCAAGCATGAAGAAACTCGATACTCTCATAGTCTAAGGAATCATGCAAACATTAACCATCTCTGTGTTATTAATCATTAACTTGTGACGAAAGTATCTCATAGCATAACATCTATTCGGGTCGATTCAACACAAATGTTCTTCTAACATTGTGCCCTCAAAGTTGCTGGCATAGACATGCCCATGATCAGGAAAACAGGACCATAATGCAACACTTGAGCCAGTCTTAGAGGCTAGACTAGGAATACATTTTACCGTTTATTATTCCACACGTGCATATGAGTCTTCCTCCGAGCCTCGTGGTTATTGTAGACTCGAGAACCATAGTAGTTATAGCATGGAACATAAACCTAATTATGAACAGGGAGATAATCAATAACATTTATTATTGCCTCTAGGGCATATCTCCTACAGACTCCCACTTGCACTAGAGTCAATAATCTAGTTAATGCTAATGCACTTTACACCTGTGGCACACCGGTGTAAATATGCTTTGCTTGTGGTATAGCCTGATGTTCAACGGATCTGACAACTTCAGATCCATGTGTATCTTTGCATATCTGTCGGGGCACGACACCTATGGGATCCCAAGAGACCCCTTTACGATTCGGCGGGGGGAGAGGTATACGCAAAGAGCAGAACCGGTGATCGACGCGGGAGGTTTTTACCCAGGTTCGGGCCGCTGATCAGCGTAAAACCCTACTCCTGCTTTGTGTTCTTATTGATGTTCTTGAGCCCAGCCTTCAGGAGCGCTCGCAATGAACAATACGTTCAAAGAGTAGCTACGCATGCAGAATGGGCCAGAAGTTCTCCTCCTCTGTAGCAGTTGCCTTGGGCCTCCTTTTATATGCTCAAAGGGGTCTCCACAGTGGCAAAATGTACATACATTGAGGTGTAAAGTAGCTACAGGGTATCATACCTAACCCCTGACGGATTAGGACAAGCGCATTTAATGCACCGTGAGGTGTCCGTTTAGGTGTCCTCACTTTCTTGGGGATGGAAAAAGGGGCCATCCCATCAGCACCGCTCAAGCTCTCCTCCACTGGCATGCCGCCACGCACCCAGGGAAGGAGCCAGAATGTCAGACTTGTTACTATGCCGAAGCGGTGGCACAGTGACGAAATCTCGCCAGGCACCGATCCTTGTCGGGCACCAAACCTTGCCGGCGCCAAGCTTTGCTGGGAACCAAGCCTTGCCGGGCGCCGAGGCTTGCCGGGCTCCACGGGCCATCCCGGCAAGGATCTTGCCGGGGAAGCTGGCCTTCGATTTCCAGCTTTACTTATCTGCTGATCCTCAGATCTCTGACTTGACGACTTCCTTGATGACTTGAATCGACCTCGAGCTGATCCCGGCAAGCCTTGCCGCGAGGACGGCTACAACTGCCCGTGCACAAGTAAGGGGTACTAGATGCCCAATACTTAGTACACCGACAGGAGCCCCCGGGCCTGGGCCATACACAAGTGCGAGGCGTTGTTGGGCTAGGCCCAAACAGTGCACGGGCACGCGTGGCAGGGAATTAACTGCTCGTAAATATCTCATTTTACTGTGCCCCCACTACGCGCACGGAGCTCGTGATGTGGGAAGTGTGCCAAAAAGGCTGCAAACTGTTTCGCGCCCATAGAGGCGCATTCATATTGGGGGATAAACAAGGTGGCCCCGCTCCTTCCCCATAAAAAGGAGAAGTCGTGGAGGCGCAAACCTATTCACCCCCCCTCTTCTTCCCAATCTGGCCATCGCCATCGCCTTCCTCTGCTCGAGCTCAGAGTGAAACCTTTCTTCTCTTCTGCTCGCTGCTCCCGCGCTCGTTCCGTCCTCCGGCTTCCATTTCCACAGTCGCCATGCCGCCCAAGGCCAGCAAAGGCAAGGGCACGGACAAGGAGGCGAAGGCTGAAGTTCCGGAGAGCGAACTGGTGAAGATGCAGAAGAGGCTCGTCGTCTTCCCTCCGACGCTCGACGCCGAAACTTTGAAGGGACGATACCAATGCATGTGGGCGAAGGGAACGCAAGCTCACCCCGCCACACGCGTAATCCCAGGTGCTAGTTCCAAAGGCGGATCGGACAGATACCCCTTCTTCACCGCGTACTTTTATTGCGGGCTCTGTCCACCTTTTTCCGATTTCTTCAACGACATCATGTATACATACGGCTTCCGCCTTCTTGATTTCACGCCGAATGCCGTATTTTGCATGTCGATCTTTGCCCATCTTTGTGAAAATTTCGCTGGCGTGATCCCCAATTCTGCTCTTTTCCGCCACTATTTCTATCCTCGAATCCAAAAAGGAGAGGCTCTCTCTGGATCTATTGCTTGGATTCCAAGGGCCTGGAACAAAGAGATATACCTAGATGGAGTTTACCGCGAAAAGTGGGACGAGTGGCGGGCCGAATGGTGCTGGATCCAGGAAGCAGATCCTCATCCTTTTTGTCATCCCCGGCGACAGAAGGTGGTCCGCGGCAAGGATTGGGGCGATCTCGCCGCAGAAGACGAGAAGCTCACAATCGCCACTACCAGGATCCTCCGCTTGAAGGCTGCCGGGCTGACAATGGAGATGATCGGCTTCGACTTCCTCCGCCGCCGCATCGCCCCTCTGCAGAATAGGGGGAGGCCAGCCTGGGAGTATAAGAACGCAGCGGATGTCATGAGGCTGCGCCCCGGGCTGAACAATAACCTGACTGTTATGCAGCTTGGCGCTCTCCGCCAAAAGTTATTCCAGCACGAAGACAAGCACCGGCTGCCGGCAAGGATTGTCCCCTTGTGCAACAACTCTGCATTGGGGTCGATCATTGCCTTCTTGCCGATGTTCAACGCCCACGACCTTGACCCGACCTGGGTCGAGCCAAGCGAGGAAGAAGCGCAGAAATTCTTCGAGGTCCGGCAAGAGTCAGATCTTATTCGCGCCACCATAGATCAGGAGGTAGCATACATCGCTACCAGAGTGGAGGAAGCGAATCTTGCCGCGGAGGCCGGCAGCGTTGGCTTCACAGAGTGGGAAGCCAGCGATGCAGAGGTGGTAGTGGAGGCAAAACCTGCCGAGGAGAGCAAGGTTGCCGGGGAAGAAGGCGGCGCAGTCGCTGAAAATTCATCCGGCAAAGACACGGCCGAAGAGGAGACGTGAGAAGAGCCCTCGCCCTCGAAGAAGACAAAGCGTGTCCTTCGGAAAGCCGCATCAGGCGTCCCGGCAAGCCAGCCTACATCGAGCGGCGAATCCCCCGGCAAGAAAGTGGCCGGCAAGACCGGACCGCGGCAGGGGGCCCGTCAACAGCCCGCGCGGCGCGCGAGACCCACACCAGCGACCACCGCCGGAGCGGCAGGAGAGTCTCGTACAACCGTGCCAGAGGCTGCCCCGGCGCCTGCCACAGCCAAGCGGCCCAGGACCCCTCCTCCGCCTCCCCACTCAGACATCGCAACGGAGGTCGACTTCGACATCTCCGGCTTCAGTCCGGAGCAAGAGGAAGAAGAGTGAGTACCTGTCACAACTTCCACCTTCCAATCTGCATCAGTCTTACTGACTTACTTGTATTGTTTCTACAGTGACACAGAAACCTTGCTGGAGAGGATGGCGAAGAGGTCAAGGACTTCTACGGGCGACGAGCCCCTGGCAGGGTCCACTAGCGTGCCAGAGACCGTCATTGTGAGCCCGGAGCCTAGTCCTCAACGCAGCCCCCAGCGTAAGTTCATTGTCCCTTTTTCTGTTGGCTGGTGCCGAGGCTTTCATTCTTGTCGCTGATATCTTTGGGCTTGCAGGAGAAGAACGGCAACAAGGAGAAGATTGCCCCATTGTGCCTCCTTCATCGACCGCTCCGCCCACAAGCACATCCCCGGCAAGAGATCCTGCCGACGAGCCCGTCCGGATTGAGGAGGAGCCGACAAGCACGGACTCCGGCAACCCACCCCCGGCAACCGGAGTTGCCGGGAGAGGCGAAGCCACCTCTCGACAGCCCGACGTAGGTACTCGATCGCCTCAGAGTGCTAGTTATTCTTTTCCCCCTACTTCTTTATCTTTGGTCACTCCAAAATCTAAAAACTCGATCTTATTCTGACCTCCTCCTTCACCCTTCAGAGTTCTCTGCGATGGAACATATGGACGTCGACGCCGTCATCGAGGAGACCGCCAGGGATGCTGCTGCCGAAGTGGACATGATCACTGCCAGCGAGGCCACCAAGGATGATGTTGCCGGGGCTGGTGATGCTCTTGACGGGGAGGCCGCCAAGACAGCACAAAAGGAAATCGCGGAAGAACCTGCTGAAGAGGGCGACAGGGAGGCTGGGGACCATACTGACGGCATTCCTGCCACAGGAGCGCCAGGCGCTGCATCGGCCGCGGAGCCCCCTGTCACTGGTGAGGCGGCCACTGAAGACCAGCCATCAACATCCGACGAGCCCTCATCCAGCAAGTATCTCAAGGTTGGCAAAAACCTATTCATCAACTTGCCAGGGACGGCAAGCACCGAGGCACCAGCCGAAGGAGAAATTTTCGAGGAAATTATTGCCGCTGCCGGGCTCGAAGTCGTTGACGATCCCAGCGCTAGCAGTGGCAAGTCTGAAGAGGATCAGCTCCTTCAGGCCATGGGCGAAAACTTCCGCAAACTCCAGGCTCTCCATCGTGCCCGAAAAGAGAAGGCGGACTCCAGAATGGCAGTTGTCGAGGCAGCCGAAGCGGATTTTCAAAGGCGTGTCGCACAAATGCAAATCTGGCACGCCGAGGCCCTTCAAGAGCTGGTTGCCGGTCGAGAACAAGTGAGCCAGCAATGGAATGAGGTCCTCCTGAAGCAATCAGACATGGAGAAGGCACATGATGAAGTTGTTCAAAGGATCGCTGCCAAAGATGCTCTCCTGACGGGGCGTCGCGTTGCTCTTGACGCTTTCGAAGAAGATCTCACCGCACGTGAGCAGGCGCTCGCCGCCAAGCTTCATAGCAAGGATGAAGACATTGAAAATCTTGTCGCGCGGCGGACCCAGGAGCTGGAGCAGAAGCACAAGGAGGCGCTCGAAGCTCTAACTGCAAGTCACGCCGGCAAGCTCAAGGAGGCCGTCGATGCTGCCGAAGTTGCAGAGGCCGCCAAGAACAAGCTGAGCGACAAAGTGAAGAAGCTGGAGATAGATCTCGATGAGCACGGCAAGGAGCTCCCGACGCTCAAGGGGGACAGGGAAAAAAACCCCCACTCCTTGGCGGAGATGCAAGTCGCCCTGTCCGACAAGACCAAGCAGCTCTCCTCTGCGGCTGATGATATTGCGGTTCTGGAGCTGAAGCTGACCACGCTGCAGAAATCTCTCGAGGCCGGCAGGGCCCGTGAGAAGGCTCTACTCAAGGATCTCCAAGGAGAGAGGAACCTGCTCAAGAGCGCTGCCGCTGCCCAAAACGAGTACGAGAAGGGAGTGGAGATCTGGACTGGTCGTCTCATTGTTGCCGCGGAGAAGCTTACCGCAGAACTGTCAACCATGGGCCTGTCGAACTTCAGATATTCTTCCGAGGAAAGAATATCCCCAAGCGCCAGATTGACGATGTTCTTTGAAAGCATCATCAACGCGTTGAGGGTGCTCCAGTCTAGCCGGGCGACACAACTGGCGAACGAGACTCGCCGGCTTTGCCGGGCCGTCCTTCGCAAGGTGCTCCTCAAGGTGGTGCACAGCAATCCCGGCATCGACCTCTCCAGCGCACTCGGCCACCTGCCAAAGGATGCAAATGTTGAGGCGCTTGAGAAGTGCATCGCGCCAATCCTTGAGAAGGTGGACTCCATCAAAAGGATCGAAGGCTAGCGCAGGGATTGAGTGCTCCTCTTTTATTCTTGCCGCCATCATCTCATGTAAAAGACAGTTAAGTCTCAAGTTAGGACTGCGGCAACTCATGGATGTAATATAATTTAACTATGTTTAGGCTCATGCTAGCTACTTTCCTTGTCTGATTCCTTTATGTATGGAGTTCATCCTATGCTTACTGAAAAACTTGCCGGCGCGCAACCTGCCGCGAGCGCTGGGTGCGGGACTTCAGCAGCCTGCCGGAGGCGCAGCGGCCGGCAAGACTCCTTGGCGTTCTCAGTGCAGCCACTTAAATCATTGAGCGGACTCGAAACAAAATAAGGGCGCAACTGATTACAACAAGGGTTCCTTCGCATGCAGATTTTCCATACAAGGGTCGGAATCGTCCAAGGAACTTGGTACTAAAATAAAAAACTTGCTCTAAGTTTTTAGGACTTAGCTTTCTGGCTTTGTTCTTCCTCCGGCAAGCATACGATTCCGAACGTCACCAACTGGTATTCATGTCTCCCTTCCCCCCCGGCAAATGTGCACGCGAGGAATCCTTCTGTCTTTAAGAAAAAGAAAGAAGAGAAAATAAAGAGATGAAACCTTGGCGGTTCGTTAGAACTTACCGGGATCAGGTGTCATACAACATCTTAGACAAACATGCATATATGAACGTGAACATGAGAATCAATAAGGAAATGTACAACACTTAAATTTATTCATCTGTGCTCAGGGTCTGCGCCTGGCTTTGTACAAAGGATCACATGCCTTGCCGGCAAGACTTGTACAAAAAGGTGGTTGCCGGGAGCCCCCGGCAACCGCGCCTCATGGATAGAACTTGCGAAGATGTTCGATATTCCAGGAATTACTCACTGGAATGCCATCTTCGGTCTCCAGGCGGATAGCGCCAGGCCTGGTGACTCGTACTACCCGATAAGGGCCTTCCCACTTTGGCGTCAACTTGTTTGAATTCTTGGCGGACTGAATCCGTCGAAGAACAAGGTCGCCTGCCTCAAGGCTTCGGGCATGAACTTTGCGGCTATGATAGCGGCGCAAAGCTTGCTGGTAGCGTGCAGCTCGCGCAGCAGCCTGAAGACGATTCTCCTCAAGGAGCACAGCGTCATCTTGCCGCAGTTGCTCTTGCTTGAGCTCATCATAAGCGAGCACTCGAGGAGATCCGTATATGAGTTCAGTGGGGAGAACTGCTTCCGCTCCATACACCAGAGCGAAGGGCGTCTGGCCGGTGGCTCGATTTGGTGTCGTTCTGATTAACCAAAGAACCGCCGGCAACTCATCAATCCAGCGTCTTCCGCATTTTTTAGTCTGTCAAAAGTTTTGGTCCTGAGACCGCGCAGCACTTGAGCATTGGCCCTCTCCGCTTGGCCGTTGCTTCTCGGGTGAGCAACAGAGGCAAAACAAATCTTGCCGCCAAGGTCTTGGACGTACTGCATGAAGGTGCGACTTGTGAACTGCGTGCCGTTGTCGGTGATGATCCTGTTAGGCACACCAAAACGACAAACAATTCCTTTGAAGAACTTGACAGCCGACTGCGCTGTCACCTTCCTCACTGCTTCCACCTCCGGCCACTTTGTGAACTTGTCGATAGCAACGTACAAGTACTCAAAGCCCCCGGTAGCACGGGGAAAGGGGCCCAGTATGTCGAGCCCCCAGACCGAAAATGGCCAGGAGAGAGGGATTGTTTGAAGAGCTTGAGCTGGCTGATGTAATTTCTTCGAATGAAACTGGCACGCTTCACACCTGGTTACTAGTGCAGTCGCATCCTGGAGGGCGGTAGGCCAAAAGAAACCTTGCCGGAATGCTTTCCCGGCAAGCGCTCTTGACCCTATGTGAGAGCCACACATGCCCCCATGTAACTCTGCCAACAGCTCTAGTCCATCCTCCCGAGGAATGCACTTCAATTTCACACCGTTTGGTCTCTTTCTGTACAGGACGTCATCGACGAACTTGTACATAACAGACCGACGGGCTACTCTCTCCGCTTCTTCTTATTCCTCAAGGAGTTCACCTGTCTGAAGGAAGTGGACAATGTGCTGCGCCCATGCTGGAGCCTGAGGCTCGACAACTAGGACTAAAGGCATCTCATCCGCCGGGGAAACATTTGTCTCGACAGCAAGGGCCTGAGGCCCTGCCGGAGCCTGTTGTTCCCCGGCAAGCGTGTTGATCCCGGCAACTTCCTTGCCGGCGGCTCCGGGGAGCTCTGCCGGGAAGTACTGGCCAGAGTTCAACTTTCTTCTTTTTTCTTGCCGCATTGATGGTGCCACGGATGGTTGAGTCAATTAGAGCACAAAAGTTCCTGGTTCCACAGGCAACTTGAGGGCAGCACGCTTTGACAGGTCGTCAGCAACGCTGTTCTCGGCACGAGGGACATGCTCCATTTGGAGACCGTCAAAGCGCTCTTCCAATTTCCTTACTTCATCTACGTAGGCCTGCATCAACGGACTTTGATAGCTCTTGTTGACCTGCCTGACGACAAGCTGTGAATCACCTTTGATAATGAGCTTTTTGATACCAAGGTCCGCCGCGATCCTAAGACCGGCAAGCAACCCTTCGTACTCTGCAGTGTTGTTGGTTGAACTCTCCCGGGGAAAATGCATTTGGACTACATACTTGAGGTGCTCTCCGGTGGGTGCGACAAGCAGCACACCAGCACCGGCGCCTTGTAGCGAAAAAGCCCCGTCAAAGTACATAACCCATTGCTGATCGGTTTCCTTGCCGGGGAGGCTTGTTTCTTGAACTTCTTCGTCTGGCGTCGGGGTCCATTCTGCAATGAACTCCGCCAAGGCCCTGCTCTGAATTGTGGAAGTGCTTTCAAACTTAAGGCCAAAGCTGGACAACTCCAACGCCCACTCCACGATCCTGCCGGTTGCCTCCGGATTTTGCAAAATCCGTTGCAATGGAAAGCGAGTGACGACGGTGATCTCATGTGCTTGAAAATAATGGCGCAGCTTTCTCGAGGCCATAAGGAGGCCGAAAAGCAACTTCTGCACACCAGAATATCTTGACCTAGCTCCTTGCAAGAGGGAGCTAACAAAATAAACTGGGCGCTGCACCACCTTTTTCTTCTGCACGGGTTCCTCTGTTTGCGCAGATCCTGTCTTGCCGGGATCAACCCTTGCCGGGGAAGATCTTGCCGCGTCATCTGGCGGTCCTGCCGCTGATGTTGCCTCCTCATCAGCTTCCCTCTGCGCCACCAGCGCAGCACTAACCACTTGATTTGTCGCCGCCAGATACAGCAGCAACGGTTCTTGTGGTTTAGGTGCGACTAGCGTCGGCGGAGAAGAAAGGTATTTCTTCAAATCTTGCAGCGCCGCCTCCGCTTCCGGAGTCCATTTCATTGGACCTGCCTTCTTCAAAATTTTAAAGAAGGGCAGGGCGCGCTCAACAGATTTGGAAATAAACCTGCTTAGAGCAGCAACACAGCCGGCAAGACGACGCACATCCTTGACGCGTCTCGGCGCTTCAATTTGCTCAATGGCTTTGATCTTGTCGGGGTTAGCTTCGATTCCCCGGCAAGATACAAAGAATCCGAGGAGCTTGCCGGAAGGAACACCGAACACGCACTTCTCAGGATTGAGCTTCAAGTTGATCTTGCGCAAGTTCGCAAATGTTTCTTCTAAGTCTTGGATGAGCGTTGCTTTATCCTTAGTTTTGACCACTATGTCATCCATATACGCCTCCATATTTCTATGGAGTTGTGGCTCAAAACCAATCTGGATTGCTCTGGCAAATGTTGAACCAGCACTTTTCAACCCGAAAGGCATTCGTATAAAACAATACGTACCACATGGGGTGATAAAGGCAGTCTTCTCTTCATCTTCCTTTGCCATAAAAATCTGATGATACCCTGAATAGGCATCAAGGAAGGACAGGAGATCACAACCAGCGGTGGCATCCACAATCTGGTCGATGTGCGGCAAGGGAAAAGGATCTTTTGGACAAGCTTTATTGATATCTGTATAATCGATACAAAGCCTCCATTTCCCGTTCGCTTTCCGCACTACAACCGGATTGGCCAACCAGGTTGGATGAAGCACTCCTTTGACCAGTCCTGCCGCCTCCAGCTTCTTAATTTCTTTGGCAATGAATTCTTGCCGCTCCAAAGCCTGTTTCCTCACCCTTTGCTTGACGGGCCGCGCATGAGGACAGACAGCAAGGTGGTGCTCAATTACTTTCCTGGGAACGCCGGGGATGTCAGACGGTTGCCATGCAAACACATCAACATTCGCCTGCAGGAAAGCAACGAGCGCGCTTTCCTATTTGTCATCTAGGGTGGAACTTATGGTGAAAGTTCCCCCCGTCCCGTCCTCCCTGGCAGGCACCTTCTTGGTTTCCGGCGGGGCAGCCTTGGACTTCTTGTTCTTGCCGGTGGAACTCTCTGGCACGTCCTCGACGGAAGCGCAGCACTCCGAAGAGGCGCGCTTGCCGGAGTTGGCGCCAAGGTTCCTGCCGGTCTTCTTCTTCCCCCCGGGAGTTCTAGCGGCAGGAGCAGATGCCTTGATGGCAGGTGCTGCAACTGCTTCCCGGTAAAGTTGGTCGGCACAGATGAGCGCATCCTTCTTATCGGAATGGATAGTGATGACGCTCAATGGCCCAGGCATCTTCAAGTACGCGTAGTGTGATGCCGCCATAAACTTAGCCAGCGCTGGCCGACCAAGGATCCCATTGTATGAAATGGGGATCTTGGCGACATCAAACACCACCTTTTCGGTCCTGAAGTTAAGCTCGCTGCCAAATGTTACCGATAGCATGATCTTGCCCTTAGGCTGGGTTCTTCCCGGGTTGACCCCTTGAAACGTACCCATTTCCTCGAGGTCTTCGTCGGGAATCTGAAGCTTTGTGAGCACATCTGGTGAGATTAAGTTTAGGCCGGCCCCGCCGTCAACTAACATCTTCGTCACCTTGAGGTTGCGAATTGTCGGGGAAACCAACAATGGCAAACACCCGACCGCAGTTGTGCGATCAGGGTGATCCTCGGCGTCAAAGATGATAGGCGTGCTGGACCACTTCAGAGGCCTACATGCATCGGGGGATGGCTCTGCCGCATTAACCTCCCGCACCCATTGTTTAAGTTGGCGGTGGGAAGAATGCAGCGAGGCACCCCCATCAACGCACATAGCCTCCGTAGCCTTCTGGAATTCCTGCTCACTGGATTCGTCATCTTCTTCATCATCATCTCCTTCTTTATCTCGGCCCCGAGCGGGCCGATCCTTCTGCTGCTTGGCCTTGCCACGGCGACCTCCTCGGCCACCGCATTTCTTGCCGGACCCCTCAGCACCATCTTGGGCCTTCTCCTTATCTCGCCTCTCGTATTCGGCCTTCTGCTTCTTGGCAAGCTGCTCAACTTGCCGGCAGTTCTGGAGATCGTGGCCCTTAGTGCGATGGATCTTGCAGTACTGCTTGCCGGAGTTCTCTGACTTGTCGGTAGCCGCCAAGGCCTGACAGGAAGGGCACCCGGCAAGATCCTTGCCGGGGTCGCCAACCTTGGCCTTCTTGGCGGCGCCAGGGTTGCCGGATTCCTCGACGGCAAGCACGGCCTTGCCTCCGCGCTTCCTATTCCGCCGCCGGCCTTTCCTTGACGGAGCCGCGGCATCTTCTTCTTCTGAGTCGCCTGTCGCACCAACAGCTTCACCGGGGAGTTTCCTCCCCTCTTCAGCTCGAGCACACTTGTCGGCCAAAGTGTAAAGCTCGGCAATACTCCTGACTTTGTTCATTGCCAGCTCTTCCCGCATCCTGCGGTTACGCACGTTCTGATGGAACGCGCTAATGACAGCAGCAGGATGAATGTCAGGAATATTGTATTGCACCCGGCTGAATCTCTGCATAAACTTGCGCAGGGACTCGCCCTCCCTCTGAGGGATGATGTGCAAATCACTTTCTTGGCCAGGAGCTTGGTGGCCTCCAACAAAGGCGCCAACAAACTGATGGCACAGATCTGACCAGCAAGAAATAGAATCCTCCGGCAGATGCATCAACCACGACCTGACGTTGGGTTTGAGCACCAACGGGAAGTAGTTGGCAAGTATCTTGTCATCTCAGCCCCCGGCAGCCTGCACCGCAATGGTGTAGATGCTCAGGAACTCCGAGGGATGAGTCTTGCCTTCGTATTTCTCCGGGACCTCTGGCTTGAAGGTTCGGAGATTGGGCCATTGGACTTGCCACAGCTCACGGGTAAACGCCGGAGGTCCTACCTCGTAAGGCAAGTCTCCTACGTTCCCTGGCGCAGGCTCGTCGACAACCGGCCCCGCGTGCTTATCAGACTGATAGCGCGCTTCCCGCTGCCGCTCGATGGTTGTTCGAGCGTCTTCCTTGCCTCTTTCCTGGAGAACCAGACGCTGATCACGGCGCATCCGTGGATCGGACAACGCCGTGGAAACTTCCTCATGGCGGTCGACTTGCTGAGTCGTCGGCCGCCGCTGATGTCGCGGAGGAGAGTGCACTGTAGTTGCACCACCTCCGGTTTTCTCTGCACCGGCTCGCATCGGATCGACGGGCCTCCGCTGAGAGGGCCCTGCCTCTTGTGGTCCATCCTTGTTAGCGAAATCGATAAGGCTCTGGATAGTAGCTCGCCACTCCTCCATCTTCTCCGGGGCGGGAGGAAAATCGAGGAGCAGCTGTGCACGTGCCAAGGCTTCCGCTGGCGTAGGTGGTGGCGACAGGTGCGAGGTGCGTGAGGTGCTCTGACTCCTAACCAAGTTAGAAGGAGCACCGCCACGGTCACGCGACCGCGCACCACCTTCGCCGGTAGCTCGGTGTGCATGCTGGTCCCGCGCATCTTGGGATCTATGCGCAGAAACCTTTTCGTGGGGACACCCCGAACCACCAGTGCCATGATGTCGCTCATCTCGCACGACCTGGGCAGGTTGCGAGGCTCGCGCCGGCGCGGGGGCTCTAGCAGGCGCTCTTCGATCCCTAGAGTTTGTTGTGCCACCCGTAGGCAACACAACACCATCTCTAGATCCAGCGGCGCGCAAGTTACCACTGCCACTGCGAACGATACCGCTCGCTTGGCTTGGGTCACCAGAACACCGCGGGGGTTCTAGTCCTCTTCCTTCTGCACCCACACCGTCGCCTGTCTGCGAAGGCGCGGGCAAAACGGACCCGGATGGTTGTGCTATCGCAGCGTTCTTCTTCTTGGGCGGCATGATGATGAAGATGATGAAGGAACTAGGGCGTCGACCACCAGATCAGGTTCACGCAAACTTCAATCCCCCTACCTGGCGCGCCAAAGATGTCGGGGCACGACACCTATGGGATCCCGAGAGACCCCTTTACGATTCGGCGGGGGGAGAGGTATACGCAAAGAGCAGAACCGGTGATCGACGCGGGAGGTTTTTACCCAGGTTCGGGCCGCTGATCAGCGTAAAACCCTACTCCTGCTTTGTGTTCTTATTGATGTTCTTGAGCCCAGCCTTCAGGAGCGCTCGCAATGAACAGTACGTTCAAAGAGTAGCTACGCATGCAGAATGGGCCAGAAGTTCTCCTCCTCTGTAGCAGTTGCCTTGGGCCTCCTTTTATATGCTCAAAGGGGTCTCCATAGTGGCAAAATGTACATACATTGAGGTGTAAAGTAGCTACAGGGTATCATACCTAACCCCTGACGGATTAGGACAAGCGCATTTAATGCACCGTGAGGTGTCCGTTTAGGTGTCCTCACTTTCTTGGGGATGGAAAAAGGGGCCATCCCATCAGCACCACTCAAGCTCTCCTCCACTGGCATGCCGCCACGCACCCAGGGAAGGAGCCAGAATGTCAGACTTGTTACTGTGCCGAAGCGGTGGCACAATGACGAAATCTCGCCAGGCGCCGATCCTTGTCGGGCACCAAACCTTGCCGGGCGCCAGGGCTTGCCGGGCGCCAAGCTTTGCTGGGAACCAAGCCTTGCCGGGCGCCGAGGCTTGCCGGGCTCCACGGGCCATCCCGGCAAGGATCTTGCCGGGAAGCTGGCCTTCGATTTCCAGCTTTGCTTATCTGCTGATCCTCAGATCTCTGACTTGACGATTTCCTTGATGACTTGAATCGACCTCGAGCTGATCCTGGCAAGCCTTGCCGCGAGGACGGCTACAACTGCCCGTGCCCAAGTAAGGGGTACTAGTGGCCCAATACTTAGTACACCGACAATATCCTCGCGTTTTCATGCTTTCACAAAATTCATATTTTGTGTGGACTTGGCTTTGCATATGTGTGAATCATTGGTCGAAACCTGATTTCTCAAAGTGAGCTATGGAGTAACTATCTTCAATAGTGTCCCATTGACCAAAGCCATCTTGGAACCACACTAAGTTCATGAATGAACTATATGATTCAACAACTTCTTTGTCGCTTCTAAAGCGCCAACATACTTAGCCATTTGTCATAGAATTCGCCACAGTAACCTGTTTGGAACAATTTCCAACTACCGTGCCACCATATTATGTATGGCACAAAATCGTTAACTTAAATCAAAAATCGCTTGGAGCATGGATGAAGACTGTATCGATGTAACCTTTTACAACGAACTCTTCATGATCTCCGCTTGCGAGAAAACATGTCATCAGTGCTACTATAGTCCTCAATGACCCTTTTTCATTGTTGTCCCATGATCAGTACTTTTGATCACTTTGGTATCTATACTCGCAACAACTTGGGGAGTATTGGACATATCTGGTTGTTTTACATACCATGGAATACATGATTAATCCAAACACAAGAGTGTGTGGAATCTCCATCATGTATTTTGCTCATCAGTGTTTTGGGACACCGAGTCTTGCAAAAACTCTTTCCGTGTGACTTTGGCAAGAATCACTCCTTGACGTTTTTAATGCTAAAAGGTTTTAGCATTTTGTCAATATGTATCTTTGCTCAGCCCCATCAAGTAAATCTATCTCCATAGATCATCATGCCTAATATCAAGGCTATTTAGCCCAAGCACTTCATCAAAAAACTATTTTCAAATGAAGTCCTAATTCATGTCAAGAAATTTATTTCCAATTAACAATGTGTCAAGCACACAACATTTTTAGAAATATTATTATGCTCCCACTTACTTTCTTGAATCACAAGCATCTTCGTTACCCATTGATGAAGTCAAAACCCTTTTGACCATTTCATCAAAACACGAAGATTCCAACTCCATTTTGCTCTCTTCTGTCCATTACTGGAACTCTGAAGTTTGCACACTCACTAGCATCCTCTGGAATGACAAAATACCTTGGACTATAACACATGCAAGTCCTTGGTTTCATTTCCATCAGATGGAAATCCTTTCATCATCCATGTTTCATATCTCATGATTTGAAATATGTATTAATTGCTAGTTCAACCCGAACTGACTTTAAGCATCGCTACGGTGAAACAACCTCATCGTAGTTAACTCCTTGAACTTGTTATTTCAACAAGTCGAGCTTTATGGATAAAACATTTTTATCCGTATCAGTTTTTAGTTCCATAAATATTCGTTAGACTCTAAGTCTTCCGAAAGGTCTATCAAGATTTTAATCTTGAATCACTTATATGGAAACTATCTCGGATTGTATTGGCATTTAGCCAGTTCCGGAGTCAGGGCCCATCAACACTTCCTTGTGTATCGTAGGTATACTGTTGTCTAACAACAATATCTCATTTGCGCACCTGAGAGGTTTGCACGAGCCTTGCCTACGTGGTTCAGCTGCAAGTTCGACCGAAGTCCATACATTTTATTGTAGAGACTTCCGTATCAGTTGTAGTAGGAAACTCCAGAATCACTTCCAAGGTTCCATTCCTTTGATCTGATGACGAAGATACTGGTTATCTCGTCGAGTTGCACTGTCCTCCCACTCACCTTTTTGAAAGAACCATTTTCTTCAAAAAGCGTACCGTTCTTTGTGGCAAACTTATTTGCCTCGGTATAGTGAGGGAGGAATACCCAATTACTTGGGATAACCTACAAAGTAGCACTTGTCTGATTTGGAATAGGTTTGTAACCTTTTACACAAGCCCCATATTCCAAATGTTTAAGAAAAGATATAACATGGTTGGGCGTACCATTCCATGGCGTCATTTCAACAGACCCGATGGAGCTCTTTTCAGTGTAAAAGCCGCAGTCTCTAAAGCATCACTTTAAAAGGGATAATGGTAAATTTATTTATGTCATCTTTGATCTTACCATGTCATAAATGGTTCGATTACATCTTCACGGACTTTCCACTTGCAGTGGTGTTCCGGGAGGTGCAAGTTATGAAACCCCTTTCACAACTCATCAGACATTCACTAAACTTGTAACTCAAATATTCCTTTCTGCAATCTAATTGCAGAAACATAATTTTCTTGTTACAATAATTTATTGTTCATTTTGAAAACCGTTCGAATGATTTCAAAAGATCCAGACTTACGTCTCATCAAGTAAATATCCATATATCTACTTGAGTCATTTCTGAAGATAGATAAATCCACTACTTGCAACAACATTTATTGAACTACACACATAAAAAATGTATGATCACCAATAAGTTTGTTGCTCGTTCCTTATGGCTTGTGAACGGTATTTTAGTCACTTTACTTTTCGGAGGAAAGTTGCAAGTGTCAGATGATTCAAAATCAAACGACTTCAAAATCCATCATAATGGAATTTTCCATGCGGGTTTCTCCAATGTGACCAAATGCAGTGCCACACTTGTGTGGTATTCTTTTAGTCTTGCGACATTTAGCGTCGGTGTTATGGATGTATCATATTACCATCAAAATTCATAACATACATCCCATCGATGATGAAAGTATGGCCCTTAGGTTATTCATAATTCTGAACAATAATTGTTCTTTTCTAAACAGCCCTCTTGCAACAAACATTGTGCAATGGGCTAGAGTGTATAAAACTCTAAAATGAATTATGAAAGTAAACCCAGAGGTAATGTATTATTATCAATATTCATAACATACGTCTCATTCATAATGAAAGTATGGTCCTTATGTTATTCATAACACCGAACATCAAAAGTTCTCTTATGAACAACCTTCTTGCAAGATACCTTATGCAAAGGGCTAGAGTGTGAAACTCTAAAATGAATTATGAAAGTAAATACATAGGTAATACACCGATGGAAGGTATAGTAACATTTACTATGTTCCCTGTGTGTATCTTAACCTCATTCCTGGCTAGTCTTTCAGGCCATAGTAGTTCTTACATCGAGTTGCAACAGAATGCAATCAAGCGGGTATCTTTGTGATCAACTCACAATACCCAAGAATTAGTGATTAACATGTTTAACCTTAAATCCAAAGAACTATATCTCTGACTAGCCTTCTATACATCAAAAACTTGTATGACATTCATACATGAGCTGGATATTCCAGTCTTCTCTCTTTCTGCCTTTATATTTCTAACAGTTTAACTTTTAGTATTTCTCCTACTCTCAGAAGAAGCACCCAACTTAAGAGTGGCGTTAGCCTCGGACTTCCTAGGCGTGAAAGTCTTACTAACACCCTTTGGACATTTCCTTCCTCTTTAAGTTGTTGTTTTATTCACCTTTCATCATATGATAGGCGTTCTTCTGGATCCCTCTCTTATCAGTCTAATGCATAGTAAACACTTTACTAATGTTTTGCAAACAAACATTGCTTTGGATATCTCATATCTTTTAGCCTTTGTCTGTCTCTGAAAATGATTTTCATATTCCATGAATATCACATAACTATCCAAACTTTCGAAGTTCGGGTCTCATGGAAGCAAACATATTTCACTTGACCGTAACAGAATTTTAGCTTTTGGATCAAAGGACGAGAGTCACATCATCCATAGCATTAGCGGGAGAATACCGAAAGTATGCGATAGGACAAAGTCCTTCTCGGCACTCTTGAGGACAATACTCACATTACGTTACCAACCGTAAAGTTTTAACCAGATATTTAACAGCTATTCAATTTTAACAGGGAAGGTGGAAACGCGAGCCATTATCCTACAACTATTTTGCAAATCACACTTAGACAGTGTTCAAAATTAATTGCACTGAGAATTTAAACAAGTTAATTCTACAGTGCGCTCCCACTCAAATCAATATCTCTCATAATTGATTGTGAGTGATACAAGACCCGCATTTTAATTCAACGCCACGGTTTGAGATGAACTCAAATGGTGCGAACTTCAATCGGTAGGCAAACTTGCCGATCACATATCTATGTGATTCTTGTTCATCTTTCGATGCGTGTGTTCCAAGCTCAGGACTGTCCTGCCTGAACGTCAAGACAACCAACTGATCTCGCTGTGAGGTCTCAACTCACCCGCCTCACACTTCTCTAATCGTTCGCACCCATGGAGATCATGTGATGCCCCGAAGAGATAGGTGCCGTGACGGTGCTACACTTGGGAGAACACTAACTACTTGATATTTTAAGTGAGAGATCACCCTAATAAAAAGCAACTACCGCACAATCAAAAAGGGTGCATCATAAGGGATAAACATCTCAGGCAATTCATAATAGCATGATATGGTATAGCCCTTTCTGACGGAGAAGTCTTTCATTTCTTCGTCTTCGGCATTCACGTTGGTGTTCACCTTCGTGAACATTGCCACCACCTTGTCAATGCACCAGATAATATTGCTATCTCTATAGCTAATAAAATAAGTGCATTACTTAAGGTTGACACGCAGGCCATTAAAGTGACAATCATATGGCTCCAGCCATCATGCCGAATCATGACACGCAGGTCATGTTAATCAATTTACATTATATAGTCATCTCATACATAATCAAATTATTATGAGCACTGCTATACCACATCACATGCACATGCAAACCATCCTGCAAAACCAAGTTAGATGCCTCTAACCGGTTCATGCATAAACTTGTTTTACGTGGCTTCTAAGGTTTCGAAACAAACCGAAGCTACCAACGTCCATCATCAAGCATGATTATCCAAGTCGCTAGATTAACATTGCGGGGTGTATGAAACACGAGATAATAAAATCTTGAGCCCCATACTGAACTTCGTCATACGCATGACCCCCGTGCAGATCATATCTGCATTGCCCTTTCATCTGCGAAATTTCATCTTTCTTTTTAACGACGGTGGAATTCAATGAACTGTTAGCACTTCGTTGATCAATCAGGATCGTGGATTGCCAGAACATTGAAACTCCACCATGCTGTTATCAAGATCAGAAATATGCAAATTCCAGAGAAGTAACAAGAATATCGGGTAACAGATTTCATCTGCTACCCGCACAAATAATTTTCAGTAATAGAACTCATCTACTACCTAATTATATTGTGCAACACCCATACATCTATATGTATTCTAGATCGCAACCTGCATCTACGCATAGCATGGCTCATGATGCCACTGTACGGTAACGCAGTAGAAAACAAAAAAATATCCGACCTACGCACCAGCCCAGGACCACTATGGAGACTGCATACAAGGTTTGATCATTTCGTTACCGACTCGTAGCGCAGTGGAAGTAGAGTCGATGACGATCAGCGCTGCAGATCCCCGCAGCTAGGATTTACAACCTCCCAACTGCGAGGATGTATACCCTCATCTGCCCCTCGGACAGCCCTCCGGGAGGCGGTCAGACAGTCCCCCGGACGGTGTCGAAGACAGCCCTCCTGGAGGAATTTCGTAACTCGGACGGTCACTCGGACAGCCCTTCAGGAGGACCTTCAAAACTCGGACGGTCACACGGACAGCCCTTCGGGAGGCACTCTCGAACTAAGACCAAAACAATGATCTCTCTACAGAGTTGCACACATACGGTGTCATCTATCCGGCAGGGCTTAGCCGTCCAGAACTAGTTCCTGCCGGAACCCAGACAGCCTTTCGGCTCTACGAAACTCTTTTCGTATGAGGGAGAGAGAAGCCAGATAACATCATGGCATGTGTATGAGAGCAAGGGATGAGGTTTGGGCAGCCCCCTCACCTTCTATTTATAGGAAAACCAAGGGGTAGAGTTGCCATTCCAAAAACCCAAAATGCCCCCACTTTATGTCATACACAAGGGGCATAAGAGGGAAAATGGATGCCATGTGGAGCTCCACCCATCTTGGCTGACCACACCCTTGGGGGCCCCCCATGAGGGGCTTCTTTGGCCCCCAAGCCCTTCTAGAAGCCTTTTGGAAAATATCCCAAAAGGTGGTTTTCCAAAAATATCCCAAAAAGCACTTTCACTATTCACGACGACATTTTTCAGCGTTCGTTCGAACTGAAAATATTTATGTGGGCTTAGAACATTTCTAGTACCCACTAAAATAATTTTCAACGCGTTCCGAAAGAATTCCAGATTAGTGATTTTCATCTGCGAAAAGTATCTGAAGTGGTTCCGGCAGCTCCAGAACATTTATGGTTTTTATCCCGGAAAATTCTCAGAAGTTTCTAGAATGATTCTGGCACCCTCCAAGAATTATCAGGGGTGTCTCGAAACCAATTTGACTTAATGGTATCCCCTGAAACAACTTTTCAGTTGTACCGAAACTCATCCGGTGACCTGTCTCTTCGGAACTTTTTCGCTGTCTCCGAAAACTTTTTTCGGAGACTTTCTCTCAGACTCCCTGTCTAGTATTTAGCAAATAGATGACCCTTAAGCGTGTGACCCTATAGGTTCAGTGAAGTATAGACATGACCCGGAACCCCTTCCGATCAATGATCAACATCAGAGCCGTGGACACCCATATTGACCCCTATACCCACACGAATGAATATTCGAGTGAACCTCCAGTTGCCGTGTGCTATTCCTGTTGCTTCGCGATATGTTATAAATACCTGAGGTGAGACATGTTGGCATCCCCGTGGATCAACAACTTGTCCACTATGCCAGTTACCTCGTTACCGGTATTGTTCTCTTTTCTCGTTACTGTGTTCCGGCATCCCTGTGATCAAATCACCCTGTGTCTGGCCAGACGATGATGGATACCATAACACCGAGAGGGCCCAGAGATATCTCTCCATCGTCGGAGGAGAAAATCCCAATCTCGAGCTATCAAGTTACTTGACACACTTTTCCATGAACCCGTAAGCCGCCATAATAGCCACCCATTTACGGATGACGTTTAACAAACCCCAAAGTTCATGAAGCAAGCATGAAGAAACTCGATACTCTCATGGTCCTAGGAATCATGCAAACGTTAACCATCTCTATGTTATTAACCATTAACTTGTGACAAAAGTATCTCATATCATAACATCAATTCGGGTCGATTCAACACAAATGTTCTTCTAACATTGTGCCCTCAAAGTTGCTGGCATAGACATGCCCATGATCAGGAAAACAAGACCATCATGCAACACTTGAGCCAGTCTTAGAGGCTAGACTAGGAATACATTTTACCGTTTATTATTCCACACGTGCATATGAGTCTTCCTCCGAGCCTCGTGGTTATTGTAGACTCGAGAACCATAGCAGTTATAGCATGGAACATAAACCTAATTATGAACAGGGATATAATCAATAACATTTATTATTGCCTCTAGGGCATATCTCCTACAGAAAACGTCCGGAGGGGTTTTCACGTCGTGTGGCATTTTCTGGACAGATGAAGAGAGGGGGACGGTTCCATGTTCAGCATGCTAGGGGCATGTGACAGATGAACAGATTGCATATTTGGAATCGTTGGATTTTTCTGAGCAACTTGCATATATAAATTATTTTCATCGGAGTTACGGTTTATTTTCTATTAAATTTCAAAGTTTTAATCATATTCTGAAAAATCCTGAATTTTAAATTAATTCGAAAATAAAATGGTTAATTGCTAGATACACCCACAAGTGTACCCAGCTAATTGCAACAGGGGCTGACAGTGGGTCCTGTTGAGTGGGTCAACAGCCCAGTCAGTAGAGGCTGATTGGTGGGCCAGCTGCCAGTCAGCAGGGTCAACTATTGACCCGTTGACTGGTCAACAGGGTCCAAGGGACCCACATGTCAGCGGCTGTTAGCAGTTAACAGAATTAACTAATCTAATTAGATAATTAGTGGGTGTGGGTCCCAGATGTTAGTGGGTATTTAGCAGTTTAGTTAAATAACCCTAATACTAATCGCTACAGCAAACGGGCCCACTGTCAGTGGACGGCGGGACCCACCGGAGTTTAAACGCTGGCGCGCGCGCCGGTGACCAAACCGATGGCGGCGACGTGCGGGACTTCGTCGGAAAACACGCACGGGGCACGACTGAAGGCGTTCTTGGGCTCTACGGGACGCTAGCAATGCGTTGCGTCCAATGGTGCCACCCACGTAAGCCGGGGTGATCGGAGTTGACCGCTACGACGACGGCAGGCGGCGGCCGGAGCACGCGCTCGTGGGGACGGCAGCTAGGGGGCATGGGAACGGCATGGGGAAAGGGGGAAATCGTAAGGGAGCTCACATAGTTGCAAAGAGGGCTCGGGGAGGCCGGAGGAGCTCGAAGCGGCGGGGATCGAGCGGTGACAGTGGCGGATGTCGACAAAGGGGAATGGCGCGAGCGTCGCCGTGGAGGCTCCTGAGGCTCGATCCAGTGGCGAGGAGGAAGTACGCGTCCGCGACGGAGCTCCCGGACAGCTCAGAATGGAGAGGGGAGGCAGGTGGCCGCGTCCATGGCGACGGCAGTGGCAGGCGTTGCAGCGAGGAAGAAAGCGAGCGAGGGAGAGAGAGAAAAAGATCTGGGGCTGCCCAGGGTGTCCGCGATGGTCTTCTTATCCACCCCGGTGCCCTGTAGCGATGCGAGGAGGCGAGCTGGTGTGACTGCGACCGCGAGCCGGTCGTCGGGCGCGCGCGTGTGCGGTGTGTTAGGGAAAGGCCGACCCAAATGGGCCGGGCCACACTGTTGGGTCAACTGGGCCAAGTGCACAATGCACTTTTCCCATTTTCCTTTTCTTTTACTGCATTGCTATTTCTTTCTGTTTGCAAATTGTTTGGCCACCAAAACATTTTTGAAAAATGTCCAACCTGGCCAAATAACTATGAAGCAATATACTGCACTGCCACAAAAAGTTTGGGAGGAATATAATTCCATTTGAATTTTGCATTGCATTAAAAGAGTCGAAAAGGTGATGTTGGCTCTGTTTTCAAGATGTTAGAGTCATCTAGGGACTTTAGGTGATGTTGTTTCCCTGAACATAATTCACAATGGATTATTTCCAAAATTATGAACTTTTTAGTTCCTGGATTTGGACAACTTTTATTTTCACCTCATATTTGAATTTCAATTTGAGTTGGAATTTGAAATGAGATATGATTCCAATGTGATCAAGCACTGTTCAGCAAAATGATTAGCTTAATCATAGAGGGTTAATGGAGCATGACACTGGGGGTGTTACACAAGTGATCGCCGACAAGCAAGCATCCACACATCGAGGAGAGACTAGTGAGAGAGCGAACCACCACAATGAGAGTGAGCGGCACAAGCCCAAATTGAGTGACTCTTCGCCAACAGAGAAAAACTTAGTCCTCCTAGCCACAAAAAGAGAGATGAGAGAAGTGTGTGAGAACCCATCGAGTGTCATCCACTATGTCCTAGTGTGCAAAGATGAGGTGGCAAAGACTAATACTCCTAATCCTCTTCCTCTAGTGTTGTCTGATTTGTTGCAGGAATTCACGGATGTCTTTCTGGATAAGCTACCTCCCGGTCTTCCTCCTCTACATGGCATCGAACACCGGATAGATCTTATCCCCGGCGCACCTCTTCCTAACAAGGCTCCCTACCGCGTCAACCCCGAAGAAACCAAAGAAATACAAAGGCAAGTCCAACATCTCATAGACCACAGACATGTGCGTGAAAGTTTGAGTCCTTGTGCCGTACCGGTCATTCTTGTGCCAAAAAGAGACGGTAGTTTTTGCATGTGTTCCGATTGTAGACCAATAAATGCTATCACCGTTCGCTATAGGCATCCCATTCCACGCCTTGATGATATGCTAGATGAGCTTAGCAGCGCCACCATTTTCTCAAAAATTGATCTCAAAAGTGGCTATTATCAAATCCGCATACAAGAAGGTGATGAATGGAAAACCTCTATTAAAACAAAATTCGGTCTATACGAGTGGTTAGTTATGCCTATGGGTTTATCAGAAGCACCCGGAACTTTCATGCGTGTTATGCATTATGTGCTTCATCCTTACATTGGAGTGTTTGTTGTGGTCTACTTTGACGACATTCTTGTGTTTAGCAAATCCCTCAAAGAGCATGTAAATCATCTTAGGGCCGTTTTGCAAACTCCTAGAAAAGAACGTCTTTATGCCAATATGGAAAAATGCACTTTTGGTGTTGACAAGATTGTTTTCTTGGGTTTTGTCGTATCTTCCAAGGGTGTTCATGTTAACGAGTCTAAAATTGAAGCAATTAAAACTTGGCCCCAACCCACTAATTTGCAACAAGTGCGTAGTTTCCTTGGTCTAGCGGGTTTTTATCGTTGCTTTATGAAAGACTTTAGCACTATTGCCGCACCGTTACATGCTTTGAGTAAGAAGAATACACCCTTTGTTTGGGGACCATCTCAATCTACCGCATTTGATGAGCTCAAATCTTTGCTTACACATGCCCCAATTCTTGCATTGCCTAATTTCAAGAAAACTTTTGAAGTTCATTGTGATGCTAGTGGTAATGGAATTGGTGGAGTTTTGATGTAAGAAAAGCGACCCATTGCATACTTTAGTGAAAAACTTTCCGGTGCTCAACTTAACTATCCCATCTATGACAAAGAATTGTATGCTTTAGTGCGAGTATTGCATGTTTGGGAGCATTATCTTCACCCACATGAATTTGTTATACATACCGATCATGAGACACTAAAGTACCTTAAAGGTCAAACCAAGTTGAATAAATGGCATGCTAAATGGAGTGAATTTATTGAATCTTTTCCTTATGTGATCAAGTATATTAAGGGTAAATAAAATGTTGTGGCGGATGCTCTATCCCGCAAGTGCATGTTAGTTACTCAACTTGACTTGAATGTTATTGGCTTTGAGCATGTTAAAGATCTTTATGCACATGATCCTACGTTTGCGATTCCTTATGCCAAATGTATTGCTCATACTTGTTGGGAGAACTATTACCTCAAGAATGGCTACCTTATGCGCGCTAACAAACTTTGTATACCCGAGTCTTCGCTTCGTTTGTTACTTTTGCAAGAGGCTCATGGCGGAGGACTTATGGGACATTTCGGGCGCGACAAGACATTTGCCACACTCTCCTTCAAGTACTTTTGGCCAAAGATGTTCCGCGACGTGGCACGCTTCACCAACCGATGCTCTACATGTCGCAAAGCTAAGTCACAAGCTCAATCTCATGGTTTACATATGCCACTTCCAATTCCATATCAACCATGGGAAGATATTAGTGTGGATTTCGTGCTTGGTTTGCCTAGGACACAAAATGGAAAGGATTCCATATTTGTTTTTGTGGACCGATTCTCAAAAATGGCACATTTCATACCATGAAATAAGATAGACGATGCTTCACATGTTGCAAACCTTTTTTGTAGGGAAATCTTGAGGCTACATGGAGTGCCAAGGACCATTGTGTCCGACCGCGACGTCAAGTTCCTAAGCTACTTTTGGAAGACACTATGCGCCAAGCTCGGCATCAAGCTTCTATTCTCCATGGCATATCATCTGCAAACCGATGGCCAAACCGAAGTTACCAACTGGAGGCTATCTACTCTCCTACGCGTGTTGATCAAGAAGAACATCAAGGAGTGGGAGGAGTGCTTACCCATCACTGAGTACGCCTACAATCGAGCTCGACACTCTACTACCGGCAAGTCCCCCTTCGAGGTTGTCTACGGCTTCAACCCATTGTCCCCATTGGAAATTCTACCTCTCCCGCTACAAGAATGCACAAACATGGATGTGAGTGCAAGGGCAAGCTTTCTCAAGAAGATCCATGAAGATACAAGGGCAACGATCGAGCGTCAAGTACATCGCCTCGCCACCAAGTTCAACATCAACAAGACACAAATGGTGTTCCAACCGGGAGATCTCGTATGGCTTCATCTTCGCAAGGACCGCTTCCCCAATGAACGCAAGTCCAAGCTACTACCATGAGCCGATGGACCCTTCAAGGTGCTAGCACGCTACAATGCACTACAAAAAAAAGACACATCCGTGAAATTTTGGGCCGAACGATTTTTTTCCTGTCATGCTTATGACACTTCTATGATGATAATTGTGACAAAAGCACGTATCATCATAGATGTGGTGGGCTCCTACTTCTATGACAAAAAATCATGACAGAAAATGGGCTTTTCGTCCTGGGCGGGCCGGGGCACACCTGCATGACATTCTTTGGGCCGTCCATGACGGAAAAAATCATGGTAGAAGCGAGGGCGAGGAAAATTTTGGGAGTTCCCGGTTACGGTGGGTGTTCGGGGCCGAGCGATGCATGGAGGTTTGCGCGTTTCTCTCGTAGACGTACGCGCGTGTGTGCGAGGCGTTGGGCTCTAACTGAACCCGAGCGAGGCGTTGGGCTCTAACTAAACCCGAGCGATTGCACTAGCTACGTTACTAAACCCCGATCGATCCCTTGGCTGTTAACTGAACCCGAGTGATTCCTTCGCTACTGCTGCTAACTGAAGCCGATCGAAGCTGCCTCTTGATGAACAGTCCCCGGTGGGGGTTGGATGAACAGTTCCCGGTGGGGGTTGGATGAACAGGATCCCGTGGTAGTAGAGGCCATTGCCGCTGGATGAACAGGACCCCGATCGAGGAGGTGGGGGTGGATGAACAGTAGCCGGTGGAGGGACCCCATGGAGGGCTGGTTGAACAGGACCCTGTGGAGGGCTGGTTGAACAGGACCCCATGGAGGCTGGATGAACAGGAGCCGGTGGAGGCTGGATGAACAGGAGCCAGTGGAGGCTGGATGAACAGGACCCTGTGGATGAATAGTAGCTGGTGGAGGCAGGAGGAAGTCGACGATGGATGAATAGTAGCAGGTGGAGGCTGGAGGAAGTCGACGGTGGATGAACAGTAGCCCGTGGAGTCCCGTTTTGCGGTACGCCACACCCCTCCCGATGAACAGGACCCCATTTCGACCGTAGGCGCTCCAACACAAGTCCGTTTCCTCCGTTTTGCGGTACGCCACACCCCTCCCGATCAACAACACCCCGTTTTGACCATAGGCACTCGAACAGAAGGCCGTTTCCTCTGTTCTGCGGTACACCAGACCCCGTTTCAGCTGTTCCGTCCAAGCCGGTTGGCTCCCGATGAACACGACGCATTCCGTTGCCTCCCGATGAACACGATGCAGTTTCTCCATTCCGACCCAGCCGGTTGGCTTCCGATGAACAGGACGCCGTTGCTGCCATCCGTTGCCTCTCCATGTACATGAGCCCTAGCCGTACATAATATTTTTTAACTAATTACGTGTTTGGTGCATTTTTTTATAGTTACAGCCCAGTTTTATAATTACATCCCATTTATTATTTCTTAAAGCCCATTTTCTTGTTAAGCCTAATGCATCCCTCCTAGGAAAGATTTGCTGCCCAGCGGGGCGGAGAATAACAAGTTGACCTGGGCTGGGTATTCCTAAAAAAAAAAGTATAGCTGGGCTAGCCATTTTCAGCTTGAAATTTTTTAATATCTGGGCTGGATATTTGGTCGACATAAAATAATAGTCTGGGCTAGACAGGCCACAGCCCACCCAGGTGATCTCCTCTGAACAACAACAAGAACATCGCTCAAGAAAAACTCTGCTCACACCTCAAAAACACAAGTACTGCTCGAGCTGCTGGATCCCAGCTGTCGGCCGCTCCTTGTGCAATTCTCTTGTTTATTGACTATATAGGTTGACAATGGCATGGGACCGTGATGCCAGGAAATTAGGAGGAAGCAAAAAAAATTATAGTTGTATATAATAAGGAGGCACTTGCGTACGTGCGGCTATGGCCCTGGTGGGTCCCCACTGTCATCGTCTCCAATTAAAGTCATCTCTTGATTCCTCATGTTCATTGACCATGTTGACAACGCGATACGGCGACGCCACGGCGAGCGCAACAACTGGAAGGACGGCAGAGAGGGCCTCACAGGCCCTACAGATGGTCTGATACAGCGCCCGCTGCTCATTCAGGAAGCCAGGATCATAGGGCCACATGTCCGCGACGGCATTGTCGTTCGCTTGTTCGCCGGCGATTCGTCCTTCCGTGAGCCGGTGCTCGTTGAGGAGACGGAGGTTGCAGCACAGGGCCTCCAGCGCTGGTAGCTCTTCCGCCATTAGGGCGTTGAAGTGCGGCCGCACCTGCTCTATGGTGAACACGGCATGAACCGGCTTGGGCGGTGGCGCCGGCTCCTGGTTGGAAGCCACGTCCATCGCCTGATTGTCGTCGTTGAGCTCGGCGAGCTCGCTGGTGAGCCAGCATGTCCGGCTGCTGGACCGGACCGCTGCCAAGCATGAGTCTGACCACCCTGGGCCACCCAGACCCCCTCCCTCACCCGCGTGCGCTTTCCGCCTGAAACGGTCAGCGCCGCCCGCGCCGCTTTCCGGTGCAGGCGATTGCTCCGCGTTCAAATGACACAAGTGCCGTCCATCCGTCTACCGCTCGCATTAATGATACGCGGTTGCTGAGGCGGCTACTCCGGCGCCAACCGTCAGTCCCTCTGCCGCCCATCATTGCTATATAAACTGCTGCGTCGGCCATAGCCGCAGTCATCCGCCTCCGTTCCCTTTCTCCTATCCACACCACTCCCACCATGGCTTCGTCACGCTCCAGTGCTCGTCGGGATGGGCGGACGACGGACCAGAAGGAGATGGCAGCCATTGCTGCCGACTGGCTGGCCGGCAGGCAGCCGGAGGATGACGACGTCCCAATGGAGAACATGGTAGTCGACGATCCGGCGCCAACCCCCTCCTCCGCGCCATCCTCGCCGCTGCATGGCACCATGACCATCGGCGAGGCCCGTGCCCAACACATGGACATGGTGAGGCATAAGCGTGAGGAGCGGTTCCGGGAGGCACAGGTCGACGCTGCCTACAACCACCATGTCCTCCCGGATCACCTGCAGGCGAAGGAGCAGATCACCGTGGAGCGGGCCGAGCAGGAGGCGCTGCTCGAGTCATACCGCTCAGCCCGCGAGAGCCGCCTCGCGCGCTAGCGGTACCGCATGCGGGTGGCAGAGGTTGCGGCCGCCTACAAAGAGGGCGATGAAGCGGGCGAGGTGCTGCTTGGCAAGACCGACGATGAGGCGGAGGACAATGCCGTCTCCGCCGAGGCCCCGCCCCGCTGGCTTTCGTGAGGCCCTACTCCGCTGAGGCCCCGCCCTGCCAATAATGAGGCAGAGGACATCGCCGGCTCCGCCGAGGCCCCGCTCTGCCGGCAACGAGGGGGAGGATTTCCCACGCTCCACCGATGCGCCACGCCACCGGCAACGAGACAGAGGACATCGCCGGCTCCGTCGAGGCCCCACCCCGCTGCCAACGAGGCCGCTCCACACAGAAAATGAGGAAGAATAGAACATGGTAGGTCACCGCCGCTCGGGTCCAAGTAAGGCCACCACTGCTACCCTCTGATTGAAGCCAAGCTTGGCGGGTTGAACATTGACGGCCGATTAGCTTCTTGGCGGTGACGTGGAGTCGGAGAGCTGAGCTGGAGAAGAAGCTTCTGTTCGGCTCAGCCGGACATGGGAAATGGGCGCCGGAGATCATAGATTAGGTTAATTAATTATACCTCCAGCGCACCCCTTTTTAGTTGTAGAATGTATGAAATGTAATGATTATGCATCTCAATGATTCACACGTCAGAGCCAATATTTACTTCACAACTAAAGAATAAAGAAAAATCGATCGATGCTGCTGACGGCAAAGGGCATCCCATTCCAAAATATCAAACGCATGTCTTCTTACTAACATCAATGAGCAAAATTTGAGAAGGTTGTCCATTCCAAAATATCAAATGCGTGTCTTTTTGTGTACATCAATGAGCAAACTTTCACAAGGTTTTCCCATTCCAAAATATCAAATGCCTATGATTGTGGAATGGGTCGGGTTTGCCATCAGTTCGAACATTGACATGTCACCTCATGCTAAATAAACCAGCTGTTCTTTTTGTGCAGTTCCACTAAAATCAACCAGCTTCGCGCGTAGCTTGTATGATTTCGCCTTTATATGTTGCAAGGCCTTGAACATAACGGTGGCAAACCGGTGCCTCAATTTATTAGCCGCCTTAGATTAACATGCGAAACAATACCACTTTCTCATGACAGTAGCTAAATAGTAGCACAGCACCAATAGAGATGACAAAGCTCAATCATTTGGATGAAATCCGTGGGCCGGTACCACCCTTTGTCAGGAGGCTTATTGTTTAGAGCATGCAGATGAAGCACTTCTCCGGAACCATCCGTTATTATCTACTGTGGTTGCCATGCTTACTATAAACTCCTCAATTAGTTTATTGTTTCCAACATCTTGTTGTGCAGTTCCACTAAAATATATGTTATCTTCAAACAAGATCCCTGTTTGCACAAGTAGAGATAATTACATATTACATTAAGAGTGGCATCAAATCACAGTGGCAAAACAATTGCTCGTTCCAGCCATAGCAATAAATTAAGATGCAAAACTATATCATTACTTGTGTCATCACAGTTCCAGTGCTTCATTACAGCACCGGGAGTTGATTTTTGTTCTTCTTCCGCTTGTTCTTCCCCTTCATCACTTGGGTCAATAACAGACAAGACTCGCCTTCAATGTAAGATTTGGCATGTCAATTAGGGAGCACAAGTATAGCACTAAACAACAACATTACTTTTCTGATGACAGTAGCAATATACAGGCCAACAGTTGTGAAATATCATTATCTTACCTCAATGGGTGTCGGTGTACTAAAGTTTGGGTCCTTTAGTACCCCATACTTGTGCATGGGCAGTTGTAGCCGTACCAGCGGGAAGGCCTACCGGAGGATAGCTGGAAGCAAATGCGAGATTATCAAGGAAGTATTCAGGTCAATGATCAGAAGACAGAAGACCGGGGGCTTGGCTCCTGGCAAGATCTTTGCCGGGATGGCCCGCGAAGTCCCGCCAAGATCCTTGCCGGGATGACCCAGCAAGATCCGCACCCGACAAGGTTCCGCCACCCTGCCTCCGCTCCAGCGCAGTGACCAGCCTGTCATTTGGGTTTTGTCCTCCTGGTTGCGTGGCATGATTCTAGTGGTGAACGGGCTTAAGCGGTGCTGATGGGACGGGCCCTTTTTCCGTCCCCAAGAAAGTAAGGACACCTAAACGGAGCATTTAATGCGTTTGTCCTAAATCATTTGTGATAAGTGTGTAAACATTGTAGCTACTTTACACCTCAATGTATGTACCGAACGCCACTGTTGGTGACCCCTTGGACGCATAAAAGGAGGCCCAAGGCGTAGCTACAGAAAGAGGACACTCTCTAGCCCATTCTGCATGCGTAGTTGCTGCTCCAATGTACTGTTCATTGCAAGCGCTCCTGGAGCTTGGGCTTAAACTTCCACAATAAACTAATGCAGGAGTAGGGTATTACGCTTCTCAGTGGCCCGAACCTGGGTAAAATTTCCCTTGCGTTGATCATTGGATCTGCTCTTTGTGCATACCTCTCTCCGTGCCGAATCGTAAAGGGATCCACGTGATCCCATAGGTGTCGCAAGCCGACATCTTTGGCGCGCCAGGTAGGGGATGGAGGTTGCGCGAACCTGATCCAGTGATCAGCGTGTCAGTTTCTTGATCGTTTTCGTCGCCATGGCCCCCAAGAAGAAGGGTTTGGCGGCGGCTGGTCCATCTGCGTCTGGTCTGCCCGTGCCTTCACGGATGGGCGATGGCATGGACGCAGATGGAGGAGGTGGAGGTCTTGAGCCTCCACGGCATTCTGGCGGACAAAGCCAGGCGAGCGGCGTTGTTCGTAGCGGCGATAATGACCCGCGCGCCACCAGATCCAAGGACGGAGCTGTGCTGCCTACAGGCGGCGCGGCAAACTCCAAGGAAGGGATGGCGCCTTCCAAGACACCCGTGCCGGCGCATGCGCTGCGGCCTTCTCAGGTCGCGCGCGACGAGCAGCGTCGTGACGATGGTGGTTCCGGGCGTCCCCAAGAAAAGGCCCCTGCGCATCATTCACGAGATACGCGTGACCAACATGCACGCCAAGATGCTGGTGGAAGCGCAGTGCGGTCGCGGGACCGTGACGGAGCTCCTTCTAACACAGTTAGGAGTCAGAGCACCTCACGTACCTCACACATCTCGCCGCCGCCTACACCAGCAGAGGCATTGGCGCGAGTGCAACTGCTTCTGGATTTCCCTCCCGCTCCGGAGAAGCTCGAGGAATGGAGAGCTGCTATTCAGAGCCTCATCGGCTTCACCAACGGAGATGGACCGCAGCGGGCGGAGCCTTCGCGGCCACGGTCCGTCGAGCCGACGCGTGCCGATGCCGAAAAGACTGGAGGTAAAGCAAATACGGTGCACTCTCCTTCACAACAGCAATAGCGGTCGCTTGCTCGGCAGACCGACGTCTATGATGGCGATTCCACAGTGTCGTCCAATCCGCGAATGCGCCGCGATCAGCGTCAAGTTCTTCGGGAGCGAAGCAAAGAAGACGCTCGAACTACCATCGAGCGGCGACGGGAAGTGCGCCATCAATCTGATAGGTGCGCAGGGCCTACTGTCGACAAGCCTACGCCAGGGAATCCTGGTGACCTGCCTTATGAGGTGGGGTGTCCAGTGTTTACCCGTGAGCTGTGGCGAGTCCAGTGGCCCAATTCCCGAACATTCAAGCCAGAGGTCCCGGAGAAATACGATGGCAAGACTCACCCGTCGGAGTTCCTGAGCATCTACACCATCTCGATGCAGGCTGCCGGAGCTCGAGATGACACGATACTCGCCAACTACTTCCCGTTGGTGCTTAAGCCCAACGTCAGGTCGTGGTTGATGCATCTGCCAGAGAATTCCATTTCTTCCTGGTCAGACCCGTGTCACCAATTTGTTGGCGCCTTTGTCGGAGGCCATCAAGCTCCTGGCCAGGAAAGTGATTTACACCTCATCCCCCAGAAGGAGGGCGAGCCCTTGCACAAGTTCATATAGAGATTCAGCCGCGTACAGTACAATATCCCAGACATTCATCCCGCCGCCGTTATTAGCGCGTTTCATCAAAACATGCGCAACCGCAAGATGCGAGAGGAGCTGGCGATGAACAAAGTCAGGGAAATTGCTGAGCTCTATTCTCTGGCAGACAAATGTGCTTGGGCTGAAGAGGGAAGGAGACTCCCCGGTGAGAACGCTAGCGCGGAAGTCGACTCTGAAGATGAAGATGCCGCCACCCCGGCAAGAAAATGTCGGCGGCATAACAGGAAGCGTAAGGGCAAGGCTGTGCTTGTTGTCGAGGAATCCGGCAACCCCAGCACCACCAAGAAGGCCAAGGTTGATGTTCCCGGCAAGGATATTGCCGGGTGTCCCTCCTGTCATGCCTTGGCGGCTGCCGACAAGCCAAAGGGCTCCGACAAACAATATTGCAAGATCCATCGCACCAAGGGCCATGACCTCCAGAATTGCCGATAAGTTGAACAGCTTGTCGAGAGGCAGAAAGCTGAATATGAAAGGCGAGACAAGGAGAGAGCCCAAGATGGTGCTGAAGGGTCCAGCAAGAAACGCGGTGGCCGAGGAGGTCACCGCGGCAAGGCTAAGCAACAGAAGGAGAGGCCCACTCGAGGCCGCGACAAAGAAGAGGGGGGTGAAGATGACAATGAAGAGGACGACGACTCCAGCGAGCATGAGTTTCAAAAGGCTACAGAGGCTATGTGCCTTGACGGAGGCGCCTCGCTGCATTCTTCTCACCACCAACTTAAACAGTGGGTGGGAGAGATCAATGTGGCGGAGCCGTCGGTCGATGCTCGGAAGCCTCTGAAATGGTCTAGCACACCTATCATTTTTGACGTTGAGGATCATCCTGATCGCACAACCGCGGTCGGGTGCTTGCCATTGTTGGTTTCACCAACAATTCGCAACCTCAAGGTAACAAAAATGTTAGTTGACGGTGGGGCCGGTTTGAATCTGATCTCGCCTAGCGTGATCAAGAGGTTGCAAATTCCTGACGAAGATCTCAAGGAAACGGGCACGTTTCAAGGGATCAATCCAGGAAGGAGCCAACCGAAGGGCAAGATCACATTGCCGATGACATTTGGTAGCGAGCTGAACTATAGAACAGAAAAGATCATTTTCGACATCGCCAAGATTCCGTTACCATATAACGGGATTCTCGGCCGTCCTACACTGGCCAAGTTCATGGCGGCCTCGCACTACACTTATAATGTATTAAAGATGCCTGGCCCGATGAGCATCATCACTGTCAACTCTGACAAGAAGGACATGCTTATCTATGCCGACCAACTCTACCGGGAGGCAGTTGCAGCATCTGCTGCCAAGGCACTTGCTCCTACCGCTGAAGCTCCTGGGAGGAAGAAGAAGACCGGCAAGACCTCTAGCACACACTCCGACAAGCGCACCTCCTCGGAGTGTTGCGCTCCTGTCGAGGATGTGCCGGACAGCTCCACCGGCAAGAGCAAGAAATCCAAGGCAGCTCTGCTAGAAACCAAGAAGGTGCCCGTCAAGGAGGATGGTACGGGAGGAACTTTCACCATAAGTTCCACCCTCGATGACAAATAGGAAAGCGCGCTCGTTGCTTTCCTGCGGGCGAATATCGATGTGTTTGCATGGCAACCATCTGATATCCCCGGTGTTCCCAGGGAAGTAATTGAGCGCCACCTTGCTGTCTGTCCTCATGCACGGCCCGTCAAGCAAAAGGTTAGGAAGCAGTCTTTGGAATGACAAGAATTTATTGCCGAAGAAATTAGGAAGTTGGAAGCGGCAGGTTTGGTTAGAGGAGTGCTCCATCCGACGTGGTTGGTCAACCCGGTTGTAGTATGCAAGGCGAATGGAAAATGGAGGCTGTGTATTGACTATACAGATATCAATAAAGCCTGTCCAAAAGATCCTTTCCCCTTGCCACGCATCGATCAGATTGTGGACTCCAGTGCCGGCTGCGATCTGCTGTCGTTTCTCGACGCCTATTCAGGGTACCATCAGATTTTCATGGCCAAGGAAGATGAAGAGAAAACCGCATTTATCACCCCGTGTGGTGCATATTGTTTCTTACGTATGCCCTTCGGGTTGAAAAGTGCTGGTTCAACTTTTGCAAGAGCGGTCCAGGTTGGTTTTGAGCCCCAGCTACATAGAAATATGGAAGCTTATATGGACGATATAGTGGTTAAAACCAAGGACAAAGCAACGCTCATACAAGATTTGGATGAGACATTTGCAAATCTGTGCAAGATCAATCTGAAGCTCAATCCCGAGAAGTGCGTGTTTGGCGTTCCATCCGGCAAGCTTCTCGGGTTCTTTGTGTCTCAGTGTGGGATCGAAGCAAATCCCGACAAGATCAAGGCGATTGAGCAGATTGAGGCACCGAGACGCATCAAAGATGTACGTCAACTTGCCGGCTGCATTGCTGCTCTGAGCAGGTTTATCTCCAAATCTGCTGAGCGCGCCCTGCCTTTTTTCAAAATCTTGAAGAAGGCAGGTCCAATGAAATGGACTCCGAAAGTAGAGGCAGCGCTGCAGGGTTTGAAGAAATACCTCTCCTCTCCGCCGATACTAGTCGCGCCTAAGCCACGAGAGCCGTTGTTGCTATATTTAGCAGCGACGAATCAAGTGGTTAGTGCTGTGTTGGTAGCGCAGGGAGAAGCTGATGAAGAAGCAACAACAATGGTAAGCCCGACAAGCGACGAGCTGGAGTCTTCTCCGGCAAGGTCTGGTGCCGACAAGGCAGGATTTGCAAAGTTGAATGAAGCAGCACAGAGGAAGACGATGGTGCAGCACCCGGTTTATTTTGTCAGTTCCCTTTTCCAGGGGGCTAGGTCAAGATATTATGGTGTGCAGAAATTACTCTTCGGCCTCCTTATGGCCTCGAGGAAGCTGCGCCATTATTTCCAAGCGCATGAGATTACCGACGTCACTCACTTCCCGTTGCAGCGGATTTTACGAAATCCAGATGCGACCGGCAGGATTGTGGAGTGGGCGTTGGAATTGTCAAGCTTTGATCTCAAGTTTGAAAGCACTTCAACAATTCAGAGTAGAGCCTTGGCGGAGTTCATTGCAGAATGGACCCCAATGCCAGACGAAGAAAGTCAAGAGACAACTCTCCCCGGTAAGAAAACAGACCGAGAATGGATTATGTATTTTGACGGGGCTTTCTCGCTGCAAGGCGCCGGTGCAGGCGTGCTGCTTGTCGCACCCACTGGAGAGCACCTCAAATATGTAATTCCAATGCACTTTCCTGGGAGAGATCAACAAACAACACTGCAGAATACGAAGGGCTGCTTGCCGGTCTCAGGATTGCGGCGGATCTTGGAATTAAGAAGCTCATCGTCAGAGGTGATTCACAGCTTGTCGTCAAGAAGGTGAACGAAGATTATCAAAGCCCGTTGATGGAAGCTTATGTAGATGAAGTAAGGAAATTGGAGGAGCGCTTTGACGGTCTGCAGACAGAGCATGTTCCTCGAGCGGAGAACGATGTTGCTGATGGCCTGTCAAAGCGTGCTACCCTTAAGTTACCTGTGGAACCAGGTACTTTTGTGCTTCGATTGACTTAGCCATCTGTAACACCATCAGCAAGGCAACATAAGCGATGGAAGTTGAGTTCTGGCCAGTACTTTCCGGCAGAGCTCCCAGAAGCCACCGACAAGGAAGTTGCCGGGAACAACGACAAGTTTGCCGGGGAACAACTGGCTCCAGCGAGGCCTCAGGTCCTTGCCTTCAAGACAAATGCTCCCGCGGCAGAAGATATGCCTTTAGTCCTTGCTATTGAGCCTCAGGCTCCGGCATGGGCACAGTGCATCGTCCAGTTCCTCCAAACAGGGGAACTCCCCGAAGAGCAGGAAGAAGCAGAGAAAGTAGCCCGTCGGTCTAGTATGTACCAGTTCATGGATAGCGTCCTGTACAGAAAAAGACCGAATGGCGTGAAATTGAAGTGTATTCCTCGGGAAGATGTACTGGAGCTGTTGGCAGAGATACATGGAGGCACATGTGGCTCCCACGTAGGTTCAAGAGCTCTTGTCAGTAAGGCATTCCGGCAAGGTTTCTTTTGGCCCACTGCCCTCCAGGATGCAACTGCACTAGTAACCAAGTGTGAAGCGTGCCAGTTTCATTCAAAGAAATTGCATCAGCCAGCTCAGGCTCTCTAGACAATCCCTCTTTCCTGGCCATTTTTGGTCTGGGGGCTCGACATATTGGGCCCTTTTCCCCATGCTACCGGGGGCTTTGAGTACTTGTACGTCGCAATCGACAAGTTCACGAAGTGGCCGGAGGTGGAGGCAGTGAGAAAGGTGATAGCACAATCAGCCGTCAAGTTCTTCAAGGGACTAGTTTGCCGTTTTGGTGTCCCAAACAAGATCATCACCGACAACGGCACATAGTTCACGAGCCACACCTTCATGCAATATGTCCAAGGCATTGGCAGCAAAATTTGTTTTGCTTCTGTTGCTCATCCAAGAAGCAACGACCAAGCAGAAAGGGTAAATGCTGAAGTGTTGTGAGGGCTCAAGACAAGGACTTTCGACAAGCTGAAAAAGTGTGGAAGATGCTGGATTGATGAGTTGCTGGCGGTTCTTTGGTCAATCAGAATGACACCAAATCAAGCCACCGGCCAGACACTCTTCTCCCTAGTATACGGGGCAGAAGCAGTTCTCCCCACAGAACTCATATACGAGTCACCTCGAGTGCTCGCTTATGATGAGCTTGAGCAAGAGCAGTTGCGGCAAGATGACGCCATGCTCCTCGAGGAAGATCGTCTTCAGGCTGCTGTGCGAGCTGCACGCTACCAGCAAGCCTTGCGCCGCTACCATAGCCGCAAGGTTCATGCCCGAAGTCTTGAGGAAGGCGACCTTGTTCTTCGGCGCATTCAGTCGGCCAAGAATTCCAACAAGTTGACGCCGAAGTGGGAAGGCCCTTATCGGGTAGTTCGAGTCACCAGGCCTGGTGCTGTCCGCCTGGAGACCGATGATGGCATTCCAGTGAGCAATTCCTGGAATATCGAACATCTCGTAAGTTCTATCCATAAGGCGCGGTTGCCGGGTCTCACGACAACCACCTTTTGTGCAAGTTTTGCCGACAAGGCATGTAATCTTTTGTACAAAGCCAGGCGCAGACCCTGTGCGTAGTCGAATAAAATTTAAGTGTTTTACAATTCCTGTCGATTTTCATGTTATACTATATGCATGTTTGTCTAAGATATTGTAAACCACTTGCTTCCGGTAAGCGCTAATGAACCGCCAAGGTTCCATATCCTTGTTTTCTCCTCTTTCTTTTTCTCAAAGGATAGAAGGCTCCTTCGCGTGCAACCTTGCCGGGGGGAGTGTGATGGTATGGATACCAACAGGCGACGTTCAAGGTTGACATCTTGCCGGAAGGAATACAACAACAAAAAGCTAAGTTGCAGAACTCTAAGTGAATTTATTTTTACTTAAAGGCCATTTTCCTTGAACAATTTCGGCTTTTTTATGGAAAACCTGCACGTGAAGGAACCTTGTCATGATCGGTTGCGCCCTTACTCTATTTCGAGTCCACTCAACAGTTTAAGTGGCTACACTGAAAACGTCAAGGATACCTTGCCGGTAGCGACACCTCCAGCAGGCTGCTAAAGACCCGCATCTAGCGCTCGCGGTAGGACGCGCGCATCGGCAAGCTTCCAATAAGTGTAGGGCACGCACCATACAAAAAGGAATCCGACAAGGGAAATAGCATGCATTCATCCAAAACAGAGCAAGTTATATTATATTGATGATTGCCACGTTTCTAACTAAAGATAAAATTGTCTTTGGCATGGAATGGTGGCGGCAAAGATGAAGCAAAGTGACTAGTCCCTGCGCTGGCCCTCGACCCTCTTGACTTGGCTAACCTTGTCGACGATGGGCGCGACAAGCTCTTTGAGCGCTTCGAGGTTTGCATCCTCCGGCAAGCTGTCGAGAACGTTGGTGAGGTTGATGCTGGGGTTCTTGTGCACCACTTTGACAACCACCTTGAGAAGTACGGCCCGGTAGAGTTTGCGGGATTCGTTGGCCAGATGGGTTGCTCGTTCAGAATGGAGCAGCTCCAAGGCATCGACGACGCCCTCGAAGAACATGGTCAGCTTGGCGCTCGAAGACACCCTGTCGTCGGAGGAATAATTAAAGTTCCGCATGCCCATGCTGGATAGTTCTGCTTCAAGCCTCTCCGCGACATCGACAAGGCGCTCGGTCCAGATCTTCATGCCTTTCTCAAAATCATTGTAAGAGGCGGCGGCATTGTTGAGTAGGTCCTTCTCATTCTGAAGGTCTTTGACCAAAGCCTTCTCGCGAGTCTTGCCGTCCTCCAGGGATTTCTCCAGCGTGGTCAGCTTCAGAGTCAGATCAACGATGGATTCTTTGGCTGCGGTGAGCTCTTTGATCTTGTCAGACATGGAGGTTTGCATCTCCGCCAAGCTGTAGAGAGTCTTCTCTCTGTTAGCTTTGAGCGCCGAGAGCTCCTTGCCATGTTCCTCGAGGTCCGCCTCTAGCCTCTTTACTTTATCATCCAGCTTGTTCTTGGTGGCCTCTGTAGCATTGGCAGCATCGATGGCTTCCTTTAACTTGCCGGCGTGATCTACAGTTAGAGCTTCGAGCGTCTCCTTGTGTTTCTGCTCCAGCTCCTGGGTCCGCAGCATGACAAGTTTTTTGATCTCCTCATCCTTGCTGAGGAGCTTGGCGGCAAGTGCCTTCTCATGAGCGGCAAGGTCTTCTTCCTGAGCATCAAGCCCGACACGGAGTTGTGTTAAGCGAGCTTCTTCTGCAGCGGCCTGCTGCGCGGCCTCTTCATGTGCTTTCTCAGCGTCAGACTGCTTCAAGAGGAACTTGTTCCAACTCTGGCTCAGTTGTTCCCAGCCAGTCATCAGTTCTTGAAAAGCCTCAGTGTACCAGACTCGTGTTTGCTCGACGCACTTCTGGAAATCCGTCTCTGCTGCTTCAGTAACTGCCGCCCTGGAGTCCAGTTTCTCTTTCCGGGCGCGGTAAAGGGCCTAGAGCTTCTGAAAGTTGTTGCTCATGGCTTGAAGGAGCTGTTCTTCCTCGGACCCACTGCTGCTGGCGCATGGCTCGTCGACAATTTTGAGCCCGGCAGCAGTGATGACATCTTCATCAAAGATTTCCCCTTCAGTTGACACCCCAGTGCTTGCCGTCCCTGGTATGCTGACAAACAGGTTGTCACCAACTTTGAGGTATTTGCTTGGCGGGGGGACCTCGGATGTTGACGGTTGATCTTCGACAACTGTCTCGCCGGCGACTGGGGGCTCCGTGACCGGTGCAGCGCCAGGCGCTCCTGTGGTAGGAATGCGATCAGTATGGTCACCGGTCTCCTTGCCGGCCCTCTCAGCAGATCCCTTGCCGGTTTCTTCTTGTGCGACCTTGGCGGATTCGTCAGCAGCGACTTTGTCGGCCTCAGCGGCAGCATCCTTGGAGGTCTCCTCGATGATGATGTCAACATTCATCTGTTCCATCAAGGGAAGATCTGAAGACCAGGGGAAGAAACAAGATGAGACCGAGGTTGAAGTTCAAGAAGACAAAAATAAAGAAAGAATAACAAGTACTCAGAGGTAAGTGGTTTACCTGTGTTGAGCTGTTGAGAGGTGGGTTCTCCTTTCTCGGCAACATTGGTTGCCGGTGTAGGACTGCCAGTGCCCGTGCTTGCCGGCTCCTCTTCGACGCGAACGGGCTCGTCGGTGGAAGCCCTTGCCGGGGATTTACTTCTGGGCGGCGTGGTTGACGGAGGCGGCATGTCAGGGATGGCCTCCAATGGATCTTCCTATTGCTGTTCTTCTCTTACAAAGCCCGACGATGTCAGTAACAAAGATAAAACATCTCCACGCCCGCCAGCAGAAAAATGAGTAGTGTACTCACGCTGAGGGCTGGGTTGGGGGCTGCGAGGAGGACTAAGCTCCGGGCTGATGACGATGAGCTCTGGCGCATCCACGGTGCTTGCCGGGGGCTCATCATCCATTAAAGTCTTTGCCCTCTTCGCCATCCTTTGCACCAATGTTTCTGTATCCCTACGGAGACAAGCCAAAGCAAGACAAGTGAATTAAGCAAAATCAGAACTCAGAAATTAAGAGATGCGATGGGACCCTTACTCTTCTCTTTCCTACTAAAAGCGCAAAGGTCGAAGTCGACCTCCACTTTAGTGTCCATGTGAGGGGGCGGAGAAGGGGTCCTGGGTCGCTTGGCTGTCCCAGAGGCGGCGGGTCGGCGTGATCCTGTTGCTCCGGCCGTTGGCGCTGTTGCATGAGACGCCCCCGTCATTCCAGCTGTTGCCGTGGCCGTGCGTCTCGTACGTCGCGTGGGCTGCTGTTGAGCTTCTTGCCGCTGCGCAGCCTTGCCGGCCGCCTTCTTGCCAGGAACCTCACCGCTCGAGGAGGGTTTGTTTGCTGGGATGCCAGAGGCAGCTTTCCAAAGAACACGTTTTTTCTTCTCTAGAGCTGGGGGCTCCTCGTGCAGCTGTCCCTCAGCTGTGTCCTCGCCAGAAGGGCCCCCGGCAGCTGTGTCGCTCTGTTCCCCAGCAGCCTCATCCTGCCCGGCAAGGTCCTCTTCGGACATCACTTCTTCTTCATCGGCCTCCTCTTCCGTGAAGCCAACGCTGCCGGCCTCCGCAGCAAGATTTGCCTCTTCCGCCCTGCTGGCGATGTACGCTACCTCTTCATCAGTGGTGGGACGGATAAGGTTGGTCTCTTCATGGATGGCTCTCTCTGACAGATTGTCGAAGAACGCCTGTGCGCGCTCTGCAGATGGTTCGACCCAAGTTCTGTCAAGGCTGTGGGCGTGACACGCCGGCATCATGGCGATGATTGAGGTCAGAGCAGAATTGTTGGATAGAGGGATTATGTTCGCCGGTAGCTTGAATTTCCCATCAGGCCTAAACAGTCTGTGGCAGAGGGCTGTATGTTGCATAACTGTCAAGTTGTTGTTCAAACCTGGACGCAGCCTCATGATATCTGTAGCATTCCGAAATTCCTAGGCTGGTCTCCCTTTGTTATGCAAGGGGGCGATGCGGCATCGAAGGAAATCAGCGCCAACCATTTCTATTGTCAGCCCGACAGCCTTGAGACGGTGGATTCTGGTAATAGCAATTGTGAGTTTCTCATCTTGAGGATCGAGGGAACTCCAATTGTTGTCGCGGACCACTTTCGATTGTCGGGGTAGACAGAAAGGCTGGAAATCCTCCTCCTTGATCCGGCACCATTCGCCCCGCCATTCTTCCCACTTGCTACGGTAAAGCCCTTCTGAGTATATCTCCTTATTCCAGGCCCTTGGAATCTAGCTGATAGAACCAGAAAGGGCCTCTCCTTTCTCGATCCGGGGAATGAAATAGTGGCGGAAGAGGGCTGTGTTGGGGATTATTCTGGAAAAGTTTTCGCAGAGATGGGCGAAGACTGACATACATGTCACGGCATTCGGCGTGAAATCCAAAAGATGGAAGCCGTATGTGTACATGATGTCGTTGAAGAAATCAGAAAATGGAGGGTAGAGCCCACAATAGAAGAATGCGACAAAGAAATGAAATTTATCTGGGCCGCCCTTGGAGGAAGCAGGATTCACGCGGGTGGCGAGGTGAGCTTTCGTCTCCCTCCCCCACATGCGCAGGTACCGCTCCTTCAGGGCGTTCGCATCGAGCATCGGGGCGAAGACGATGTGTTCCTTCCGCATCTTCACCAGCTCTCTCTCCTCGACGGCTTTTACTTCTTTACCCTTGCTCGCTTTGGGCGGCATGGCGGCTGTGGAAGCAAAGATCGAGGATGATGAGGGCGTGGAGGCGGCGGATGGATGAGGGAAGTTCTGCTTTGGGTTTGAGGAAGAAGACGGCGACGGTTTCTAGATTGGAAAGGATGGGAGGTAAATGAGCGGCGCCTCTGCGGATTCCTTTTTATGGGGAAGGCGCGGGGCTGCCTCCTTTCTAATCAATGTAAATGCGCTTTCGCGAGCGCACTGTTACTGCGGTCGTTCCACACGTTCCCACGTCGCGCGTTTATTACGCGCCGTGGGGAAGCACAGTAAACAAGATAATAGCAGCTAATTTCTGCCACGCGTGCCCATGCACTGTTTGGGCCTAGCCCAACAATGCCTCGCACCCGTGTATGGCCTAGGCCTGGGGGCTCCTGTCGGTGTACTAAAGTTTGGGTCCTTTAGTACCCCATACTTGTGCACGGGCAGTTGTAGCCGTACCAGCGGCAAGGCCTGCCGGAGGACAGCTGGAAGCAAATGCGAGATTATCAAGGAAGTATTCAGGCTAATGATCAGAAGACAGAAGACCGGGGGCTTGGCTCCCGGCAAGATCTTTGTCGGGATGGCTCGCGAAGTCCAGCCAAGATCCTTGCCGGGATGACCCGGCAAGATCCGCACCCAACAAGGTTCCGCCACCCTGCCTCCGCTCCAGCGCAGTGACCAGCCTATCATTTGGGTTTTGTACTCCTGGTTGCGTGGCATGATTCTAGTGGTGAACGGGCTTAAGCGGTGCTGATGGGACGGGCCCTTTTTCCGTCCCCAAGAAAGTACGGACACCTAAACGGACACCTAAACGGAGCATTTAATGTGTTTGTCCTAAATCGTTTGTGATAAGTGTGTAAACACTGTAGCTACTTTACACCTCAATGTATGTACCGAACGCCACTGTTGGTGACCCCTTGGACGCATAAAAGGAGGCCCAAGGCGTAGCTACAGAAAGAGGACACTCTCTAGCCCATTCTGCATGCGTAGCTGCTGCTCGAACGTACTGTTCATTGCAAGCACACCTGGAGCTTGGGCTTAAACTTCCACAATAAACTAAAGCAGTAGTAGGGTATTACGCTTCTCAGCGGCCCAAACCTGGGTAAAATTTCCCTTGGGTTGATCATTGGATCTGCTCTTTGTGCATACCTCTCTCCCTGCCGAATCGTAAAGGGATCCACGTGATCCCATAGGTGTCGCAAGCCGACAATGGGATATTACGGTGCACATACAGATTGGAAGTCTGGTCTCCTTTTGTGCAGTTCACTAAAATCAAGCAACATTACCGTATAAGTAGTAAAATATATGAAAGCACACTACACAATCATGTGGAAGAAGGCCAGTACTGACCTCTCATGACGCGGAATTGAAACAACTCACAAGAAGAAGATCTAAAACAAATTTGGCAACACAGATAGGAAGTCAGATCTCCTCTTGTGCAGTTCCACTAAGATCAAGCAATCAAGCAACATTGTCGGTGTGACATTTTGGTTGAATTGCACAAAACACTCTTAAAACAAAAGTGTTTTGTGCAGTGCAACAAAAGGTCGCAATAGCAACGAGGTGAGGTAGATAACTCTGTTTACACAGAGGTGCAAAGGAAACAATTAGTGGTCAATAACGGTGGATGACACAGAAGCCCACAAAAAGAAGCATCCAACTTATCTAAATGGGAAAGAAAGCAAGACAGTAGCATTTCTCAAACAGTGGCATTGATTCATATTAACAGAGATATTATATTAACAATAAAATTCGTTAAACATGTAATTTGCTTTTAACTGTGGCATTGCTTCAATTTTCCAGCGGCATTATTAGATTAACAACAGCTAAAGAGTTGTATGGGACAGTGGACGCACAAGCACCATGTGCATGTACCGATGTATAAAGGGGTGATGCACAGTCTGTTGCAACAAACAACCTAGGAACATATTTGTGTTGGTCCCATTTATGTTATCTCTAGACACCTTTCCCAATGTGAGGGCCGCAAATCTAGTCCTACTCAAACTATACAGCCTTGTCCCCCACCCACAGAAAGATCAGTTCCTTACATATGTGTGTACTGCGTTTGTCATTGTTTTCCCTTTTCGACCAACATAGGTGTTGGATAGCCAGTTTGTACTACTTTCCCCCCTTCCTTTCCTCTTTGAACCATGTCCTAGATTCATGCTATACAACTTTCCCCACTACTTTCCTGTTTGATCCAACACCTAGATTCGAGTGCAGAAGCGAAAAATTCCACATGCAGCTAGAGCAATGTGAGGGAGAGTGCGTACTACTATGTCCGTTTCAATATGGACTACATACGGAGCAAAATGAGTGAATCTACACTCTAAAATACATCTATATACATCAGTGTTTGGAGTATGTACTAGTAGTTCATATTGAAATCTGCTAAAAGACATATATTTCAAACAATATGATAATCTCTCTAACCAAGGTAGGGACGAGGATTGTATGTATGTCTAACGGAGGGAGTAGTAAAATTTTCTCCTCGTCCTGCGAGCCACTGCGCACGTGGGCGAGGGAGCGGGCGTAGGCGTAGTAAGCAAAGCTTCTCCTCGTCCCGCGACTCTGTGAGCCACCGCGCCCGTGGGCGGGGGAGAGGGCGTACTAAGCAAGCTTCTCCTTGTTCTGCGAGTTGACGGGACACATCAAAAGTAATACAGAGCATCTCTAGTGTATAGAGCCTTGCCTCTAAGGTAGGCCCCACATGGTTTGCCTCTTTTTTAAAATAATGCGTCAAGTCGCAATTTGTTTGTTCACCCATGGTACACGATCCTCCATCAAGTGGACAACCAGTACACGTGTCAAATTACCACGTGGGCTGCCTTTTCGTACAGAAATGAGCTCCACCGTGTACCCACGCGGGTGTGGTTGGGAAAGAGACGGGAGTACGTGCGCCGTGTGTGCACCTCTTCTCTTCGTGCACGTCCCCCACCTACGTGGGTGTGTGTGAGAGAGATACAAACCTAGTGAGATGTCATGTGCGTTCCTGACTGTTTTTTGTTATGGGGGGGTGATTTCGTGAATGTATTTGTGGGAATATGTGTCGATGATATCTCGAACAAAAATTTGATACATGCAATGTGTGTGAAATAGAGGCCTATCTATATCATATATAGAGGGGGTGATCCACGAGAAGAGAGGGAGGGGTCATAGATATCGATAGAGTCGAAGAGAGGATCAAGTGTGTGGGTGCGAGATCGATGGAGAGAGCCATCGAAATTGTGTGTGTGCACGTCAAAGATATAGGGCGACTGACCTACCGGAACGTCAGAGGGCACATGGCAAGTTTGTGTGTGGCAGGGAGACATGACTAGAGCGTTCGATGTACGTGGTGGTATGGGGGGGGGGGGGGGGGGGGGGGGGGAGGGGGGAGGCAGAACCTACTAGAGAGGTAGATTGACTCGTATATGTGTTGAGAAGGAGAGACCTAGCTATGTCTTGAGGGAGATCGGTCGACATCCATACATAAGTTAAGGACGGGGAATAGGTTGGGACAGAGAGAGAGAGAGAGAGGGAGAGAGAGAGGTAGAGTGCCGGAGGGGTGGTGGAGTTGCTTCTCGGAGATGGTGGGAGAGGCCTACTAGACAAACTGAGGGTACAACTGCAATATTATCAAGAAGAGTGGGGATGTGTTTCTGTGTGTGCGTGTGCGTGATAGATGTGTCGGGAGGCATGCATGGATGATGAAGGGGGACCATGTGTTTGGTAAGCAGACCTAACTATATCGGTAGATCAATTGTTGTGTGTCAAAGGAAGGGAGAGACATAACTAATGAGGTAGATCGATCGGCGCGTGGGGAAAACGAGTTATAAACGACCTAGCTAGCTATATGTATAGCGGGAGATCGGTCGGTGTACATCCATTTGTTAGAGGCAAATAAGGCCCAGAGAGACAGATAGAGAGAGAGAGAGATAGAGAGAGAGAGAGAGAGAGAGAGAGAGAGATGGAGCTAGGAGGTGGTGCGAGAGGCCTACTAGCTAGATAGGGGGAGGAGTGTGTGATTGTGAGATCGATGAAAAGAGGGGCGAGGGTTTACACGTGTGTGGGACCGTATGAGAGACACGAGGCATGGACACAGAAAGGAGGAGATGGAAAGTGCGTGTGTATGTGGTAGGCAGACATCGCTGGAGAGGTTTATCGATCGGTGTGTGTCGGAAAGGAGTTGTGGAGACCTTGGGAGAACGACCTAAAGAAAAAAAAATGAATGTATGTGATGGATAGAATGCTGAGGGAGGGGGAGGGCGAGGAGGGCGTGTGCATGCACGAGAGAAAGTTAGTGCTAGCTACAAAGGTTAGAGGATTGTGTGGGTGTAAGAGACTAATTTGATATGAAAGTGGATTCATATATTTGAATAAGAGATCATAGTGTTATAAATCTATGCATGCATGAATATAGCGGTGATACGCGTGGTGTGGTTTTGGACATGTTATACCATAATGTGATAATGTGTGGCGTTTGCAACTCATAGCTAAATATCAAACAATCTAAACCATACTATATATCAAACAATCTCACATTTTATTTGAATTTGTGATATTGTGTGGCGTTTGCAGCTCACAACTAAATATCGAACAATCTAAACCATACTATATATCGAACAATCTCACATTTTATTTGAATTTGTGATAATGTGTGGCGTTTGCAACTCACATCTAAATACTTGTAGGCGTAGGGGGCGGGGCACCATACATTATGTGATAAACACATTATACATATGAGACATGGTTTAGATTATGAAGATCTAGCTAGAGCTTGAAATGTACTATGATTTGAAATCAACATAAAGTGGATTCAAAAAATCGAGTTCGAGTTCATGTAGTACACATAGTTCATATCTAACTCGACAGTAATCATGTGGTGTGCTGTGAAGACAATATACAAACGATGGTTTAACTTGACAATAATGATGATTGTAGATCTTATTAAAATAGAGAAACGAATTCAAATGGTTTAACTTGACAACAATCATGATTGTAGATCTTATTCAAATAGAGAAACAAATTCAAATTTACTTCATATTGAAGCGGTAGTATATACATTTGGAATCCACTAAAATGTTCATTTGAGTAGCAGGTTGCATGCATTATACACGTAGCAAAATATTTTAATTGAACATAACATGGATTCAAAGTTTTGAATGGCATTTGTAGTGCGAATTGATTTGGTACAGTACACAGGACTAGACTCTCTTTTGTGGTGTGAATTGATTTCTTTTTGTTTTTTCATCGAGGGAAGTGCGAATTGATTTGGGTGTGTTTGGATTGTGGCCAAAGTGCACCTTACCAAAATTTTGGTCATGACCCAAAGATTGGTCTTTGTTTGGATGGTTGCAATTTTTTGTCATGCCAATGAACTCTAGCCAACTCTAGTTCATTTTTCTTGCCAATGTTGGCCAAATCATGGGCAACCAAAACCTCAACCAAAATTTTGGTTAGCCAATGCTTTGGTGGGGCAACCTTGGGCACAAACCAAACACACCCATAGTATACACGTTAGGCTTGTCCGGAAATTTCAACCTGCGCCTTGTTATCCCGAAATTTTAAGATATCTCTTTGTCATGTTGTGCTCCTAAAATTCCCTCCATCTCAACCCACGCCTTGCTATCCCAAAATTACAACGCGTGCGAAAACTCCCACCTCCTGCGAAATCCCGAGACGCGAAATTCCTGTGATACCCCTGAACCGAAAGAACCACCTAGTTCAAATCGGTGGGGATATTTTCATAACTTACCCCACATTTTGGACAAGCACGTCCCTAAGCCATGGTTCCCCCCTCCCATCCCCTCCGCCCCCATTCGTACACCGAGGCCGCAAAAACCCGCGAAGCCCCACACCCTCCTCCGTTCGCCACCCAGCCGGAGCCTCTTCCCCAACGACATCGTCCACCGCAACAACTCGACGTCCCTCATCCACCGCACTGGATGAGGATCCGTTGTTGATCTCGTCGTCTCACTGGTTCAGCCACCCCGTCCTCCACCTCCAAGGAGCTGCCCCGACATTCGCCTCGTCTATCGCGCCACCTACATTCTGACAGCGCCGTCTTCACCTGCACCACCGGAAGAGCAGCACCATCACCTATTCCTGGGATCAAGCTCAGGCCTAATCGGCGCCACCAAAGAGGTTCTACAGTAATTGCTGCATTTTCTTCTTGATTCGATCTCACGGTGCTGCCGGCGCTCGGTCCGGAGCCGCCATGGCACGGCTCCATCTACGGCGGCGTCGCCGGCCACTTCCTCCACGGCGTCAATCCCTCGGCGGCGACGTCCACATTAGTAGGAGCTGCAGCTGCTCCAGCTCTCGCTGGCCGTGCTACTCCTGCTTCGGCCCTCACTCGCGGTGCTGCTCTGCACTTGCTCTCGGTCCCCTGCCTCATGTGCTATTGCTCTAGCTCCCGCTGCTGCTCTTGCTCTTGCTCTTGCTTGCGCTGCTGCTCTACTCTTGCTCACGCTACTGCTGCACGAGCAGCAACTCTGGCTCTCGCTCGAGTCCCTACTGCTGCTACCCGAGATGCTGCTACATGACCAGCTGCCCCGGCTCTCGCACGCGCTGTTGCTCCGGGCGCTGCTGCTGTTACAGGACCAGCTGCCTCGGCTGCTCTCTGGTAGTACGTTCCCTGCTGGAGCGGCTACCGATTTAGGTCAATGCTCCTCTGCCACTAGTGCTCGAGTGGCCAAAAGTATTAGTGCACTGCTTTTCTGCTACTAGTGCGTTCAGTTTCGACAGCAAAATTCAGTTTCGACAGTTAAATTCAGTTTCGGCAGTTAAGTTCAGAGATGAGCGGCTGATGTATTTTACATCTAGCACTTTTTGGTGATGTATTTTATTTACATCAACTATTGCAGATGCTATTAGAATACCACTTCAAGTTAACGTTGTCTCTCTTGTCCTACTTCAGCCTCGCCGTCGTACACCTCACCGGAGCTGCTCCAATGATGAAACCCTCCATCACAGTGGAGCAGTACCCTTGACTCCACCTCCAGACACCTAAGATCTTCTTCCCCTGCTCCGATAGCCACATCAGCCCCAGCATCCTCAGCTACCAACCCAATGATGCTGGGATCGACATGGCTTCGCCATAGAGGTTGTACACTTGTTGCATTGTTTTTTTTACTTTACAGGTTATATATATATTGTCCACTTAGCACGCGTAGTAATGAGGAATATGATTAGTTTCTTCTATATGACAAGCAGTGGGTACTAGGCAAGTTAGCTATCCGTGATGGACTCTCTCGAAAGCCATCATTATTTATTTCTGTGCGTTGGAGCTGTGCATGTGTAGATGGGCCTGGGAGTTTAGCTAGTAGGGCAGTGGCCTGGGTCCAAAGTATTATTTGTTCCTTTAGTGTCTCTTTCAAAGAAAAACCATAGGAATTTTAATATCCACTTGGCCCTCCTTTTTAAATTCTTATGCATGAAGAACAAGACTAAGTGATAGTAGCATAATAGCATTATAACCGTACATTTTCTTGTGGTTTGACTTAATTTGACCATGCTTCTTTGCATTCCTGTGAACCAAACACCCAGATTGACAGAAATCTTGTATTTGCAAATGCTCTGTTTTGCACGTGCATTCCTATCCTATTCCTGTGTATTTCCTATCCCTGCGTTGTTAGAATCCTCCAATTCAAACAAGCCCTTACAGAATTACTTCTGTTACAGATAGGTTTCGAAGAAAACCTTGTGTGGTTTGTTCCGCTCCTGCCGTGCCATCGTCCACCCCAGCTCAGCTGCTCCAACGATGAAAGGGTCTAGCACAACAAGGATCCACCCTCCAGATATCTTTCGCCGCCTTAGATCTTCTTCCACGCCACGGCCAGCCACCACAACTGCATTACCATCATCAACTGAGCAGATGACCTTGAGGACTACACGGGTCCGCAAGAGAGGTCGCACCCTTTCGTGTCTGCTTACGTTATGCATCGCTTAATATTACCTACTACTTTATCGTCCTCTTCACCTGTTAGACTCCGAGTTAGCTCCAAACTAATGCTCAAACTTAAGTTTTTAAATGGTTGTGGGGTACATATCGGCGCAACAACGAATATTATCTGTTTACTACCTGGTTAATCTCGGGTGTCTACTATGACTTTCATGTTGGGTGGGAAACAAATAGTAAAGGAGCCATTATCTGTATTTTTTAACGGCAGCTATTATCTGCCTGCTATCACTTGTTTTGGGTCTGTCCACAGGTTGCTACCATCACTCTAGATTTGTGCATGCACTCCTTACATAATCTCACTATGTTTTATTCCTATGCATGTCAGTTATTGTACACAATGGTACTGAACATGTAGAGCAAAAGAGACGAGCCTTGCGTGGCAATAAAATTTCATGCAGACGTCGCTCTATGGTGGGCGCAAAGGCAGCCCCTCTCCCCCATTCCAGATTGTAATCAAGAGGAAGATAACTATTCAGCGGGGGATTCAGAGGTAGCAAACCGCTCCTATTTACCCCCTGAGGTCTTTGCTCTAACTTGCCATGCTGATGTTGGTCATATCATGCATATGGTGCCTTGCATTGCTTACTATTAAAAATGTCATCTGCTTAGTTTAGACATGCTTTGTGTGAATGCCATCTGTTTACTTTCTATATCATATATGTGAATTATGCAATACCATCTTGTTTAGCCCGGCATCATATATGTAAATTTCGCAATGCCATCCTGCTTAGCCAGTCATCTTATATGTGAATTATATCATGCCGTCCTTTTTTTTTCATTACGTAGTACATTTGTCAACAATGTAAGTACATTCAACTACTCTTCCTGTGCATCAGCCATTTGACACGGTGATGGAAAAATCTGGAGTGAAAACAAGGTCTTCAGAGCAGACAATGCTATCTCACGAAGCGCATATCTTGCTGGTACGGATAGCTCCTTAGAGGAGCATTCAGAGATAGATGACCAGTCCTATTTCCCCCCCGAGGTGTATGCTCTTAACTTGGCATGGTTATCTTGCTCATATCATGCATATGGTGTCTTGCCTTGCTATGTCATTTGCTTAGTTTAGACATTCTTTGTGTGAATGCCACCTGTTTATTGTCTAATTACCATATATATGTGAATTATACAATGCCATCTTGGTGCAAGGCATTATATATGTGAATTATGCAATGCTATCTTGTTGCAAGGCATTATGTATGTGAATTATGCAATGCCATGCTGTTTAGCCAAGCATCATATATGTGAATTATATCATGCCATCCTTTTTTTGAATCATGTATTCCATTTGTCGACAATGTTCTTATATTCAACTGCTCTTCCTGTGCATCAGCCGTTTGAATTGGTGATGGAAAAATCTGGAGTGAAAACAAGGTCTTCAGAGTAGACAATGCTACCTACTGAAGCAGATATCTTGCGGGTTACAGATAGCTCCTCAGAGGAGGATTCAGAGACAGATGACCAGTCCTATTTTCCCCCTGAGGTGTATGCTCAAACTTGGCAGGGTTATATAACTCATATCATGCATATGCTGTCTTGCATTGCTTAGTTTTTACATCATATACAAAATATTGAATGCCATCTGCTTAGTTTAGACATCATATATGCGATTGCCATCTGCTTACTTGCTTAGTACATAAATCATATACAGTATTTGAATTATACCATGCCATCATGTTTACATAGACAACATGTATCTGAATTATGCCATGCCATCCCATTTAATAAAGACATCATATTAGTTATATCATCTCATCCTGTTTACAGAGTCATCATATTTTGAATTTTGTCATTCTATCCGTGAATTATATCATGCCATCTGGTTTCCATAGATGACATGTATGTGAATTATAGCATGCCAACTTTAATAGACACATATCATATAGTTATATCATGTCATCCTGTTTACATAGGCATCATATTTTGAATTATGTCATTCTATCCGGTTTAGTTAGCCATCATATATGTGAAATTGTGTGATGCTATCCTGTTTAGTTAGCCATCATATATTTGAAATTGTGTCATGCTATGCTTTTTGATTAGACAACATAAATGTGAATTATTTCATGCCCTCTTTTATTCCCCACTATCCATTGCACCTGTCTATCATACAATGTCTGTACATTCAATTACTTTTCTTGTTTATCAGCCATTTGAATTGGAGAGGGTGATGGCAGTATCTAAGGGAGTAAAAACACGGTCTTCAGAAAAGATAGTGCTACCCGTCAATGCAGATAGAACTACGGTTGTACTTGCCCAAGAACCAGCCCCACCACACATAACCCAGGCTCTTGCAGATTGTACCCCTACCCAGTTCGACAGACAACCAGTTACACCTCTTCTAACCCCAACCCCAGCAGATAGTAACCCAGTTCCAGTTGACACAGCACCGTCTCCACCACAGAGCACCCAAACACGAGCAGTTAGTAAGGCAACTGCAGTGCCCAAAGCACAATGACCACCACTCTGAACCCCAAGTCAACGCTTAAAGCAGAAGAAGAATTGTTCTCAGGTCAGGTTCTGTAGCTATGGTTCATACTCCTTTGCTCTTGCATTACTGTATTTACTTATACCAACTAATTTCAAATTTGAAGGATGCAATTGAAACTCCAATGGCGCAACAGGTATGTTTTAAACCTGTTTCTTTAACTAGTTTGCTGTTGTAACTTGCTCTATGTTGATTTCAGTTTCAATTGAATAAACAGTTATCTTCTCATGTCATGCTATGTGGTTTCCCGTACTTATATTCTGTCTATGCTACTTTGTCTTAAACAGATATGATTTGAACTGTCTCTATCTTGATTTGACAACATACACTAGAATGATATAGACCATACAGTGACCATAGTACATAGATATATGTTTGTTTCATGCTGTTATCCTATCCACCTTATTGCTGAACTGGTTTACCAAAATGAGTTTCATATACAACATGGTAAACCTGTGATGTGTCTTCTTGTTTCTCTTTTAGAATGCGGACAAAATATTGGAGAAGAGTACCCCGTTATGCAGTGGTAAATGAAGTAATGCAGATAAGGTTCAAGATAGTGAGACATCCCTGTTGGTCTCCAAGAAAGCTGATAAAAACTATCTTGAAGATAGTGAGACAACCCCAAAGTCCGGTCTTGATGTAGTGTTCGAGTTACTGGCCACTACTGCTGGCACAAGCTCTTCGAACTCTCTGCCTGAATCAGTTCGGCTTCTTGATCTCAACTTCAAGTTGAAAGACATTGATCAGATGTGCTGCGACAGGAAGCTGAAGGACTGAGGAAGTCCCTGCAGAATTCAGATGTATACTTTCTGGTGCAACAGCAAGCGCTGGAGGATTTAAGCGCCAAACAAGAGAAAGTTAATAAGCTTGCTAAGCATCTTGCCAGCAGGTTGGGTACCCAGGATATTGTTTCTTGAGCTCTTCTGAAGTGGTTTCAGTTCTGGACTTGTTTTGCTGCGGCATTTATTTCCACTGGTCGCCAACTTTGACAACCAGTGTATGTGATATGCTGCTTTGTTCCCTATATTTGCACTGGTGGCGAACTTTGATTCCCAGTGGATGTAATATGTGTAATAGCCATAATAGCCTAGCGTTAGTTGCTTGCTTATTTATGTCCTTATTGTCTTGTTTAGTTGTTTGCTTGTAGTCACTGTAGTTCTTTTTTCGCGTTTTTCTAGTGGCCACAATAACCTATTTTTTATAACTAGGCCACAATAACCATGGGCAACATACGGACCTAACCATGGTCCTGCTACCTGCTGTAGTGACCATGGGCCTCCTACGGGCCGTAGAATCCATGGGCCTTCGACGGGCCGTATAATCAATGGGCCTTCTATGGGCTGCACGATTGATTGGCCAAACATGGGCCGTACTATAATGATCCGCAAAATGGGCCGTAAACGGGCTAGAGTGGAAATCGTGTATTTATGGCCCGACCATAATGGGCCGTTAATCGGTCGAAATGTATAACGGGCTTAATTCTATCGACATGCATCACGGGTCGTTAATGGGCCGTATTTGATGACGCTATGGAAACAGCCCAACGGGTTAACGGGCCACAAACGGGCCGACTGTAACCACGGGCTGAATTTGTCCCACAAGCGGAATAGGCCAGTAATGGACCGTAAGTAACCGATTGCTGGAAACGAGCCCAAGATTAAATGGGCCCTTAGAAGGCCGAAAGGTAACACGGGCTGGAAACGGCCCAATGGAATAATGGGCCGTTAATGGGTGTAAATCGATACACTATTCATTGTAGGCCAGTTTCACCACGGGCCTTTAATGGGCCCAGAGTTACGAAGGGCCTCGTGTGGGCCGAAAGACATCACGGGCCATACATGGGCTGGAAGTTACAACGGGCTGGAATCATATTGGACGGCCCAGATGGTGCTACTGGGCCCAATTCGGATAGGCCATAACGGGCCGTGAGTTAGAGGGTAATAACCCACAAGTATAGGGGATCGCAACAGTTTTCGAGGGTAGAGTATTCAACCCAAATTTATTGATTCGACACAAGGGGAGCCAAAGAATATTCTCAAGTATTAGCAGCTGAGTTGTCAATTCAACCACACCTGGAAGACTTAATATCTGCAGCAAAGTAGTATGGAAGTAATGGTAACAGTGGCAAAAGTAACAGTAGCAGTTTTGTAGCAATCATAACAGTGGCAACAGAAAAGTAACAAAGCAAAGATCAATATGTGAAAAGCTCGTAGGCAATGGATCAATGATGGATAATTATGTCGGATGGCATTCATCATGCAACAGTTATAACATAGGGTGACATAGAACTAGCTCCAATTCATCAATATAATGTAGGCATGTATTCTGTATATAGTCATACGTGCTTATGGAAAAGAACTTGCATGACATCTTTTGTCCTAACCTCCCGTGGCAGCGGGGTCCTATTGGAAACTAAGGGATATTAAGGCCTCCTTTAAATAGAGAACCGGACCAAAGCATTAGCACTTAGTGAATACATGAAATCCTGAAACTACGGTCATCACCGGGAAGTGTCCCGACTATTGTCACTCCGGGGTTGCCAGATCATAACACGTAGTAGGTGACTATAACTTGCAAGATAGGATCAAGAACACAAATATATTCATGAAAACATAATAGGTTCAGATCTGAAATCATGGCACTCGGGCCCTAGTGACAAGCATTAGGCATAGCAACATCAATCTTAGAACATAATGGATACTAGGGATCAAACCCTAACAAAACTAACTCGATTACATGGTAAATCTCATCCAACCCATCACCGTCCAGCAAGCATACGATGGAATTACTCACGCACGGCGGTGAGCATCATGAAATTGGTGATGGAGGATGATTGATGATGACGACGGCGACGATTTCCCCTCTCCGGAGCCCTGAACGGACTCCAGATCTGCCCTCCTGAGGAAGAACAGGAGGTGGCGGCGGCTCCGTATCGTAAAACGCGATGAATCCTTCTCTCCTATTTTTTTCTCCACGAACGTGAATATATGGAGTTGGAGTTGAGGTCGGTGGAGGTCCAGGGGGCCCACAAGGACGGATGGCGTGCCCTGGGGGGGTGGCCACACCCTCCACCCTTGTGGACAGGGTGTGGGCCCCCTTCAATGGATTTTTTCACCAATATTTTTTATTAATTCCAAAAATGATCTCCGTGAAGTTTCAGGTCATTCCGAGAACTTTTATTTCTGCACAAAAATAATACCATGGCAATTCTGCTGAAAACAACGTCAGTCCGGGTTAGTTCCATTCAAATCATGCAAATTAGAGTCCAAAACAAGGGCAAAAGAGTTTGGAAAAGTAGATACGATGGATACGTATCAACTCCCCCAAGCTTAACCCATTGCTTGTCCTCAAGCAATTCAGTTGATAAACTGAAAGTGATAAAGAAAAACTTTTACAAACTCTGTTTGAACTTGTTGTTGCAAATATGTAAAGCCAACATTCAAGTTTTCAACAAAGATTATGAACTAATCATATTCACAATAACATTTAGGTCTCACATTTACTCATATCAATAGCACAATCAACTAGCGAGCAATAATAATAAATCTCGGATGACAACACTTTTTCAAAACAATCATGATATGATATAACAAGATGGTATCTCGCTAGCCCTTCCTGAGACCACAAAACATAAATGCAGAGCACCCCTGAAGATCAAGGACCGACTAGACATTGTAATTCAGGATAAAAGAGATCCAGTCACAGTCATACTCTACAGATGACAGTGGTGCTCTCTAACTGGTGCTTTTTATAAGAGGATGATGACTCAACATAAAAGTAAATAGATAGGCCCTTTGCAGAGGGAAGCAGGGATTTGCAGAGGTGACAGAGCTTGAGTTTTTAAAACAGAGATGAATATAATTTTGAGCGGTATGCTTTCATTGTCAACATAACAACCAAGAGATCTCAATATCTTCCATGCTACATACATTATAGGCGGTTCCCAAATAGAATGGTAAAGTTTTTTTACCCCCCCCCCTCAACCAACACGCACACTCCACGGTTGGTCCGAAACAACGGGTACCGTCCATACAATCAACAATCCTGGGGGAGTTTTGTTTTAATTTATTTTGATTTGATTTGAGCATGGGGCTGGGCATCCCGATTACCAGCCATTTTCTCGTGAATGATGAGCAGAGTCCACTCATAGCGAGAATAACCCACCTAGCATGGAAGATACTGACAGCCCCTAGTCGCTACATGAGCGATTCGGGCATAAAAACAGATTATCATTTGAAGGTTTAGAGTTTGGCACATGCAAATTTACCTGGAATGGCAGGTAAATACCGCATATAGGAAGGTATGGTGGACTCATATGGAATAACTTTGGGTTTATGGAAGTGGATGCACAAGCAGTATTCCCGCTTAGTACAAGTGAAGGCTAGAAAAAGACTGGGAAGCGACCAACTAGAGAGCGACAACAGTCATAAACATGCATCGTGATTAACCAAAATCGAATGCAAGCATGAGTAGGATATAAATCACCATGAATATAAATATCGTGGAGGCTATGTTCATTTTGTTTCAACTTCATGCGCGAACATGTGCCAAGTCAAGCCATTCGAATCATTCAAAGGAGGATACTATCATACTACATCACAACCATTTTAAAAGCATGTTGGCACGCAAGGTAAACCATTATAAACTCCTAGCTAATTAAGCATGGCATGGATAACTATAGTCTCTAATTGTCATTGCAAACTAATGACCCACAAGTATAGGGGATCAGTCGTAGTCCTTTCGATAAGTAAGAGTGTCGAACCCAACGAGGAGCAGAAGGAAATGACAAGCGTTTTTCAGTAAGGTAATATCTGCAAGCACTGAAATTGTAAGTAGCGAGTAGTTTAATAGCAAGATAATTTGTAACGAGCAAGTAACAATAGTAGTAACAAAAGTGCAACAAGGTAGCCCAATCCTTTTGAGGTAAAGGACAGGCCAAAACGGTCTCTTATGATAAGCAAAGTGTTCTTGAGGGTACACGGGAATTTCATCTAGTCACTTTCATCATGTTGGTTTGATTCGTGTTCGCTACTTTGATAATTTGGTATGTGGGTGGACCAGTGCTTAGGTGCTGTTCTTACTTGAACAAACCTCCTACTTATGATTAACCCCCTCACAAGCATCCGCAACTATGAGAAAAGTATTAAGAATAAATTCTAACCATAGCATTAAACTTTTGGATCCAATCGGTCTCTTACGGAATAGCGCATAAACTAGGGTTTAAGCTTCTGTCACTCTCGCAACCCATCATCTAATAACTACTCCACAATGCATTCCCTTAGGCCCAGATATGGTGAAGTGTCATGTAGTCGATGTTCACATGACACCACTAAGGGAATCACAACATACATATCATCAAAATATCAAACACATATCAAGTTCACATGATTACTTGGAACATGATTTCTCCCGTGACCTCAAGAACAAAAGTAACTACTCACAAATGATAATCATGCTCAAGATTAGAGGGGTATTAAATAGCATAATGGATCTGAACATATAATCTTCCACCAAATAAACCATATAGTAATCAACACTACTAGTCACCCACAAGTACCAATCTATAGTTCCGGTACAAAGATTGAACACGGGAGATGAACTAAGGTTTGAGAGGAGATGGTGCTGTTGAAGATGTTGATGGAGATTGCCCTCCCCAAGATGGGAGAGTTGTTGGTGATGGTGATGACGATGATTTCCCCCTCCGGGAGGGAAGTTCCCCCGGCGGAATCGCTCCGCCGGAGGGCAAACGTGCTCCTGCCCAAGTTCCGCCTCGAGATGGCGGCGCTTCGTCCCGAAAGTCCTCTCCTGATTTTTTCTAGGTCAAAATGACTTATATACCAGAAGATGGGCACCGGAGGTGGGCTGGGCTGAGCACAACCCACGAGGGCGCGCCTGGGGGGCCTGGCGCGCCCTGGTGTCTTGTGCTCACCAGGTGGCCCCCTTCGGTAGTTATTTGCTCTATTATTTCTTATTTATTCCATAAAAAATCCTCGTGAAGTTTCAGCTCATTTGGAGTTGTGCAGAATAGGTAGCCTGACGTAGCTTTTCATGTCCAGATTTCCAGCTGCCGGAATTCTCCCTCTTTGTGTATGCCTTGCATATTATGAGAGAAAAGGCATTAGAATTACTCCAAAAAGCATTATTATGCGTAAAAACATTATAAATAACAGTAGGTAAACATGATGCAAAATGGACGTATCAACTCCCCCAAGCTTAGACCTCGCTTGTCCTCAAGCGAAAACCGAAATCGAAAAACATGTCCACATGCTTAGAGAGAGAGGTGTCGGTAAAAACAAAATACGGACATAGAAGCATCATGTAATTTATTATAACAGCAACAAACTTTAACATAAAACTTTCATCATAGAACTTTTATCATAGACTTCTCATGAATAAGTAACAATTCATCACAACATCGAAGTATAAAGCATAAACTTTATTGGAAACCAACAAACTATGTTCTCAGTCAACTTTGCAACTACAATTCATCATCTTTTCAGGAAGGGTCACGTATCGGAGCCTTTAGGCAAGTCCACATACTCAACCATCATATAGTCTTCTATGATTGCTAACACTCACCTCGTACACATGAGCAAAACGTGTCAACCGGACACATAGAAAGATAGGGGCTTATAGTTTCGCCTCCGAACGTGTTCACCTCAAGGGTGATGTCAACAATAATAACTCATGCTACCCATATTCAACTGGATATATGTGCCTAGATCTTTCCTCACCACATGATGCTTGCCAAAAGAGAAAGTAAAAAGGAATAGAGAGAAAAAGTTTTGACTCTTGCATGAAAGTAAATACATAAAAGTAAAAGATAGGCCCTTCGCAGAGGGAAGCAGAGGTTGCCATGCGCTTTTGTTTGTATGCTCAATCCCTTAGTGCAAAAGAACATCGCGTTATATTGCCCCTTGTGATAGCAACCTTTATTATGCAGTCTATCGCTTTTATTCTCGCCATCACAAGTTCGTACAACGCTCAATTTTCTCTTACACTAAATGATCGAACACTTTTAGAAGCAATTTTTATTGCCTTATTGCACCGATGACAACTTACTTGAAGGATCTTACTCAATCCATAGGTAGGTATGGTGGACTCTCAAAATAAGATTTGGGTTTAAGGTTTTTGGATGCACAAGTAGTATCTCTACTTAGTGCGGAATTTTTGGCTAGCAAAGATAGGGGCAACCACCACATGTTAAAGGATCTATGACAATATAACTTCTATGTGAATATGAACAAACATAAATCATTACGTTGTCTTCCTTGTCCAACGTCAACAATTTTGGCATATAATATTTTGATGGGTGCTCACAATCACAAAAGATTTCCAAGATAGTGTATTTGAATGTGAATCTTCTCTTCCCTTATTAATTCTTTCATGAATTGCTTCATTGACCAATACTATGTTTGTCAATCTACAATAAAATTTCCTACTTATACTCTTCCTTGTGTGATGTCATTACTTACCATAAGATTAGCATGTGATCTTTTTCATTTATTTCCTTTCTTTTTAATGAAACATGAAAGTAAAACTCAAACTAAACTGTATTATATATCTCGTACACGATTACAAGGATAGATCACTAAGCAAACTCTTGAAAAGAAAGGATCGAACTAAACTTTTATTCATCTAAAGCAAAAGATAACCATGGATCGAACTAAGAAAAGTAAAGGCAAAGGATAGTGGAGGTGATACAATACCGGGGCACCTCCCCCAAGCTTGGCGGAAGCCAAGGGGAGTGCCCATACCCGATACTCAATTTTCTTTTGGTGATGAAGAAGGAGGTGGTGGTGATGAAGTTGAGGGTTTGTCTTTCTTCCTGAGCTTACGCTTGAGGATGGAATTCTCATATTTCAATTCACTGATCTCCTGCTCAAGCTCCAATACCCTTTTGCATAAATCTTGCTTGTTTTCCTGCAAGAGATGAAAGGGGATAAACTGGATCTTAGGCTTATTTGCTTTGTCGGGGAGACTCGACTTCTTAAATTCAATGTGCATGTCCCCAGGTTGAGGCAATGGGGCTTCATCCTCATCTGAGCTTGTCTCCTCCTCCCTCTTTGGATCATAGTCTTCTTCTTTCGAAGTCCAGCTATAGTGCTCCACATCCCCATAAACCTTAGGGTTTGGGACATAATCAGCAACATAGCTCTCACCCTCCGAGTCTTGGCCCAAAGTGCATCATCTAATTTCTTAGGCCAATTCTTCCGGGACCTATTGACAGTCTTTTGTAAGATTAATTTTATTTCTCTATTGCTAAGTTCAACTTGACCACTAGACTGAGGATGATAGGGTGATGCAATTCTATGGTTAACATCATACTTGGCAAGCATTTTACGGAAAGCACCATGAATAAAGTGTGAACCACCATCAGTCATTAAGTATCTAGGGACTCCAAACCTTGGGAAAATAACTTCCTTAAGCATTTTAATAGAGGTGTTGTGATCAGCACTACTAGTTGGAATAGCTTCTACCCACTTAGTAACATAATCAACAACAACCAAAATATGAGTATACCCATTAGAGGAAGGAAAAGGTCCCATGTAATGAAATCCCCAAACATCAAATGGTTCAACAACAAGAGAATAATTCATAGGCATTTCTTGACGCTTACCCATATTACCTATTCTTTGACATTCATCACAAGATAAGATGAGCTTACGGGCATCCTTGAAGAGAGTAGGCCAATAAAACCCAGATTGCAATACCTTATGAGCAGTTCTGTCTCCCGCATGATGTCCTCCATAAGCTTCGGAGTGACATTTCCGTAGGATTTGTTCCTGTTCATGCTCAGGTACACAACATCTAATAATACCATCTACCCCTTCTTTATAAAGATGTGGGTCATCCCAAAAGTAATGTCTTAAATCATAGAAGAATTTTTTCTTTTGTTGGTATGTGAAGCTAGGTGGTATGTATTTAGCAACAATATAATTAGCATAGTCAGCATACCAAGGAGTGTTGTGAGAAGCATTTATTGAAGCTAACTGTTCATCAGGAAAGCTATCATTAATAGGTTGTGGGTCATCAAGAATATTTTCAAGCCTAGATAGGTTATCAGCTACGGGGTTCTCAGCTCCCTTTCTATCAGTGATATGTAAGTCAAATTCTTGTAGCAAGAGAACCCACCTAATGAGTCTAGGTTTAGCATCTTTCTTTTCCATAAGATATTTTATAGCAGCATCATCGGTGTGAACAGTCACTTTAGAATCAACAATGTAGGATCTAAATTTATCACAAGCAAACACAACTGCTAAAAATTCTTTTTCAGTAGTAGCATAATTTCGTTGGGAACTATCTAGAGTTTTACTAGAGTAATGGATAACATTTAGTTTCTTATCAACTCTTTGTCCTAGAACAGCACCAACAACATAATCACTAGCATCACACATAATTTCAAAAGGCAAGTTCCAATCAGGTGGTTGAACAATCGGTGCAGTAATTAAGGCTTTCTTGAGTGTTTCGAAGGCTTCTAAACAATCATCATAAAAAACAAAAGGAATATCCTTTTGCAAAAGGTTTGTAAGATGCCTAGAAATTTTAGAAAAGTCTTTGATAAATCTCCTATAGAAACCAGCATGACCAAGGAAACTACGAATACCTTTGATATCTTTAGGACATGGCATTTTCTCAATTGCATCAACCTTGGCTTTGTCCACCTCAATACCTCTTTCAGAAATTTTATGGCCCAAAACAATACCTTCATTAACCATAAGGTGGCACTTCTCCCAATTCAAGACAAGATTTGTTTTCTCACATCTCTACAAAACTCGATCAAGATTGCTTAAACAATCATCAAAAGACTTCCCATAAACAGAAAAGTCATCCATGAAAACCTCAACAATCTTTTCACAAAAATCAGAGAATATAGCAGTCATACATCTTTGAAAGGTAGCAGGTGCATTGCATAAACCAAAAGGCATACATCTATAAGCATAGGTTCCAAAAGGACAAGTAAAAGTGGTCGTTTCTTGATCAGGTTGAGAAACAGGTATTTGTGAAAAGCCAGAATATCCATCAAGGAAGCAAAAATGTGTGTGCTTAGATAATCTTTCTAGCATTTGATCAATAAAAGGCAGAGGATAATGATCTTTTCTAGTTGCTTTGTTTAATTTTCTAAAATCAATTACCATTCTACAGCCTGTGACAATTCTTTGTGGAATAAGTTCATTCTTATCATTAGGAACAACAGTAATACCTCCCTTCTTAGGGACACAATGAACAGGACTTACCCATCTACTATCAGCTATAGGATAGATTATACCTGCTTCCAGGAGTTTCAATATTTCTGTTCTTACTACTTCTTTCATCTTCGGATTTAACCGACGTTGGTGATCAACAACGGGTTTAGCATCAGGTTCCATATTAATTTTGTGCTGACATAGAGTGGGACTAATGCCCTTAAGGTCATCAAGAGTATATCCAATAGCAGCTCGGTGCTTCCTTAGAACTTTCAATAATCTTTCTTCTTCATGTTCTGAAAGGTTAGCACTAATAATAACAGGATATATCTTTTTCTCATCAAGATAAGCATATTTCAAAGTGTCTGGCAATTGTTTTAATTCAAACACAGGATCACCTTTAGGTGGAGGAGGACCTCCTAGAGTTTCAATAGGCAAATTGTGTTTAAGCAGAGGACGTTGTTCAAAGAAAATCTTATCTATTTCATTTCTTTCATGCATATGTAAATCATTTTCATGGTCTAGCAGATATTGTTCTAAAGGATCAGTAGGGGGTACAACAATAGAAGCAAGACCAATAATTTCATCTTTACTAGGCAAATCTTTCTTATGAGGTTTTCTACTAAACTTAGAAAAATTAAACTCATGAGACTCATCACCAAAGCTAACACCGACAGTTTGTTTCTCACAATCTATTTTAGCATTAACGGTGTTCAAGAAAGGTCTACCAAAGATAATGGGACAAAAGTCATCTTGTGGGGAACCAAGAACAAGAAAATCAGTAGGGTATTTTACTTTCCCACACAAGACTTCAACATCTCTAACAATCCCAAGCGGTGTGATGGTGTCTCTATTAGCAAGTTTAATAGTAACATCTATGTCTTCTATCTCAGCGGGTGCTATGCCATTCATAATTTCTTGATATAAGGTAAAAGGAATAGCACTTACGCTAGCACCTATGTCACATAAATCATGATAACAGTGATCTCCTATTTTAGCTGAGACAATAGGCATGCCAACAACGGGTCTATGTTTATCTTTCCCATCGGGTTTGGCAATTCTAGCAGCTTCACCAACGAAGTAAATGACATGCCCGTCAATATTATCGACCAAGAGATCCTTAACCATAGCAACACTAGGTTCTACCTCGATTTATTCAGCTGGTTTAGGTGTTCTAATATAACTTTTATTGACCACAGTTGATACTTTAGCATGTTCCTTCATCCTGACAGGGAAAGGTGGTTTTTCAATATAAGCAGTAGGAACAACTGGGTCAACATTGTAGATAATCGTTTCATCTTTAGCTATTACCGGTTCTTTAATTTCTTCTTTAATAGGTGGGTGATATTTAAACCACTTCTCCTTAGGGAGATCAACATGAGTAGCAAAAGATTCACAAAAGGAGGCTACTATCTCAGAGTCAAGTCCATATTTAGCGCTAAACTTTTGAAAAGCATCGATATTCATAAAAGATTTAACACATTCAAACTTAAGCTCAATACCTGACTCTTTACCTTCGTCGAGTTCCCAATCTTCAGAGTTGCGTTTAATTCTTTCTAAAAGATCCCACCGGAATTCAATAGTCTTCTTCATAAAGGAACCAGTACAAAAAGTATCGAGCATGGATTGATCATTACGAGAAAGCCGAGCATAAAAATTCTGAATAATAATTTCTCTTGAGAGCTCATGGTTGGGGCATGAATATAACATTGGATTAAGCCTCCCCCAAGCTAGAGCGATACTTTCTCCTTCGCGAGGCCAAAAATTATATATATAATTCCGATCACGATGAACTAGATGCATAGGATAATTTTTTTGATGGAATTCCAATTTCAACCGATTCCAATTCCAAGATCCAATATCATCGCATAGCCCATACCATGTCAATGCTTTTCCCTTCAGAGATAAAGGGAAAACCTTCTTCTTAGCTTCATCTCCGGGTAAACCTGCAAGCTTAAACAATCCACAAATTTCATCCACATATATCAAGTGCATATCAGGATGTTCGGTTCCATCTCCTGCATAAGGATTAGCTAGCAGTTGTTCTATCATACCCGAAGGAATTTAATATTCAATATTTTCAGTAGGTGCAGTAGGTTGAGGGGCATCTAAGTGTGGTTCCGGTCGAGGTGAAGATACCTTGAACAAACCCCTCAAAGGATTGCTCTCCATCAATAAATTTCAGCACGTAGTAGTAATTTTTCCTTACCAATTTCCACTTACCAAGAGTGCTTCACTTCCCGGCAACGGCGCCAGAAAAGAGCCTTGATGACCCACAAGTATAGGGGATCAATCGTAGTCCTTTCTATAATTAAGAGTGTCAAACCCAACGAGGAGCAGAAGGAAATGACAAGCGGTTTTCAGTAAGGTAATATCTGCAAGCACTGAAATTGTAAGTAGCGAGTAGTTTAATAGCAAGATAATTTGTAACGAGCAAGTAACAATAGTAGTAAAAAAAGTGCAGAAAGGTAGCCCAATCCTTTTGAGGTAAAGGACAGGCCAAAACGGTCTCTTATGATAAGCAAAGTGTTCTTGAGGGTACACGGGAATTTCATCTAGTCACTTTCATCATGTTGGTTCGATTCGTGTTCGCTACTTTGATAATTTGGTATGTGGGTGGACCGGTGCTTAGGTGCTGTTCTTACTTGAACAAACCTCCTACTTATGATTAACCCCCTCGCAAGCATCCGCTACTACGAGAAAAGTATTAAGAATAAATTCTAACCATAGCATTAAACTTTTGGATCCAATCGGTCCCTTACGGAATAGCGCATAAACTAGGGTTTAAGCTTCTGTCACCCTCGCAACCCATCATCTAATAACTACTCCACAATGCATTCCCTTAGGCCCAAATATGGTGAAGTGTCATGTAGTCGACGTTCACATGACACCACTAAGGAATCACAACATACATATCACCAAAATATCGAACACATACCAAGTTCACATGATTACTTGCAACATGATTTCTCCCGTGACCTTAAGAACAAAAGTAACTACTCACAAATGATAATCATGCTCAAGATCAGAGGGGTATTAAATAGCATAATGGATCTGAACATATAATCTTCCACCAAATAAACAATATAGTAATCAACTACAAGATGTAATCAACACTACTAGTCACCCACAAGTACCAATCTATAGTTCCGGTACAAAGATTGAACACGGGAGATGAACTAGGGTCTGAGAGGAGATGGTGCTATTGAAGATGTTGATGGAGATTGCCCTCCCCAAGATGGGAGAGTTGTTGGTGATGATGATCACGATGATTTCCCCCTCCGAGAGGGAAGTTCCCCCGGCGGAATCGCTCCGCCAGAGGGTAAAAGTGCTCCTGCCTAAGTTCCACCTCGAGACGGTGGCGCTTCATCCTGAAAGTCCTCTCCTGATTTTTTCTAGGTCAAAATGACTTATATACCAGAAGATGGGCACCGAAGGTGGGCTGGGCTGAGCACAGCCCACCAGGGCGCGCCTGGGGGGCCTGGCGCGCCCTGGTGTCTTGTGCTCACCAGGTGGCCCCCTCCGGTAGTTATTTGCTCCAGTATTTCTTATTTATTCCATAAAAAATCCTTGTGAAGTTTCAGCTCATTTGGAGTTGTGCAGAATAGGTAGCCTGACGTAGCTTTTTCATGTCCAGATTTCCAGTTGCCGGAATTCTCCCTCTTTGTGCATGCCTTGCATATTATGAGAGAAAAGGAATTAGAATTACTCCAAAAAACATTATTATGCATAAAAACATTATAAATAACAGTAGGTAAACATGATGCAAAATGGACGTATCACAAACATGTTTCATTCATAATAGGCTGGATCAGGAACGATGAACTAATCATATTTACAAAAACAAGATAGGTCGAGTTCATACCAGCTTTTCCTCATCTCAATCATTTCATCATATATCGTCATTATTGCCTTTCACTTGCATGACCGAATGATGTGGATAATAATAATAGTGCACGTGCATTGGACTAAGCTAGAATCTGCAATCATTTATTCAAAGGAGAAGACAATATAATATGGGCTCTTTGTTAGATCAACAATAGTGCATATGAGAGCCACTCAACATTTTCATCGTGGTCTTCTCTCCTTGACCCCCAAAGAAAAGAAAAGAATTTCAAAGAAACACACTGAAATGTTTTTGGAGTTTTTGTTTTTCTGAAAAACAAGAACGAGAAAAACTATTTACACGGGAAAGCTCCCAACAAGTAAAAGAAGAACGAGAAATCTTTTTGGGTTTTCTTTTATACTACAACTAAGCATGGAAGGTAAACTAAGCTACAACTAATTTTTTTTGTTTTTCTCATAGGTTTTCAAATACTCAAGAAGAAAGCGAGAAAAAGAAAGTAAACTAACATGGATAATACAATGAAAAAGTATGAACACCAACAACTAGAATGAGCGTGTGAACATGAATGTAATGTCAGTGAGAAATAGGTACTCCCCCAAGCTTAGGCTTTTGGCCTAAGTTGGTCTAGGGCCACCACTGGCCCGGATGATATCCGAAATCATAGTTGGGGTCGTATTGTGCTGCGGCAGCCGCCGCTTGGTGGGCTACCTCCTGGAGGCGAGTAGCCTCCGCTGTTCTCTCATACTCATTCGCCTCCTCTCTAGTTATAAATTATCTCCCATTTACCTGAAAGTTAAAGAAGGCAGGAGTAGGAAGGGTAATATGGACGGCACGCCATCTGTCAAAGATTAGTCGGTACTGGAGGGACTGTTCGTTCCTCTCAAGAAACTGATAGCGCACTAAAGCATCATAATCAAGAAAAGTAGGTGGCAACTCCATGTCATTCTCCCTTATGGCTACTCCAAGATATTTAGCTAAGCGAGTTGCATAAATCCCACCAAATAAATCTCCCTCTTTAGCATTATGATGTAATCTCCTCGCAATAATAGCCCCCAAGTTATAACGCTTATCACCTAACACCGCACACTTGAGGACACTAATATCTGGAACGCAAAGGTGGCTATGCTCATGCTTACTGTTAATGCATCTACCTATAAAGAGAGCAAAATAATGTATGGCAGAGAAGGCCCCATTGTGGGATTTTGCAAGCAGTATTAAAATCTTCAAGGTCCATGGTATATGATTCATCATAAAGATCAAATAAAATAGTATGAGTATTACGCTTAGATGAAAATTCAAACCTCCGCACAAAGGAATCGGTGAGGTAGTAGTATTGTCGGCACTTATCTGACACGAAGTCCTCAATGCTGGCATTTTGTACGTATGCATCAAACTCATCCTTGAAACCTGCATGGACCATGAATTCATCCGACGGCCATTCACAAGGCCGCACTTGAGCTTCCCTTGATGGTTCAAGGTCCGGCTCATGTATCGCGAGCCTAGGTGCTTGTTTCCTCGAAGAACCACCTTGGTACATTTTCCTAGACATTTTTCTTCCTCTGAAAAATTTCTGAAATTTTTAGTGACTCAAAATAAAAGTGAACCAAACTCAATAAAATTGATAGCAACTACTCCTACAAGTGCCTAGAGGCTATATCATGCATCAAAACTACTTTGGACCATATAAATTTGACATGCAAGCTCAAGAATAGGGTCACTACAGCAGCAAAAATTTGCAATATATAAAACACTAGAACAAAAACTAATTGGACCATTGGAGGAGTCACATACCAAAGAACAATCCCCCAAAACAGTTTTGCAAATGGAGCTTTACACAAGGAGATTGAAAATGGCAGCAAAATGAGCAAGAACACAAGTTTGAGCTATGGGATGATTTTTTCTGGAGGAAGACGAGTGGATGGGTGCTGGAATAAGTGAAGGGGGGCCACGTAGCACCCACAAGGGTGGGGGGCACACCTAGGGGGTAGGGCGCGCCCTCCATCCTTGTGGACAGGTGGTGGGTCCCCCTGGTGTGTTTTCAGTGCCAGAAATTCTCAAATATTCCATAAAAAATCATACTAAATTTTCAGGGCATTTGGAGAACTTTTATTTTTTGGGACATTTTTTATTTCACGGATAATTCAGAAAACAGACGAAAAATACTATTTTTACTTTATTCATTCTAAATAACAGAAAGTAAAAAGTAGGTACTGAAAGTTGTGCCCTCTAAATTCATCCATCTCATGCCCATCAAAAGGAATCCGTTAACAAGGTTGATCAAGTCTTATTAACAAACTTCTTCCGAATGACATGAAACCAGAGAATTTTTGAATAACACTAGGTTACCTCAACGGGGATATGCATGTCCCCAACGATAAGAATATCATATTTCTTTTTGATAGTAGGAAGAGGGAATTCAAAACCTCCGATAGTAATAGTTGAAATTTTTCCAATAGAATTGATACTATGAACTTGAGGTTGTTTCTTCGGAAAGTGTACCGTATGCTCATTACCATTAACATGAAAAGTGACATTGCCTTTGTTGCAATCAATAACAGCCCCTGCAGTATTCAAAAAGGGTCTACCAAGGATGATCGACATACTGTCGTCCTCGGGAATATCAAGAATAACAAAGTCCGTTAAGATAGTAACGTTTGCAACCACAACAGGCACATCCTCACAAATACTGATGGGTATAGCAGTTGATTTATCAGCCATTTGCAAAGAGATTTCAGTAGGTGTCAACTTATTCAAATCAAGTCTACGATATAAAGAGAAAGGCATAACACTAACACCGGCTCCAAGATCACATAAAGCAGTTTTAACATAGTTTCTTTTAATGGAGCATGGTATAGTTGGTACTCCTGGATCTCCAAGTTTCTTTGGTATTCCACCCTTAAAAGTATAATTAGCAAGCATGGTGGAAATTTCAGCCTTCGGTATCTTTCTTTTATTTGTAACAATATCTTTCATATACTTAGCATAAGGAGGCATTTTAAGCATATCAGTTAAACGCATACGCAAAAAGATAGGTCTAATCATTTCAGCAAAGCGCTCAAAATCCTCATCATCCTTTTTCCTGGATGGCTTAGGAGGAAAGGGCATGGGTTTCTGAACCCATGGTTCTCTTTCTCTACCATGTTTCCTAGCAACAAAGTCTTTGTTATCATAACGTTGATTCTTTGATTGTGGGTTATCAAGATCAACAGCAGGTTCAATCTCTACATCTTTATCATTACTAGGTTGAGCATCAACATGAACATCATTATTAACATTATCACTAGGTTCATGTTCATCACCAGATTGTGTCTCGGCATCAGAAATAGAAATATCATTTGGATTCTCAGGTGTGTCTATGACAGGTTCACTAGAAGTATGCAAAGTCCTATCAGTTTTCTTTTTCTTTTTATTACTAGGACTAGATGCATCAGTATTAATTCTGTGGGAATCTTGCTCAACTCTCTTAGGATGGCCCTCAGGATACAAAGGTTCCTGGGTCATTTTACCACCTCTAGTCATAACCCTAACAGCATTATCATTGTTCTTATTATTCAACTCATTAAGCAAATCACCCTGTGCTTTAAGTACTTGTTCTACTTGAGTTGTAACCATGGAAGCATGTTTACTAATAAGCTTAAGATCATTAACAGTTCTACTCATATAATCACCCAAGTGGTCAAGCATGTAGGCATTACGTTTTAATTGTCTACTAACATAAGCATTGAAGTTTTCTTGTTTACCAATAAAATTATCAAACTCATCCAAGCATTGACTAGCAGACTTATTATGAGGAATATCACCTTCATCAAATCTATAAAGAGAATTTACCTCTACTACCTATGTCGGGTTATCAAGACCATGCATTTCTTCAATAGGCGGTAGATTCTTAACATCTTCAGCTTTAATACCTTTTTCTTTCATAGATTTCTTTGCCTCTTGCATATCTTCAGGACTGAGAAATAGAATACCTCTTTTCTTTGGAGTTGGCTTAGGAGTTGGTTCAGGAAGTGTCCAATCATTATCATTACTCAATATATTATTCAATAGCAATTCAGCTTGCTCAACAGTTCGTTCCCTGAAAATACAACCAGCACAAATATATAGGTGGTCCCTATAAGCATCGGTTAGTCCATTATAAAATATATCAAGTATTTCATTTTTCTTGAGTGGATGATCAGGCAAAGCATTAAGTAATTGGAGAAGCCTCCCCCAAGCTTGTGGGAGACTCTCTTCTTCAGTTTGCACAAAGTTAAATATTTCCTATAAGGCAGCTTGTTTCTTATGAGCAGGGAAATATTTTTGAGAGAAGTAATATATCATATCCTGGGGACTACGCACACAACCAGGAGCAAGATAATTAAACCATAACTTAGCATCACCCTTTAATGAGAAAGGAAACAACTAAAGAATATAGTAATAGCGAATTTTTTCCTCATGAGCAAATAGGGTGGCTATATCATTCAGTTTAGTAAGATGTGCCACAACTGTTTCAGATTCATAACCATAGAAAGGATCAGATTCAACCAAAGTAATTAACTCAGGATCGACAGAGAATTCATAATCCTTATCAGTAACAAAGATAGGTGAAGTAGCAAAATTGGGATCATATTTCATTCTAGCATTCAAGGATTTTTCTTTCAGCTTAGCTAACCGTTTCTTAAGATCTTCTCTATCATTGCAAGCAAGAAAGTCTCTAGCATTTCTTCATCCATAATATAACCCTCAGGTACAACAGGCAATTTGTGACGACCCCGGCTTAATCGTGCACTAATCATACACACAAATGCGCACTATCAAGCCTAAGGACTCACTTGAAGATATCACAACACAACTCTAAAACATAAATAAAGTCATACAAGCTTTATATTACAAGCCAGGGCCTCGAGGGCTCGAATACATAGCTCGATGGCATACAAGCGTCAGCGGAAGCATCAGATATCTGAGTACAGATATATAACAGAGAGAGAAATAAGCCTTCACAGAGGCGGGGTAAAATAAAATACTACGATCGAAAGGCGTAGGCCTCCTGCCCTGGACCCTCCGATCCTACTCCTGGTCGTCAAACGGCTCCTCGTAGTAGTAGTACTCGCCAGGCGGGTAGTAGTACTGGTCGTTGGCTGGGGCGTCTGGCTCAGGGGCTCCGTCGTCTGGTGGCATCAAATGGAATATGGGGGAAAAAGAAAGTAAAGCAAACGTGAGTACTCATCTGAAGTACTCAGCAAGCAAGGATCTACACTACATATGCAACATTATCAAAGGAATGGCTGTATATGTGGACTGGGCTACAGAAATGCCAGAATAGAGGGGGGAAGCCTAGTCCTATCAAAGACTAGCATCTTCAACAATCTTCGACAGTCTTGCAGCAATAGAAGAGAACAGATGAACATAATGTAAAGTAGTAGTAGTAGTAGTAGTATCATCAACCTCGACCTGAGATCCTTTCTCGACTCCCTGCGAGAAAGCAATCCCAGAGCCGTACTATCCAGTTCTCATCTCATGTCATGTTCTAGTTGTACCGATCGGGATACAACTCTGAGTGTCCGTTACCGTAGCATAGGATATCGATAGAAGTTTCTTCCCTGCAGGGGTGCACCAACTTACCCACCACGCTCGCTTAACTCCGGCTGGACACACTTTACTGGGTCATGCCCGGCCTCGGCTAAGCAACACGCCGCAACCCGACCTAGGCTCTAAAGAGAGGTCAGCACGCCGGACTAACCTATGCCCCCGGGGGTCTTGGGCCTTCGCCCCGGGAACCCTGCATGTTGCGAGGACGTTTCGGAAGCAGACCTAGCAACCCCTTAATACAAGCGCAGTTGCGTTCCCAGTCCAATCCAAAACGGGCCGCTCCTCGCTGACGTCAATAGAGCTTTGCTGATGTATACGACGCAGAACGCCCATACTATGCCCACGTGATGGTTAGTGCTATTGGGCCAGAGGCCCCTCGGATCAAATATCCAAACCGTAGTGGATTAGGAGCACGCGGAAACGAGCAGAGACTCACGATCGATGTGACCCCGTCGCCCCGTCTCGAGGACTTGCGGCAAGGGCTAAGAATGCCCGGCCACGCCTCGTAGTTATCTCGCGGGCACCATCCAGGTCAACCCGACTCCACATCACTTCGCATTAAGCTCGCGCGGGCACCCCTCAGGGCCGACCCGTCTTTAGTATCATGGTTTAGTGCAAGTCAACTCAACAACAGTATCTGTGTGTCTGACACCAGGGGAGCCCTGAGGAATCACCCTCGATGGAACCCCACCTGATGTTAAAGTCAAGGTGAACGAAGGAGGAATCACCCTCGAGGTCCACACTTGAGGAGTTGCGCGACGATGTCGTTATCGGGGGTGGTGTAGGAGGAATCACCCTCGCTTACCACGACTGAGTAACTAACCTACAAGGTTAACATCAGAAGTGCTGACGAGGTATCACCCTCGGCACTCGACGGTAACCCAGCAGTGTCGGCAACTAAGGGGAAGTGTTGTGCGGTGCCAGGGTCTAGTCTTCAATCCCGATGATCGGGTCTTCTGATATCCAGCAGGGCAGTCGGGATCAAGTGGGTGTCTCTGTCGTGTCTCTACCCAGCCTATACTAAGCAGTCTAGGATAACCAGTAAGGAAGCAAGACAGGTTACAATAAACAGGCTATGCAATAGATATAGGAAAACAGTAGCAGTAGCAGTTCTAATGCAAGCATAAGAGAGAAGAGAATATGCGATATTGGCATGCTCAAAATGGGGGTGCTTGCCTGTTTGCTCTGGGGCAAGGGCAAGGTCGTCGGTGGTGTCGTCGAGGACGTAGTCGTACTCCTGAGCTACGTCTGCCTCGGGAGCTACGTCAACGTCGGGGTCTACCGAGAGAGAAGAGGGGGAAGAAACAGGTAAACATAATGCAAACAAATGCAATACGGTGCGTGTGATGCTATGATGCAGTGCAGGGTTGCCTAAATATGCTTCTAAGTCATTTTAGTTATTTTTAGAATTAATCTGGGATTTATTTACCGAAGTGTGTGCACTATTCATCAGCCGGATACAGGTCCGGAGTTACAAGTTCTTCTACGTAGGGGGTTCCGATGGAGAAGCAGACGGCATGATCAGACTCGGCTCGTCGTTCTGAGCAACTTTCATGTTTTAACTTTTTCGATCCGAGCTACGGTTTAAAAGTTATTAATTTTTAAAGATTATTTGAATTTTTGGAATTTATTTATTTATCAGAAAATGAATTGTGACGTCAGCATGATGTCACTGTGATGTCAGCGGTCAACAGACGGCTGACCAGAGTCAAATCTGGCATGTGGGTCCAGTGGGACCCACATGTCAGCCTATGTTATTTTAACAGTGGATTAAAACTAATCTAACAGAGATAATTAGAGGTGTGGGCCCCAGTGTCAGTGTCTGATTAGGGTTTAACTAAATAGATTTTTATTTGAAACGTGATTAATTAGTCTAATTACGGGGGAGGGGACCCACACGTCAGCGAGAGGGATGAACAGTGCCCTGCGTTGACTTTGGTCAACGCGGTCAAAAGGGCGCAGGGGCCCACTCGTCAGCGACAGCGGGTGGGTCCCACGCGGCGCCAGCTCAGCGGGGCCGGCGACTCGCCGGCGGTGACGCCAAAATGCGGCGGAGGCGCTCGGCCTCGCCGGAAATGCGTTCGATGGCGCCGTTCGGTGCGCGGTTGGTTCCATTCGATCGGCCTCTCGACGCCGCGTCGAGTGGCGGTGGTGGCACGGCCGGACTTGGCCGGAAATGGCGCCGGCGACGAGCCGTGGCGGAGGCCGAAGCACGAGCTCGTCGGAAATGGCGTTCGAGCGCGTGGACGGCCAAACTAGCTAGCCACGCGGGATCTACGAGTCACGAGGAACACGCCGGAGGGGTCAGGCGAGCTTGCAACGGACCGGGAGCTCGACTACGACGGCAATGGCGGCGGCGGCGTTCGGGTTCCGGCGGTGCCGTTGCTCTAGCATGCTAACGGGCTACCGGAGACGACAGGGGAGAGGGAGGTGCTCACCGAGTGGTCACGAAAGACCTGCGGGAGCTTAGTAGCAGCAGTGGTGGTCGGGGACGACGGCGAGCGCGTCGGGGCAGAGGAAGAAGACGACGTTGATGCGGGCGATGCGGTGGCTCCGAGCTCCAGTTGCGGCCACCAGAGGACGGGGAGGACGACGGAGAGGCTCTACGGCATCGCGGCGGGTCGGTTCGACGGTGGTAGCCGCGGCAACGACGGGAACGCGGCGGCGACGGCGCTCGGTGGCCGGATCTGGGAGGGAGCATGGGGCGGAGCGAGCGAGAGGAGAAGGGGGAGAATGACGGAGAGGCCGGGGAGGAGTGGAGGGGCGTCAGCCTTATCCCCTCCGCCTCCTGTTTTGTCGGTGGCGGCGACGTGTCGGCGCCGCGCCGGCGCGCGCGCGCTCGGCCAGGGGCGCACCGACACGCAGGGGAGAGAAAGAGGAGATGGGCCAGGTGGGCCGCGGTCGGGGCACTGTGCACTAAGGCCCAGTGCACATTGCCTAGTTTTTATTTTTCTGTTTCTGTTTTCTATTTTCTTTATTTATTTTCTGTTTTGAAATAGTTAGAGCACTTTTGCATTTTTGTAAAATGTGGGACTTAGTCCAAATATTACAGTTCCATTTTAGCTCTCACCAAAAAGTGATTTGGACAGATTTGGAAACCATTTGTATTTGAAATGATTTTAAATGGATTTTAATATTCTGTTTTGGGGCTGTTTCAACTTGTTTGAGTCACTTGTCCAACTCCAATTATTTTGATGTTGATTTTAGAAATGTTCCTGGATTATTTGCCATTTAATGAACATTTTTCCAACAGTGTTTGATCAACTTCATATTCCACTTATGAATTTGAGTTGATTTTCAAGTTTGAATTTGAATTGGATCATTAACCCATATGACTTGGCACTGCAAATGATCATGACTTGGCAAGATTAACAGAGTGTCACAGAGCTTATTACAAGGGGGTGTTACAAGTTCTCCTCCTCTAAAAGAAATTCTCGTCCCGAGAATTTAGGAGGTAGAAGAAAAAAGTCCGGGATATTGTTCCCGAAGATGATCCTCGCGTTCCCAAGTGGCTTCATCTTCAGTGTGATTCGACCACTGCACTTTTAGGAACTTGGTCGTCTTCTGACGAGTTCGACGTTCAGATTCATCGAGGATGCGGATCGGATGCTCCTTATAAGAAAGATCATCTTGTAGCTCGAGCATCTCATGATCCACTGCACGGTGCGGGGATTCCTTGAAGCACTTACGAAGTTGCGACACGTGGAAGACATCATGAATATGGGAGAATTGTGGTGGCAATTCCAATTGATATGCCACCTGTCCACATCTAGCCACGATGCGGAAAGGACCAATATAGCGAGGAGCTAGCTTGCCCTTGATTCCGAAACGACGTGTCCCCTTCATCGGAGTGACACGAAGATAAGCTTGATCACCAGGTTGATAGATCACACCCCATCGCTTGCGATCATAATTACTCTTCTGACGGTCTTGAGCTGCCTTGAGATTCTCCCGGACAATTCGGACTTGTTCTTCGGCATGCTGAATAATGTCCGGTCCAACAAGAGGTCGTTCCCCAGTTTCTGACCAATTTAGAGGGGTTCGACATTTACGACCATAAAGAACCTCAAAGGGGGCCATTTTCAAGCTGGCTTGATAGCTGTTGTTATAAGAGAACTCGGCATACGGGAGAGATTCCTCCCATTTCTTACTGAAGGATATAACACAAGCTCGAAGCATATCTTCAAGCACTTGATTAACGCGCTCAACTTGGCCTTGGGATTGTGGGTGATAAGCTGAACTCCAGGTAATATGAGTTCCCATTGCTTTCTGGAAACTTTCCCAGAAATGGCCAGTGAAAATGCTGCCACGGTCTGAATTCATTTCTTTGGGAATACCATGAAGTGAAACAATTCTGGAGATATATAGCTCTGCTAGCTGACTAGCAGTAATAGTCTCCTTAACTGGCAGAAAGTGTGCAACCTTGGAAAGTTGGTCAACGACAACAAGAATAGCATCGTGACCCTTCTGAGACTTGGGAAGACCAGTAATGAAGTCCATTTGCACTTTATCCCACTTCCACAGAGGAATAGGAAGTGGTTGCAGAATTCCAGCAGGTTTCTGATGTTCTGCCTTGACGCGACGACAAACGTCACACTCGGCAACATAACGAGCAATATCTTGCTTCATTCTAGACCACCAGTACCTTTGACGAAGATCTCGATACATCTTGGTACTACCCGGATGGATAGATAGCGGTGTATCATGGGCCTCCTTCATGACTTTGTCAGTCATCAGCTTGAAGCGAGGTACTACAATGCGGTCTCGGAAGTACAAGGTTCCATCTTCAGCAATCGAGAAATCCCTGTACTTTTGAAGGTGAAGCTCTTTCTTCATTAGACCAATTTCGGCATCTTTAGCTTGCGCAATTTTGACAGCTTTCTCAAGATCTGGTTGTATCACAAGGTTATTAAGAGAACCTTGCGGGATGATGCAGAGGTTCAGCTTGCGCAATTCTTCATACAGCTGGGGTTGAGCTTGTTTAACCATGAGGTTGTTGCAATAAGACTTGCGGCTCAAGGCATCAACCATCACATTAGCTTTGCTAGGAGTGTAGGAAATACCACAGTCATAATCAGTGATTGTTTCCAACCAACGCTGCTGACGAAGATTAAGTTCCGGTTGAGTGAATAAGTACTTCAAGCTCTGATGATTGGTGTAAATCTCACACCGATTACCAAGAAGGTAATGACGCCACTGCTTCAAAGCATAAATGACAGCAGCAAGTTCAAGGTCATGCACTGGGTAATTCTCTCCATGTGGATGCAGTTGTCGCGAAGCATAAGCAATTACTCTTCGCTCTTGCATTAGGACACAACCTAGTCCTTGGTGAGAGGCGTCGCAGAAGATCACAAAATCTTTGCGAGAGTCTGGAGGAGCAAGGATTGAAGAAGAAGTCAGCTTGTCCTTGAGGGTCTGAAAGCTTTCCTGACATTTGTCTGTCCACTCAAACTTAACGCCTTTGTGGAGCAGATTAGTCAGGGGCTTGGCAATCTTGGAGAAATTTTCGATGAAACGGCGACAATAACTTGCAAGCCCGAGGAAACTTCTGACTTGCTTAACATTCTTCGGAGGGGTCTAGTCAAGAATAGCCTGAACTCGTTCCGGGTTAACTGCGATACCATCCTTGGAGATGACATGTCCAAGGTAGGTTACCTTAGAAAGCCAGAATTCGCACTTAGAGTACTTGGCATATAATTGGTGCTCTTGAAGTCTCTCCAGAACAAGGCGAAGATGCTCAGCATGTTCTTCTTTATTCTTCGAATATACTAGGATATCATCCAGATATACCACGATGAATTTGTCGAGGTAATCCATGAATATGTAATTCATTAGGCGGGAGAATGTAGCTGGAGCATTTGTTAAGCGAAACAACATGACTGTGTACTCGTAAGAGCCATAACGAGTAACGAATGCAATCTTCGGAATATCCTCTTCGCGGACACGGATCTGGTGGTAACCCAACCTCAAGTCGAGTTTAGAAAACACCGAAGATCCAGCGAGTTGGTCATATAAATCGTTGATCCGGGGAAGTGGATATTTATTCTGGATAGTTGCCTGGTTGATTGGACGGTAATCTTGAACCAAACGGTTAGTTCCATCCTTCTTCTTAATGAAGAGAGAAGGCGCTCCCCAGACAGAGGAACTAGGGCGAATGAAACCCTTCCTTAAGGATTTATCAATTTCTTCCTTGAGTTCAATAAGATGGTGTGGAGGCATCTTGTAGGGACGCTTCGCAATAGGAGTGGTGCCAGGCTTCAAGTCGATGACGAACTCGACAGCTCTAGCAGGTGGTATTCCTGGAAGTTCTTCTGGAAAAACATCCGGGAAGTCACAGACCACTGGGATGTTCTCAATCCCATCAAGTGGAGAAGCATTCAACGCGTTCAAGGCATAAATTTGAGCCTCGGCGTTCTGAGTAAGGTGAGCTTGATAATTCACTATCTCGTTCGATGGGTGCAAGAGGTGTACAACTTTAGTGGCGCAATTGATTGAGGCATAATGGGCCTTCAACCAATCCATTCCCAAGATAAGATCAATCTTGGAAGAGCTCAAGATAATTGGGAGTGCCTGAAACTTCAACCCCTCAATTTCAATAGTAACTTCGGGGCTGAACAGGGAGGCTCGGCATCTACCCTCGGGAGTATCAACTCCTAATGGATGATGCAGGTTGTCGCACTTAACGCCATGCATGAATGCAAAGTCTTCCGACATGAATGAATGCGATGCTCCTGAATCAAATAAAACAGATGCTGGTACTGAATTAACGAGAAGTGTACCCATCACAGTGTCTGGTTGATCCGGAGCTTCAGACATGTTGACGTGGTAGCTCTGCCCACGACCATAAGAAGGTCTGGCATTATAATTGCGCTATTGAGGAATACCACGGCCAATTCCACGGCCAGCAGAAGGAAGAGCCAGTTGATTCTGATTCTGAGAACAATCTCTAGCACGGTGACCTGGCTTGCCACACTTGAAGCATAGTCCACTGTCAGGACGAGGTGCTGGAGCTGGCAGAGGCTGCCTCGGTGGTGGAGGTGGCAGGCGTGGTGCAGCATAAGAGGGCCTGTTTGCAGGAGCTGCTGAACGGAACATGCCTTGGGGAAACCAGATGCGTCGCTTCTGGGAAGACGAGCCCGAAGATGAGCCCGTTTCTCGGGTGCGTCTGGAAGCTTCTTTATGCTTCTTCAGTCCAGTTTCAACCATAATAGCCTTATTCACCAAGGTGGCGAAATCAGGGTAATCTTGAACAAGCAGGGCCAACTGTATATCATGATGCAGTCCTTCACAGAACTTCTCCTGTCTGCGTTCATCAGTAGGAATGTCCTCTTCAGCGTAGCGAGATAAGTCTAGAAACTCGCGCTGATAGACTTCCACAGTCTTGTTTCCTTGAACAAGGCTACGGAACTCGGCCTTCTTCCTAGCTATGACAGCTAGAGGAATGTAGCGGGCTCGGAAAGCAATCTTGAACTCTGCCCAAGTGACGACAGTACCAGGCGGCAGAGTCTGTCGGTGAGTGGCCCACCATTGAGCTGCGGGACCCTTGAGAAGATAAGTCGCAAAAGTGACATAGTTAACTTGGGCGACACCAGCAGACTCCATCTCATGGGAGATGTCACGCAGCCAGTCATCTGCATCTAGTGGGTTGACTGTGTTGCAGAAAAACGATGGACTGAGCCTCATGAACTCTGGCAAGGTAATGGATGGTGGCTGCTGATTAGCATCAGGACGAGGGAATTGCTGCATAATCCCCATCATAAACTGGCGGTTGAGTTCAAATTGTTGCATCATCGCCGCCATGTAATCAGGTGGTGGCGGCGGTGGCGGGTTGTTGTCAGCCATCCTGCTATTCCAACAGGGGTATTTCAGCAATAGCTTATGCAAGTGTTTAACAATAAACATGATGTAACTCGACATTATTGAAAGAGTGCAATAGATGCTAAAAGTAGTCATTAAGACATACAGATCCATACACAGTCGGTTACAATCGGGCAGCATAACGGCGCAAATTGAAAAGCTAGACACACTAGGCGGCACGCAGGCACGCGGTAAGGAAGTACACAACGTGACATAGCAAAGGCTACATCAGCGTCGGAGAAAACCACTGAAACGGGGTAACTGCAAGTGCGGACGACGAATGTTCGTCGCGGCAGGATCCTGTGCTCCATGTGCACTCTGATGCAGAACCCGGTCTCGAACTGTAAGAAGAGGTCCACGTGCAGGCGTGTGACCTCCCACTGCAGGCCAATCAATACCTGGCGGCATCTCGGTCCTGCGTGGGTAAAGAATATACTCCAGATGTATCCCTGCATGAACAGCTGGTAGCAACTGTGTCATAGCCTCGTAGTAGCGTGCTCGAGTGGCGAACAACTCGACGGCAAGAGCCCGAACAGTGCGATCCAGAGCCCGAGTGCACTGAATCAGAACCTGCGGGTCGTAGCGTCGAGACTCGTACGGGGCACAGATAGCTGTGTAGAATCCAGTAGCATCTCCAACAGGTGCATACGGAATGTACCGAAACACAGAGTCATCCAAGCTAGCATTGTGCTCTCCTCGGAGACGTGCGACAGCAGAGTAGGCGGCATCATGTACTGCCATCTCAATCGTCACGCCTATTCCGTGAAAAAGGTGTAGCTCGGTGTCCGAGGCATTCTGCTGATCATAGATCCGAAGTTCAGCATAGTACTGCTCCTGGTTGAACTCGCGGTAAACCTCATAGACCATGTACTCGGGATACCAGCGGTAACCCAGTCTACTCAAGAGGGCGATCAGAACAGCTGGAAATCCATGGGCATCACGAGCCCAAGTGTGACGCACAAGCTGGGTCATAGGCCGCGGTGGAAACAGTCGATCCATCTGAAACAGAGAAGTTCAGGGTTGTCATAAGAGAATGAGAAGTATAACCGATCCCAGAAGGAAAGGTTAAACAAAACAATGGAAAGGAAAATGATTATCAGACTAATCAGATCAAAGTCAGGGAAATCGCACTGAATCCAGCTCTCCGGGTGGATAGAATTAATGAGATCCTAAATGTCGGTGTTAGTAAATTTTATTAAACCCGAATAGATGAGAGACTAGAATCCTAGAGTAAGACGAGGAATAAAAGATCCTAATACCACCCAGTTGGCGACGTGGGCCCGTAAGGCATACAGCCAAGTTAGTAAAACAGTTTTTGACCACTAGACTCAACTTTGGCCAAGGAATTGGGAAGGGGAATACCTAGAGGCAGTCGGCTCTGATACCAACCTGTGACGACCCCGGCTTAATCGTGCACTAATCATACACGCAAATGCGCACGATCAAGCCTAAGGACTCACTTGAAGATATCACAACACAACTCTAAAACATAAATAAAGTCATACAAGCTTTATATTACAAGCGAGGGCCTCGAGGGCTCGAATTCATAGCTCGATGGCATACAAGCGTCAGCGGAAGCATCAGATATCTGAGTACAGATATATTACATAGAGAGAAATAAGCCTTCACAGAGGCGGGGTAAAATAAAATACTACGATCGAAAGGCGTAGGCCTCCTGCCCTGGACCCTCCGATCCTACTCCTGGTCGTCAAACGGCTCCTCATAGTAGTAGTACTCGCCAGGCGGGTAGTAGTACTGGTCGTCGGCTGGGGCGTCTGGCTCAGGGGCTCCGTCGTCTGGTGGCATCAAATGAAATATGGGGGAAAAAGAAAGTAAAGCAAACGTGAGTACTCATCCGAAGTACTCAGCAAGCAAGGATCTACACTACATATGCAACATTGTCAAAGGAATGGCTGTATATGTGGACTGGGCTGCAGAAATGCGAGAATAGAGGGGGGAAGCCTAGTCCTATCGAACACTAGCATCTTCAACAATCTTCGACAGTCTTGCAGCAATAGAAGAGAACAGATGAACATAATGTAAAGTAGTAGTAGTAGTATCATCAACCTCGACCTGAGATCCTTTCTCGACTCCCTGCGAGAAAGCAATCCCAGAGCCGTACTATCCAGTTCTCATCTCATGTCATGTTCTAGTTGTACCGATCAGGATACAACTCTGAGTGTCCGTTACCGTAGGATAGGCTATCGATAGAAGTTTCTTCCCTGCAGGGGTGCACCAACTTACCCACCACGCTCGCTTAACTCCGGCCGGACACACTTTACTGGGTCATGCCCGGCCTCGGCTAAGCAACACGCCGCAACCCGACCTAGGCTCTAAAGAGAGGTCAGCACGCCGGACTAACCTATGCCCCCGGGGGTCTTGGGCCTTCGCCCCGGGAACCCTGCATGTTGCGAGGACGTTTCGGAAGCAGACCTAGCAACCCCTTAATACAAGCGCAGTTGCGTTCCCAGTCCAATCCAAAACGGGCCGCTCCTCGCTGACGTCAATAGAGCTTTGGCTGATGTATATGACGCAGAACGCCCATACTATGCCCACGTGATGGTTAGTGCTATCGGGCCAGAGGCCCCTCGGATCAAATATCCAAACCGTAGTGGATTAGCAGCGCGCGGAAACGAGCAGAGACTCACGATCGATGTGACCCCATTGCCCCGTCTCGAGGACTTGCGGCAAGGGCTGAGAATGCCTGGCCACGCCTCGTAGTTATCTCGCGGGCACCATCCAGGTCAACCCGACTCCACATCACTTCGCATTAAGCTCGCGCGGGTACCCCTCAGGGCCGACCCGTCTTTAGTATCATGGTTTAGTGCAAGTCAACTCAACAACAGTTTCTGTGTGTCTGACACCAGGGGAGCCCTGAGGAATCACCCTCGATGGAACCGCACCTGATGTTAAAGTCAAGGTGAACGAAGGAGGAATCACCCTCGAGGTCCACACTTGAGGAGTTGCGCTACGATGTCGTTATCGGGGGTGGTGTAGGAGGAATCACCCTCGCTTACCACGACCGAGTAACTAACCTACAAGGTTAACATCAGAAGTGCTGACGAGGTATCACCCTCGGCACTCGACGGTAACCCAGCAGTGTCGGCAACTAAGGGGAAGTGTTGTGCGGTGCCAGGGTCTAGTCTTCAATCCCGATGATCGGGTCTTCTGATATCCAGCAGGGCAGTCGGGATCAAGTGGGGGTCTCTGTCGTGTCTCTACCCAGCCTATACTAAGCAGTCTAGGATAACCAGTAAGGAAGCAAGGCAGGTTACAATAAACAGTCTATGCAACAGATATAGGAAAACAGTAGCAGTAGCAGTTCTAATGCAAGCATAAGAGAGAAGAGAATAGGCGATATTGGCATGCTCAAAATGGGGGTGCTTGCCTGTTTGCTCTGGGGCAAGGGCAAGGTCGTCGGTGGTGTCGTCGGGGACGTAGTCGTACTCCTGAGCTGCGTCTGCCTCGGGAGCTATTTCAACGTCGGGGTCTACCGAGAGAGAAGAGGGGGAAGAAACAGGTAAACATAATGCAAACAAATGCAATACGGTGCGTGTGATGCTATGATGCAGTGCAGGGTTGCCTAAATATGCTTCTAAGTCATTTTAGTTATTTTTAAATTAATCTGGGATTTATTTACCGAAGTGTGTGCACTATTCATCAGCCGGATACAGGTCCGGAGTTACGAGTTCTTCTACGTAGGGGGTTCCGATGGAGAAGCAGACGGCACGATCAAACTCGGCTCGTCGTTCTGAGCAACTTTCATGTTTTAACTTTTTCGATCCGAGCTACGGTTTAAAAGTTATTAATTTTTAAAGATTATTTGAATTTCTGGAATTTATTTATTTATCAGAAAATGAATTGTGACGTCAGCATGATGTCACTGTGACGTCAGCGGTCTACAGATGGCTGACCAGAGTCAAATCTGGCATGTGGGTCCAGTGGGACCCACATGTCAGCCTGTGTTATTTTAACTGTGGATTAAAGCTAATCTAACAGAGATAATTAGAGGTGTGGGCCCCAGTGTCAGTGTCTGATTAGGGTTTAACTAAATAGATTTTAATTTGAAATGTGATTAATTAGCCTAATTACGGGGGGGGGGGGGACCCACACGTCGGCGAGAGGGATGAACAGTGCCCTGCGTTGACTTTGGTCAACGCGGTCAAAAGGGCGCAGGGGCCCACTCGTCAGCGACAGCGGTGGGTCCCACGTGGCGCCAGCTCAGCGGGGTCGACGACTCGTCGGCGGTGACGCCAAAATGCGGCGAAGGCGCTCGGCCTCGCCGAAAATGCGTTCTACGGCGCCGTTCGGCGCGCGGTTGGTTCCATTCGATCGGCCTCTCGACGCCGCGTCGAGTGGCGGTGGTGGCACGGCCGGACTTGGCCGGAAATGGCGCCGGTGACGAGCCGTGGCGGAGGCCGAAGCACGAGCTCGTCGGAAACGGCGTTCGAGCGCGTGGACGGCCAACCTAGCTAGCCACGCGGGATCTACGAGTCACGAGGAACACGTCGGAGGGGTCAGGCGAGCTTGCAACGGACCGGGAGCTCGACTACGACGGCAATGGCGGCGGCGGCGTTCGGGTTCCGGCGGTGCCGTTGCTCTAGCACGCTAACGGGCTACCGGAGACGACAGGGGAGAGGGAGGTGCTCACCGAGTGGTCACGAAAGACCTGCGGGAGCTTAGTAGCAGCAGTGGTGGTCGGGGACGACGGCGAGCGCGTCGCGGCTGAGGAAGAAGACGGTGTTGATGCGGGCGATGCGGTGGCTCCGAGCTCCAGCTGCGGCCACCAGAGGACGGGGAGGACGACGGAGAGGCTCTACGGCATCGCGGCGGGTCGGTTCGACGGCAGTGGCCGCGGCAACGACGGGAACACGGCGGTGACGGCGCTCGGTGGCCGGATCTGGGAGGGAGCGAGGGGCGGATCGAGCGAGAGGAGAAGGGGGAGAATGATGGAGAGGCCGGGGAGGAGTGGAGGGGCGTCGGCCTTATCCCCTCCGTCTCCTGTTTCGTCGGTGGCGGTGACGTGTCGGCGCCGCGCCGGCGCGCGCGCGCTCGGCCAGGGGCGCGCCGACACGCAGGGGAGAGAAAGAGGAGATGGGCCAGGTGGGCCGCGGTCGGGGCACTGTGCACTAAGGCCCAGTGCACAGTGCCTCGTTTTTATTTTTCTGTTTCTGTTTTCTATTTTCTTTATTTATTTTCTGTTTTGAAATAGTTAGAGCACTTTTGCATTTTTGTAAAATGTGGGACTTAGTCCAAATATTACAGTTCCATTTTAGCTCTCACCAAAAAGTGATTTGGACAGATTTGGAAACCATTTGTATTTGAAATGATTTTAAATGGATTTTAATATTCTGTTTTGGGGCTGTTTCAACTTGTTTGAGTCACTTGTCCAACTCCAATTATTTTGATGTTGATTTTAGAAATGTTCCTGGATTATTTGCCATTTAATGAACATTTTTCCAACAGTGTTTGATCAACTTCATATTACACTTATGAATTTGAGTTGATTTTCAAGTTTGAATTTGAATTGGATCATTAACCCATATGACTTGGCACTGCAAATGATCATGACTTGGCAAGATTAACAGAGTGTCACAGAGCTTATTACAAGGGGGTGTTACACAATTCATATCTAGGGGGAGAATCATAATCTCCAGTTTCAATAATATTTTCTCTAACCCTAGCAAGTTGTTCATCAAGAAATTCACCTAGTGGCACAGTATTATCAAGCAAAGCAGTAGTATCATCATTAGCATCATGCATAGCAGAAGTGGCATCATCAATTACTTGTGACATATCAAAATTACAAGCAGGTGTAGGTGTCGCAAGCTTACTCAAAACAGAAGGTGAATCAAGTGCAGAGCTAGATGGCAGTTCCTTACGTCCCCTCGTAGTAGAGGGAAAAATCTTGGTTCTAGTATCTTTCAAATTCCTCATAGTGATCAACAGATATAAATCCCAAGTGACTCAAAGAATAGAGCTATGCTTCCCGGCAACGGCGCCAGAAAAAGGTCTTGATAACCCACAAGTATAGGGGATCGCAATAGTTTTTTAGGGTAGAGTATTCAACCCAAATTTATTGATTCGACACAAGGGGAGCCAAAGAATATTCTCAAGTATTAGCAGCTGAGTTGTCAATTCAACCACACCTGAAAGACTTAATATCTGCAGCAAAGTTTTTAGTAGCAAAGTAGTATGGAAGTAATGGTAACACTAGCAACGAAAAAGTAACAAAGCAAAGATCAATATATGAAAAGCTCATAGGCAATGGATCAATGATGGATAATTATGTCGGATGGCATTCATCATGCAATAGTTATAACATAGGGTGACACAGAACTAGCTCCAATTCATCAATATAATGTAGGCATGTATTCCGTATATAGTCATACGTGCTTATGGAAAAGAACTTGCATGACATCTTTTGTCCTACCCTCCCGTGGCAGCGGGGTCCTATTGGAAACTAAGGGATATTAAGGCCTCCTTTTAATAGGGAACCGGACCAAAGCATTAGCACTTAGTGAATACATGAAATCCTGAAACTACGGTCATCACCGGGAAGTGTCCCGACTATTGTCACTCCGGGGTTGCCGGATCATAACACGTAGTAGGTGACTATAACTTGCAAGATAGGATCAAGAACACAAATATATTCATGAAAACATAATAGGTTCAGATTTGAAATCATGGCACTCGGGCCCTAGTGATAAGCATTAGGTATAGCAACATCAATCTTAGAACATAATGGATACTAGGGATCAAACCCTAACAAAACTAACTCGATTACATGGTAAATCTCATCCAACCCATCACCGTCCAGCAAGCCTACGATGGAATTACTCACGCACGGCGGTGAACATCATGAAATTGGTGATGGAGGATGGTTGATGATGATGACGACGACGATTTCCCCTCTCCGGAGCCCTGAACGGACTCCAGATCTGCCCTCCCGAGGAAGAACAGGAGGTGGCAGCGGTAAAACGCGATGAATCCTTCTCTCCTATTTTTTTCTCTCCACGAACGTGAATATATGGAGTTGGAGTTGAGGTCGGTGGAGGTCTAGGGGGCCCACAAGGATGGATGGCGCGCCCTGGGGGGGTGGCCGTGCCCTCCACCCTTGTGGACAGAGTGTAGGCCCCTTCAGTTGATTCTTTCACCAATATTTTTTATTAATTCCAAAAATGATCTCCGTGAAGTTTCAGGTCATTCCGAGAACTTTTATTTCTGCACAAAAATAACACCATGGCAATTCTGCTAAAAACAGCGTCAGTCCGGGTTAGTTCCATTCAAATCATGCAAATTAGAGTCCAAAACAAGGGCAAAAGAGTTTGGAAAAGTAGATACGATGGAGACGTATCAGCGGGCTGTAAATGGGCTATATGCGAACATGCTCTTAACAGGCTTTCCGTGGGCCGACCCGCTACCTTTTGACCAAGTCAAATGGGCCGGCCTGTTCACCTGAATGGGCCTCTATTGGGCTGAGCCATGTGTCGACTTATCATAGGCTCGTCTCGTCCATTGGCTGGATGACATCTGTCCCAAGGCTGAGCTGACACGTGGATCCTCCGGTGTATCAGAATTTTACGCATGGAAAATCCCCATTTGTCAGGGCTGTTAACGGGTTATCGGATCCAAACCGGAACCCGGTAGCTTAACGGTGACCCGTTCGGTGGATGCCACGTGTCGGTCACCCTTGACGAAAACACTTCTATGACGCGCCATTTATCGTCATGGAAGTGGACACTTCCGTGATGATAATTTTGGTATTGTCATGGAACACTTCTACGACAACATAGGTATGACTATCTTGATTCTGTCATAAAATCGTCGTGGATGTACATGCATGACAGAAAACGTGACCTACTGTGACAAACACGTATCATCACGGAAGTGTATTTTTTTGTAGTGATGACAACGCCTACAAGATCGGCATCCCACGCAACAAGTATAATGTAAGCGACATCTTCAATGTCAAGGACTTGACCAAGTACCATGGTGATGAAGATCACGATTCATGGACGGATCTCTCCCAAGGGGGGGGGGGGGAGATGATGCAGAGCATCCTTCCATCATCCCCATGGACTCTACACCTACACATCAAGCACCATGTGGATCTATGACAAGAGCTCGAGCACGCGCAATGGAAACCGAGGTGAACTCCTTCCTAGTTGACATGCATATGGACTCGAGTGGAACTTGGTTGCTACCTCACCAAAGTGCACTATGTATCATTAGGTACGAAGAGGAACACCCCAAGCAGCTAAGGAGCATCACCAAGGAGTAGGAGAACCACCCCAAGGCCTTGAGGAAGAAGAAGGCAACACAAAGGAGCAGGACGGAAAGTCCCAGGCGACCCCGTGCGCACGGGCCCCCGAGACCCCGTGCCCACGGGCTACACAGGGAGCTACGACTGTAGCACCCCGTGCGCACGGGTGTATACCATGCGCACGGGACCCCCGTGCGCACAGGCCCAACTTACCCCGTGCGCACGGGCCCTGCAGGATGGCCGGCTGAGATCGGGTTTTGGGCCTCCTCTTCATCCACCTAGCCCCCAAACCTATATATTCCGTACCTAGGGTTATGTTTAGGGTTAGCAAAGACATATGTGAGATATTTGTGAGCTTTGCTCCTTCTACCACTCCATTGGAGATCAAGGCCTCTTAGGAGAGGATACACTTGTGGATTTCAAGACCTCCTATTGGAGAAGATTATCATCATCAAGACCTCATCTCTTAGGAGTGGGAAGAACTCTACATAGTGCTTGTTTCCTTTGATTGTTCATGTATTCATGTGGATCTATGTGTTTGCTATTCTAGTAGATGTGTGATTGGGTTTTGTTGGAGTGAATTCCTCTTTGTGTTCTTGGTATTCATCCCTTTTCCCCCTCCAAGTGTGAAAAGATCCATCTTAGGGTTCCACCATACAACACTTCTCCTCCCCGTTCACATATGGCCACACTCGCTCCCTCACCGACGATAGCAAAACTCTAGGTCGCCATGGGTTTCTTCGACAAGGGCAAGGGCAAGCTTGATGCCGGCGCCGGATCTTCCCGTGCGCCGCCACCACTGCCACCGCAGCGTGCCTTCGAGTTGGAGCCGTGTGCGGCAAGGGGGAGCCGGCCATGGGACCGGCTGATACGTCCATTTTGCATCATGCTTTCTTACTCTTATTTAGAGTGTTTTTAATCATTATAACACTTTGTGGAGCAATTCTAATGCCTTTTCTCTCTTAATATGCAAGGTTTACATGAAGAGGGAGATTCCCGGTAGCTAAAATTCATCAAATCTCTTTTAATCATTATAACACTTTGTGGACCAATCTTCATCAACATCTTCACCAGCACCATCTCATCTCAAACTCTAGTTCATCTCTTGTGTTCAATCTTTGTATCAAAACCTCAGATTGGTACCTGTGAGTGACTAGTAGTGTTGATTACATCTCGTACTTGATGCTAGTTGGTTTATTTAGTGGAAGATGATATGTTCAGATCCATTATGCTATTTAATACCCCTTTGATCTTGAACATGAATATGATTTGTAAGTAGTTGCTTTTGTTCTTGAGGACATGGGAGAAGTCTTGTCATAAGTAATCATGTGAATTTGGTACTCGTTCGATATTTTAATGATATGTATGTTGTGATTCCCTTAGTGGTGTTATGTGAACGTCGACTACATGACACTTCATGAGCTCTCAAAAGAAATTATCTTACATATTTTTTATGCTCGGTTTTCTCATGATAATCAAAATATGCTCGATTCTTCTTTGACTGGCTCTTTTATGAAGAAAACTATTGAATTTAGATGGGATATTTTGGAAATAAAATGCAACTCTGAAGATTGGGAACTCGACAAAGGTAACGAGTCAGGTATAATGCTTAAGTTTGATTGTGTTAAATCTTTTACGAATACCGATGCTTTTCACAAGTTTAACACTAAATATGGACTTGACTCTGAGATAGTTGCCTCTTTTTGTGAATCATTTGCTACTCATGTTGATCTTCCTAAGGAGAAATGGTTTAAATATCATCCCCCTGTTAAAGAAAAGATTGAGGAGCATGTTATAGTTAAAGATGAAACTATCATTTACAATGTTGATCCAGTTGTGCCTACTGCTTACATAGAAAAACCACCGTTCCCTGTTAGGATAAAGGAACATGCTAAGGTTTAAACCATGGTTAACAAAAGTAATATGAGAGCACCTAGACCCTCTGAACAAATTAAAGATGAACCTAATATTGCTATGGTTAAAGATCTCTTGGTTGATAATATTGATGGGCATGTTATTTATTTCTGTGGTCAAGCTGCTAGAATTGCAAAACCCGATGATAAAGATAAGAATAAACTTGTTATTGGCTGATGACCCACAAGTATAGGGGATCAATCGTATTCTTCTCGATAAGTAAGAGTGTCTAACCCAATGAGGAGTAGAAGGAAATGACAAGTGGTTTTCAGCAAGGTATTTTCTGCAAGCACTGAAATAGTCGGTAACAGGTAGTTTGATAGCAAGATAATTTGTAACGGACAAGTAACGGTAATGGTAAATAAAGTGCAGCAAGGTAGCACAATCCTTTTGTGGCAAAGGATGGGCCAAAATGGTCTCTTATAATAAGCAAAGCATTCTTGAGGGTACACGGGAATTTCATCTAGTCACTTTCATCATGTTGGTTCGATTCGTGTTCGCTACTTTGATAATTTGATATGTGGATGGACCGGTGCTTGGGTGCTGTTCTTACTTGAACAAACCTCCCACTTATGATTAACCCCCTCGCAAGCATCGGCAACTACGAGAAAAGTAGTAAGATAAAATCTAACCATAGCATTAAACATTTGGATCCAAATCAGTCCCTTACTAGGGTTTAAGCTTCTATCACTCTAGCAACCCACCATCTAATAACTACTCCACAATGCATTCCCTTAGGCCCAAATATGGTGAAGTGCCATGTAGTCGACATTCAAACGAGAGGAAAACGGAGTCGGGAAGGTTCCCGAGGTGGGCACAACCCACCTAGGCGCGCCAGGCAAGGCAGGCACGCCCTGGTGTATCGTGCCCTCCTCGGTTGCCTTCCTGGTTATTTCTTATTTTCCTAATTTTTATAATATTCCAAAACTGACAGAAAATATTTTTGTGGATTTTTTGGAGTCCGTTTACTTACCGTATCACGTACCTCCTCTTTTTCAGGATTCTGGAGTGTTCCAGAAGGTTTCGTTTATGTGTTCCTCCGGTGTCATGGCTTGGATAATATTTGTTTCAACATTAATAGGCGTACCTAAGATATAGTGTTTAATTCTTTGCCCATTGACCACCTTTGGATTAGTACCCTTGGCATTATTGATCTTAATAGCTCCAGAACGATAAACCTCTTCGATAATATAGGGTCCTTCCCATTTGGAAAGAAGTTTTCCTGCAAAGAATCTAAAACGAGAGTTGTACAAAAGAACATGTTCACCCACTTTGAATTCCCGCTTTTGGATTCTTTTGTCATGCCATCTTTTAAATTTTTCTTTAAACAGTTTGGCATTTTCATAAGCTTGGGTTCTCCATTCATCTAGTGAGCTAATATCAAATAACCTCTTTTCACCGGCAAGCTTGAAGTCATAATTAAGTTCTTTAGTTGCCCAATATACTTTATGTTCTTACTCAAGAGGCAAATGACAAGCTTTTCCATAAACCATTTTACACGGAGACATACCCATAGGATTTTTATATGCTGTTCTGTAGGCCCAAAGTGCATCATCTAATTTCTTAGACCAATTCTTTTGGGACCTATTGACAGTTTTTTGTAATATTAGTTTTATTTCTCTATTGCTAAGTTCAGCTTGACCACTAGATTGAGGATGATAGGGTGATGCAATTCTATGGTCGACATCATATTTAGCAAGCATTTTACGGAAAACACCATGAATAAAGTGTGAACCACCATCAGTCATTAAATATCTAGAGACTCCAAACCTTGGGAAAATAACTTCTTTAAGCATTTTAATGGAAGTGTTATGATCAGCACTACTAGTTGGAATAGCTTCTACCCACTTAGTAACATAATCAACAGCAACCAAAATATGTGTATACCCATTAGAGGAAGGGAAAGGTCCCATATAATCAAAACTCAAACATCAAATGGTTCAACAACAAGTGAATAATTCATAGGCATTTCCTGACGCTTACCGATATTACCTATGCTTTGGCATTCATCACAAGATAAAACAAACTTACGGGCATCCTTGAAGAGAGTAGGCCAATAAAAACCAGATTGCAATAACTTGTGAGCAGTTCTATCTCCCGCATGATGCCCTCCATAGGCTTCAGAGTGACATTTCCGTAAGGTTTGTTCCTGTTCATGCTCAGGTACACAACGTGTAATAATACCATCTACTCCTTCTTTATAAAGATGTGGGTCATCCCAAAAGTAATGTCTTAAATCATAGAAGAAAATTTTCTTTTCTTGGTATGTCTTAAATCATATTTAGCAACAATGTAATTAGCATAGTCAGCACACCAAGGAGTATTATAAGGAACATTTATTGCAGCTAGTTGCTCATTAGGAAAGCTATCATCAATGGGTAGTGGGTCATCAAGAATATTCTCTAACCTAGACAAGTTATCAGCTACGGGGTTCTCAGCTCCTTTTCTATCAGTAATATGTAAATCAAATTCTTGTAGCAAAAGAACCCACCTAATGAGTCTAGGTTTAGCATCTTTCTTTTCCATAAGATATTTTATAGCAGCATGATCAGTGTGAACAATTACTTTGGAATCAACAATATAAGATCTAAATTTGTCACAAGCAAACACAAGTGCTAAAAATTCTTTTTCGGTAGTAGCATAATTTCTTTGGGCAATGTCTAGGGTTTTGCTAGCATAATGAATAACATTTAATTTCTTATCAACTCTTTGTCCTAGAACAGCACCAACAGCATAATCACTTGCATCACACATAATTTCAAAAGGCAAGTTCCAATCAGGTGGTTGAACAATAGGTGCAGAAGTTAAGGCTTTCTTAAGTGTTTCAAAGGCTTCTACACAATCATCATAGAAAACAAATGGAACATCCTTTTGTAAAAGATTCGTAAGAGGCCTAGAAATTTTAGAGAAGTCTTTAATAAACCTCCTATAAAAACCAGCATGACCAAGGAAAGTACGAATACCTTTAATATCTTTAGGACATGGCATTTTCTCAATTGCATCAACTTTAGCTTTATCCACCTCAATACCTCGTTCAGAAATCTTATGCCCCAAGACAATACCTTCATTAACCGTTGTTGCTGCTCTTCTACGTATATCTAGACATCATCAGAACATTAAGGTAACACTCTTCCTTGTTGCTATGTAGCCTAGGATTGCATATTTAGACATTCAGTACAGTGCATGTTGCTATGTATCCTCAGATATATTAGATATGGCCCTAGTTAACCTACCGATAAATGGGTTACAGATATATTCAGTTAAAAGTTTCACCGATTAGTCCCTTATCAACCCCCGGCCTATATGGTAACATCTACCGATATCCTGAATAGTGAGTATATATAAGCCATGGGATGAAACTAACCTCGATGGAAAACAGCAGTCATTCCCAAAATTGTCCTATGTAAGTACATCGAGAGGCATGTTAAGCACAACAGGCTAAATATCAACCAAATATATCCATGGCAGGCAACATAATCTCCAAACGATAGCTTCAGTGTGCAGGTTTAAGCACGCTAGTTAAGCAAAACAGGAAGTGGAAAGGTGTGTTAACTGCAACAGGCCTAACATTTAACAACAAGCAAATACAGTCATTCAAACTGGTATTGTGCCAGTCTAAGTACACTGGTTATTGTTAAATAAAAATAGAAAGGCGTGTTAACTACAACATGCTTAACAACAACCAAATGTAGTAATTCATAGTGGTGTTGATGAAATTGAACTGCACAGTTCATACTTGCACATATAGAACATCACATTTTGAATAACTGGAATAAACAAGGCATACTACGAACAACCAAAGATAGCATTTGAAACTGGACATATGCTAACTACAAACAACCAAACAACCAAATTTTTTTAAAAGAGGCATATGCTAGCTATACCAGGCTTAACATCAAGCAAATATATGCATTCCTATCGATATGTTTAAAACTGGCATTGATGAAAATGTACTGCACAGTAAATAGTTGCACATATAGAGCATCACATTGTGAACAACTGAAATAAACAAGGCATACTGCAAACAACGAAATATAGCAATTAAAACTAGACATATTCTCACTACACTACAAAAGGGACTCGACAAAACAAATCATGGGTTCCCCCCTGTGAAGAGGCACGGCAAAACAAATCATGGGTTTCCTCACTTGTCATAGATGGGCTCATCCCCGTGGGAAGAGCATGAAACCTGGGTGCGCTCCATGTTGTCGCAGATGGACTCCTTCCCCTTGGAAGAGCACGGCCATAGGGTGCCCTCCCTGATGTCATAGATGGGCTCTTTCCCCTTGGAAGAGCTGGAAAGGGTGCCCTCTTCATGGTCGCTGTCGATGAGGTCTGACTTGGCAGCTGTGGATCCCAAGCCAGCATCGCAGAACGTGTCCTTCAGAAATGACAAAAGGGACTCAATGGCGATGCAGGATGGCAAATTCTTGACAGCGAGCCAGAGGAGATCAGCGGCGGGGCCATGGATGAGATCGACGACGGTTGAACCCGAGGGGTTGGGGGTGGGCCACTTAACCTGTGACATAGCCCGCATCAGGCCATCGCTGTCGACGACCTCGATGTCGTAGCTGGTGTTCGCGACATACTCGCATACTCTAGCCCGTTGATTAAGAGCCTGCGGCCAGTAATGGTCATCAGCTTCCTCGGCGACCACCTCGGCGACGTCGGGCGAAGAGGCCGCGATACACCTCTTTTGGGCCAGTCGCTCCTCGAGCTCCACGGGAAGCGTAGCCGGGCTTAGGCTGCGATGCTCTGGAGTGGGGGATGGGGATCTGTGGGAAAGGGGGCATTTGGCAGGCGTCATCTAAGAAACTTAGGGCGGCTAGGGTATGGAAATCGGTGCATAAGCTGCACGGGCAAACCGACAGATGTTGACAATGGAGGCCTTGCGGCGGCGGCGACGACCTTGCTAGGGTTTCGAGCGAGGGGGGGGGGGGGGGGGGGTTGTGGGGTGTGTGTGCACGCGCGCGAGGAGTTTTTGGTGTGTGTGTGTGGATGGGGGGAGGTGTTTGAGGAAATTACGCGGTTACTGAAAATTTTACTATGTGGGAGTAAAATGTCGGGGCTATTGAAAATTTGGATGATGCATTGCACACAGTCCCGAGATAACAACCGTGTGTTATCAAACAGCAAAACCCTCCAGCCGGGCAGATATTTTTGAGTGATGCAGGCGGGAGCAGGAACAACAAACATCACACACGGTCAAAACATAATAACCGTGTGTTATCAAACAGAAAAACCCTGCAGGCGGGTAGATATTTTTGAGATTGCGAGGGAAGCCTCGTGGAGCCCAATGTACTGTGCTGATGTGAGTGACAGGGGCACCGGCGTGGCACACGGGTAGTGTGAGTGAACCGTGTTTGTTGCGTCATCCGACTTGTCTAATGTTTATAAATTTGGCGAAAACAACGCGGGAAAGGGTCCGAACACGAACACACTTGCATGTGGACCAAAAATATGAATGAAAATGGTGGTTTGATGTTCAAATACCAAATGCACAACTTCGATGTGGCACCTGTCTCGCAAAGCGCACGGTATTGCTTGCCCCCCTCGTGTCGGCAGGAGGGGAATCCTAGCTATGAACGCATGCCCCCAAATCGCTAGGTCTAACATATCACCCTACCTTAACACTAAACCTATGGGAGTCCGTCATGGTCAAACCACGCCCCCCTTTCGCTTCCAGAGAAATGTGTGCTTCTGGCGTGAGATGGGGTGAGACCACGTACAAAGCACCCGCGGGTAGCCTGACTATATGTATGAAAAAGGTGGTGTGATATTTAAATACCCAATTCACAACTTTGATGCGGCGCATGCCTTGCAAATTAACCGGACATCCCCGACCCCACGGAGGTTCACCTATCAAAGTGCGAAGTAGCAATCACCCCCCTTCAAACACACACACACACACACACACACACACACACACACACACACACACACACTTTCAGTCGGCGGGAGAGGGCATCTCACCAAGATGTATCATAAAACGAACCAAGAAGAATCCACCTTGGCCGTACAACCTCTCTCTTGTTGTTGGTCAAAGTGATGGATGTCCACGCGAACCCAGAGATGGGATAGCTCACCAATAATCATGCAAGTAGCTAGTGCCTGAAGACAACCACTGCCTGCATGTGGCCCAAACATATGTATGGATCAGTGTTGATGTTTGAATACCCTGGAACAGAACTTTGATGTGGCACCGTGCTTTGGAACCAGAAATCCCCACACGGAGCGAGGGTTAGTTGACGACGCGTTGTATACATGTATGTCACACCACACTCCGAGCCGACGACGGGGATTCATATGCATGCATATGTACGTACACGCTCAAACTTAGGTCTGGAATCTCACCATGACCTACTACGATAACACGAACCAAAGAAGAATAATCCACCATGCATGGTAACCTATCTTGTTGTCGGTCAAAGTGATCATGGATGTCCACGCGGGCCCACGAACATATAGGCTTGCTGCCGATAACCACGTGAGGGACAGTACCGTTCGAAGACAACCACTGCATGCATATGTACGTATGGAGGTGATGCGTGCATGCTGTTTGAATACCATGCACAACATTGATGTGGTGCGTTGCGTCAAAAATCATACAGTCCCCACATAGAGCGAGATCAGATCATGACATGTCGTGGTGCGCTGCCCCTCCCCCTGCTGCCCACTTTGACTCGGTGGGAGGGATTCATGCATACACATGCATATGTGCTCAAACTATATCATGTCATCCCAGAGCATGACCTATATACCGTAATATAAACCAAAAAATAATCCCCTCCTAAGTCAAATTAACCTCTCACGCTGTCGATCAAAGTAGTGATGGACCAAGCAGGCCCACAGATGGAAAGCATCGATATCGCTGGTAACCGTGTGAATGGGTGCCAGAGGACAACCACCATCGCTTTGCATGTGGGCCAAACATATGTATGGAGGTGTGTGTGTGTGGTTGTGATGTTTGAATACCCAAAATGCACAACTTTGATGTGGCACATGCCTCGAAAACCCTAAAGTCCCCACACAGAGAGAGGTTCATGAAGCGTAGTATATATGTTGGTCCCCTCCCCCCTCTTCGACGCATACTACATGCTCCTACCGTAATACAAACCAAGAAGAACCCTCCTTGATGGTGAAATTAATTAACCTCTCCCGATTGATGTAGGTCAAAGTGATGCATGCATATGGACGACAACCTCGCGGGCCCACAGATGGAAGCGTCACATGTGATTGTCCTAGGATAACCACCGCCTGCACATGCATGTGTCCCAAAGAGGTGTTGTGTGATGTTTGAATAGCCAATGCACAACTTTGATGTGGCACATGCCTCGGAAACCGAAAAGTCCCCACACTGAGTGAGGTGTGTTCATGGACGCGTACGTAGTATATATATACTGGTCCCCTCCCACCTCTTCGACGCGTACTATATACTCCCACCGTAACACAGACAAAAAAGAATCAACCTTACTGGTCAAATTAACCTCTCTGTCGGCTGTAGGTCGAAGTGATGGACGACGACCTCGCGGGCCCACAGAAAGCGTCACACGCGATTGAGTGTCATGTAGGACAACCACCGACTGCATGTGGCCCAAACATGTATGTATGAAAGGGTTGTGTAATGTTTTAAATAACGAATTCACGATTTTGATGTGGCACCTGCCTCACAAAACGACCACATGGTGGCTCATGACTCATAGTGTACTGCTAGACATCCGTCCCAGACGCACACACACAACTACGATGCATGTTAAAAAAATTCACGGTGAACATATGTTACCAAAGGAGGGACGTTTTAATTTTGAAAAAAAAACCCAGAGATCGTTAAGATGTTTTGTTACATTGATTGATTTTATAGGGGTATAATGTGCAAAAATCAAATTTAGCTACATGCACACGTGACAGTGCACCTAAATGGATTGGAAAAACAATTGTGTGTCACTAGGTGCATGTTTACTCCCCGTGCAAGAAATTGCAAACATTGAGAATCTTGATGATGAGGACATCAATACCATTGTTACACCCACAACCCCTGCTGCTATACATACTGGACCAATTACTAGAGCTCGCGCACGCCAATTAAATTATCAGGTACTTTCGTTTCTGGGTAATAATTCTAATGTTCATGAGAATATGATGCTGCCTAAATTGGATACATTTGTTTCGGTTACAAATGAAGGGCCTAGCTTGGACAAGAAAGAGGAACCTTGGAGCAAGTTCAAGCATGGAGATGATGGCATGCGCAAGGGGAACAAGAACGGAGTTACAAGTGATGATTTCAGGACTTTGAAGCCACCATAATGAGTGCAGGAAGCCTTGGACGAAATATACAAGATGCCACTTCATAAATTTCGTCCAGAGGCTATTATAGGTGCTGCGTCACCTTATTATTGGGCCAGGCCCATGTAATTTCGAAATACTTGAGTATAGGCTGTTTTTAGAGTCCGTATGTGTGGGGAAACAAGAGATAGGGTTGGTTTCGGACCCCTCCTTCAAGGGCCACGAAATCCCCCCCCCCCTCTTCCTCCATATATACAGCCCTTAGGGCACCGTTTAGACTTTGGGTTTTGTTTAGATTAAAAGTTCGCCATAGCTGCAACTTCGCGTACTTCGTTTGTGTTCAACGACCAGACCAAGATGTCACAGAACCCCACCTTGATCAATAAAGCTTTCATCTTATATTTGCAATATCCAGATTGCAAATCTTAGTTTCTTGCTTGTTCTTTGTTTGCTTGCAGGAGATAGACCCTCGTGGTCAGGTTGATTGTGCTCTGGCGTGGTCAATAACCTCTCGGAGTTGGTTTAGCGATTGCTAAGGCGCGACGTCCTCGCACGTTCATAGTCGGATCGTCAAAGTCTACTCCACCAAAAACGATAGCTATCATCTCATCGAAAGATCGGGACACCCTCGCCTCTATCAAGGTTTTTGACATGTAGTGCAGCGAGCAACAAAGCGCTCAACATCCCGTCTCATCTTTGGCCAAAAGAAATGTGTAGCAAGTACATCCTCCGTCTTCTTTATGCCAAAGTGTCCCATTAATCCTCCTCCATGCGCCTCCTGCAACACCAAAAGACGAACGGAGCTAGCTGGAATGCATAGCTTGTTAGCACGAAACACAAATCCATCGTTAACGACGAACTTGTTCCATGTTCTCCCTTCTTTACAATTCTGCAATACATCTTTAAAGTCAGCATCATGCACATATTGATCTTTGATGGTCTCCAAACCAAATATTTTAAAGTCAAGTTGTGAAAGCATAGTATAACGACGAGACAATGCATCAGCAATAACATTTTCTTTACCCTTCTTGTGTTTAATGACATAAGGGAAAGTCTCAATGAATTCAACCCATTTAGCATGTCTACGGTTCAGTTTAGCTTGACTTTTAATATATTTCAAAGATTCATGATCAGAATGAATAACAAATTCTTTGGGCCATAAATAATGTTGCCATGTTTCCAAAGTCCGAACAAGAGCATATAATTCCTTATCATAAGTAGAGTAATTCAGACTAGGCCCACTCAATTTTTCAGAAAAGTATGCAACATGTTTGCCATCTTGTAATAACACACCTCCTAATCCAATTCCACTAGCATCACATTCAAGCTCAAAAGTCTTATTAAAATCAGGAAGTTGGAGTAAAGGAGCATGTGTTAACTTATCTTTCAACACCGTGAAGGCTTCTTCCTGTGCAGTACCCCAAACAAAAGGCACATCCTTCTTCGTAAGCTCGTTGAGAGGTGCAGCAATGGTACTGAAATCTCTCACAAAACGCCTATAGAAACCAGCGAGGCCAAGGAAACTCCTCACTTGTGTGACCGTTTTGGGCTGCGGCCAACTCTCAATAGCTTCAATCTTGGCTTTATCAACTTCAATTCCCTGTGGAGTAACAACATAGCCAAGAAAAGATACTCGGTCGGTGCAAAAGGTGCACTTCCCAAGGTTACCAAACAAACATGCATCACGTAAAGCAATAAAAACAGCACGTAAATGTTCCAAATGTTCCTCCAAAGATCTGCTATAAATCAATATATCATCAAAGTAAACTACCACAAATCATCCAATGAAAGCACGTAAAACTTCGTTCATTAATCTCATGAAAGTACTAGGTGCATTAGTTAACCCAAAAGGCATGACTAACCATTCATATAAACCAAACTTAGTTTAAAATGCTGTTTTCCATTCATCTCCCAATTTCATACGAATTTGATGGTATCCACTACGCAAATCAACTTTGGAGAATATTGTAGAGCCACTCAATTCATCAAGCATATCATCTAGCCTAGGAATAGGATGACGATAGCAAATAGTAATATTATTAATGCCTCTACAATCAACACACATACGCGATGTACCATCCTTTTTTGGCACTAGTATAATAGGAACAGCACAAGGACTAAGAGATTCGCGTATATAACCTTTGTCGAGCAGCTCCTGTACTTGACGCATAATCTCCTTCGTCTCCTCTGGATTGGTACGGTATGGCGCATGGTTTGGCAACGAAGCACCGAGAATTAAGTCAATCTGATGCTCAATCCCGCGAATAGGTGGTAATCCCGGTGGTACGTCTTGTGGAAAGACGTCAGCGAACTCCTGCAAAATGTTAGTGACAGCAGGAGGCAAAGAGGAAGGCACGTCCTCGAATGAAAATAACGCCTCTTTGCACACAAAAGCATAGCAAACAGATTTGCTGAAATCTAGCTCATCAATATCAGATTTGGTGGCAAGTAAACATGCACTTTTCAATTTAATTTCAGAAGCAACACTAGATGGTTTATTATTAGGCTTCATTTGTTGCTCAAATTCTTTTGCCACAATCTGATTTTCACTCTTATTTTTCTCCTGTTTTGCTTTACTAGCTCTATTAATATCATCTTTCAAAATAGAATCAGGAGTCATAGGAAGCAAAGTAATATGTTTATCCTTATGAACAAGAGTATACTGATTGTTTCTACCATGGTGTACAGAATTTTTATCAAATTGCCGTGGTCTACCAAGTAATAATGAACATGCTTGCATGGGTACCACATCACAATCAACATAATCAGCATATGTAGAGATACTAAAATGCACACGAACAGTACATGTTACCTTAACCTTGCCGCTGTTGTTGAACCATTGGATATAGTAAGGATGTGGATGTGGTCTTGTGGTGAGAGATAGCTTCTCCACCATCTCCATGCTAGCCAAGTTGTTGCAACTCCCTCCATCTATGATGACGCGAACAGAACGTTCCTTCACAACTCCCTTTGTATGGAACAAATTATGCCTCTGATTTTGCTCAGCTTGTGTGACCTGCACACTCAAAACACGTTGAGCAACTAAACATTCATACCTGTCAGTGTCTTCAGGAGCCATGTATTGCGTCTCATGATCAGAATCATCTCCACCGTGTTCTTCACTTGTAATAAGAGCCAAAGTCTCCTCATCATAGTCACTAGCGGACTCATACCCACCATCCTCAGTAGCAATCATAACACGCGAAGATTGGCATTCTCTCGCATAATGACCTCTTCCCTTACAACGACGACAAATAATATCATGTGTGTGCCCTGTTGATGCCATAGATGAAGAAGAGCTCTGGGCAGGCTTCACAAAACGGCCACATGGTTGCTCACGACTCATAGTGTACTGCTAGACATCCGTCCCAGACGCACACACACAACTACGATGCATTTAAAAAAAATTCACGGTGAACATATGTTACCAAAGGAGGGACGTTTTAATTTTGAAAAAAAACCCAGAGATCATTAAGATGTTTTGTTACATTGATTGATTTTATAGGGGTATAATGTGCAAAAATCAAATTTAGCTACATGCACACGTGACAGTGCACCTAAATGGATTGGAAAAACAATTGTGTGTCACTAGGTGCATGTTTACTCCCCGTGCAAGAAATTGCAAACATTGAGAATCTTGATGATGAGGACATCAATACCATTGTTACACCCACAACCCCTGCTGCTATACATACTGGACCAATTACTAGAGCTCGCGCACGCCAATTAAATTATCAGGTACTTTTGTTTCTTGGTAATGATTCTAATGTTCATGAGAATATGATGCTGCCTAAATTGGATACATTTGTTTTGCTTACAAATGAAGGGCCTAGCTTGGACAAGAAAGAGGAACCTTGGAGCAAGTTCAAGCATGGAGATGATGGCATGCGCAAGGGGAACAAGAACGGAGTTACAAGTGATGATTTCAGGACTTTGAAGCCACCATAATGAGTGCAGGAAGCCTTGGACGAAATATACAAGATGCCACTTCATAAATTTCGTCCAGAGGCTATTATAGGTGCTGCGTCACCTTATTATTGGGCCAGGCCCATGTAATTTCGAAATACTTGAGTATAGGCTGTTTTTAGAGTCCGTATGTGTGGGGAAACAAGAGATAGGGTTGGTTTCGGACCCCTCCTTTAAGGGCCACGAAATCCCCCCCCCCTCTTCCTCCATATATACAGCCCTTAGGGCACCGTTTAGACTTTGGGTTTTGTTTAGATTAAAAGTTTGCCATAGCTGCAACTTCGCGTACTTTGTTTGTGTTCAACGACCAGACCAAGACGTCACAGAACCCCACCTTGATCAATAAAGCTTTCATCTTATATTCGTAATATCCAGATTGCAAATCTTAGTTTCTTGCTTGTTCTTTGTTTGCTTGCAGGAGATAGACCCTCGTGGTCAGGTTGATTGTGCTCTAGCATGGTCAATAACCTCTCAGAGTTGGTTTAGCGATTGCTAAGGCGCGACGTCCTCGCACGTTCGTTGTCGGATCGTCAAAGTCTACTCCACCAAAAACGATAGCTATCATCTCATCGAAAGATCAGGACACCCTCGCCTCTATCAAGTGGTATCAGATTTCCAGGTTGCTCGATGAGATTTTACAGTTTTTCGTAGTTTAGATCGAGTCTGTTCTTCATACCTACAGTCCACGAAAAAGCTAAAAAAAATTAGGGTTAGTTCATCATATCCGAACCAATCTGAGCCTTTGCATAATCTTTTCTGTATTTGCTTTGTTGAATTTGTGGTTGCATCGTCGTGTCAAGTTGCTGGTCTTAGCGTCTAGTCCTTTAGAGTTTCGAGTTCTGTTCACAGGTTGTCACGGCGCCGCTGCCATATATCACCACCGCATCATCATCATCGCTGCTGCCATATACCACCACCGCACCAACTTCATCGCCGCTGCCATATACCACCACCACATATTCACCGCCAATCCGAGTCCCTATATGCCACAACCTATCCGCCGCCATCACGCCAATCCGAGTCCACCTGCAACATATATCCGCCGCCATCACGCCAATCCGAGTCCACCTGCAACATATATCCGCCACCAGTCCGAGTTCCACCAGATTCATCTCCGCCACCAGTCCTAGTCCGAGTCTAGTATTTTGTTACTCTGTTTTGGATTTCCAGATCACGCCATACTCCGAGTTGTGACAGAGTAGGACTCCCGAACTTTCGTACTACCTGCAGTAGAAAAATAGTTCCAGTTTAAAAAAAAAACTAAGTCTAGAAAATTCTTGCTAGGCAGTTTTTAGACCATTTGTAGACTTTTTCGAAAAAAAATTGTTGCGGAGCAAAAAAAAAAGAGGGAAAAAAGTGCAAAAAAAAAGAGAAAAAAAATTCGGAGTGTGCTCCTCCCTTGTTTACGTGCAGCGCCGTGATTTTAATAGTGTTCTAGGCTCGCGTCTCTAGCACGGTCTAGCCTAGGACCAGCACAGTACCGTCGTTGAGCGTTTATTCAACTTTGCATCTCTGAATATATTATTGCTGACCCTTTTTGCTACCATATCATAAGCCTTCCCAGCTCCCCATACATCTACGTCATGCGTTTCACACCACCTGGCAATCGCTCTGTCCAATCTTTAAGAGTTTTGACTACACCGGTTGCCGATCACCACCTGCTGCTGGGTAAGAACTGGTAAGCATTTGAGATTCGCTTGACGGTTTTGTGATACACCACCACCACCACCACTTCCTAGTAGTCTGTAGGATCATATTCTTGTGTGTTTCTATTGCTGCTAACCATGGCAGGATCACAAGCCGATGAGACTGATTGGGAGAACATGACGAACAAACAGCTACATGATAAATTTCAGCAAATGATGAGTGGACAGGTGCAAGATGTGCTAAACAGATTTGAAGAGGCCATGGAGAAGATAGATGGAATTGAGAAGACGTTCGAAACAAAGCTCGATAACAAGTTTAATGAATTGCTTGCGCGTCTTCCACAACCACCGCCGGCTGCACCTGTCGCACCTCTACAACAACAACAACGTCGCCTTCCAAATCAAGTGGGACGAGCACAGCGCGTTCCCCTTGAGCCTGGTTAAACTTCTGGTGCCGCTGCACCTACTGTTGATGCTTCTATGGCTCCTGCTGCCGCTGAGGAGGACGATTATGCGGGCGATTACGATGATGAGGTTGATCAAAATCAGAACTACGTACCAGCACCAGGTCGTCCACATGCCAATAATCGCAATGGTAGGGCTGCATTACCAGCTCAGGTACGAGATCATGACCATCTTCCTAAACTGAAATTGAATATTCCACCATTTGAGGGTAGATATGTTCCTGATATATATCTTACTTGGGAGTTAGAAACTGAACAACGTTTTACATGTTTACAATATCCCGAGGAGAGACGTGTTGCTGCTGCTGTTTGTGCTTTTACTAGTTTTGCATGTGTATGGTGGTCTGAACATTGTAGATTATATCCTATTCCAGCTACGTGGGCTGCTTTGAAAACTGCTATGCGTACTCGTTGGGTTCCACCATATTATCAACGTGAGTTACTTCAAAAATTGCAGCGCTTAAGACAAGGAAAAAATTCTGTAGAAGAATATTATCAGGAATTACAAACTGGCATGATTAGATGTGGTATTGTTGAGGAGAATGAAGCTATGCTTGCACGTTTCATGGGTGGATTAAATAGAGAGATTCAGACCATTCTAGAGTATAAGGAGTATAATAATATCACTCGTTTATTCCATCTTGCTTGTAAAGCTGAACGTGAAGTGCGGGATCGACAGGCATTGGCGCGAACTAATTTTTCTGCAGGTCGATCTTCATCATGGACACCGCGTGCCTCCTCTACTCCCACACGTCCTACTGCGGCACCACTGACTTCAGCCGCCAATTCCAACCGAGATACAAGAAAACAGGCACCACCACCACCTTCTGCCAAGAGTACACCTTCTGGGCCTGCCCAGAGCTCTTCTTCATCTATGGCATCAACAGGGCACACACATGATATTATTTGTTGTCGTTGTAAGGGAAGAGGTCATTATGCAAGAGAATGCCAATCTTCGCGTGTTATGATTGCTACTGAGGATGGTGGGTATGAGTCCGCTAGTGACTATGATGAGGAGACTTTGGCTCTTATTACAAGTGAAGAACACGGTGGAGATGATTCTGATCATGAGACGCAATACATGGCTCCTGAAGACGCTGACAGGTATGAATGTTTAGTTGCTCAACGTGTTTTGAGTGTGCAGGTCATACAAGCTGAGCAAAATCAGAGGCATAATTTGTTCCATACAAAGGGAGTTGTGAAGGAACGTTCTGTTCGCGTCATCATAGATGGAGGGAGCTGCAACAACTTGGCTAGCATGGAGATGGTGGAGAAGCTATCTCTCACCACAAGACCACATCCACATCCTTACTATATCCAATCGTTCAACAACAGCGGCAAGGTTAAGGTAACACGTACTGTTCGTGTGCATTTTAGTATCTCTACATATGCTGATTATGTTGATTGTGATGTGGTACCCATGCAAGCATGTTCATTATTACTTGGTAGACCATGGCAATTTGATAAAAATTCTGTACACCATGGTAGAAACAATCAGTATACTCTTGTTCATAAGGATAAACATATTACTTTGCTTCCTATGACTCCTGATTCTATTTTGAAAGATGATATTAATAGAGCTAGTAAAGCAAAACAGGAGAAAAATAAGAGTGAAAATCAGATTGTGGCAAAAGAATTTGAGCAACAAATGAAGCCTAATAATAAACCATCTAGTGTTGCTTCTGAAATTAAATTGAAAAGTGCATGTTTACTTGCCACCAAATCTGATATTGATGAGCTAGATTTCAGCAAATCTATTTGCTATGCTTTTGTGTGAAAAGAGGCGTTATTTTCATTCGAGGATGTGCCTTCCTCTTTGCCTCCTGCTGTCACTAACATTTTGCAGGAGTTCGCTGACGTCTTCCCACAAGATGTACCACCGGGATTACCACCTATTCGCGGGATTGAGCATCAGATTGACTTAATTCCCGGTGCTTCGTTGCCAAATCGTGCGCCATACCGTACCAATCCAGAGGAGACGAAGGAGATTATGCGTCAAGTACAGGAGCTGCTCGACAAAGGTTATATACGCAAATCTCTTAGTCCTTGTGCTATTCCTATTATACTAGTGCCAAAAAAGGATGGTACATCGCGTATGTGTGTTGATTGTAGAGGCATTAATAATATTACTATTCACTATCGTCATCCTATTCCTAGGCTAGATGATATGCTTGATGAATTGAGTGGCTCTACAATATTCTCCAAAGTTGATTTGCGTAGTGGATACCATCAAATTCGTATGAAATTGGGAGATGAATGGAAAACAGCATTTAAAACTAAGTTTGGTTTATATGAATGGTTAGTCATGCCTTTTGGGTTAACTAATGCACCTAGTACTTTCATGAGATTAATGAACGAAGTTTTATGTGCTTTCATTGGACGATTTGTGGTAGTTTACTTTGATGATATATTGATTTATAGCAGATCTTTGGAGGAACATTTGGAACATTTACGTGCTGTTTTTATTGCTTTACGTGATGCACGTTTGTTTGGTAACCTTGGGAAGTGCACCTTTTGCACCGACCGAGTATCTTTTCTTGGCTATGTTGTTACTCCACAGGGAATTGAAGTTGATAAAGCCAAGATTGAAGCTATTGAGAGTTGGCCGCAGCCCAAAACGGTCACACAAGTGAGGAGTTTCCTTGGCCTCGCTGGTTTCTATAGGCGTTTTGTGAGAGATTTCAGTACCATTGCTGCACCTCTCAACGAGCTTACGAAGAAGGATGTGCCTTTTGTTTGGGGTACTGCACAGGAAGAAGCCTTCACGGTGTTGAAAGATAAGTTAACACATGCTCCTTTACTCCAACTTCCTGATTTTAATAAGACTTTTGAGCTTGAATGTGATGCTAGTGGAATTGGATTAGGAGGTGTGTTATTACAAGATGGCAAACCTGTTGCATACTTTTCTGAAAAATTGAGTGGGCCTAGTCTGAATTACTCTACTTATGATAAGGAATTATATGCTCTTGTTCGGACTTTGGAAACATGGCAACATTATTTATGGCCCAAAGAATTTGTTATTCATTCTGATCATGAATCTTTGAAACATATTAAAAGTCAAGCCAAACTGAACCGTAGACATGCTAAATGGGTTGAATTCATTGAGACTTTCCCTTATGTCATTAAACACAAGAAGGGTAAAGAAAATGTTATTGCTGATGCATTGTCTCGTCGTTATACTATGCTTTCACAGCTTGACTTTAAAATATTTGGTTTGGAGACCATCAAAGATCAATATGTGCTTGATGCTGAATTTAAAGATGTATTGCAGAATTGTAAAGAAGGGAGAACATGGAACAAGTTCGTCGTTAACGATGGATTTGTGTTTCGTGCTAACAAGCTATGCATTCCAGCTAGCTCCGTTCGTCTTTTGTTGTTGCAGGAGGCGCATGGAGGAGGATTAATGGGACACTTTGGCGTAAAGAAGACGGAGGATGTACTTGCTACACATTTCTTTTGGCCAAAGATGAGACGGGATGTTGAGCGCTTTGTTGCTCGCCGCACTACATGTCAAAAAGCTAAGTCACGACTCAATCCTCATGGTTTATATATGCCTTTGCCTGTACCTAGTGTTCCATGGGAGGATATATCTATGGACTTTGTTTTGGGTTTACCTCGAACAAAGAAGGGGAGGGATAGCATATTTGTTGTCGTGGATAGGTTCTCGAAAATGGCACACTTTATACCATGTCATAAAAGCGATGATGCTGCTAATGTTGCTGATTTGTTCTGTCGTGAAATTATTCGCTTGCATGGTGTGCCAAATACTATTGTTTCAGATCGTGATACCAAATTTCTTAGCCACTTTTGGAGATGTTTATGGGCTAAGTTGGGGACTAAACTGCTTTTTAGTACTACTTGTCACCCCCAAACTGATGGACAAACTGAAGTAGTCAATAGAACTTTGTCTACTATGCTTAGGGCTGTTTTGAAGAATAACAAGAAAATGTGGGAAGAATGCTTGCCTCATATTGAATTTGCTTATAATCGTTCGTTGCATTCTACTACTAAGATGTGCCCTTTTGAAATTGTATATGGTTTCCTACCTCGTGCACCTATTGATTTGTTGCCTCTTCCATCTTCGGAGAAGGTTAATTTTGATGCTAAACAACGTGCTGAATTGATCATAAAAATGCATGAGTTAACTAAGGAGAACATTGAGCGTATGTGATAGAGGCGAGGGTGTCCCGATCTTTCGATGAGATGATAGCTATCGTTTTTGGTGGAGTAGACTTTGACGATCCGACTACGAACGTGCGAGGACGTCGCGCCTTAGCAATCGCTAAACCAACTCCGAGAGGTTATTGACCACGCCGGAGCACAATCAACCTGACCACGAGGGTCTATCTCCTGCAAGCAAACGAAGAACAAGCAAGAAACTAAGATTTGCAATCTGGATATTGCGAATATAAGATGAAAGCTTTATTGATCAAGGTGGGGTTCTGTGACGTCTTGGTCTGGTCGTTGAACACAAACGAAGTACGCGAAGTTGCAGCTATGGCGAACTTTTAATCTAAACAAAACCCAAAGTCTAAACGGTGCCCTAAGGGCTGTATATATGGAGGAAGAGGAGGGGATTTCGTGGCCCTTGAAGGAGGGGTCCGAAAGCAACCCTATCTCTTGTTTCCCCACACATACGGACTCTAAAAACAGCCTATACTCAAGTATTTCGAAATTACATGGGCCTGGCCCAATAATAAGGTGACGCAGCACCTATAATAGCCTCTGGACGAAATTTATGAAGTGACATCTTGTATATTTCGTCCAAGGCTTCCTGCACTCATTATGGTGGCTTCAAAGTCCTGAAATCATCACTTGTAACTCCGTTCTTGTTCCCCTTGTGCATGCCATCATCTCCATGCTTGAACTTGCTCCAAGGTTCCTCTTTCTTGTCCAAGCTAGGCCCTTCATTTGTAAGCAAAACAAATGTATCCAATTTAGGCAGCATCATATTCTCATGAACTTTAGAATCATTACCAAGAAACGAAAGTACCTGATATTTTAATTGGCGTGCGCGAGCTCTAGTAATTGGTCCAGTATGTATAGAAGCAGGGGTTGTGGGTGTAACAATGGTATTGATGTCCTCATCAGATTTATAGCAGATCTTTGGAGGAACATTTGGAACATTTACGTGCTGTTTTTATTGCTTTACGTGATGCACGTTTGTTTGGTAACCTTCGGAAGTGCACCTTTTGCACCGACCGAGTATCTTTTCTTGGCTATGTTGTTACTCCACAGGGAATTGAAGTTGATAAAGCCAAGATTGAAGCTATTGAGAGTTGGCCACAGCCCAAAACGGTCACTCAAGTGAGGAGTTTTCTTGGACTCGCTGGTTTCTATAGGCGTTTTGTGAGAGATTTCAGCACCATTGCTGCACCTCTCAATGAGCTTACAAAGAAGGATGTGCCTTTTGTTTGGGGTACCTCACATGAAGAAGCCTTCACGGTATTGAAAGATAAGTTGACACATGCTCCTTTACTCCAACTTCCTGATTTTAATAAGACTTTTGAGCTTGAATGTGATGCTAGTGGAATTGGATTAGGAGGTGTTTTATTACAAGATGGCAAACCTGTTGCATACTTTTCTGAAAAATTGAGTGGGCCTAGTCTGAACTATTCTACTTATGATAAAGAATTATATTGATGAGGACATCAATACCATTGTTACACCCACAGCCCCTGCTTCTATACATACTGGACCAATTACTAGAGCTCGCGCACGCCAATTAAAATATCAGGTACTTTCGTTTCTTGGTAATGATTCTAAAGTTCATGAGAATATGATGCTGCCTAAATTGGATACATTTGTTTTGCTTACAAATGAAGGGCCTAGCTTGGACAAGAAAGAGGAACCTTGGAGCAAGTTCAAGCATGGAGATGATGGCATGCACAAGGGGAACAAGAACGGAGTTACAAGTGATGATTTCAGGACTTTGAAGCCACCATAATGAGTGCAGGAAGCCTTGGACGAAATATACAAGATGTCACTTCATAAATTTCGTCCAGAGGCTATTATAGGTGCTGCGTCACCTTATTATTGGGCCAGGCCCATGTAATTTCGAAATACTTGAGTATAGGCTGTTTTTAGAGTCCGTATGCGTGGGGAAACAAGAGATAGGGTTGGTTTCGGACCCCTCCTTCAAGGGCCACGAAATCCCCTCCTCTTCCTCCATATATACAGCCCTTAGGGCACCGTTTAGACTTTGGGTTTTGTTTAGATTAAAAGTTCGCCATAGCTGCAACTTCGCGTACTTCGTTTGTGTTCAACGACCAGACCAAGACGTCACAGAACCCCACCTCGATCAACAAAGCTTTCATCTTATATTCGCAATATCCAGATTGCAAATCTTAGTTTCTTGCTTGTTCTTCGTTTGCTTGCAGGAGATAGACCCTCGGGGTCAGGTTGATTGTGCTCCGGCGTGGTCAATAACCTCTCGGAGTTGGTTTAGCGATTGCTAAGGCGCGACGTCCTCGCACGTTCGTAGTCGGATCGTCAAAGTCTACTCCACCAAAAACGATAGATATCATCTCATCGAAAGATCGGGACACCCTCGCCTCTATCACCAGGTGCAAACACAACATGTTTTCTACCCTTATCTCCAGCAAGTTTATATTTAGCATTCATACGCTCAATGTTCTCCTTAGTTAACTCATGCATTTTTAAGATCAATTCAGCATGTTGTTTAGCATCAAAATTAACCTTCTCCGAAGATGGAAGAGGCAACAAATCAATAGGTGCACGAGGTAGGAAACCATATACAATTTCAAAAGGGCACATCTTAGTAGTAGAATGCAACGAACGATTATAAGCAAATTCAATATGAGGCAAGCATTCTTCCCACATTTTCTTGTTATTCTTCAAAACAGCCCTAAGCATAGTAGACAAAGTTCTATTGACTACTTCAGTTTGTCCATCAGTTTGGGGGTGACAAGTAGTACTAAAAAGCAGTTTAGTCCCCAACTTAGCCCATAAACATCTCCAAAAGTGGCTAAGAAATTTGGTATCACGATCTGAAACAATAGTATTTGGCACACCATGCCAGCGAATAATTTCACGAAAGAACAAATCAGCAACATTAGCAGCATCATCGCTTTTATGACATGGTATAAAGTGTGCCATTTTCGAGAACCTATCCACGACAACAAATATGCTATCCCTCCCCTTCTTTGTTCGAGGTAAACCCAAAACAAAGTCCATAGATATATCCTCCCATGGAACACTAGGTACAGGCAAAGGCATATATAAACCATGAGGATTGAGTCGTGACTTAGCTTTTTGACATGTAGTGCAGCGAGCAACAAAGCGCTCAACATCCCGTCTCATCTTTGGCCAAAAGAAATGTGTAGCAAGTACATCCTCCATCTTCTTTACGCCAAAGTGTCCCATTAATCCTCCTCCATGCGCCTCCTGCAACAACAAAAGACGAACGGAGCTAGCTGGAATGCATAGCTTGTTAGCACGAAACACAAATCCATCGTTAACGACGAACTTGTTCCATGTTCTCCCTTCTTTACAATTCTGCAATACATCTTTAAAGTCAGCATCATGCACATATTGATCTTTGATGGTCTCCAAACCAAATATTTTAAAGTCAAGTTGTGAAAGCATGGTATAACGACGAGACAATGCATCAGCAATAACATTTTCTTTACCCTTCTTGTGTTTAATGACATAAGGGAAAGTCTCAATGAATTCAACCCATTTAGCATGTCTACGGTTCAGTTTGGCTTGACTTTTAATATATTTCAAAGATTCATGATCAGAATGAATAACAAATTCTTTGGGCCATAAATAATGTTGCCATGTTTCCAAAGTCCGAACAAGAGCATATAATTCCTTATCATAAGTAGAGTAATTCAGACTAGGCCCACTCAATTTTTCAGAAAAGTATGCAACAGGTTTGCCATCTTGTAATAACACACCTCCTAATCCAATTCCACTAGCATCACATTCAAGCTCAAAAGTCTTATTAAAATCAGGAAGTTGGAGTAAAGGAGCATGTGTTAACTTATCTTTCAACACCGTGAAGGCTTCTTCCTGTGCAGTACCCCAAACAAAAGGCACATCCTTCTTCGTAAGCTCGTTGAGAGGTGCAGCAATGGTACTGAAATCTCTCACAAAACGCCTATAGAAACCAGCGAGGCCAAGGAAACTCCTCACTTGTGTGACCGTTTTGGGCTGCGGCCAACTCTCAATAGCTTCAATCTTGGCTTTATCAACTTCAATTCCCTGTGGAGTAACAACATAGCCAAGAAAAGATACTCGGTCGGTGCAAAAGGTGCACTTCCCAAGGTTACCAAACAAACGTGCATCACGTAAAGCAATAAAAACAGCACGTAAATGTTCCAAATGTTCCTCCAAAGATCTGCTATAAATCAATATATCATCAAAGTAAACTACCACAAATCGTCCAATGAAAGCACGTAAAACTTCGTTCATTAATCTCATGAAAGTACTAGGTGCATTAGTTAACCCAAAAGGCATGACTAACCATTCATATAAACCAAACTTAGTTTTAAATGTTGTTTTCCATTCATCTCCCAATTTCATACGAATTTGATGGTATCCACTACGCAAATCAACTTTGGAGAATATTGTAGAGCCACTCAATTCATGAAGCATATCATCTAGCCTAGGAATAGGATGACGATAGTGAATAGTAATATTATTAATGCCTCTACAATCAACACACATACGCGATGTACCATCCTTTTTTGGCACTAGTATAATAGGAATAGCACAAGGACTAAGAGATTTGCGTATATAACCTTTGTCGAGCAGCTCCTGTACTTGACGCATAATCTCCTTCGTCTCCTCTGGATTGGTACGGTATGGCGCACGATTTGGCAACGAAGCACCGGGAATTAAGTCAATCTGATGCTCAATCCCGCGAATAGGTGGTAATCCCGGTGGTACATCTTGTGGGAAGACGTCAGCGAACTCCTGCAAAATGTTAGTGACAGCAGGAGGCAAAGAGGAAGGCACATCCTCGAATGAAAATAACGCCTCTTTTCACACAAAAGCATAGCAAATAGATTTGCTGAAATCTAGCTCATCAATATCAGATTTGGTGGCAAGTAAACATGCACTTTTCAATTTAATTTCAGAAGCAACACTAGATGGTTTATTATTAGGCTTCATTTGTTGCTCAAATTCTTTTGCCACAATCTGATTTTCACTCTTATTTTTCTCCTGTTTTGCTTTACTAGCTCTATTAATATCATCTTTCAAAATAGAATCAGGAGTCATAGGAAGCAAAGTAATATGTTTATCCTTATGAACAAGAGTATACTGATTGTTTCTACCATGGTGTACAGAATTTTTATCAAATTGCCATGGTCTACCAAGTAATAATGAACATGCTTGCATGGGTACCACATCACAATCAACATAATCAGCATATGTAGAGATACTAAAATGCACACGAACAGTACGTGTTACCTTAACCTTGCCGCTGTTGTTGAACGATTGGATATAGTAAGGATGTGGATGTGGTCTTGTGGTGAGAGATAGCTTCTCCACCATCTCCATGCTAGCCAAGTTGTTGCAGCTCCCTCCATCTATGATGACGCGAACAGAACGTTCCTTCACAACTCCCTTTGTATGGAACAAATTATGCCTCTGATTTTGCTCAGCTTGTATGACCTGCACACTCAAAACACGTTGAGCAACTAAACATTCATACCTGTCAGCGTCTTCAGGAGCCATGTATTGCGTCTCATGATCAGAATCATCTCCACCGTGTTCTTCACTTGTAATAAGAGCCAAAGTCTCCTCATCATAGTCACTAGCGGACTCATACCCACCATCCTCAGTAGCAATCATAACACGCGAAGATTGGCATTCTCTTGCATAATGACCTCTTCCCTTACAACGACAACAAATAATATCATGTGTGTGCCCTGTTGATGCCATAGATGAAGAAGAGCTCTGGGCAGGCCCAGAAGGTGTACTCTTGGCAGAAGGTGGTGGTGGTGCCTGTTTTCTTGTATCTCGGTTGGAATTGGCGGCTGAAGTCAGTGGTGCCGCAGTAGGACGTGTGGGAGTAGAGGAGGCACGCGGTGTCCATGATGAAGATCGACCTGCAGAAAAATTAGTTCGCGCCAATGCCTGTCGATCCCGCACTTCACGTTCAGCTTTACAAGCAAGATGGAATAAACGAGTGATATTATTATACTCCTTATACTCTAGAATGGTCTGAATCTCTCTATTTAATCCACCCATGAAACGTGCAAGCATAGCTTCATTCTCCTCAACAATACCACATCTAATCATGCCAGTTTGTAATTCCTGATAATATTCTTCTACAGAATTTTTTCCTTGTCTTAAGCGCTGCAATTTTTGAAGTAACTCACGTTGATAATATGGTGGAACCCAACGAGTACGCATAGCAGTTTTCAAAGCAGCCCACGTAGCTGGAATAGGATATAATCTACAATGTTCAGACCACCATACACATGCAAAACTAGTAAAAGCACAAACAGCAGCAGCAACACGTCTCTCCTCGGGATATTGTAAACATGTAAAACGTTGTTCAGTTTCTAACTCCCAAGTAAGATATATATCAGGAACATATCTACCCTCAAATGGTGGAATATTCAATTTCAGTTTAGGAAGATGGTCATGATCTCGTACCTGAGCTGGTAATGCAGCCCTACCATTGCGATTATTATTTTTAAAATCTAGTAGTACATCCAAAACTGAGTTGAAATTCATGAAACTTATCGTGTTGTCATATCGACACCAATACACAGTGGTATTGCACTTTTTTTTGTCAAATTTGCGACAAGTTTTGATGTAATTTTTATCTTCTTACAAACGAGAGATTATTAATAATTGGGAACCAATATCACAAACGGATAATTTATTCAAACCATGGGCGTTAGACCAACAATGTATACGTGCCATGCTTCGGTTAAGTAATAAAGCGACAACATTAATCATCAAAATAGAAAAACAATATACGTGATGCCACGCGTCCCGTGTGCCGTGCGAGCAGGCGTGAGTTGACGGGACGCATGCGAGCAGTCTGCCGCGCAGGCAGACCAGGAGGCGTGCGTGTAGGTGTGTGAATTGACGGGAGACGTGCTCGCTGCGTAGTGTCATCGGGAGGCATGCGAGTAGCTGTGTGAAATAATGATAGGCATGCCAGCAGTCCGCCGTGCAGGCTCGCCGGGAGGCGAGCCAGTGGTTTGACCGCCGCCCGCCTCTCTCCCACTACTCCATATTAATGGCACGCCCGAGCGGCCGCACCCCCCATCCTCGCCACACACACAATCCTCTCTCTCCACCTGCATCCTCGATGCCTCTCTCCATCCTCAAAGCCGTCAGTGTATGAGGATGCCGCCGAAGCGCCTCATCGGAGGGAGTGGCGATGTCGGGCCTGCTGAAGCACTGGAGCACGGCGCAAAGATGGAGACAGAGGTCACCGCCGATGAGGTATCGCTGCACCTTGACGTCATCGACGGCGTCGTGCTTCCACAACCGGAGCCAGAGGTCCACACCGACTTCGGCGATGACTCCGATGATGACTCGGGCGATGATTCTGACGACGTCGGACAACCGATTAGTCATCTATACCCATTTATGTGTCAAATACATTCTAGTGTTTCTCTGGTTACTCCTGTCTCCCCCTTTTTGGAATAGAAATCCTATTGTTATGTTCTCTCAATCCTTGAAATCTGAGTAAGTTTCGTTAAATCCGTGTAGTGTATTGATTGTTTGAATGGTACAAATGATAAGTGATTAGTTGTTTCATCTGTGCAAATGATTTCTGCTAATAATCTGACTAGGGTTAGTGTTCGTGCTAATAATTCCTAGCCAGGTCTTGACAATTGATTTTGAATGACCTACATACATATTTGTGCCATTTTTTTCAAGTTTGGTCTGTACATAGACGATTGTGCTTAAAAATCAAACCATAATATTTGGATATGTCTAAAAAAATAGCCATAAATTCCTAATCCTACTTTACGGCACGTAAAAATTGATTTGATGCCAAATTTTGGCAACTGCCAAATGTTCGCTAGAGATTAGTTTGTATTCCAAATTTGACGCCACATTTTTTACTATATGTATAGGTGCTATTTGACGATGTCGACAACGAGGATGAAGATGACCAGAGGAGGTACAAGAGGAAAATCCTCAGGGAGCTTTATGCGGGAATGCATAACAAGCGCATTAGGACCTAGAACTGGGGCTTTCGATGCCCATTTTGCAACCAAAAGCTTCATGATGCATATGAAAGTGTTCTGGTGCATGCAAGAGGATGAGCCGTTGGCTCCTTCAGGCGGAAGTATTCTTGGAGGGTGGCGCATGCCACGTACGCTGAGTACCTGGAGAAGGTTGAAGATCATGCCGGCAGATGAGATGAGATGTGGGATTGAACTATGTATGGCTATGTAGTGTGTTAATTATAAATGTGCTTGGGTATGCTTAATGATGGTTGAACTATGCTTGTGTATGGCTTATTATCTATGCCCGAGTATGTTTAATCTATGTTTACTTATGTCTAAATGTGGGATATGGATGCACTCAGTTCGGTTGATGGAATTTTATGCATATTAGGGTGAATGTTTAGTGTGGGTAAAAATTTCAGATTCAACCGACGAAGGAAAAGTGGAACCACCTTGAAACATGGTTATTTTCCCAAATTGAAACTGTGCGCAATGACTTTCATTTTCCCAGTTACGTCAATCACACACGGTTGGCTCTAGCAGACCGTTGCCTCTGAAACTCTGTGGGACAGAAAACCCTCACCACCCAATTCAAAAAGGAAAAAAGAAAACCCTCACCACCCAATTCAAAAAGGAAAAAAGAAAACCCTCAGCATACCCACGTCACAAAAACCCTCACCCCACCCGCCACCCCTCCTGTCCCCATTCACACCTGCACAAGCTCCTCCGCGACTCTGCATGGCACCGCCTATCGCTGCGGCAACCACTTAGCTCGCCGCCTGTCGCCGCCGCCAGGCTGTCTGCAAACCCCACCGCAATTCGCCACTTCCACTTGCCGCCGCCTATCGCCATCGACTTTGTCGACGTGGCTCGCCGTCGACCCAGCTCCGCCCGACTGGGGAATCTGCGGTATTGAGGGTTTTTTCTCATGGACAACATGGTAACTAATTTACTGAGATAATGTCTCATCTCTTATCCCAGTTCATTTGCCTCCTTTAATCGCCCGGCTGAAATCGCCGTGAATTCATTTTTATTCGAGCTGATTTGAGGGTTTTCTTTCATTCATAGAGTGTACAGTGCACAGACACATCAGGACTTTGTGGCCTCGGCCAGACATCCGTGGAGTTCCATCTCATCGTACCAGATGACTTCAGGATGCGCACGGTATGTTCAATCTCACCCTACATCGGTTGGCATGGCCTACTTTCCTGAAGATATACTATATATTGCTACATTTGGATAAAAGGTGCCACATGCAGCATATACATCAAAGGGGATTTTTTCCTCTTCTTTCTATATTAGGCAAATTAATGATGTATTGTTCTTTCGGTTACTCTCATATTTCCATGACATCATGGTTACACTATCTATTTAATTATAGATTTTTGTCCTTGATTTCAACTACTGTACTGTTCTTTCAGTTTCGCCCATATTTGCATGTTACCGTATTCTTTAATAATCCTACCATTTTCTACAGCACATCCCTTGCTATGCAACAACATCTGTAGTACACAATCTTGCCCTTTACATAACTCAAGACTGCAGGGATTTCATACTGAACACAAACCATGGATTTGCAATTGTTGCTTCTGTAAGACTTGATGAACATGGTCACTCCTATTTTGGCACGGGCCTTTGGACAGAAATTTCTAAGTTTTATGTACTGAAAGCAGGCACTAAAATTGCACTGCACATAAAAGAGCCTGGTCATGAGATATATGCTAACTTCCCCGACGATATCATCCGTCCAGACTTTGTTTGAAGTAAGTGTTCTTTTCAAGTATCTGCATGTTGACTTACCCAGCAATATCAAAGGAATTGTGTAGTATTTAAGCAACCAATTGTTATTCCATTTTCTTACTCTATTCCGACCTACTAACTTCTAGTTACCAATACACTTTTCTTTTGCCCCGTTTTAACTAAATATTCACTATACTCCCACTTCTATCAGAAAGCGCCGCTGACGAGGAGACTCCGGAGATGGAGAACGAGGCTGCCAACAAGCGGAGGCGGGTTGAGCAAGAACCGCAAGCGACTTTAGCAGGCCTAGACTTCATCAGCAGCCTTCCTAATGATATGTTGATAGTGATCATCTCCCTCCTCCCAATCAAATATGGGGCACGAACAACTATCCTTTCCCGACGGTGGCGCCCCCTATGGCACTCCACCCCTCTCGACCTCATCGACGCCCATGAGCTCTGCCATGACTATTGCAAAAGCTTGGATGCGTTCTTCCAGATCCTCGGTAGTCACCATGGCCCAACCAGAGGCCTTAGCATGGGCAAGTTTCGTTCCAACGGCAAGGACCAAGCCAAGCTTGACGAGTGGTTCTGATCCCCCGCTCTAGATCAGCTCGAGGAGCTCACTTTTAATGATGGGCATATGCGCTCGCTACTAATGTCCGCGCTCCGCCTCGCGCCCACGCTGCGCGTCGCCAAGTTCATGAACTGCCATCCCCCTTAATGATGCGCCCTCTCTTATTCTACCATGACTGAAGCACCTCGAGCTCGTCATCGTCTGCCTCCCAAAGGATGACATGGAGCGTCTGCTCCATGGCTGTACTGCACTCGAGTACCTTTGTCTTCAGGCGATCAATGGGTTGAGTAGCTTCCACATCACCTCCATGACTCTCAGGACTATTTATGTGTGTTGCTGGTGCTGCAACAAGACATCACAAAAGGTGCACCACAGTATGGTCATTGAGGACACACCTTCACTTGAGAGATTACTTGTAGTTGATCAAGAAGGCCCAACAAGAATCAATGCCATTTCTGCGGCAAAATTGACAGTGGTAGGCTACTTGTCTGACAAATACTCCAAACTTGTTATTGGACCCACACCCGTTCAAGTACAACAGCCGCCTTCTACCTCTCCTTCTTGAAATTAACATTATTTCTAATTTTGAAGATGTATGTTCGTCTGCCATCCAGAAAATGATTCCGACAAGCTTGACCCCGAATCTGCGCACAGTGAAGGTCTTGGCACTAGAATCTATCGGCCCCAACCTGGACCAAGTTGTCAGTTTCCTGAGATGCTTTCCATGCCTGGAGAAGCTATATATCGAGGTGATGTTCCTTTCCTATTAAATGTTAACCATAAGGGAGTTCAAATTTTGACATCTTTTCCCAAGTTTACAATGACAACGTACTATGATTTCTGAATGAATTTTGGAGGATTTCAGTACATACATGTCCCCCCCCATATTGGTTGCTTGATTCATATGGTTACAATACATAAGCATTTCTCCTTTGGATTCATTTGTACTAGTTTTTTCATCCACTCTAACCTCTTGTGAAGAAGGCTACATTTTTCTAGATTGTAATCAAATGCCCATGTTAATCATGTCGGATCAAAGATGACACATTAGTGCATTTTACAAATCCTGCAAACCAAATAGGCCCGTAGCAGTGTTCAAAACTGCATGTAGGCACTAACACGTTTTCTTCTTTTGCAGATAAGATTAGGCCCGGTGGTGGATAATGTGATACAATATAACAATCACATCAAATGCCTAGATCTGCATCTCTCAGAAAATACTTTGAACTCCTACCGAGGGACCTTACTAGAGATTATATTCCTCAGGTTCTTTGTTGTCAGAGCAAGGGTGCTGAAGGTAATGAGGTTTGACCTACATTTATTTCGCAAAAATGAATGGTTTGTTGATCAGGGCCGGCGGCTACGGCAGAATGGAAAAGGCTTCGAAAAAGCTGAATTTCATTTTGGAACTTCAGCTGACAGAGTAATCGGAAGTCATTGTGTCAACCCCATACATGACTTCTCGGTGGCTGATCCCTTTGTAAAAATGATGAGGTTTCAAAACCAGCCTTACAAGTGGTAATATTAGTTTGAATCTCTCTTATATCCATGTTCAGCTGATCAGCGCGGGGCATTTGCAGCTGGATGAGCTGAATTTCATTTCTAATATCAGTTTGAACCTTGTAATCTTCAAATTTCAGCCATATAACTCTGGAATTTGAACCTTGTAATATTTTGAGCTTTTGTTTTACAATCGTTGAAATGGCATCGTATGAGACTCGTAAATTGGTAGTACTATTTTCACATTAATATGCAATGGACTTAGATTTTATTAACCATTCTCGAATGTGTTTCCCTTGTCGATCTCATCGCAAATGATCTGTATAGCTAACTCGACTGTGATCTTCGACATTATTGAACATAGTTGGTTTGTTCAACCGTGTGCCCTATAGAGCGCAGAATTAATTATCGCACTCGAGTGTCCATCATCACCCTTCTGTGTAACTTTGACGTCATCACCCATGGGTAAACTTATGATCAAAGTCATTCCACACACTTCGTTTTTACAAAGCTTTTTGCCAATAAACGCCCACAATTTGCTCTTCTTCTAGCCGATGTGTGGCCAAACTAGCCGGGCGGGAAGCTTGCGCAGTAAACTACGCAGTTGCGCGGGAACAGGCTCACCAATGATACATTTGGCGCCTCTTTGAGCCCACGCGTGGTCAAACGAAACGCGTGCGGGGTGCTCAACTGTGCACTGGAATCCTCCGCTATGAATGCGGTGACAAGACATGATGATTACAGGCTGGCCGACCCCATTTATTACAGTGGCCATTTAACCCTTGTGTCTCTTCAACCTTTCGATCACGCCCCAGTATTGCAAGAAGCACACCCACCACAACAAATTCTTAGAGGGTATCATGTGCGGCTCCAATGGCGCTCCGAGCGGCTGCCGACGACGAGGAGCAGTTCACCATGCATGCCGTGGTGGACACCCACAGAAGGTTCATGGAGCTCTCGGTGGTGTACACCAACATCTCGGTCTGGGCGGAGCACTCCATCCACATCATGGAGCTGTTGTTTGCTGAGGAGAAGTACACCCGCGCTCGTGCCGGGTCTCGTCCCAAGGTCGTTGTCGCCTAGATGTGCATGCGCAATCACATCCACATCTACCACTACTGCCTGGCCACAAGGCCTTGCAAGCGTTTTGCCAGGTTTGTCAACAGCCCCCACTACATGTTCACTACGGTGGACATCACCAATGATGTAAAGGTGCTCAAGAATTCGGGCATCGCCTGCCAGAATCTTGTCGACATCCAGGGCCAATACAAGATCTGGGGCAGCAAGAAGCATGAGAAGGACTCACTGGTTCACCTCGCCGAGGCCATCATCGACCCCTACTACAGAGACATGGGATTCCTGCAACAAGGACAAGCGTGCCTGGTACTCGGCCTGGATGGAGAAAATCGACAAGGCTCACATCATGTACGCGTCCAAGGAGGCATACACGAGCTACGAGATGTACAGGCGGATCGTTGACATGAGGAAGTGCCTTCTTCCCCAAAACGGCCAGGGATCTAGCCGAAAGCAGAGCAATGGCAACCATCGTCACAACAACATGTGGATGATTAGATGCTTGTCTCTCCTAGTTTAGTATGCATGTAATTGCTTACTTTGGTGTGTGGAAATGTTATGTGTGTAGTCACTTATGTAATTGTATGCTTAATTTGGTTATGCAATGCTGTTTTTTTAAGTATATATGTTGATGCTGTGTAGACAGAGCATAGATGTTGTGCGAACAGAGCAAATCACATCTCACACAGACTAAACAATGGAACCTGTAGGTGATGATTTCATCAATCACTCACAGTTGTATACCAGCAATTGTTTGCTCACAACACACACGGCTTGTTAACAGGAATCGTCTGTGTTGTTATCGGTCTTCCCACACATTTCTGATTACTGACCTGTTTCCCGCGTATCACACACATCTTGTTAAGTTGAACTGTTTCTGTTGTGTTGGCTAATCGCAAACAGTTCATCCGAGTGAACTGTATGCCATATAACGCACACACCTTGATCTGGCTGACTGTTTCTATTGTGTTGCCTAATCACAAACAGTTCATCCGAGTGAACTGTATGCCGTATATCACACACACCTTCATCTGACTGACCGTTTCTGCTGTTGTGCTCATCACAAATAGTTCATTCGAGTGAACCGTATGCCACGCATCACACACGCAACTATAATCTGAACCATGTTTGATGTCTCCACCATCGCAAACGTTTTGTATCATTTTTGACGGTTTTATTACATCTTTGTTTGCGATTAATGCATCGCACACAGTTTCGTTGAAGGGTCTCTGATTGTAGTGTCGCGTTAGCAGCATCCTGGAGTAGTGCACCTGATTGGAACTTGCCTTTTGAAATTACGTGTGATGCTAGTGATTATGCTGTTGGTGCTGTTCTAGGACAAAGAGTTGATAAGAAATTAAATGTTATTCATTATGCTAGTAAAACTCTAGACAATGCTCAAAGAAATTATGCTACTAGTGAGAAAGAGTTCCTAGCAGTTGTGTTTGCTTGTGATAAATTCAGATCCTACATAGTTCATTCTAAAGTAATTGTTCACACTGAGCATGATACTATTAAATACCATATGGAAAAGAAAGATGCTAAACCTAGACTCATTAGGTGGGTTCTTTTGCTACAAGAGTTTGATTTGCATATTACTAATAGAAAAGGAGCTAAGAATCCCGTAGCTGATGACTTGTCTAGGTTAGAAAATATCCTTGATGACCCATTACCTATTGATGATAGTTTTCCTGATGAACAACTAGCTGTCATAAATGCTTCTCGTGATACTCCTTGGTATGCAGACTATGCTAATTACATTGTTGCTAAATTTATACCACGTAGTTTTACATACCAACAAAAGAAAAAGTTCTTCTATGATTTAAGACATTACTTCTGGGATGACCCACACCTTTATAAAGGAGTAGATGGTATTATTAGACGTTGTATACCTAAGCATGGATATGAAAAAATCCTACGGAAGTGTCACTCCGAGGCTTATGGAGGACACCATGAGGGAGACCGAACTACACACAAGGTATTACAATCTGGTTTTTATTGGCCAACTCTTTTAAAGGATGCTCGTAAGTTTGTCTTATCTTGTGATGAATGTAAAAGAATTGGTAACATTGGTAGACGTCAGGAAATGCCTATGAATTATTCACTTATTATTGAACCATTTGATGTTTAGGGCTTTGATTACATGGGACCTTTTCCTTCCTCTAATGGGTATACACATATTTTAGTTGATGTTGATTATGTCACTAAGTGGGTAGAAGCTATTCCAACTAGTAGTGCTGATCACAACACTTCTATTAAAATGCTTAAAGAAGTCATTTTCTCGAGGTTTGGAGTCCCTAGATATTTAATGACTGATGGCAGTTCACACTTTATTCATGGTGCATTCCATAAACTGCTTGCGAAATATGATGTTAACCATAGAATTGCTTCTCCTTATCACCCTCAGTCTAGTAGTCAAGTTGAACTTAGCAATAGAGAAATAAAATTAATTTTGTAGAAGACTTTCAATAGGTCTCGTAAGAATTGGTCTAAGAAATTAGATGATGCATTATGGGCCTATAGAACTGCTTATAAGAATCCTATGGGTATGTCTCCATACAAAATGGTTTATGGAAAATCATGTCATTTACCTCTTGAGTTAGAACATAAAGCATATTGGGCAATTAAAGAACTCAACTATGATTTTAAACTTGCTGGAGAAAAGAGGTTATTTGATATTAGCTCGTTGGATGAATGGAGAACCCAAGCTTATGAAAATGCCAAATTGTATAAAGAATAAGTTAAAAGATGGCATGACAAAAGAATCCAAAAATGGTAATTTAAAGTGGGTGAGTATGTTCTATTGTACAATTCTCCTTTTAGATTTTTTGCAGGAAATCTTCTCTCTAAATGGGAAGGACCATATATCATTGAAGAAGTTCATCGTTCTGGAGCTATTAAGACCAATAACGCTGAAGGCACTAATCTGAAGGTGGTCAATGGGCAAAGAATTAAGCATTATATCTCAGGTATGCCTATTAACATTGAAACTAACATTATGCAAACTATGACACCAGAGGAGTACATAAAAGAGACCTTCGAGAACACTCTAGAACCCTGAAAAGGAAGAGGTAGGTTATACGATAAGTAAACCGACTCCAAATTCCATAAAAATATTTTTTGTCAGTTTTGGAATATTTGAAAAAATACAAAAATAAGAAACACCAGAGGAGGCCACCCAGGTGCCCACTCGGCACCAGGGTGCGCCTACCCCCTGGCGCGCCCTGGTGGGTAGTGGGCCCCTCGTGAGCCTTCCTGACTCCGTTTTCTTCTGGAATATTTGTTTTGAAAGATCAAAAATTGTTTATATATACTCCTGGACGTTTTGACCATCGTATCACAGAAATGTCTTGTGTTCTTGTTTCATGCTATTTTCTGTCAGATCTGTCAAGCCAGACATCATGTCTTATTCCACCTCCAACAACAGGGAAGATGATGCTTGGCTCCTGAAGATGGAACTAAAGAGAGAGGAAACAAAGGAGGCCATTAAGGAGGATAAAGGTCGAAGAAGTTGCAGGGCAGACCATGCCCATGGAGGAAACTGCGGAAGAGGGAGATATCCTTCAACCTCTCTATGATCATCTCACCCCATCTAAAATCGAAGACCTAAGGGTCTTTCAAACAGTTTGTGTTCAGAATACATATCTCACTCATGAAGTTATTTTGTTGGAAGAGCAAAACATTGCCCTTCGGAGCATCAACCGTAGATTGGAGTATCTTCTAAGGCTGAAGTGCGAGCCCACTACTTCATCACCACCACCATCACCAAAGAAGGAAACTTGAGTACACGGGTATGGGCACTCCCCTTGGCTTGTGCCAATCTTGTGGGAGGTGCCCCGGTATCGTATCACCATCATTTTTATTATCTTTACCTATTTTTAGTTCGATCCTTAGCTATTTCATGATTTAGTAGAATAAAAATTTAGTATGATCTATTTTTGAGTGCTAGTTTCATGATCTATCTATCTATGTAATCGAGTTGAGAGCTATATAATAAATAGTACTTTGAGTTTTTGCTTCTTTAATTTTTATGTTTCAATCCTAGCAAAGAAAATAATGAAAAAGATCATATGCTAATCTTATGGAAAGTAATGACATTACATAAGGAAAAGTGTAAGTGGTAAAATTTATTGAAAATTGACAAACATAGCATTGGTCAATGATGCAATTCATGAAAAATTAATAAGGGAAGAGAAGATTCACATGCAAATATACTATCTTGGACATCTTTTATGATTGTGAGCCCCCATTAAGTATTTTATGCCAAATCGTTAACGTTGGACAAGGAAGACAACATAATGATTTATGTTTGTTCATATTCACATAGAAGTTATATTGTCATAGATCCTCTAACATGTGGTGCTTGCCCAACATCTATGCTAGCCAAAAATCCGCACCAAGTAGAGATACTACTTGTGCATCCAAAACCCCTTAAACCCAGTTTCATGTTATAAGAGTCCATTATTCCTACCTATGGATTGAATAAGATCCTTCAAGTAAGTTTTCATCGGTGCATAAGGCAATAAAAATTGCTTCTAAATATGTATGATCTTTTAGTGTAAGGGAAAATAAGCGTTGTACGAACTTGTGATGGCAAAGAAATAAAAGCGACGGACTGCATAATAAAGGTTGTTATCACAAGGGGCAATATAATGTGACGTTCCTTTGCATTAAGAGCTTTTGTATCCAAAAATAAAAAGCGCATGACAACCTCTGCTTCCCTATGCGAAGGGCCTATCCTTTACTTTTATGTATTTACTTTTCATGCAAGAGTCAGTAGTGGTCTCCTCTATTTCTTTTTATTTTTCTCTTTTGCAAGTATCATGTGGTGGGGAAAGATCTAGGCACATATACCCAGTTGGATATGAGTGATCATGAGTTATTACTGTTGACATCACGCTTGAGGTGAATAGGTCGGGAGGCGAAGTTAGAAGCCCCTATCTTCCTATGTGTCTGGCTGAAACTTTTTGCTCCATATATATGGTGTGAGTGTTAGCAATCATAGAAGACTAAATGATGGTTGAGTATGTGGACTTGCTAAACAAAAAGCTCTGACATGAGACCCTTCCTGAAAAGATGATGAATTGCAATTGCATTGTTGACTGAGAACATAGTTTATTAGTTTTCAAGAAAGTTTATTCCTTATACTTTGATGTTGTGATGAATTGTTACTTGCTCATGAGAAGTTTTATGATAATGAATATTGTTGTTATAATAATGTTCATGATGCTACTATGTCCGTATTTTGTTTTTATCGACACCTCCCACTCTAAACATGTGGACATGATTATCGATATCGGTTTTCGCTTGAGGGCAAGCGAGGTCTAAGCTTGCGAAAGTTCAAACCTCCATTTTGCATCATGTTTTCTTACTGTTATTTAGAGTGTTTTTAATCATTATAACACTTTATGGAGCAATTCTAATTCATTTTCTCCCTTAATATGCAAAGTTTACATGAAGAGGGAGATTGCTGGCAGCTGGAATTCGGGACCTGAAAAAGCTATGTCAGAGATACCTATTCCGCACATCTCCAAATGAGCTAAAATTTCACGGAGATTTATTTTGGAATATATAAAAATTATTGGAGAAAAGAAATACTAGAGGGGGCCACCCAAGTGCCCACTAGGCACCAGGGCACACCTACCCCCTGCCACGCCCTGGTGGGTAGTGGGGCCCCTGGCCAGCCTTCGGTGCCCATCTTCTGGTATATAAGCCCATTTGCCCTAGAAAAATAAAGAAAGGACTTTCGGGACAGAGCGCCGCCGTCTCGAGGCGGAACTTGGGGTAGGAGCACTTTTGCTCTCCGGCGGAGTGATTCCGTCGGGGATACTTCCCTCTGGGAGGGGGAAATCGAAGCCATCGTCATCACCAACATCACTCTCATCGTGGGAGGATCAATCTTCATCAACATCTTCACCAACACCATCTCATCTCAAACCCTGGTTCATCTTTTGTGTTCAATCTTTGTATCAAAACCTCAGATTGGTACATGTGGGTGACTAGTAGTGTTGATTACATCTCATAGTTGATGCTAGTTGGTTTATTTGGTGGAAGATTATATGTTCAGATCCATTATGCTATTTAATACCCCTCTGATCTTGAACATGAATACGATTTGTGAGTAGTTGCTTTTGTTCTTGAGGACATGGGAAAAGTCTTGTCATAAGTAATCATGTGAATTTGGTATTTATTCGATATTTTGATGATATGTATGTTGTGATTCCCTTAGTGGTGTTGTGTGAACGTCGACTACATGACACTTCACCATCTTTGGGCCTAAGGGAATGCATTGTGGAGTAGTAATTAGATGATGGGTTGCTACAGTGACAAAAACTTAAACCCTAGTTTATGCGCTATTCTGTAAGGGGTTGATTTGGATCCATATGTTTAATGCTATGGTTAGATTTTATCTTAATTCTTCTTTCGTAGTTGCGGATGCTTACGAGAGGGGTTAATCATAAGTGGGAGGCTTGTTCAAGTAAGAACAGCACCCAAGCACTGGTCCACCCACATATCAAATTATCAAAGTAGCAAACGCGAATCAAACAAACATGATGAAAGTGACTAGATGAAATTCCCGTGTGTGCTCAAGAATGTTTTACTTATTATAAGAGATTGTTCCGGCCTCTCCTTTGAAACAAAAAGGATTGGACAACCTTGCTGCACTTAGTGTTACTCTTGTTACTTGTCACTTATTACAAACTAGTAGACTGCCCGTGCGTTGCCACGGGCATTTTCAAAGAGTTTACTCATTACATATATAAGCATAAGGCATGTTAAATTTCACATGTATAGAAAAAATAGCCAGACAACAAATAATTGAAATCCAGTTCACTTGCAATGGATTTTGATTCTTTTTAAAATTTGACAATGTATACTATCACATCTTATAAACAAAATAAAGTGGTACAAAAACATATAACTCTGTAGTGTGTAATGCCTTACAAATGATAGATAGCACCTTCTTTGTGGAAAAGACCCCAGTTCATATATTAAAGAATATCTTTGATATCTTTAGGGCATGGCATTTTCTCAATTGCATCAACTTTAGCTTTATCCACCTCAATACCTTGTTCGTAAATTTTATGTCCCAAGACAATACCTTCATTAACCATAAAGTGGCACTTCTCCCAATTCAAGACGAGATTAGTTTGCTCACATCTCTGCAAAACTCGATCAAGATTGCTCAAGCAATCATCAAAAGAAGTTCCGTAAACGGAAAAATCATCCATGAAAACCTCAACAATCTTTTCACAAAAGTCAGAGAATATAGCAGTCATACATCTTTGAAAGGTAGCTAGTGCATTGCATAAACCAAAAGGCATACGTCTATAAGGATAAGTTCCAAAAGGGCAAGTAAAGGTGGTTTTCTCTTGATCAGGTTGTGAGACAGGTATTTGAGAAAAACCGGAATGTCCATCAAGAAAGCAAAAATGTGTGTGCTTTGATAGTCTTTCTAACATTTGATCAATAAAAGGCAGAGGGTAATGATCTTTTCTAGTAGCTTTATTTAGTTTTCTAAAATTGATTACCATTCTGTAGCCAGTGACAATTCTTTGTGGAATAAGTTCATTCTTATCATTAGGAACAACGGCAATACCTCCTTTTTTAGGGACACAATGAACGGGACTTACCCATCTACTATTAGCTATGGGATAGATTATACCTGCTTCCAGAAGCTTCAATATTTCTGTTCTTACCACTTCTTTCATTTTAGGATTTAAACATTCTTGGTGATCAACAACGGGTTTAGCATCAGGCTCCATATTAATTTTATGTTGACAGAGAGTGGGACTAATGCCCTTTAAATCATCAAGAGTATATCCAATGGCAGCTCGATGCTTCTTCAGAACCTTCAATAATCTTTCTTCTTCATGTTCTGAAAGGTTAGCACTAATAATAACAGGATAAATCTTTTTCTCATCAAGATAAGCATATTTCAAAGTGTCTCGCAATTGTTTTAATTCAAACATAGGATCATCTTTAGGTGGAGGAGGACCTCCTAGAGTTTCAATAGGCAAATTGTGTTTAAGCAGAGGACGTTGTTCAAAGAAAATCTTATCTATTTCATTTCTTTCATGCAAATGCATATCATTTTCATGGTCTAGCAGATATTGTTCTAGTGGATCGGTAGGAGGCACAGCAATAGAAGCAAGACCAATAATTTCATCCTTACTAGACAACTCTTTATTGTGATGCTTCCTACTACACTTGGAAAAATTAAACTCATGAGACTCATTACCAAAACTAACACCGACAGTTTGTTTCTCACAATCTATTTTAGCATTGACGGTGTTCAAGAAAGGTCTACCAAAGATAATGGGACAAAAGTCATCTTGTGGGGAACCAAGAACAGGAAAATCAGTAGGGTATTTTATTTTCCCACACAAGACTTCAACATCTCTAACAATCCCAAGTGGTGTGATGGTGTCCCTATTAGCAAGTTTAATAGTAACATCTATGTCTTCTATTTCAGCGGGTGCTATATCATTCATAATTTCTTGATATAAGGTAAAAGGAATGGCACTCATGCTATCACCTATGTCGCATAAACCATGATAACAGTGATCTCCTATTTTAACTGAGACAACAGGCATGCCAACAACGGGTCTACGTTTATCTTTTTCATCGGGTTTGGCAATCCTAGCAGCTTCATCATAGAAGTAAATAACATGCCCATCTATATTTTCAACGCAGAGATCTTTAACCATAGCAACACTAGGTTCTACTTTGATTTTTTCAGCAGGTTTGGAAGTTCTAATATAACTTTTGTTGACCACAGTTGAGACTTTAGCATGTTCCTTCATCCTAACAGGGAAAGGTGGTTTTTCAATATAAGCAGTAGGCATAACTGGATCAATATTGTAAATAATAGTTTCATCTTTAGCTACTACTGGTTCTTTAATTTCTTCCTTGATAGGTGGGTGATATTTAAACCACTTCTCCTTAGGGAGGTCAACATGAGTAGCAAATGATTCACAAAAGGAGGCTACTATCTCAGAGTCAAGTCCATATTTAGTGCTAAATTTTTGAAAAGCATCGGTATTCATAAAAGATTTAACACAATCATACTTGAGCTTAATACCTGACTCTTTACCTTCTTTGAGTTCCCAATCTTTAGAGTTGTGTTTAATTCTTTCTAAAAGATCCCACCGAAAGTCAATAGTCTTCTTCATAAAGGAACCAGTACAAGAAGTCTCAAGCATGGATCGATCATCATGAGAACGCCGAGCATAAAAATTCTGAATAATAATTTCTCTTGAGAGCTCATGATTGGGGCATGAATATAACATTGACTTAAGCCTCCCCCAAGCTAGAGCGATACTTTCTCCTTCACGAGGCCAAAAATTATATATGTAATTCCAATCACGATGAACTAGATGCATAGGATAATTTTTTTTGGTGAAATTCCAATTTCAATCGATTCCAATTCCAAGATCCAATATCATCGCATAGCCTATACCATGCCAATGCTTTTCCCTTCAAAGATAAAGGGAAAACCTTCTTCTTAGCTTCATCTCTGGGTAAACCTGCAAGCTTAAATAATCCACAAATTTCATCCACATATATCAAGTGCATATCAGGATGTTTGGTTCCATCTCCTACATAAGGATTAGCTAGCAGTTGTTCTATCATACCCAAAGGAATTTCATAACCAATATTTTCAGTAGGTGAAGTAGGTTGAGGGGTAACTAATTGTGGTTCCGGTCGAGGTGAAAATACCCCGAACAAACCCCTCAAAGGATTGTTCTCCATAGTAACAAGTGACAATAAACTTCAGCACGTAGTAATAATTTTTCCTTACCAATTTCCACTTACCAAGAGCGCTTCACTCCCCGGCAATGGTGCCAGAAAAGAGCCTTGATGACCCACAAGTATAGGGGATCAATCGTAGTCCTTTCGATAAGTAAGAGTGTCGAACCCAACGAGGAGCAGAAGGAAATGACAAGCGGTTTTCAGCAAGGTACTGTCTGCAAGCACTGAAATTATAAGTAACGAGTAGTTTGGTAGCAAGATAATTTGTAACGAGGAAGTAACAGTAATGGTAATAAAAGTGCAGCAAGGTAGCCCACCTTTTGAGGTAAAGGACAGGACAAAATGATCTCTTATGATAAGCAAAGCATTCTTGAGGGTACACGGGAATTTCATCTAGTCACTTTCATCATGTTGGTTTGATTTGTGTTCGCTACTTTGATAATTTGATATGTGGGTGGACCGGTGCTTAGGTGCTGTTCTTACTTGAACAAACCTCCTACTTATGATTAACCCCCTCGCAAGCATCCGTAACTATGAGAAAAGTATTAAGAATAAATCTAACCATAGCATTAAACTTTTGGATCCAAATCAGTCCCTTACGGAATAGCGCATAAACTAGGGTTTAAGCTTCTGTCACTCTCGCAACCCATCATCTAATAACTACTCCACGAGCATTCCCTTAGGCCCTAATAAGGTGAAGTGCCACGTAGTCGACGTTCACATGACACCACTAAGGGAATCACAACATACATATCATCAAAATATTGAACACATATCAAGTTCACATGATTACTTGCGACAAGATTTCTCCCGTGACCTCAAGAACAAAAGTAACTACTCACTAATGATAATCATGCTCAAGATTAGAGGGGTATTAAATAGCATAATGGATCTGAACATATAATCTTCCACCAAATAAACCATATAGTAATCAACTACAAGATGTAATCAACACTACTAGTCACCCACAAGTACCAATCTATAGTTCCGGTACAAAGATTGAACACAAGAGATGAACTAGGGTTTGAGAGGAGATGGTGCTATTGAAGATGTTGATGGAGATTGCCCTCCCCAAGATGGGAGAGTTGTTGGTGATGATGATGATGATGATTTCCCCCTCCGGGAGGGAAGTTCCCCCGGCGGAATCACTCCACCGGAGGGCAAAAGTGCTCCTGTCCAAGTTCCGCCTCGAGACGGCGGCGCTTCATCTCGAAAGTCCTCTCCTTATTTTTTCTAGGTCAAAATGACTTATATACTAGAAGAGGGGCACCGGAGGTGGGCCGAGGAGGGCACAACCCACTAGGGCGTGCCTGGGCTCCCTGGCGCGCCCAGGTGGGTTGTGCCCACCTGGTGGGCCCCCTCTGGTAGTTATTTGCACCAATAATTCTTATTTATTCTATAAAAATTCCTCGTGAAGTTTCAGCTCATTTGGAGTTCTGCAGAATAGGTAGCATGGCGTAGCTTTTTCAGGTCCAGATTTCAAGCTGCCGGAATTCTCCCTCTTTCTGTGAACCTTGCATATTATGAGAGAAAAGGCATTAGAATTACTCCAAAAAGCATTGTTATGCATAAAAACATCATAAATAACAGTAGGAAAACATGATGCAAAATGGACGTATCACAAATCCATTTGCAATGAAATGCAATTTGCCATATTTTTTGTAGTAGGGAAATTATTCCGCCCAAACTGTTGTAACTGAGCAGCCCAACCCCAACCCTCATCCTTCTCACTCTCACCACTCACTCTTATCACAAAATACATTAACTCTTCTAAGTGAGGTAGTGATCGAGGCTGTCATGGCAGGCCAACAGCACGGGAAAGGGAGGCAACCACCTTCCTATCTTAGTGCTAGTAACTCCTGCTTCTATACTAGACCTATCCTTAAGTGGCATCACACATTCCCACCAACAATGTATTATTGCATAAGATGTAACCGATGCTTATGTACATAAGCCAGTCGTTCATGACTAGAATAATAGAGTAATCTGAATAATACCATGGACAAAAATGATGTAGGAAGCATGATTAATATAAGTGTAATAAGAATGATTAACTTCCGGTGGTATAAGCATTGTGAAATTGGTGAAGACTGCCTATGTTAAATTGTTTTATGATGCCAAATAGAACAATTCAACTATGGTCCAAAGTATGAAATTCATGGCACCAGGTGGTGACTATTATCACCTGAAGGATGAGGGGTAAGGAACATATTGTTCTTGTGTGGTAGAGGAAACCATAGGCCTTAATGTGCCCAACCAGATAAACTTTCCAACAAAATTTGTCCACTAATGTTATGTGACGCCCCCGGCCCAATCGTGCACTAATCATACACGCAAATGCACACGATCAAGCCTAAGGACTCACGGGAAGATATCACAACACAACTCTAAAACATAAATAAAGTCATACAAGCTTTATATTACAAACCAGGGGCCTCGAGGGCTCGAATACATAAGCTTGCGTACAAGCGTCAGCGGAAGCATCAGATATCTGAGTACAGATATAAAAGAAAGCACAGAAAGGCCTTTAGAAAGGCGGGGCAAAATAAAACACTACGATCGAAAGGCGTAGGCCTCCTGCCTCGGACCCTCCGATCCTACTCCTGGTCGTCAGTCAACTCATAGCAGAATCCATCCTCGGGGTAGTAGTAGTAGCGATCGTCGGCAGGGCAGCTGTCTCAGGGGCTCCGTCATCTGGTCACAACAAACTGATATGGGGAGAAAAGGAAAACAAAGCAACCGTGAGTACTCAGAAGTACTCAGCAAGCAAGGATCTACACTACATATGCAACATTTTCAAAGGGAGGCTGTATATGTGGACTGGGCTGCAGAAATGCAAGAATAGAGAGAAGGCCTAGTCCTATCGAAGACTAGCATCTTCAGCGGTCTTGCAGCAGTAGAAGAGAGTAGAACAGTACAATATAATGTAGTAGTATCATTAAGTCTCATCCTCACCCAGAGATCGTTTCTCGACTGCCTGCGAGAAAGCAATCCCAGAGCCATACAGTCATCAACCTCATCCGGAGATCCCTTCTCGACTCCCTGCGAGAAGCAATCCCAGAGCCATAGTATCCAAGTATCCAGTTCTAAATTGTATCAATCAGGATACAACTCCGAGTGTCCTTTACCGTAGGACCGGCTATCGATAGAAGTATTCTTCCCTGCAGGGGTGCACCAACTTACCCAACACGCTCGATTAACTCCGGCCGGACACACTTTCCTGGGTCATGCCCGGCCTCGGCCAAACGACACATCGCAACCCTACCTACAGCTCAGCAGAGAGGTCCCCGCCTGTCTACATCCTAAGCGCAAGGGGGTCTTGGCCATCGCCCCTCACCCTCCGGGTCGTTGCACACATGGCTCAGATCCAAGCACCACCGAAATGGCGCCAATCACTCCATGCCGCACTGCTGAACTGGACGTCTGACAGAGCTTTCGGCTGATGCATACGATGCAGAACGCCCATACTATGCCCACGTGATGGTTAGTGCTATCAGACCAGAGGCCTGCTCGGATCAAATATCCAAATCGTTAGGACTAGGGCTTGCGGTAATGAGCAGAGACTCACGAAAGATGTGACCCCGTCGCCCCGTCTCGAGGACTTGCTGCAAGGGTTAAGAATGCCTGGCCGCGCCTCGTACTCACCACTCGGGCACCACACTGGCACCCGTCTTCACAACACTCGCCTCTCAGGCGCACGCGGGTACCCCTCAGGGTCGACCCGCCTTTCCAAGTAATCAACAGTACAGTCCAAGTATCCGTGTGTCCAAAACATCAGGGGAATCTGAGGTATCACCCTCATTTGATTTCCCACTCGATGTATCCGTCAAGGTGAACTCGGAGGAATCACCCTCGCTGGGTTCACACTTGAGGTGTTGTACGACAGCGTCGTTACTGTAAGTGGTGAAGGAGGAATCACCCTCGATGACCACGACCGAATAGCTACTCTACAGAGTTAACATCAGAAGTGCTACAAGAGGTTTCACCCTCGGCACTCGATAGTAACGCTGCAGTGTCGTTACAACTAAAGGGGGTGATGTGCGGTGTCAGGGCCTGGTCTTCAATCCCGTTGATCGGGTCTTCTGACGATCCAGCGCGGCAGTCGGGATAAGTGGGGTCACTGATAGGTCTCTACCCAGCCTATACTAAGCAGTTTAGGATATGCAGGTAATTATCAACAGCAGGATACAATAAACAGGCTATGCATCAGAATAGGTAAAGCAGCAGCAGCAGCAGCAATTCTAATGCAAGCATGAGAAATAGAATGGGCGATATCGGGATGATCAAAGGGGGGGCTTGCCTGGTTGCTCGGCGGCAAGGGCAAGGTCGTCAATGGTGTCTTTGGGATCCGGAGCTGCGTCGGTCTCGGGGACGACGTCGGTGTCGGGGGCTACCGAGAGAGAAGAGGGGGAGGAAACAGTATAAATACACAGCGAACAAGTGCAGCACAAAGCATAACATGGCAATACGCGGTGACGGAGGTGATCTAACGCAGTGCCGGGTGATACTGGCGAAGGTGGGATTCATCCGGGAATGTTTTCCCGTTTCCGGACATTTGTCAGACAGATGAACGGAGGGGAACGGTTGCACGTTCGGATAGTTAGGGACGTGTGGCGGACGAACGGACCGCGTTGTCGGATTCGTCTCGTCGTTCTGAGCAATTTTCATGTATAAAGTTTTTCGATCGGAGTTACGGATTAAAAGATATGATTTTCTAAAGATTTTAAACAATTTCTGGAATTTCTGGATTAATCTAATTTCGAAAATAAACATGAAAAGCCTAGGTGCACCCGGTCCAGTGCACCCAGCAGTGAACCAGGGGCTGACAGTGGGTCCCGTTGACTGCTGAGTCAGCAGTCAACGGTTGACTAGTTAGCAGGTGAACAGTGCACATGGGCCCACATGTCATACACACAGATCCAGTTAACAGTTTTTATTAAAGCTAAACCAATTTAATTAGTGGCCTGGGGCCCAGTAGTCAGTGCCTAATTAGTGGTTAGTTAGCGGTTAACGATGCCACATCAGCGGGTTAGTGGGTTAAACAGAGCGCGCGCGCGTGTGCTCGCCGGCGGTGAGCTACAGGGGCGGCGGCGACAGCCGGAAGCGGCGCTTCGGAGGCCAAACGGAGTGGCGCGAGTTCCAACAGAACCCACGCGAGGCGCCACATCCATTGGTGCACGAGGTGGAGACGGGGAACGACCATGGCGGCGGCTACATACGGGTCCGACGACGGCCGGAGCAAACCGAGGACGAAAACAACGCCGGAGCACGAAATCGAGCTCAAGCTAAAGGGGAAAACGCGCGGGTGCTCACATCGGGGAAGAGGACGTGCTCGGGGAGGCGCGGGAAGCTCGCGGTGGGGCAGATCGACGAGGTCAATGGCGGCGGCCGTGATTCGGAGGAGACGGCGATGGCGGTGATGCGGGGCGGCTCCGGTCGAGTGGATCCCCGTAGACGACGCAGCCCTCGACGGCGGTCCTACTGGACATGCCAGCGCGGCACGAGGAGGCCTCGGTGCACGGCAACGACGAGGCGGCGGCGACGACAGCGTTCGGTGGTGACGGAAACGGGAGAGGGGGGAGGCGAGCGAGGGAAATAGGGTTCCAGGGGAGAGAGGGGCAGCACGGGGCGGCCTTATCCACCGGGGGGGAGCTCCTGTAGAGCTGTTGTCGAACGCAGGAGAGGGGGGGGGGGGGGGGGGCGGCGAGTGCGGCTGAGGCGACAACAGCTCGGGGAGGAGCAGTAGGAGGGAGAAGAGCGAGGGGAGTGGGCTGGGCTTGCACTGTGCACTTGCGGCCCAGTGCTGTGGGCCTTTTCCTTTTTTTTTGCTTTCTTTTCTGTTTTCCTTTTTAGTTCCTGTTTGGTAAATTGTTTAGCCCCAATTAGACTTTTGTAAAATAGGTGAACTAGCCACATATTTATAGTGCTATTTTATGCACTGTTATAATAAGGTTTGGAGTATAAATGATTTTGATTTTATTTTATTCAATTGCAAAAGGATTAATTAGTGCTGTTTGGTACTGTTTTTGGTTGTTAGAGTTATTTAATTAAGTTGATTAATGTTGCTGTTATTTTTATAAATGCTTTGGGAATATTTGCAACATGATGCACATTTTAGTTTTTATGTTTGTGAACTTTTATTTTCCACTTTCATTTAAATTTGGATTTTGAGTTAGGAGTTGAAATGCAATATGATGTTAATGATGTTTAGGCACTGATAGTCATAATGACATGGCATAATCAAAATGGGATTACTGTGGCTAACCACTGGGGGTGTTACATGTTACCCAAATAATCACTGTAGCAACAAATGATCATGGCAGCTACACATACTTATTAGAGAGTAGTATCAAAAAAATATACACTCAGGGACTTCTAAAATAAAAAGGCTAAAATGCATATTCACATCAACAACTGTGTAAGACTCTCTACCAGTGGAAGAAACCATTTCTCAAAGTTTTGAGACGCATGACTCTACAATGATAAGCTTGTTTGGTCTGAGATGCATTCCCCTTTTACATCACGCATTAGATATAAATATCAAAAGAAAATCATGATATGATGCAAGGTACAGTCCATCTCAATAGAATGGATATAAATGACATGAATTAAAAATGAGAGTGCACCTGTGCATCATGGAAACAAAAGCCAAAAACTTGCAAGACATAAGCCACAAAACTTTGAGAATATATTTAAAAAAATCATAAGTTCAAATCAACTCAATTTTGTAGTACATTTTTGCTCCAGTTCATGATCCATGATCCTCGTCACACAGTTCTCTTTTATATCATAGAATACATATGGGAATCAAGGAATAAGTTGAGTTTCAATCATAAAATACTCATTTTATTCATTTTGCATCATGCTCAATGCTTACATGCACATACATGGATATATGATTATGCACTGAGAAAGTGAAAATGGATACTCCTCTCGATATGGATGCACTGAGAATGAATGGTCCTCTCACAACACCTCACTGCAGGTTTTAGATGATCCCTTGTGAAGTTGTTGACATTGGCACTTAGAGCATCTCCACTCTCCCCCAACAGGTCCCCCAGGGCACCTTTTTTAGCGCTGGCGGCGAAAAAATGGCCCAGCCGCGCCCCTAGATCCTCGTTTATCGTCGTTTGGGCTGAAATTACAACCGGCAAACCCAAGCTGAACCCAGCGCATCGAAGGCGCCTGGGGGCACCGGCTGAAGTGAAAAGGCGCGTGGGTCTGCGCTGTCGGTGACACCGACCGATTTCTCGCTGTTTTCCCCATTTCCCCATTGCCGCCCCCTTCTCCCCCGCCGCTCCCGCCATTCTCCCCAGATTCGCCCGCCTTGCCGCCGAAGAAGTATGCGCCACCTCGCCTAGCCACCGATTCCGTCCAGCCAAAGCAGAGGAAGTTGAGGGTGCCAATGGCAAGGCCCCCGGGCTTGTCGAACGCCCAGTGGAAGGCCGACATTGATCACTGGGAGGCAGTCACCGTCGATCGGTGGAGGATGCTCATCATGAAGAAGGCCAGGGACGCCGCGGCAACGGCGAAGTAGGAGGAGGCGTCTCTCACGGGGATGGCGAACCTTCCGCCTCAACAGGCCGGCCAGTGCCCACAAGCCGCATGGGGGAGCCAGCAGAGCATCGCGTCGCCGGTCAACTTCTTGCCGCCACTGTAGTGGTACGCGCCCTTGCCTGGCTACGCTGATGGCGGCGCGCATGACGGCTTCAACCCCAACATCACCTTCCAGCATGGCGCGGCGCCGGGCGCGTCCCCCTCTGGCTTCAACCCCGACCCACACATTCCCTCCCCTGCGTTCACCACTGGCCTCAACACCAGTACAGCTACTCGCCGCTGACGTACTTAGGCTCGCCTGCGCCACCTCTGTGCCATGGCGCCCTACCCTTCGCACACGGCTCGGCGCCACAGTTCAGCAGCACCGACACCGACATGGATGAGATCATCATGAGTGGATCGGTCGCCACCACTTCGTGCCTCGGGTTCCGCACACAAGATGAACCGCTGGACACCACTGTCAACATGGAGGATGAGCTCGACGACGCCGAGGAGGTGGTGGTGGAGGAAGAACCGGTGGAGGCGGAGCCGGCGCCCAAAAGGAGAAAGAAGAAGTGAGCGGCCAATGCCAGGCCGGGCAAGCCTCATGTCAAGTGGACATCCAAGGAAGACGAGTGCCCCGCCAAAGCATGGAAGACCATCATCATTGACCCAATCACCAGCTCGAATCAGAATGCCGATACGTACTGGAGAAGGATCAAGACGGCGTTCGACGAGCGCAAGTTGGTCGACCCCGACTTCGCCAACATCCACATGGATCGCCGCGAGAAGGCCATGGCGAACCATTGGGCGACCATCCAGGCGGCCTGCAACAAGTGGCATGGGATTCAAGAGGTGGTCGCGGCTTGCCCGGAAAGCAGCGCCAACGTCGAGGGTCAGGTATGGCCATCGGTCGCCGGCCCAGTTCTTCGCTGTGTACTTTGCCGACACTTGTTCTTCGGCTGTGCAGATGGTTTGGATGTTCAACATGTTTCACCAGGACAACAACGGCCAAGAGTTCAACTTCCTTCATGTGTACACTAGGATCAAGTCGTGCGAGAAATGGATGGAGTGCCGACTCGCTCTCGCCATGGCCAAGGATGCCTACAACCCGGACATGCCTGCCTCGGCGGCGGCAGAAGGGTGCCCTGATGGCAACAAAAGAGACAAGGCAGCAAGGGACGCGGCGCCCGCTGCCAAATGACTGCAATCATTGATTGAGCAGTGCATCGCCAACGCCAAGAGCAACACCGCCAAGAGGGAGGAGAAATTCGATGCGAGGTGGTTGGCGTTGATGACGAAGCAGGACGTCAAGCTCGATCTTCTCAGGACCAACGTCGCCGCGAAGAAGAGGAACACCGACCTGGCGTTCTTGATGGGGGCAGACATGTCGACGATGGAAGAGCAGGTGAAGGCGTGGTACCTGGCGGAGCGCGGCCTCATCTTGAACCAGATGTCGGGACTGGCGGCGACCACTGCCCCTACGCCCACGACTACGCCAACATCGACGCGGAGCCCGAGCACTGAAGTTGTGCCCACGCCGACGCCGAGCCCAAGCACTGAAGCTGTGCCCACGCCGACACAGACGCCGACCTCGGCCAGTCCTATGGCAGAGGAGCCTGCCATTTGATGAGCTCCATGTCTATTGTTCCTACCCTTTTGATCGCCAAACTTTGGCTATGTTCGATCGCCAACCCTGTGGCATGATGATCACCGACCTGTGGCATGATGATCGCCGAACTATGTCAGTTTTTGGTAGCGGGAAAGTGAACTTTGAATTTTGATGTGTTTGGGGGCCGAAACCTAGGGGGGGGGTGACTAGAAACACGATCGCCCCCAGGTAAAAAAAATGCCGGCGCAAACGCCAAAAGCCCTTCGCCGGGTGCGCTGGGGGCCAAATGGCTGGAGATGCTCTTACATGTAGGGAATCCTCCAATATCTGTAGTCAGAACTTAGAACTGAGAGAAATTCAAGAGATAAGAACACATGTGTGTAGTGATTCAGCAAGCCATTTAAAAGTGAAAGTAGGATAAACAACTTATCTAGTTTACTCTTACAATCAAAAGACATTAGAGTGCTCATAAAATATATTTTTTATTCTATTTTCTTATATACATTGCTCATGCGTAGTCTCATAGTTAATACTTGCAAATAATATATGTATTGATCAATCAGTGTATGATCAGGAAAAAAAAACATTCTTGAACTCCTTACATATGTTTGGGTCAAAAAATGTGACGATGATAATTATCCAGCCAAATAAACGCGTATAATTTTTTGCAATCTTGAAGTCTATTCATAATACCTACAACATTAAATAAAAGAAAATTGATTCATAGCATGGTCATATTAGCTTAATCTATTGCCTGTGTATAAAATGTGAATGGAAGGAGAAAATGTGTAAAAGTTTCTTTCCTACATCAACTCACTGCAACTTGAGCATGGTTATGTACGACCTGTTCCTTGACGGGATGGACATCATGTCTACTGCACAACACATCAACACATGGTCATGTAATCTCTACTATCTTTATTTTTCTTTGATTTCCAAACATTTTCATGGAGTAGAAGCAAAATCAAGAATCAAATATCAAGGATAAGAAAGAAATCTCTTCAGAAATCAAGTTTGCTGCATCCTATGGCAAATTTTAAAAACCACAAGAACTTTGGTGTTGCAAGGGGCTTCAGAGTTTTGCGGTCCAACCTGCTCAAATAACAACATTAATAAAGATATGGAGAATGCCACAATGCTAATAGTTGATTTCACAAATATAATTGAAAAGTGCATGTCTTTAAAACCTAAAATGAATTAGAAACTTTCCAGGAAGGTCAATAGGTACTCTACAAGGTTATCGTGCACTGTAGTTTGTAGCCCATTGTTGGACTAAATGAATTGTGCAAGCTTACCCATTCAAAAATATAAACCTTGTTCGCATGCTATGTACTGTAGTTTGGTCTCCCAGCTAAAGTCTCCAATCTCATGACGCCGAATGCAGACACGTCGATCTTGTTTGTCTTATGGACTCTCATGGCATACTCAAGTGCGAGATAACCACTTCAAGGAGATGACTAACGCCACCAGCTACATACGAAAATACTATATAGACAGAGAGGTTAGCAAGGTGGAAATGCACTGACAATGTGCTAGCAACCCTCGTGTTCACACGTCTTCAGGTCATCATAAAGTTTGGCGAGCCCGAAATCTGAGATCTTAGGATTGAGATTGGTATCAAGTAATATATTGCTGGCCTTGATGTCCCTATGTGCAATGATATGTCTCCGTCGTATCTATAATTTTTGATTGTTTCATGCCAATATTATACAACTTTCACATATTTTTGGCAACATTTTATATGATTTAGTAGACTAACATATTGATCCAGTGCCCAGTGCCAGTTCCTGTTTGTTGCATGTTTTTTGTTTCGCAGAATATCCATAACAAACAAATTCCAAACGCGATAAAAATTTACGAAGAATTATTTTGGAATATATGTGATTTTTGGGAGGTGGAATCAATGCAAACGGAGGCCCACGGCCTCCACAACCCACCAGGGTGCGCCGGGTACCCCCTGGCGCGCCCAGGTGTCTTGTGCCCTCCACCTAAGTCAGTTGGGGCCCTTCTTCAGGGGAAATAAATATAATTTACTTTAAAAAATCATGTAAAAATTTCAGCGCAATCGTAGTTATGGATCTCCGGGAATTTAAGAAACGGTGAAGGGCCAGAAAATAGGAACGCGAAACAGAAGAGAACAGATAGGGAGATCCAATCTCGGAGGGGCTCCCGCCCCTCCGCCACCATGGAGTCCATGGTCCAGAGGGGGAACTCTCCTCCCATCTAGGGGAGGGGGGAAGGAAGAAGAATAAGGAGGGGGGCTCTCTCCCCCTCTCTCCCGGTGGCGCCGGAATGCCGCCGGGGCAATCATCGTGTGACGGCGATCTACTCCAACAACTCTGTCATCTTCACCAACAACTCCATCACCTTCCCCCATCTATATTCAGCGGTCCACTCTCCCGCAACCTGCTGTACCCTCTACTTGAATATGGTGCTTTATGCTTCATATTATTATCCAATACTATGTTGTCATCCTATGATGTTTGAGTAGATCTACTTTGTCTATGGGTTGATAGATGATCCTGATTGGTTTGAGTTGTATATTTTATTTTGGTGCTGTCCTACGGTGCCCTCCGTGTCGCGCAAACGGAGGGATCCCCGCTTCAGGGTGTTGCAATATGTTCATGGTTCGCTTATGGTGGGTGGCATGAATGGCAGAAGCACAGACCTGAGTTTGGGGGTCATTGCGTATGGGATAAAGAGGACTTGATACTTAATGCTATGGTTGGGTTTTATGACCTTAATGATCTTTAGTAGTTGCGGATGCTTGCTAGAGTTCCAATCATAAGTGCATATGATCCAATTAGAGAAAGTATGTTAGCTCATGCCTCTCCCTCATATAAAATTGCAAAAATGATCACCGGTTTAGTTATCGATCACCTAGGGACAAATGACTTTCTTGTTGACAAAAGCTATCTACTTTATTGTCTTGCATTTTACTTGTAGTTTTATTCTTGCAAAGTACTTCTAGTTTTATTCTTGCAAACTTATCCTTTCATCGACCAAATAGTTTTATACTTGTTCTAGGTAAAGCAAACGTCAAGTGTGCATAGAGTTGTATCGGTGGTCGATAGAACTTGAGGGAATATTTGTTCTACCTTTAGCTTCTCATTGGGTTCGACACTCTTATTTATCGAAAAAGGCTACAAACGATCCCCTATACTTGTGGGTTATCAAGACCTTTTTCTGGCCCCGTTGCCGGGGAGCGATAGCGTGGGGTGAATATTCTCGTGTGTGCTTGTTTGCTTTATCACTAAGTAGATTTTATTTTGTGCCCTTGTTTTCTATCTCTAGTTATGGGTAGGTGATACGTCTCCAACGTATCTATAATTTTTGATTGTTCCATGCTATTATATTATCTGTTTTGGATGTTTTATATGCATTAATATGCTATTTTATATTATTTTTGGGACTAACCTATTAACCTAGAGCCTAGTGCCAGTTTCTGTTTTTTTCCTTGTTTTTGAGTTTCGCAAAAAAGGAATACCAAACAGAGTCCAAACAGAATAAAACTTTTTGCGATGATCTTTCTTGGACAAGAAGGAAGCCAGGAGACTTGGAGATGAAGTCGGAGGAGCCACGAGGCGGCCACAAGGACGGAGGGCGTGCCCCCCACCCTTGTGGGCCCCTCGTGCACCTTCTGACCTAATTATTTCGCCTATATATACTCTTGTATGCCCAAACCACCAGAGGCATCAACGAAAATACTTTTCCACCGCCGCAACCTTCTGTACCCGTGAGATCCCATCTAGGGGCCTTTTCCGGCGTCCTGCCGGAGGGGGATTCGATCACGGAGGGCTTCTAATCAACACCATTGCCCTTATGATGAAGCGTGAGTAGTTTACCTCAGACCTATGGGTCCATAGCTAGTAGCTAGATGGCTTCTTCTCTCTCTTTGATTCTCAATACTATGTTCTCCTCGATGTTCTTGGAGATCTATTAGATGTAATACTTTTTTGCGGTGTGTTTGCCGAGATCTGATGAATTGTGGATTTATGATCATCTTATCTATGAATATTATTTGAATCTTCTCTGAATTCTTTTATGGATGATTTGATATCTTTGTAATTCTCTTCGAACTATCGGTTTGGTTTGGCCAACTAGATTGGTTTTTCTTGCAATGGGAGAAGTGCTTAGCTTTGGGTTCAATCTTGCGGTGTCCTTTCCCAGTGACACTAGGGGCAGCAAGGCACATATTGTATTGTTGCCATCGAGGATAAAAAGATGGGCTTTTCATCATATTGCTTGAATTAATTCCTCTACATCATGTCATCTTACTTAATGCGTTACTCCGTTCTTTATGAACTTAATACTCTAGATGCATGCTGGATAGCGGTCGATGTGTGGAGTAATAGTAGTAGATGCAGAATCATTTCGGTCTACTTGACACGGACGTGATGCCTATATTCATGATCATTGCCTTAGATATCGTCATAACTTTGCGCTTTTCTATCAATTGCTCGGCTGTAATTTGTTCACCCACCGTAATATTTTCTATCTTGAGAGAAGCCTCTAGTGAAACCTATGGCCCCCGGGTCTATTTTCCATCATATTACTTTCTGATCTACTATTTTGCAATCTTTTATTTTCAGATCTATAAACCAAAAAACCCAAAAATATTTACTTTATCTTTTGTTTAGTTTTATCTATCTCTATCAGATCTCACTTTTGCAAATAACCGTGAAGGGATTGACAACCCCTTTATCATGTTGGCTGCAAGTTGTTTGATTGTTTGTGCAGGTATTCGGTGATTTGTGCGTTGTCTCCTATTGGATTGATACCGTGGTTCTCAAACTAAGGGAAATACTTATCTCTACTTTGCTGCATCACCCTTTCCTCTAGAAGGGAAAAACTAACGCAAGCTCAAGAAGTAGCTAGAAGAATTTCTGGCGTCGTTGCCGGGGAGATCTACGCCAAGTCAAGCCATACCAAGTACCCATCATAAACACTCATCTCTCGCATTACATTATTCGCCATTCGCCTCTCGTTTTCCTCTCCCCCACTTCTAAAACAATTTTCGAAAAGATTTGCCCTTTTCTTCGCCCCTCTCTTTGCCTTTTCTTCGCCCCTCTTCCGTTCGTCTTCTTCGTTTGCTTTTTGTGTGCTTGTGTGTTGGATTTGTCTCGATGGCTCAACTAAAGAATGTTGATCCTCACTTTAGGAGGTTGGAAGAAATTGAAAATAATGTTAGGAGCTTCATGTCTTTGCAATTTGTGCATAATAATTTCTTTAGAAATGCAGTAGAAAAGTTTTATGGAATACATAAATAAAGAGCTCGATGATATGTCTAAGGAATTTTATGGTTTGAAATCTCAGTTTGCTCATCTTGAAAATTTAGTAGGCCAAATTTCTGATAAACAAGCTACCTTAGTAAATAAGATGGCCGCTCAACCAGAATCTTTAAATAATGATGAAGATCTTAAAGTGATTGATGTGACTCCAATTGAATCTTTGTTTTCTAATATAAATCTTGATAAAGATGGGACTGGAGATGAGTCAACTTTAGTTAAAAGGCGTCCCAATGATTCGGAGTTTTTAGATCTTGATGCAAAAATTGATAAAAGTGGGATTGGAAAGGTCAAAACTTTAAGTAGCAATGAACCCACTCTTTTGGATATCAAGGAATTTAATTATGATAATTGTTCTTTAATAGATTGTATTTCCTTGTTGCAATCCATGTTGAATTCTCCTCATGCTTATAATCAAAACAAAGCTTTTACTAAACATATCGTTGATGCTATGATGCAATCTTTTGAAGAAAAGCTTGAATTGAAAGTTTCTATCCCTAGAAAACTTTATGATGAGTGGGAACCTACTATTAAGATTAAAGATTATGAATGCCATGCTTTGTGTGATTTGGGTGCTAGTGTTTCCACGATTCCAAAAACTTTATGCGATGTGTTAGGTTTTCGTGAATTTGATGATTGTTCTTTAAATTTGCATCTCACGGATTCCACTATTAAGAAACCTATAGGAAGGATTAATGATGTTATTATTGTTGCAAATAGGAATTATGTGCCCGTAGATTTCATTGTTCTTGATATAGATTGCAATCCTACATGTCCTATTATTCTTGGTAGACCTTTCCTTAGAACGATTGGTGCAATTATTGATATGAAAGAAGGAAACATTAGATTTCAATTTCCGTTAAGGAAGGGCATGGAACACTTTCCAAGAAAGAAAATTAAATTGCCTTATGAATCTATTATGAGATCCACTTATGGATTGCATACCAAAGATGATAATACCTAGATCTATTCGTGTTTTTATGCCTAGCTAAGGGCGTTAAACAATAGCGCTTGTTGGGAGGCAACCCAATTTTATTTTTGTTCTTTGCCTTTTGGTTCTATTTTGCAATAAATAATTCATCTAGCCTCTGGTTATATGTGGTTTTATGTTTTAATTAGTGTTTGTGCCAAGTAAAACCTTTGGGATGGCTTATGGTTATAGTTGATTTGATCTTGCTGAAAAACAGAAACTTTTGGGTCCAGTCTCAGAATTTTAATAATTCACTGGAGAGCTGAAAAACACTGAATTTTTTATACGACATTTATATAAAAATTGCCTATGTTTTCGTAATGTTTCAGAAGTTTTGGAGTTACATAAGTATTAGAACAATTCGGATCTTTGCAGACTGTCTGTTTTTGACAAATTCTGTTTTCTTTGTGTTGTTTGCTTATTTTGATGAATCTATGGGTAGTATCAGGGGGTATGAACCATGGAAAAGTTTGAATACAGTAGATATTACACCAATATAAATAAATAATGAGTTCAAAACAGTACCAAAGTAGTGATTTATTTTCTTATACTAACGGAGCTTATGAGATTTTCTGTTGAGTTTTGTGTTGTGAAGTTTTCAAGTTTTGGGTAAGGATTTGATGGACTATGGAATAAGGAGTGGCAAGAGCCTAAGCTTGGGGATGCCCAAGGCACCCCATGGTAATATTCAAGGACAACCAAGAGCCTAAGCTTGGGGATGCCCCGGAAGGCATCCCCTCTTTCGTCTTCGTCTATCGGTAACTTTACTTGAGGCTATATTTTTATTCACCACATGGTATGTGTTTTGCTTGGAGCGTCTTGTATGATTTGAGTCTTTGCTTTTTAGTTTTCCACAATAATCCTTGCTGTACAAACCTTTTGAGAGAGACACGCATGAATCGTGATTTATTAGAATACTCCATATGCTTCGCTTATATCTTTTGAGCTAAGCAATTTTGCTCTAGTGCTTCACTTATATCTTTTTAGAGCACGACGGTGGTTTTATTTTATAGAAATTGATGAACTCTCATGCTTCACTTATATTATTTTGAGAGTCTTTAAACTGCATGATAATTTGCTTTGGTTATAAATTTAGTCCTAATATGATAGGCATCCAAGAGGGATATAATAAAAACTTTCATATAAAGTGCATTGAATACTATGAGAAGTTTGATTCCTTATGATTGTTTTGAGATATAAAGATGGTGATATTAGAGTCATGCTAGTGAGTAATTGTGGATTTGAGAAATACTTGTGTTAAGGTTTGTGATTCCCGTAGCATGCACGTATGGTGAACCGTTATGTGATGAAGTCGGAGCATGATTTATTTATTGATTGTCTTCCTTATGAGTGGCGGTCGGGGACGAGCGATGGTCTTTTTCTACCAATCTATCCCCCTAGGAACATGTGCATAGTACTTTGTTTCGATAACTAATAGATTTTTGCAATTAGTATGTGAGTTCTTTATGACTAATGTTGAGTCCATGGATTATACGCACTCTCACCCTTCCACCATTGCTAGCCTCTCTAGTGCCGCGCAACTTTTGCCGGTATCATACACCCACCATATACCTTCCTCAAAACAGCCACCATACCTACCTATTATGGCATTTCCATAGCCATTCCGAGATATATTGCCATGCAACTTTCCACCGTTCCGTTTATTATGACACGTTCCATCATTGTCATATTGGTTTGCATGATCATGGAGTTGACATCGTATTTGTGGCAAAGCCACCGTTCAAAATTCTTTCATATATGTCACTCTTGATTCATTGCACATCCCGGTACACCGCCGCAGGCATTCATATAGAGTCATATTTTGTTCTAAGTATGGAGTTGTAATTCTTGAGTTGTAAGTAAATAAAAGTGTGATGATCTTTATTATTAGAGCATTGTCCCATGTGAGGAGAAGGATGATGGAGACTATGATTCCCCCACAAGTCGGGATGAGACTCCGGACGAAAAATAAAGTAAAAATAAAAGAGGCCAAAAAAAAAGAGAGAAGGCCCAAATAAAAAAAAGGAAAAAAAAGAAAAGGAAAAAAATGAGAGAAAAGAGAGAAGGGGCAATGTTACTATCCTTTTACCACACTTGTGCTTCAAAGTAGCACCATGATCTTCATGATAGAGAGTCTCCTATGTTGTCACTTTCATATACTAGTGGGAATTTTTCATTATAGAACTTGGCTTGTATATTCCAATGATGGGCTTCCTCAAATTGCCCTAGGTCTTCGTGAGCAAGCGAGTTGGATGCACACCCACTTAGTTTCTTTTTTGAGCTTTCATAAACTTATAGCTCTAGTGCATCCGTTGCATGGCAATCCCTACTCACTCACATTGATATATATTGATGGGAATATCCATAGTCCATTAATACACCTAGTTGATGTGAGACTATCTTCTTCTTTTTGTCTTCTCCACAACCACCTTCTATTCCACCTATAGTGCTATGTCCATGGCTCACGCTCATGTATTGTGTGAAAGTTGAAAAAGTTTGAGAACATCAAAAGTATGAAACAATTCCTTGGCTTGTCATCGGGGTTGTGCATGATTTAAATACTTTGTGTGATGAAGATGGAGCATAGCCAGACTATATGATTTTGTAGGGATAAGCTTTCTTTGGCCATGTTATTTTGAGAAGACATAATTATCTTGTTAGTATGCTTGAAGTATTATTGTTTTTATGTAAATATTAAACTTTTGTTTTGAATCATACGGATCTGAACATTCATGCCACAATAAAGAAATTACATGGATAAATATGTTAGGTAGCATTCCACATCAAAAATTCTGTTTTTATCATTTACCTACTCGAGGACGAGCATGAATTAAGCTTGGGGATGCTTGATACGTCTCCAACGTATCTATAATTTTTGATTCTTCCATGCTATTATATTATCTGTTTTGGATGTTTTATATGCATTAATATGCTATTTTATATTATTTTTGGGACTAACCTATTAACCTAGAGCCTAGTGTCAGTTTCTGTTTTTTCCTTGCTTTTGAGTCTCGCAGAAAAGGAATACCAAACGGAATAAAACTTTCGCGATGATCTTTCTTGGACCAGAAGGAAACCAGGAGACTTGGAGATGAAGTCGGAGGAGCCACGAGGCGGCCACAAGGACGGAGGGCGCACCCAGGGGGGTAGGGTGCGCCCCCACCCTTGTGGGCCCCTCGTGCACCTCCTGACCTAATTCTTTCGCCTATATATACTCGTATACGCCCAAACCACCAGAGGCATCCACGAAAATACTTTTCCACCGCTGCAACCTTCTGTACCCATGAGATCCCATCTAGGGGCCTTTTCCAGCGTCCTGCCGGAGGGGGATTTGATCATGGAGGGCTTCTACATCAACACCATTGCCCTTCCGATGAAGCGTGAGTAGTTTACCTCAGACCTACGGGTCCATAGCTAGTAGCTAGATGGCTTCTTCTCTCTCTTTGATTCTCAATACCATGTTCTCCTCGATGTTCTTGGAGATCTATTCGATGTAATACTTTTTGCGGTGTGTTTGCCGAGATCCGATGAATTTTCGATTTATGATCAGCTTATCTATGAATATTATTCAAATCTTCTCTGAATTCTTTTATGCATGATTTGATATCTTTGTAATTCTCTCGAACAATCGGTTTGGTTTGGCTAACTAGATTGGTTTTTCTTGCAATGGGAGAAGTGCTTAGCTTTGGGTTCAATATTGCGGTGTCCTTTCCCAGTGACAGTAGGGGCAGTAAGGCATGTATTGTATTGTTGCCATCGAGGATAAAAACATGGGGTTTTCATCATATTGCTTGAGTTAATTCCTCTACATCATGTCATCTTACTTAATGTGTTACTCCGTTCTTTATGAACTTAATACTCTAGATGCATGCTGGATAGCGGTTGATGTGTGGAGTAATAGTAGTAGATGCAGAATCGTTTCAGTCTACTTGACATGGACGTGATGCCTATATTCATGATCATTGCCTTAGATATCGTCATAACTTTGCGCTTTTCTATCAATTGCTCGGCAGTAATTTGTTCACCCACCGTAATATTTTCTATCTTGAGAGAAGCCTCTAGTGAAACCTATGGCCCCCGGGTCTATTTTCCATCATATTACTTTCCGATCTACTATTTTGCAATCTTTTATTTTCAGATCTATAAACCAAAAAACCCAAAAATATTTACTTTATCTTTTGTTTAGTTTTATCTATCTCTATCAGATCTCACTTTTGCAAATAACCATGAAGGGATTGACAACCCCTTTATCGCATTGGGTGCAAGTTGTTTGATTGTTTGTGCAGGTATTCGGTGATTTGTGTGTTGTCTCCTACAGGATTGATACCTTGGTTCTCAAACTGAGGGAAATACTTATCTCTACTTTGCTGCTTCACCCTTTCTTCTTCAAGGGAAAAACCAACGCAAGCTCAAGAAGTAGCAGTAGGAAATGCAAAATACCAAAAAAATTAGTTGTACCTGCTAAACCAATGGTTGAAGAACCATCCAGAATCTATCATACTACTGAAGCTTTCTACTTGGATCATCTTCGATCCCTATGTGCTCGTGCTGAAACCCAAACTAGCTTAGTTGATGGAAAATCATTAAATGAGCATGCTTATTTTGTGCGACACCGCTTATCTCAAAAGGGAAACTTTTATGGCATTATATTAATAGTTTGTATTGCTATGCTTTGAATTATTCAAAATACATGATTTTACTTGTTGTTCTGAAGATCCTAAAAAACACCTTCCCTTCCAATGTGAGTTTAAGGATAATGAAATTTTATCTTCTTATGCCAAGGGTGTTTATAATTACTATGATATTGAACAAATTGAAGAATTTGTTGCTTTTAAGGGTGCTTATGAAATTGCTTCTTTGATTGAAAAGTATGATGCTACTCTTTACAAATCTGAAAATTTTGCCATACTTAAATATTGCTATGAAAATTATTCTTCTAATGCTTATATTAAACCATATATTGAGGACTTCTCCGCTGTCCAAGAAGAGACTAATATTTTGCAGGAGTCTATGGAAGAAGAAATTGATGAAACTGTGAGCTCATTGGATGAAAAAGATGATGAGGAGAGCGAAGAACAAATGGAGGAAGAGCGGATTAGCTACCTGTGCCCACCTTCTAATGAGAGTAACTCTTCAACTCATACATTATTTAATGTCCCTTCATTCTTATCGAAGGATGAATGCTATGATAATTGCTATGATCCTGTTGATTAATTTGAAATATCTCTTTTTGATGAACTTGATGCTTGTTATGCTTGTGGCCATGATGCCAATTTGAATTATGCTTATGGAGATGAACTTGCTATAGTTCCTTATGTTGAGAATGAAATTGTTGCTATTGCACCCACACATGATAGTCCTATTATCTTTTTGAATTCTCCAAACTACACTCTATCTGAGAAGTTTGCACTTATTAAGGATTACATTGATGGGTTGCCTTTTACCGTTGCACATTATATTTTTGATGAATATAATATGCATGTGCTTGCTGCTCCTACTTGCAATTATTATGAGAGAGGAAATATATCTCCACCTCTCTACGTTTCCAACATGATAAATTCCAAGAAACTTCTTATGCTATGTATTGGCCTTTACTTGATGTGCATGAATTGTTCTTGTATGACATGCCGATGCATAGGAAGAGAGTTAGACTTCATCATTTCATGATATATGTTGCTTTGTTCTCACTACGAAATTATAAATCATTGCTAATTAAAATTGGCTTTGATATACCCTGGGATCCGGGTGGATCCATTACTTGAGCACTTTATGCCTAGCTTAATGGCTTTAAAGAAAGCGCTGCTAGGGAGAAAACCCGGAAGTTTTAGAGAGTCATTTTATTCTGTTGAATGCTTTTATAAAGTTTAAAAACAAAAAAAATATAGAGGGGAACTTAAACTTCACAAAAAGAAAAGAGAAAGTGAGAAAGACGAGCACCGTGGAAGTGGGGGATATCCTTGAACTTTGTTTATGCCCATGGAAACTTTGTGAATCTCGATTATAGAAACTTTTCAACAAAAATAATTATCCCCTTGTACAAATCCATTGTATCATAAAAATAATGTGCCAAGATTTGCCTTTAGGATGATTAGATTGCTTGTTGGTACGTGCGGTGTAAAAACAGAAACTTTGGCTGTAGTGCATGATTTTACATTTTTTACTGGAACGTCAAAATTTTCTGAAATTTTTACACAGTATTGCTATGAAAATTATTTATTTTTTCCTAATGTTTCATAATTTTTGGAGTACCATAAGTATGGTTAAAGTTCAGATTACTATAGACTGTCCTGTTTAAGACATATTCTATTTTTGATGCATTATTTTGCTTGTTTTAATGAAACTATCGATTTTATCGGTGGTATAAGCCGTGGAGAAGTTATAATACAACAGGGATAATGAAAAAATAAAATATGAATGGTTTTTCAACAGTACTTAAAGTAGTAATTTGCTTTATTATACTAACGGATCTCATCAGTTTCCTGTTAAGTTTTGTGTGGATGAAGTGATCAAAGATCGAGGAGGTCTCAATATAAGGAGAAGGAGGAGAGGCAAGAGTTCAAGCTTGGAGATGCCCAGGGCACCCCAAGTAAATATTCAAGGAGACTCAAGCGTCTAAGCTTGGGGATGCCCCGGAAGGCATCCCATCTTTCTTCAACAAGTATCAGTATGTTTTCGTTTTCATTTCGTTCATGTGATATGTGTAAATCTTGGAGCGTCTTTTGTGTTTAGTTTTCACTTTTGTTTTTTGCACCATGCTGGTATGAGATAGTCCAAGGTTGATTTATAGAATGCTCATTGCACTTCGCTTATATCTTTTGAGTATGGCTTTATAGAATGCTACATGTGCTTCACTTATATTATTTGAAGTTTGGATTGTCTGTTTCTCTTCACATGGAAAACCATTATTTCTAGAATGACCTCTTGCTTCACTTATATTTATTAGAGCATGGTCTTTTGTAGAAAGAATTAAACTCTCTTGCTTCACTTATATCTATTTAGAGAGTCAACAGGAATTGGTCATATTGCTGGCCTTGATGTCCCTGTGCGCAATGATACATCTCCATCGTATCTATAATTTTTGATTGTTTCATGCCAGTATTATACAGCTTTCACATATTTTTGGCAACATTTTATATGATTTATTGGACTAACTTATTGATGCAGTGCCCAGTGCCAGTTCCAGTTTGTTGCTTGTTTTTTGTTTCGCCGAATATCCATATCAAAAAAAGTCCAAACGTGATAAAAATTTACGGAGAATTAGTTTGGAATATATGTGATTTTTGGGAGGTGGAATCAACGCAAACGGAGGCCCACGGCCTCCACAACCCACCAGGGCACGCCGGGCACCCCCTGGCGTGCCCAGGTGTCTTGTGTCCTCCCTGTAAGTCGGTTAGGGCCCTTCTTCGGGCGCAAGAAAGATAATTTATGGAAAAATATCATGTAAAAAGTTCAGCGCAATCGGAGTTACAGATCTCCGGGAATTTAAGAAACGGTGAAGGGCCAGAAAACAGGAATGCGAAACAGAAGAGAACAGATAGGGAGATCCAATCTCGGAGGGGCTCCCGCCCCTCCACCGCCATGGAGGCCATGGACCAGAGGGGGAACTCTCCTCCCATCTAGGGGGTGGGGGGGGGGGTGGCAAGGAAGAAGAAGAAGGAGGGGGGCTCTCTCCCCCTCTCTCCCGATGGTGCCGGAACGCCGCCGGGGCAATCATCGTGTGACGTCGATCTACTCCAACAACTCCGTCATCTTCACCAACAACTCCATCACCTTCCCCCATCTATATTCAGCGGTCCACTCTCCCACAACCCGCTGTACCCTCTACTTGAACATGGTGCTTTATGCTTCATATTATTATCCAATACTATGTTGTCATCCTATGATGTTTGAGTAGATCTACTTTGTCCTATGGGTTGATAGATGATCATGATTGGTTTGAGTTGTATATTTTATTTTGATGCTGTCCTGCGGTGTCCTCCGTGTTGCGCAAACGGAGGGATCCCCGCTGTAGGGTGTTGCAATATGTTCATAGTTCGCTTATGGTGGGTGGCATGAGTGACAGAAGCACATACCCGAGTTTGGGGCGTCATTATGTATGGGATAAAGAGGACTTGATACTTAATGCTATGGTTGGGTTTTATGAGTTTAATGATCTTTAGTAGTTGCGGATGCTTGCTAGAGTTCCAATCATAAGTGCATATGATCCAAGTAGAGAAAGTATGTTAGCTCATGCCTCTCCCTCGTATAAAATTGCAACAATGATCACCGGTTTAGTTATCGATCACCCAGGGACAAATGACTTTCTTGTTGACAAAAGCTATCTACTTTTATTGTCTTGCATTTTACTCGTAGTTTTATTCTTGCAAAGTACTTCTAGTTTTATTCTTGAAAACTTATCCTTTGACCGACCAAATAGTTTTATACTTGTTCTAGGTAAAGCAAACGTCAAGTGTGCGTAGAGTTGTATCGGTGGTCAATAGAACTTGATGGAATATTTGTTCTACCTTTAGCTCCTTGTTGGGTTCGACACTCTTATTTATCGAAAAAGGCTACAAACAATCCCCTATAGACGAAATAGGGTTTCCCCCCGCTTTGTATTACAAAGCAATCGTCACCGATACAACCAACGATAGGTGCTGGGGCGGAAGCAGCACAGGACACCCAAAAGAAACGAAGAGAAAAACAAAAGAAATAAATGCCGACACCGGCGGATCAACAAAAACGAAGAAGCTTCACACCCACCGTGCCCACCAGGGAACCTCCACCAAGCTCCTATACTCCAAAGTGCCGGTACCAATCAACACCTCCAGGAAGGGATGCGACGATGACGACGCTGCTGCCAAGGGTTTCCCCCGGTACTCGGCGAGGAGAGAGGAAGGGTAGCCCCCGACGCCCTCCAGGAAGGTCCGGTGGCACCCTCAGGCACCACCGCGTCGGTGTCGGCTCGGCCAACAGAGATTTCTCACGATCCCAACCTTCACCTCGGGCGCTCCGGAGCACACCACCAAACAGACCACCACCCTGCGCCAAAACGATCTTGAAGCTTCCTCGCCGTCTCACCACGGCTCCGCAAAAGGGGCCTGCTCAACGAAGAAGAGGAGCCGGGACTAGGGACAGCAGCACCGTCGGCATGCGGGAGGGCCCAACCTCCACCGTAAACAACGGTAACCGACCGGACACGACAACAGGAGCATACCTGGCCCGTGGGCCCACAGGCCCGGCCGGGTCCTCAGAGCCCGTAAAGCTCCTGTCGTCACGCTGTAGAAGGCAAATCATCGGCGGCACCACCTCCAGTCCAAGCCGCTCCTCCTCCGCGCCACACAGAAGACGTCAAAGCCACGCCAATGGCCGGCCTGCTAGGACCCAGATGGGCCCGCAGGGGCCAGATCTGGGTCGGGGGCGTGTCGCCGGCCACCTCATGCCACCACGCCGCCTCGCCGCCAAGTGCCAGCACCGCCACCTCGCCCGCTGCCGGCAACCGCAGTCGGGTCGCCGGGCCGGTACCCAGCCGAGCAGCACCGCCGCCCCCTGCTTCAGGAAGGGGACGCGCGCGGGGACAGGAGGTCCCGCTGCCGCCAACACCACCCCGGCCAGCGTCGGGGGCATCCGCCGGCAGCGGCGGGGGAGATCGAGCAGAGGAGACGGTCGAGAGGGAGGGGAGGGAGAGCGTCGCCCCGTCCACCTCCCGGGGAGGCGGCGCAGGGGCGGGACCGGGAGGGGGGAGAGGGGGGCGGGATGGGCCGGGGCGCGCGCGCCTGGCGGCCGGCAGCGGCGGGAGGGGGCTAGGTCACCGGCGGCGGCGGGGGAAACCCTAGCGGGAGGGAGCTGGAGCTGAGGGTGGCGAGTGAGGAGCCTTCACCTGGACACTATACCACACCTTGTGCAAACGATCCCCTATACTTGTGGGTTATCATGCAACACAAATGCTAGATTCTTGATGAAGATAGGCTTGACCTCTTGCAACGCCTAAGCATATCGCAAAACGTGCTGTTGTCCAGGCTTGACTTCCCTTTGCATGCAAATGTAGGTTTAAGTCCTTAGTTGTCTATACAAAGCCTGATTCTGTAGATTTCTATTGACTATAAATAGTAGGGTAAAACCCCACTGCAACTTTTATTAATTAAGAAAAACAAAGGTCTCAACTACAAGGATTGGGATTGAGATAAGCCCAAGAAAGAAAGAAAGAAGAAGAAAAAAAGACTAAAGAAAAAGGAAAAAAACAAAAAGCAGAAGAAGACAGGAAATTACATTACAGGGTGTTATCTATCCAAGCACTGAAGGAAACTGCATGCTTCTTTTTTATCCTGTGCTTCAGCCATTTAAGCTCTTCAAAATAGATTGCTTTTCATCCTTGGAAGGAAGGTTGTATATGTTCAAAGATCTTGTTGTTGCGATTAATCCAGATGGCCCATGATCCCAGAATGATAATTTCCATGAAGAATGGTACATGTAATTTCTACTTCAGGTCTTGAAATGCTTCTAGGACAGACAAGTTTGGTGTTCTTATGGGGCAGATGTAGTTCCAACATTGTTGAGCAAAGGGGCATCCCCAGAATAGGTGATCAAGAGTTTCTTCCTATTGGCAGTTCAGTGTAGCACAGTTGTAATCATGTAACTCAAATGTCTTTCTTTTGAGTAAATTCCTTGTGTTGATTCTATCATGGAGGAGCATCCAGAAAAAGATTTTCTGTTTTGGTTGGCAAGAGCTCTTCTAGATCCAGCTGAAATGCTGTGGAACTTGTTTGTGTCCAATCAAGACCTTGTAGGCTTTAGTTGATGAATATAATTCATTTCCCCAAATAGCTCCAGGTGTCAGTCATGTCCAGAAATCCTGAGTGTTGGACCTCCAAACAATTAGCTTCCATATGAAGGAATTCCTCATGAGCTTGTGTAGTTAGTGGAAGGTGTAACATGTCTTCAATATATTCAACATTGATCACTTGATCAACACTAGCCTGAGGATTAATCACAAATGTAAATAAGTGTGGGAATTTAATTTTCAAGATATTGGAATGCCAAAGGTCTTCCCAAAATAGAGCACTTTTGCCATCACCAACATTGCATCTTGCAATAGCCTTGTATTGATCAATGAGTGCTAAATTTTCTCTCCACCAGAAGGATCCCACTTGTTGTTCTCCTGGCATGTGTCCATTAGTATAATAAGTCTCCCAAATCAGATTTACCCAAGGAATATCATGTCCATTGAAGAATTTATGCAGGTTTTTCATGAGCAGAGCCTTGTTTTGAACATAGATATCCATGATTCCCAAACCACCCTGGTCTTTTGGTCTACACACTATGCTCCAAGCCACCATTGTAGGTCTTATGTCTTCTAGGTCAGGGCTCCTACATAAACAGTGTCTTAAGTATTTGATGATTTGCTTTTTGATGGTAATTGGGATGTCTAGGCAGCACATGAAGAAGACGGGTAGTGAAGCCAACACTGATTTAACCAACAAAATTTTACCAGCCCGTGTCATGAATGTAGCAAGTCCAGCTAGGCATTTAGCCACTTTTGATACTATAGGGAGACATTGTTCAACTGTGGGTTTTTGCAGACCCAGGGGCAGACCTAAATAGGTGAAGGGGAATTGCCCTCTAGCACAGTTCATGGTGTTGGTGAATATTTGAACTCTGTCTTCTTCAATGTTGATTGGGACCAAGAAAGACTTAGCATAATTAACTTTCAGACCAGTAGTAGAGGCAAAAGAATTGAGAAGGGCTTTGAGGCAAATGAGTTGCCTGGCATTAGCCGGCATCAAAACTAGTGTATCATCTACATACCGAATCACTGGGAAATCAGGGCAGGAATTGACTTACAAAGGAGCAGAGAGGATGCCTTGATTCATGGCCTTGTTGAGTATTGATTGTAGAAAATCAGCTGCCAGCACAAACAGTAATGGAGAAAGAGGATCCCCTTGCCTGACACCTCTCTTACAATGAAATTTCTTCCCAGGGACCGCAATAAGCATAACTGCAGAAGATGCAGAACTAAAAAGAGCTTGTATCCAATTAATCCATTTTCCCTAAATCCTTTGGCTCTAAGAATGCCAATGATAGCTTGGTGCTCAATGGTGTCAAAAGCTTTTTCAAAATCTAGTTTTAGCACCAATACTTCTTCATTTTTGACTTTTAACACTGATGGATATACTCATATGCCCAGCCCAGGCAATCTTGAATAACCCTATCTTTAAGAAAGCCATATTGATTAACATGTACCATTCGTAAGATCACTTTCTGCAGCCTGTTTGCCAAGAGTTTTGTAATAATTTTGAGCACACCATTCAAGAGTGAAATTGGCCTAAAATCATTAGGAGAAGTAGGCACCTCTTTCCTGGGGACCAAGGTGATAAAGGAGGTATTTATGCTTTCAAGGTATACAGTTCCTGCATGAAAGTCCATAATTAACTGCTTAACATCTTCCCCAATAATACCGCAGCAAGATTTCAGAAATTCATTGTTAAGTCCATCAGGTCCAGGGGATTTGTCTGAAGGTAAGTTCTTGACCACATCATCAATTTCTACATCAGTGAAAGGTTTCTCTAAGTCTTGGAAGATAGAATTGGGGATTTGCTGATCAAATAAATTGTTCAGGTCAAAATGCATGTTGTGTCCCTTAGAATGGCCTAATCTCTTTTTGAAAGCTTCCCAAAGAATTGCAGCTTTGCCTGCATGATCAGTTACTTCCAACTGGTCCTCATTTAGTAACATTGCTATCTTGTTGTGCCTGTGATTGATGGAGGCTTTAGCATGATTTTTTTGTGTTCTCATCCCCAAATTTGACCCCCTTAATTTTTCCTCTTTGCTTCCAATAGATTTTTTGATTATTCAGGACTATCAGCAAGTACTCCTTGAGCATTGTTCTACAATTCCATTCATATGGACTCAGATTCCTGTACTCCTCAATCAAATCCCAAAGAAAGATGCAATCATTGAGTTCTTGAATATTTTTCTTGAAACATGAAAGACCTTTGGCCCATAATTTAATGGCTCTCCTCAGGTTCTTGAATTTGGCATTGATCTTTTTTGCAGCATCAGTGTGTCCCACTGGAATATTCCAAGCATTCTGTACAATATCTTTGAACTCACCATGTTGCAGCCAGTAATTTCCAAATCTAAAAACATTAGATTTGGGAATGGTTATGCCTATCTTGATCATGCATGGAAGATGGTCAGAAACAGGTTTAGCCATAGGAAGAGCAGTAGTGTCTGGGTAAGCGATCAACCAAGACGCTGAGGTAAAAAACCAGTCAAGTTTCTCAAGGAGTGGATCATCTTGCATATTACTCCAACTAAACTGTCTGCCCTTAAGAGGTAACTCAATTAGGCCCAAGTTGCTGATTCTTCATTGAAAAGAAGCATTTGGTTCACATCTCTAGCTGGTTTGTTTCTGTCATTGGGGGATCTGATGAAATTAAAATCTCCCATAACAATCCAGTCCACATCATCAGGCATCTGAATGTTACTAAACCACTTTATGAATTCAGACTTGTCCTCTTGTCTACAAGGGCCATAAATATTTGTTAAGATCCAGGATTGAGTGGTAGAATTACAAGTAAATTTGACAGCCAAAGAAAATCTGTTTTGAAACATCAATTCTCCAGAAAATATGGATCCATTCCAAGCAATTAGGAGACCACCAGAAGCACCCACTAAGGGGAGAAAGTGTTTAGTGAATCTTTGAGGACAGAGATTATGGATATAGGACAAATCAAAGTCTTCTCTTTTGGTTTCCTATAGACAAATAATTCCAGCTCCACTTTCTTAAATGTTTTGTCTCAGAGCCAACCATTTATCAGGTGAATTAAGACCTCTAATGTTGCAGTCTAAAATACTCCAAGATATGTTGTTATTCATGGAAACTAATGAACATTTTACCAGGAGATTCAAGGTCCACCCCTTGAATAAGCATCAACATACTCATAATAGGACCAAACATGGTTTCAAAACTTTGCATATGCAGCCCAATAGCACATAGGTGATAAGTCCCAGCATAACAACCCCTCAAGTCTTGGTACGTGGAAATCTCCACCAGAGAGACAAAGACATAAAGTCTATTACAGAAGTCTGATAGGACCCACATGAGCAAAATAGAAGGAACATCCATGATACTAAGTAACCCTAACATCCTAGTGAGATTGATGTAAGGAGACTTGATCATCATTTGTTGATTTTGCCTTTCTCTTTGTCTCCAGTGGTCTTGGGTAACCCAGCCACTCCCCCTTGATATTTCATCTTAGGCCTCTTGGATAACTTCTCTTGCAGCTCCTCCTCAGCCACCTTGCAGAAGGATTTGGTGAGATTTTTTACCACATTAAAATTTGTAATAGGTGGTAGAGCATTGCAGGGTAAACAAACGTTGCTAGAGCATGAATTTCTTTTGAAACCATTGTTATCAAGCCTGATTCTGTCACTCCTTCTTACCTTAGACTCAATTAGAGGACCTTTTCCTCTTCTTTTCCTAGTGCCAGTGTCTCCCAAGGGCTGTGAATTGGCTTTGTTGGGGGAGGCAAGTTGGAGAGCATCCCTTGTTGCAATGTTTGATGCTTGGGCAAAGGTGGCCTCCTGGTTTTCCTTCTCATTTTCATCAAGGGAGTCCTGCAGACAACTGGGTGCTTGAGTAACAGAACAGGTATCAGGGATATGGAATTCAAGCACTTCCTCTGACCCACAGTTTGCAGTTAATAATTGCCACAAAGAGGATTTAAGCAGGTGCAATGTCCAACCAAATTTATCAGGAGTTAATAGGAGGTGTAAGATGAAATTAAACCAGCTTACAGGGATAGCAATCTTGAAGAATTATGGTTATTAGCTATTCCTGGAGCAAAGTGTTTGACCCAAAGGTCCAGACCCTCTTATGAAATAAGGTGAGCACCATCAATCACAGACAGAGCATGATTCTAAACTAAATAATCCATGTCAAGAATATGAGAAGAAGAAGGAGCCAAAATATCCAGACAGGTACCTTTACCAGTTGTTTGGTCTGACTTGAGGAGTGAAGTGTTGTTGGTCACAGTACTTTTCATCAGAGCTTCAGTCTCCAGAAGCAAATTGTTGGTAAGGCTAGGTGCTTCCACAACAACAGATGAAGGCATAACAGTGCTATCAGCAGATTTTGAGGAATGCAAAGCAGCATGAGGCAACACAGGGCAAACAGCAGCTCCAGTCTCAATATTCAGACTTCCAGGTGATTCCCCAACAATAGGTAAACCTGACACCAAGCATTCAGTAGGCTGTGTAGCAGAAGCAGGCTCAAGGATGAGCAAAGGAGAATCAAGCTGAGAATTGTCTGACCCAACCAACTGGCTGGCAACAGGAACTATCTCACTGACAGCAGCACCAACAGTCAGACTTCCTGTAACAGTGGCATACCCCCTGTAGAATCTGAGATTGTGTCCATTGCTGGTGGCTCAATAGTGACTGGCTCAATCCCTGTTAGGGCTTGAATGTCATTGCTCTCAACATGTACATCTGGTTCCTCACTTGCATAAGCCAGTAGAATGTTCTGTAAACCTATGCCCAAAGGGGGGTTGTTATTGGAAACTCCTTGATTGACTTCTTCATTGAGCTACTGGGCATGTAGTAAATTACTATGAGAATGATCTTCCTCTAAAAGTGAAACATTGGTAGTAGTGCTGTTGTCTGGTGCTCCATCCTCCGCATAAACTTGCATTTCCACTTGGTGGTCTTGCTCAATTATGGGCTAAGGATCTGGCTAAGGAAATGCCCAATGCCCTTGCTCATCCCATTCATCCCACGCTTCATTGTTAGCTAACACATTGTTGCCTGGAGGAGCAATATGAAAACCTGGAAAATCATTAGCATTCTGGGGGATAGGGTGAGGGTCCACATCAGGGGGGATAGGGTCCTCATCCGCTGGTCCACCACCCTGAATTTCTTCTAAAATGACTTCAATGGAACTTGTCCATGACTCTTCATCGAAACCCTCTCCTTCAGACCATCTAATACTCTTAGGGATATCAATCAATTCAGTACATCTAGCTTTAACCAAGATTTCCCCCTTCTAGCATCTTCTTTTTCCCAATTGACAATACGACCAAACGTGACAATGGCCATAGAATATCCTCAGTGTTACAGTGGTCAAAAGGTACCCCCACGATTAACAACCAACAAACCCTATTGAAATTTACTCTTCTCCAGTTTCTTCCTAGGTCATGCACAGAGAAAGAAAGAAAAACATCTCCAAATGCATGCGAGCTCTGTCGAATGAGTCTGTCTCTATCCCGGATATGAGCAAACTGAACATAGGCCTCTCCAAAGTAGCATGGCTGGATACCTCCATGACCCACTTGCTCCACCCCTTCCAGAAACTCTTCTACAACCTCACAAACATTATGGAAGTGTACATCATTTGGGAGTGGTTGGATTGTGACAATCGCCCATTCTTTGTGTCGCCGCAGATGGCGCGGCAGAACCACTCTGGTGATGTCGTTCCTGCCATCAATCTGCTGAATCTAGAAACTAGGAGGGACAAACGGTTGCGGATCGATGGGGATAGTTCGCCATCGCTGATGGATGCTCACCAACGAGCCGCAGCAGAGGTGAGGTGGATTGTGGTGAGTTCGGCGAAGCAGAGTAAGTGGGGGCAGCATCAGTGGAATGCGAAATGGCAAGCAGCGGTCTTGGCTGCAAATTTGGGAACAGACCCGAAATGAGCTCCCTAAATGACGAGACTTGCCTAACTTCAGAATGCGGCCCACTCGCCCAAAACCAGCCTGCTACCACACCTTGGGCCCAACCACATTCCGGAGGGCAGGGGAGTGTATCAAAGTGCAAAAAATGCCAAAGCCCAGGAAGGTTAGGGACAGGGCAGTTGCGAGCAAAATGACCCATGTCCCCGCATGCATGGCAAACCACATGCACGTAGGAACGTGAATTACACCCATCCGAGGACGCTTGCTGCACCGTTGTGGACCCATTGATGGGCTCAATAACTTGGGTGGTAATAACCCTGTTACCCTGATCCTTCACGCCTTGAATGATTCCCATTAACCGATCAAAAATTGATCGGCGAGAAGTTGTCAAGGCTCTAGAATTCCGGCGATCGCCGGCGGCAGGCACCATAGCTTTGCCATTTCTCCCAACCAAGGTCCATTCACGCTCTTCTTCAGCATAGAAAGCGATCTCTTCACGGCGCCAATTGGGACCCCCATGACCCCAAAGACTAAAGACCATATCAAACTCTTTTTCACTAACTCTACTAGCATTGTAATTCACAAAACCCACAGAACAGGAAGCCACTGAGAATTTGAAAATACGATCATGAAGGTGACGAACACGAAACCCTTGAGCATAACCTCCAAAAGAAGCTTGAAGAGCAATACTAACCGTGTGCACATCCAACTTAAAAGATGCACGGCAGAAGGAGACAACCAGAATGAACTCCTTACGTCGGAAGCCAGGAGAGAAAACCACTGGGTGCCCAAACTTGGATATCGTCTCTGCTTGAAATGACTTGCCATGATCAAAGTTGAGGGCGAATAGGGCCATTGCAAAGGAACAAGGTGGTTGCCAAGACCGAGATGGTAACTGACAAGAGAGGGGTGTCCGCCGAGGCCGGAGTAGCCAACGACATGGAAAGGTGTGGCCGCCGGGGCCGGAGTGGCCATCGGGGCAAGGTCACTGGCCTAGTCGCCCCTAGTCGCCCCTAATGTTCCTACTATTGTTAGTCAGCCCGAGGATGAGGTGGACACTGATGCACTAGCCTTATTCTTTGATGGAAATCCCATAAAGGGAGGTCACGGACGAGAGCCAAATTCCACTGCCGAAATGTCTGATCCTTCTGTAGATTTCTAGCTGCATCAATCAAAAGAATCTATACCAAATAGGGCATGGTCCAGGCTCCCATTCTCCGGGTACTCATAAACCAGCATCAACCATACAACTTCACAAGATTATGGTGTTGCACTCCAGATATATATTTTCGTTGCAAATTCCATTTTTCTCTGATGAGATGCTTCAGACAGTTGCTTCACTGCCATGAACCTAGCTACCATCAGTTAACTTTCCCTGCAAAAAGGCACCATTTTTTGACAACAGAAGTTTCAGGCATCGCACTGTCAAACATCATTTCCTCCATGTATGCTGCAATAACAGTGTTTTAAATAGTGGCGGTCTTCCAAAACAGTTATAGCGGAGCGATAGCGGGCTAATATTAGCGGACTATTGTACATGAGTACCATTTAGTGGCACCCTGCTGAAAAGGCTATAGCGAGGCTATAGCGGGGCGATTTAAAACTATGAATAAATCCCCCTCCCCCTGCATTTCTAGGAATTTAATCGCAAGTTACTTCACAAACATTTTCTAAAAAGAAAATTTAAAACTGTACGTACGGGATGAACGAACCATATACTGACCCATATCCTCCTTGACCAAGAAGATTATTAGGACTGAAATTATCAGTAGCTAACCACAGTTCACCAGAACCGAGAGCATTAGGTATTCCCACAACATATTGTATATCTCTGCAAAAGAGATCACAAGAGACATAACAAGCTTACTTCTGTAAGCACTAAGCAGTCCAGCAAGTCAGGGAAAAAGATGGTTACCACTTGCTTATTGGAACAGGAGATCATGTTTGCTGTTTGCTAGAATTTTATTGCAAATTAGATTAGTACGTACGAAGCTACTGCTAATTTCATTGCCTGGCTATTGCAAGTTTCTAATGAAAAAGTACTTCAGGTCAAAGGTCAGGGAATATATACTTTTGTTATAGTGGTTGTTTCCTTATAGTGAACAACTGTGATCACCACTTCAACTGCTACTATCTATAAGAAGACATTAGCTAATTAGACGCAGGCAAAGAAAGCATGTAGGAAAAACCAGAATTAAAAACATCCTTCTCAACTGAGCTCGTGCAGTTCGGAAGACCCTACTCATTGATGCGGGAGCCCTCCGATGGCAGCACGGCGTGACGATTGCCGTCAATGACGACACCCAAAATACCTTGCACAATCCATCGATCCAGTTCGGAACAATCAAGCACATACCTTGCAGATGTCGATCTGAAGCAGAGGTGGGAAGGTAAAGGCTCGGGTGAGGTGGAATGAGATGTTGATGTAGACATGCACGCAGGAGAATAAGGTGGTGTCCGGGATGGATCTCCATCGGAGGAGGCCGGATCTGCCGGGGAGGAGGTCGCTACAGTACCTCCCATCTGAGTGGTGGATCGTGGGGCGGGCAGGCAGGGGGAGGGGAGAGGAGGGAGCGGGTGGGCTAGAGCGCAGATAGCGGGTGCCCCCGGTGACGGCTGGGAAGGATGGCAGAGGAGGTGGACGAGGGTGGCGGCGGCGGCATCTCCCCGGATTGGCGTCGGCATCTGTGGCTGCGCCTCGTCCGCAGTCGTGCTGGTGGTGGCCGATGCGAGAGCCGAATGGTGTCAGCCAGAATCAGAGGCAGGGGTGGCGGAGATTTAGAGGAGAGAGAGAATGGAGGCGAGGAGCGACGGGAGGAAGGGATGGCGTGCAACTGCGGGTCGGGGTTTCTTTTTTCCAGGAAGACCGTGATTTGCGGTGAAAGGGGTGGTGGGAGGTGAGACAAAAAAAACAGAGGAAAAAAACCATGCGAAGGTGGGAGGTGGGACGAAAAACCCCCGGAATGGAGACTACCAACTGCTCCATTAGGAGTAGAGATTATCTTGCTACCAAACTATATGCTACCGATAATTTCAGTGCTTGCAGAAAAGACCTTGCTGAAAACTGCTTGTCATTTCCTTCTGCTCCTCGTTGGGTTCGACACTCTTACTTATCAAAAGGACTACGATTGATCCCCTATACTTGTGGGTCATCACCGACTTTACATCCTGGTGCACCACGAGCGCTAGCACTGGTATTACCGCCAGCCGTGGCCGGGTATTAACCTCCCCCATGGCTGGCACCTTGACCCACAACGCATCCCGGTGCCGCAGTCACCGTGGGCGCACACGGAGGAGGTGCACAAGCACCATGCCCTCTGGACGCTAGAGCAGCAGCGTGACCCCGCCTACGCGCCAGACTGCCCAAGCTGGGAGGTATGGTTCGCGACGAAGCATGATGTGGCCCGCCACGGCGGCGTGCAGATCAACCTCCGCTTCGTGTCACCACCCCCGGAGGTGGCACTGGAGGAAGAGGAAGCGCCCTACCAGGCCGCTTTGGAGGCGGTGCTCTAGCACGCCCTAGAGGAGAGATAGCGCGAGTAGGATGCATGCTGGGATGGCTTGGAGGAGGCCCTAACGCTGTCGGCCGCGGGGGACTATGTCTACCCCCCGCCTCCGCTGCTCCCTGTGCCCATGCCCACGCCGCCCAGGGAGCCATGCTAGAGATGTATGCGTGTATCGGCATCCTCTGTGAGTGGGTGAGCATGCCAGCTATCATGATGGGGGCTCCGCCGGAGCAAGAGGCCGCCTACCTGGAGCACTGCCGGCAGCGCCACCTAGCGGAGGAGCGCGCTGATGGCGAGCGCCATATGCAGGCCGAGCGCAATGAGGAGGAGCGTCGTGCCCGCTGGGCACAGGAGGAAGAGGAAGAGCACTAGGAGCTTGATACGTCCATTTTGCATCATGTTTTTCTATTGTTATTTATAATGTTATTTATCATTATTTTACTTTATGATGCAATTCTAATGCCTTTTCCCTCTTAATTTGCAATATCTACATGGAGAGGGAGATTACCAGCAGCTGGAATTCTGGACCTAAAAGAGCTACAACAGAGATAACTATTCTACAGAGCTCCAAATGACGTGAAACTTCACGGATTTTTTTGTTGAATATAAAAAAATACTGGAACAAACAATCACTACAGGGGGCCACCTGCTGCACACAAGGAAACAAGATGCGCCCACCCCCAGGGCACACCCTGATGCCTTGTGGGGCCCACAGCAACCCTCCGGTGCCCCTTCTACTATATGAGGCCTTTTGCCCTTGAAAAAAGAGAAGATTTTTGGGACGAAGCGCTGTCGTCCCAAGGCAGAACCTGGGCAGGAGCACTTTTGATCTCCGGCGGAGCGATTCCGCCAAGGATACTTCCCTTCGGGAGAGGGAAATCGAAGCCATTGACATCACCAACGATCCTCTCATCGTGGGACGACCAATCTTCATCAACATATTTACCAGCACCATCTCATCTCAAACCCTAGTTCATCTCTTGTATTCAATCTTTGTCTCAAAACCTCAGATTGGTACCTGTGGGTTGCTTGTAGTGTTGATTACATCATGTAGTTGATGCTAGTTGGTTTATTTGGTGGAATATTATATGTTCAGATCCTTAAGCATATTCAATACACCTCTGATCTTGAACATGAATATGATTTGTGAGTAGTTACTTTTGTTTTGAGGACATGGGAGAAGTCTTTTTATAAGTAATCATGTGAAGTTGGTATTCGTTCAATATTTTGATGATATGTATGTTGTTATTCCTCTAGTGGTGTCTTGTGAATGTCGACAACATGACACGTCACCATGTTTGGGCCTAGGGGAAGGCATTGGGGAGTAATACATAGATGGTGGGTTGCGAGAGTGACATAATCTTAAACCCTAGTGTAAAATCGAAAGTATATCTAGGGCGGGGGGTGATTAGACTACTTGACCAAATGAAAACTTATGCTTTTCCCAATTTTAGTTGTGGTCAGGTTTTAGAAATTCTACCAAGTCAAGTGCACCCTACACATGCAAGTCTAAGAGTTGAGCAGCGGAATGTAAAGACTTTGCATATGAATGTAAAGGAGGGATCGGACAAATCAAAACAATGAAGACATGAAGATTTTTGTCATGGTTCCGATAGGTGATGCTATCGTACATCCACGTTGATGGATACTTCAACCTACGAAGGGTAACGATTGCGCGAGTCCGCGGAGGGATCCACCCATGAAGGGTCCACGAAGAAGCAACCTTGTCTATTCCATCATGGCTTACACCCATGAAGGACTAGCCTCACTCGGGTAGATCTTCACGGAGTAGGCGATCTCCTTGCCCTTACAAAGTCCTTGGTTCAACTCCACAATTTCTTGGAGGCTCCCAAGTGACACCTAACCAATCTAGGAGACACCACTCTCCAAAAGGTAATAGACGGTGTTGTTGATGATGAAATCCTTGCTCGTGTGCTTCAGATGATAGTCTCCCCAACACTCAATTACTCTCTCACAGATTTGGCTTTGCTAGAAGAGGGGATTGAATGGAAAGCAACCCGGGAAAGGCTAGAAATCAAGGTTCAAATGGTAGGATTGGAATCTCTTGATCTCAGCACATGAGTAGGTGGTTCTCTCTCTCAAAAAATGAGTGATGGAAGTAGTGGTTCATTCTGATGGCTCTCTTAGAGAGTAAGTGGGGGTGGAGGGGTATATATAGCCTTCACCCAAAGATCCAGTTGTTACAAGTCTTTGACCCAACTCGGTGACATCGGATCAAAATCTCGGTGAGACCGACTAGTGTAAAAGATTTGAACATTGGAGGTTTCGGTGAGGCCGATCAGAACATCTCGGTGAGACCGAAGTGCAATGGCTAGGGCAAGACATTGTTTCGATAGTTCCAACCATTTCATCTTGGTAATTCCGAAATGAAGCAACTTCATTACAGAAACTGGGTCAGGCCATCTCGGTGGGACCAAGATCCATATCGGTTATACCAAAATGTTAGGGTTTGGCATGTGGCAATGTATGTGGTCATTTTGGTGGGTCTGAATTGGAAGGTGTCGGTGGGACCGAGATGGACATCTAGGATTTTGGACATATGTGATGTGGAGAAGTGCTGGAGGATTTTTGGAGCAATATCACTAAGCACTTGAGTAATTGAGTCATGATCAAAACCTCATCCCCTTTTAATAGTATTGGCTTTCCTATGGACTCAATGTGATCTTGGATCACTTAACCAAAAATGTAGAGTCTTGGAGCTTTGCCAATCCTTGTCTTTAGCATTTTGAGGGGTCCATAATCACTAGTCCTTGCCATACCAATCATTGATCTTCTCTGAAATCTATTATCAATGAGCATTAGATCAATGATTTATATGTTGTTATTAATTACCAAAACCACTCGGGGATTAGTTGCACTTTCAATCTCCCCCTTTTTGGTAATTGATGACAACATATAGATCAAAGCTTTGACAAATGATGTAATCAATGAAATACATCTTCGCTTTGAGAAGTATGTGATAAGCAAGAGCTCCCCCTAAATTTGTGCATTATTAAAAATTTGCGTTTGAATGCAGATGCACAATCGATTATGATCATGGGTTACTCTTCCATGTCACATACATCTTGGTGGAGCACTCAAAATGATATGATTGCAATGTAATAAGCACTCATCACCAAGCAAACAAGTGAATGATCATACAAAGAGCATATGAATAGATATTTAAGAAAGCATAACATCAAAGTACGGTATGATCAAGCACGAAGCAACGAAGTCTCATATATGCATCAAACAAAAGTATCTCAAAGTAGCACGAAACTCAAGAAACCAAATGAGAAAAGGCAAAAGCACTCTCTCTCGAAGCCTAATGATCTATACTAATTCTACCCCTTTGGCAACAGGTACCAAAAATTTCAAAGAAGTATCTAATCATCGCTCTAGGCTCGATCTCCGGCAGCTCCTGGTGGTGAAGTCCTCTGACTTGCAGCGCCGGTGTGCATAAACGTCAGAGTGAAGAGAAGAGTGTTTGCAAAGATCTCTGCTGAAGTCTACTGAGCTGGAGGTGTGGAGACAACAGGAGGCACTGAAGGAGCAACCGTAGATGCAGCAGCTGGAGCTGAGACTGTAGCTCTGAAAGTGACCAATGTCGGTTCTATATCCGACATATCTCGTAGTAGGGGTCCTAAGTTAGGCGTCTTGGAGCGATAGTAACATGGACACAGGATTTTACCCAGGTTCGGGCTCTCTCAAAGAGATAATACCCTACGTCCTGCTTTTGATTGTATTCAAATGGGGTATAGTACAGAGTACATGTATCTACCATGAGATTGTTCTAATGAATATCAGATCATCTATTGACTAGCTGGCCTCGGTTTATATAATACACCGGAGGCCTAGGGTTTAGGAGAGTCCTCGGCTTGGGCGCCAAGTCTTGTGGAGTCTTCCTTGTATTCATCATGGGCTGCCTGAAGTGGCCTATTAGTGAACAGCCATGGGGGGTCCTCGGCCCGATCCACCCGGTCGGGAGACGACATGGTGAATACCCCCAAGTCCAATACACCGTTAGTAGCCCCCAAACCGGTCTTCAAGTTGGGGATGCTCCTCGGTTCTTCCGAACTGTTCTTCATCTTCGGTCGTCGGTCTTGAAAACAGGTTCAACAAATCTTCATATCTTCGATCTTGAGGATTGTCGAGCTAAATCCGAAGAGTTCACACATCAGGCATCTGAGGAGTCCTTTAAGTCTTCGGCCTTTATCAATGCCTTGTTATTTTTTATGCCACACCTCAGGTTTGAAGTGTTTCCCATGCAGCAGTATCCTCTTGCGTCCGAGCTCCAACGTCGGACTGCATCCAAGCTCCAACACCGGACTGTATCTGAGGTGTCTTTTTGCAGCCGAGCTCCAACGCCGACCTACATCTGAGCTGTCATAGATCACCTTGATCCAAAAAAGTTGAAGGAGTTTAGCCGAGCTTAATGCTGGAAATGCCCTTTATTGAACCAACCACTTGTATCCGAGCTTTATGCCGGACTGCATCCGAGGTGGTGCACCACCTTGGTCTTGGGCTGTTTTTTTGCGGATTTTTTCTTGATTGGTGCAATTTACTCTCTGCCGAGATGTATACCCCATAGCTCTCAAGGTGTGTGTCGGCCTAAAATCCGAGATGCACCTAAAGGAAGACATGAAACTGCTGATATCAGTAGCCCTTGAGACTCAGGTCGATTCGAGAAATCGGCGTGAGGATCAATTCCTAGCTCGGCAACATACGTTAGGAAAAAAAACACGGTGTGCATAGTCACGAGGATTAGGTTGGGTGCAGCCGACCAACCTGAGGATCGTAATCACCTCAGAAACTGTTTTGCACTTTGAATTTCTGCATTGAATAGGCAATGCAGTAGCCCCCGAGCCACTGGTCTGGTGGCAACACCAGATCAGGGGATCGATGTGCCCCTTTAATATTTGTAAATGAGAAGCGCAAAGTCCAGTAGCCCCCGAGCCTTAATTTGGGCAAGGGTGGCCGAATTAAGGATTGATATCTGGAGTAAATTGACTTTAATCACAATTTATGTGTAATGATTCTTTGTATCCAAGTACTTTACATCATGAATGCTCAGATCTGCATTGTACAAAACTTTGTTGATCGACCATCGGACTCAACCTCCTCGGCCAGTAGCTGGGGAGTGTTTGTCCTACTTTATAAAGCCTTTATAAGGGCAAAGATTTACGGCAAACAAGGCAATCCGGCCATATGGTTTTATAAACAAAGGTACACGGAGAGATATGTTATATTACTATTTAACGTAAGAAACATCTTTTGGGAAAAATAGTTCCTTTATAAGTTCCTTTTCCCAGGTTGTCATGTTGATCATGATCATGAAACCTCACCTCCGATCAATGTGGGAGGAAAATATTGAGGATTTAGTTTGGGGAAAGTTCCCGAACTCTATGGTCTTAATGAACCAAAATTTTCACTTCCGTCATTGCCGACCAATTATATTCTTAAGATGGCTAGCTTTCGGCTTCACCCAGTCTGAGGTACTAACTCGGATGACCCGGAAGTAACAATCACAGAGGTGCTCCCTTTAACCTCTAGCCGAACTATCGGGAACTTAGGGGGTAAGCACAGGAGCCAGGCAACCCAGCTTGGCCAGAATCTAGAGTCAAATTGATGCATATTTATGGCTTTATAATGATGGTTACGGAAGGCAACTTCTCTATTGTGATTGTTTATAATCTGAAAGTGGCCCATCATCAGCTTCTACCCCTTTGTAGATGCTACGCAGGGTGTTCCCGTACTGACAAGACAACCCTTAGCCGACGTCTCGGTGCCCGGAGGCAGCTGTGTTAGCAGAAATGAGACAATCAGATATGCAGGCTTTATAACTTTCACTTAGTCATAGGAGCTTTAAGTTGGGGAGGCTAGTTACGAGCCCCCGGTTATTGTTCGGCATCAGCTGAAGTCAAGCCATTAACAATTCGGCCAGTTTTATGAAAGGCTCATCGTCTAACATGGGGTTACCTCTACCAATCTATAGTTTGACACAGTCATCGGACCGCCGACCAGTTTACGCTCATTGTGACAGTCAGTTTTCGGCTTTCTCCACTGAGGTGCTTAACCATTCGAGCTCGAAGCACACTATAACACCCCAAAAATATTTCTTTTTGGACTTCCAAAACCTTTCCCTAAAAATAAAATATTTTTGAATTATTCTTGCTATTTTACCTTCATAGCCCTTTTATTTTGAAAATTATTCTCAACTTTAATGGATTTTCTAATTCTCTATAGAGGTTCTGTTTTCAGAGGTTTAAAATTATTTGGAAAATTAATTTGGAGGTTTTCAAACAATTTTCATCCAGAAAAAGTTTTGGGAATCATTAAGTTTTCAAAGGAAATAACCTTTTCACTTCCTTTTAGCCCATTAAAATCCATCCAACAATTTTCTTCCATTCCAACTTTATCCCACAAGTCACTCACATCATCTAGGACATAATCCAACTCTCTCCTACCCCACAGAAATATTTTTCACAATCCAAATAAATTCCAAAGTTGGAATTCATATTATCCATCATTCCTTTGGTTTACAAAGGAACCACAATTTCCACAAGGTTTCTACCTCCACCAAAATTATCCCAACAAATATATGGTAGCCACAACCCATTTCTCCAAAGACATGGGGTACCACAGTTCAAAATTTTCAAATTCCACTCAATTCAAATTTGGACCAGATTCAATATTTCTGATCCAAACATATTTTTAAATACTCCAAAAATTCCCAAACTTTGCCAGAACCTCTCATATGTATCAACACATCACCACAAAAATTGCCACAAATTCTAAAAATCTCTAGCACTCTCTGTCATAGGATTATATGAGTATCAGTGCACTGTTCATAACTGAAACAAATTCAGTTAACTGAATTCGGATTCAGACGACACAGGCGACCGGTGCCGTGCACTTATTCCTTTCGCCTTGCCCGCACGGTGTCGCCTCCCCTGGCCATCAATGCATCTCCATGAGTTCTCCCTCGTTAGTACTCCTCAGTCAACTGGCCCGTGGCAGGCCGGTGCACCTGTCACCGTGCTCTTCCACGGCGGGCCGAGCTGATCCACACGGCGCCCGCCATCTTCACTTCTCTCGCTGACCTCCCCCACCTAATCTCCCTCCATGCGGCACCCTCTCCGCACCTTCTCTACGCCGACCACGCCGCCCAGGCCCACTGCCAATCGCCAGAGCTGCGCGGCGTCTGCCATGGCCGCACGGTGGCCACACCATGGATAAGGCACTAGAAGTCAAGCTCCTCTGCGCTGGCGTTTCGGTCAGCTCTCACCACTCTCACTGACACTCACCGACCATGGCCACCGCCCAAACCTACCTCGCCGACCACCGTAACTCCGGCGTGATCCGAACCGCGCCGGACCGCCTCGGATCGCCTATAAAAGGCCCTCCCGAGCTCCGTTCTCCTCACCCATCGCCTCCACCACCTCCCAATCACCCCTATGCCACTTCCCTGACCTGGGGGAGGTCTCCTCCCTCCTCTCCGGTCACCGCTCTGCCGCCTCTGTCCCCGTTCGGTTCGACGCCGTTACGCCACCACCACAGCTCAAACTTCATCAGTAGCCATCTCATCCACCAACTCATCAATCCCGCGCTCCAATTTCATTGCCCGAGCCCTCTCCGGTGAGTCCCAAAACCACCCGAGCCCCATCCACCGCCGTCGACCTCGCCGGCATTCAGGTGCTCTCCGGCGACCACCACCACCTCCCTTCGACGCGACACTCCGCCCTGGTCACGTTCCGACCATCGCCGCCCTCCAAAACCCCGGCGATCACCGCCGGCGACCGCCGTCGCCTCTCTGTCTCGCGCGTGATCGGGTTCAAATTTGAACTTGACGGTGGGCCCCCACCCCGCGCGGTCTTTTTTTTCTTTTTCCTGGTTTAAAACGAAGGCGTACTCTGCCTTTTACGCCTTCTCCGCTGAGAAGCGTATTTCGGCCGAAATGTTTTCTGTTTAAACTGTGCAGGGACTGCTGTTTTATAGAAAAGCCCCTGGTTTTGAAAGTTTAATAACTTTTAAACCACAACTCTGTTTGAGTTGAATTTTTTTTTAAATTCTTATTTTTCTCTCTAGTTTTTTTAGTATTTATTTAAAAATGTTTTGACACAACTTTTTGTACTGTTGTCAAATTTTTTAATTAGAGTTGAATTTGAATATTTTCAGAAAAAGAAGAGGGAAACGTTGCCAAGATTTTCGAAGGGTTTTCACCTGACTACTTTGGACAAGGCAAGCATTAATGAACTTGGGATATGGTGATTGCATTTTGTATGTTTGCATCCGTTGGTATTGCACCACATGTATCACAAGTGCATGCATGTTCGGTCATATCACTTTCTTTCTCCTTGTCTTGCACTTCACTCAAGGAAAGAATCCTTCTAACATGGTAAAGCTGTGAGTATCCAGGGGAGTGTCTCCTGTCCTGGACGTGCCGGTGGGCACGGGCCATTATTTTTGACATGGTGGTGTCACGTGACTATGTGAACATACCAGTGATGATAATTAACACCTCCTGAGTCGGCCTAGATCGAGTCTTGTTCTGCTACACCTAGCTGGATACCATGCTGCCACGAGTCCTTCCGCAAGGAAGGTACGGCTGAGTAAGTTGTTAACCCCTGTCCAGGTACACACCGTACAGAGGGCCACGATGAGGGTTTCCAAAGGCCTTGGACTAAATCCTGTCATCGGGTCAGGGGGCATGGGTGTTCCGGTTGTGACTGAGAGGGAGGCACCCCTTGGAATCCGCGCGTATTAATAGTGATCCCATGCAGGATGTTTGTCTCTCCGTCTTAGAGTTTTTCTGGAACGATGCTTTGGGTGATTCCTGGCATCCGGAAAGTTAATCTGGTGTGTGCCGGTCAGGTGTGTTTTCAACCCAAAGACCGTAATGGGAATTAGTTAGTGTCACGGTACTGACTAAAGGAATCCCATGCACGTGGGTAAAGAGTACACCCTCTGCAGAGTTTAAGCCTATTCGAATAGCCATGTCCGCGGTTAAGGACTACAATCTGGGTTGGTCAAGTGTCGGTCTTAGTGTCGGTCTTCGAAGGAAATAACTTTAATATGCCTGAAATATTTTGCAGGAAGATTATTGACACCCCGTTGCTACCATGGATATTTTATGCTTGTTAAATATTATTATGATTATGCATAATATTGAGGACTAACCCGTTTCTCTTGTTTTGAATTTTTCCTGAGTGTCTCAGGGGCTGGCTAGACTACCCCGGGCACTCGATTTCATTTTCAAGACCTCTCGTGACGTCTCTCGAGTTAACAGGCAGTTTATCTCGCCACTACTCTTGTAGACACCCGATTGGCATTTCTCTTCAAGTCCTTCCGTGGCGTCACTTGACGCCCGACAGGCATTTCTTTTCAAGACCTCTCGTGGCGTCTCTCGAGTTTACAGGCGGTCCCGCCACTACTTTTGTAGATACCCGATTGGCATTTCTTTTACTTTGCTGAATGTCACTTGGGCTGGCTAGACTACCCGTGGCATTCACTTGCTTTTAATTTTCAAAAGACTGATTATGGCTAACATGTTTTATTTACTTCCGCATCAATTTATGATTATGTCATGACCAAGATTATAGTTAGCATGAGCATGTTATCTTGATCCTACATGAGCATGTGCTTTCATTATATCTTTTGTTCATAATGTTTGCGAGTACATTCCAACGTACTCACTGGCTTGTCCCTGGCTATTTACTTGGCCAGACCTGGAGGAGGATGAGCCTGTGGAGGAGGATTGCGCTAGCGAGCCCGACGCTTAGAGGAGTCCCAGTCAGTCGACCTGTGAGATAGGAGTCTACCACATGTAACATCCGCTGAGCTTCCGCTACACAAATAATATAGTCAAGCCTCACTCTGACGCTTGGCTCTATGTTATTGTACTAGTATAGTATCACCACCACACCACTGTCATATTCCGCCACTGCCATTTACTGGCGAGTTTGTAATAAACTTTGTTGAGCCCTCAGGCTCAACCCTGTGTAATATTATCTTGTACTGGTTATCTGTATCAAGGAAGTACACCAGTTGTGTTGATCTTGGGGCTGGTGTGACTTAGGGCTACTCTGGGATTTATTCTCAGAAATGGGCCCGACACACACTCGCAGTGGTTCTCCCTTTGCACACCTAGCCGAACAAAGTGGAACATAGGAGGCAAGCACAGGAGCTGGGCAACCCAACTATTGACCGAAGACACAATTCGAAACCGATGCATATAAAGCAATATCCAAGAATGTTTTGCCAAGGACTCAATGGAATACCTCGGCTTTTGGTGGGTTCGGCACTAGCTGCAGTCCCCTGTTGATATTGCCAATGCTTTAAAGACGTCCGGCGTTTGTACTACGAGAGTTATGTCGGAGACACACAAATAGGCTAAAAGTGCCACTAACTCAGAAAACCAAAAAACTCACATAAAAACTTTACGTCTAATTTAAATCAAGTTTTTTGGTGTCAATCCGAAATTGGTCTAAAACATTTTTGTGCTTCTGTCGTGCTTTAACATGACACATCTGATCTCTAAACTTCAAGTAGGTCAGCCTTCAGCTTCAACCTCCTTATCCCGAAGGCGGAGTGCTTTTCTAAGGCCAGTTTAGCGAACTAATCTCGAGTGGCTTTAGAGAGAAGCCAGGCTATCCGGCTATTGACCATATGCTCGAGTCGAGAAAGGAGTGGCAAAAAAAGACTTTGCAACGACTTAGAAGAAAACAGTTATTATAAAATGGCTCATATAAATTTTAAGAGCCCCCAGTTAACCTAGGAAAAGAAGTGTTTTTAACAAACAACACTTTTAACCAATAAATTTTAAGATAAATATAATGCTTGGTCGAACCAAACAAAAATTAAAAAGTTTAAAAAATTTGAGCATGAAAGCGACTTAGCTGGTTAATGTGCTCAGTGTTGATGATGCGGTTCGAGCTTGCGGCAGGACGAGGGCGCCCATAGATCTCTGACAAATCCGACATGGTTCTTAGTCCTCGGCCTGGCCGAGGTTCCAGCCCCCAACCTCGTTCCAAGGTGAAACAAGCGAGGAGCTCGGTCATTCCGAACTGGCGACACAACACAACCGATGTGGCGAGGAAAAAGCCCCTGGTCCAGCTATCGTGATGAAGTTGTTCGGCTGGTGATGATGACGCGATGGCAAAGCCCCCAATGTAGCCAAGGTGACAGAGTATGTTGGCAGGGTGACACCGACGTAATGAAGTGACGGTGCGGGGATGCTCTCCATGGCAAGGAGACGACACAATTTGGTCGATGGAGGCGGGACGACAACATCGGCACACCGAGATGACCGCATGACGCAGTCGAAGTGGATTACCTGTCACACACAAAATTGGGCAAGCCAAAAGTGATAACAAATAATGATGGTAAGAATAGAGTGCATAATTTATTTTATGCGAAATAAATTATCAAAAAGATGTGGCCTGGCGCGGAGGTTGATATCGACATAGGTTGTTGTCATGGTGCAATGGTCTCGTGACGAAGTTAAATTCATAGGGCAATCTAAGTCACGGATGCGGCATCCGCCGAACTGCGGACAAGAAACTGATCGGACCATCATGCGATTGTCGTTAATGCGGCCACCATTTGACAGACCTGTGTACAGAGGATGGCACAAACCAGAGCAATAATTCCTCGGGAAAAATAAATTCATGCTAGTGAAAATTACTAGGATTAATAGCACCTGATATGTTTGTTGTAGCAATCCGAAGAGACACATGTGGGTGTTCATGGATTTGCATCTATTGTATGGAGATAGGCCGAACTAGTACTAGCGCCAGTGCTAGCATGTGTGAAGTGCAAGAAAGACATACGATTAGCAAAGAAGCAAAACTCCCTTAATTAAATAATAAAGAAACACTACAAAAAAGACACATCCGTGACATTATGGGCCGAACGAACTTTTTTCTGTCATGCTTATGACACTTCTATGATGATAATTGTGACAAAAACACGTATCATCATAGATGTGGTGGGCTCCTATTTCTATGACAAAAAATCATGACAGAAAATGGGCTTTTCGTCCTGGGCGGGCCGGGGACGCACCTGCATGACATTCTTTGGGCCGTCCATGAGGAAAAAAATTGTGGTAGAAGTGAGGGCGAGGATAATTCCGGGGAGTTCCCGGTTACAGTGGGTGGTCGGGGCCGAGCGATGCACGGAGGTTTGCACGTTTCTCTCATATATGTAGGCGCGTGTGTGTGAGGCATTGGGCTCTAACTGAACCCGACCGATTGCACTAGCTACGTTACTGAACTTGAGCGATCGATCCCTAGCTGTTAACTAAACCCGAGCGATTCCTTCGTTGCTGACTGAACCCGAGCGATTCCTTTGCTAGTGCTGCTAACTAAACCCGAGCGATCGATCGCTGCTGCTACTTACTGAAGCCGATCGAACCCGCCTCTTGATGAACAGTGACCGTTGGGGGTTGGTTGAAAGAGTCGAGATGTGGTGAGTCTAGGCGGTTGGTTGGGGTTGGATGAACAGTTGGTTGGATGAACAGGATACCGTGGTAGTAGGCCGTTGCCGCTGGATGAACAGGACCCCGAGGAGGCCGCCACACCTGAGCCGGTTGGGGGTGGATGAACAGGACCCCATGGAGGGCTGGTTGAATAGTAGCCGGTGGAGGCTGGATGAATAGTAGCCCATGGATGAACAGTAACTGGTGGAGGCAGGAGGAAGCCGTGGTGGATGAACAGTAGCAGGTGGAGACTGGAGGAAGTTGACGGCGGATGAACAGTAGCCCATGGAGTCTGGAGCGAGGCAGTAGACGGTGGATGAACAATAGCCCATGGAGTCCCGTTTTGTGGTACGCCACACCTCTCCCGATGAACAGGACCCCGTTTCGACCATAGGCACTCCAACAGAAGTCCGTTTACTCCGTTTTGCGGTACGTGTGGTCTACTGCGCAACCTTCTTCTTGTAGACTCGTGTTGGGCCTCCAAGCGTAGAGTTTTGTAGGACAGTAGCAAATTTCCCTCAAGTGGATGACCTAAGGTTTATCAATCCGTGGGAGGCGTAGAATGAAGATGGTCTCTCTCAAACAACCCTGCAACCAAATAACAAAGAGTCTCTTGTGTCCCCAACACACCCAATACAATGGTAAATTATGTAGGTGCACTAGTTCGGTGAAGAGATGGTGATACAAGTGTAATATGGATGGTAGAAATATATTTTTATAATCTGAATAAATAAAAACAGCAAGGTAGCAAGTAACAAAAGTGAGCGAAAACGGTATTGCAATGCTTCGAAACAAAGCCTAGGGTTCATACTTTCACTAGTGCAAGTTCTCTCAACAATCATAACATAATTAGATCATATAACAATCCCTCAACGTGCAACGAAGAGTCACTCCAAAGTCACTAATAGCAGAGAACAAATGAAGAGATTATTGTGGGGTACGAAACCACCTCAAAGTTATTCTTTCTGATCGATCTATTGGGCTATTCCTATAAGTGTCACAAACAGCCCTAGAGTTCGTACTAAAATAACACCTTAAGACACACATCAACCAAAACCCTAATGTCACCTAGATACTCCAATGTCACCACAAGTATCCGCGGGTTTGATTATACGATATGCATCACACAATCTCAGATTCATCTATTCAAACCAACACAAAGAACTTCAAAGAGTGCCCCAAAGTTTCTACCGGAGAGTCAAGATGAAAACGTGTGCCAACCCCTATGCATAAGTTCACAAGGTTACATAACCCGCAAGTTGATCACCAAAACATACATCAAGTGGATCACGTGAATATCCCATTGTCACCACAGATAAACACATGCAAGACATACATCAAGTGTTCTCAAATCCTTAAAGACTCAATCCAATAAGATAACTTCAAAGGGAAAACTCAATTCATAACAAGAAGGAAGAGGGGGAGAAACATCATAAGATCCAACTATAATAGCAAAGCTCACGGTACATCAAGATCGTGCCAAATCAAGAACACGAGAGAGAGAGATCAAACACATAGCTACTGGTACATACCCTCAGCCCCGAGGGTGAACTACTCCCTCCTCATCATGGAGATCGCCGGGATGATGAAGATGGCCACCGGTGATGATTCCCCCCTCCGGCAGGGTGCTGGAACAGGGTCCCGATTGGTTTTTCGTGGCTACAGAGGCTTGCGGCGGCGGAACTCCCGATCTAGGTTTTGTTCTGGGGTTTTTGGGATTTATAAGAGGTGTTGGCGTCGGGGACAAGTCAAGGGGGCCCACGAGGCGACTACAAGGATGGGGGGCGCGCCCTAGGGGGGGCGCCCTCCACCCTTGTTGTGGCCTCGGGACTCCTCTCCGATATCTTTTCGTTCTAGTATTATTCATATTTTCCAAAAATATTCTCCGTAAATTTTCAGGCCAATTGGACTCCATTTGATATTCCTTTTCTGCGAAACTCAAAAACAAGGAAAAAACAGAAACTGGCACTGGGCTCTAGGTTAATAGGTTAGTCCCAAAAATCATATAAAATAGCATATAAAACATCCAAGATGGATAATATAATAGCATGGAACAATAAAAAATTATAGATACATTGGAGACGTATCAAGCATCCCCAAGCTTAATTCCTGCTCGTCTTCGAGTAGGTAAATGATAAAAACAGTAATTTTGATGTGGAATGCTACCTAACATATTTATCCATGTAATTTTCTTTATTGTGGCATGAATGTTCAGATCCATAAGATTCAAAACAAAAGTTTAATATTGACATAAAAACAATAATACTTCAAGCATACTAACAAGGCAATTATGTCTTCTCAAAATAACATGGCCAAAGAAAGCTTATCCCTACAAAATCATATAGTCTGGCTATGCTCCATCTTCATCACACAAAATACTCAAATCATGCACAACCCCGATGACAAGCCAAGCAATTGTTTCATACTTTTGACGTTCTCAAACCTTTTCAACTTTCACGCAATACATGAGTGTGAGCCATGGACATAGCACTATGGGTGGAATAGAATATGGTGGTTGTGGAGAAGACAAAAAGAGGGAGATAGTCTCACATCAACTAGGCGTATCAACGGGCTATGGAGATGCCCATCAATAGATATCAATGTGAGTGAGTAGGGATTGCCATGCAACGGATGCACTAGAGCTATAAGTGTATGAAAGCTCAAAAAGAAAACTAAGTGGGTGTGGATCCAACTTGCTTGCTCATGAAGACCTAGGGCAATTTGAAGAAGCCCATCATTGGAATATACAAGCCAAGTTCTATAATGAAAAATTCCCACTAGTATATGAAAGTGATAACATAGGAGACTCTCTATCATGAAGATCATGGTGCTACTTTGAAGCACAAGTATGGAAAAAGGATAGTAACATTGCCCCTTCTCTCTTTTTCTCTAATTTTTTTTCTCATTTTTTTCTTTCTTCTTTTTTTTTCTCTTTCTTTTTTCCCTTTTTTTTCTTTCTCTTTTTTTTCTTTGGCTTCTTTAGCCTCTTTTTTTTATTTCCTCACATGGGACAATGTTCTAATAATGATGATCATCACACTTTTATTTATTTACAACTCAAGAATTACAACTCGATACTTAGAACAAAATATGACCCTATATGAATGCCTCCGGCGGTGTACCAGGATGTGCAATGACTCAAGAGTGACATGTATGAAAGAATTATGAACGGTGGCTTTACCACAAATACTATGTCGACTACATGATCATGCAAAGCAATATGACAATGATGAAGCGTGTCATAATAAATGAAACGGTGGAAAGTTGCATGGCAATATATCTCGGAATGGCTATGGAAATGCCATAATAGGTAGGTATGGTGGCTGTTTTGAGGAAGGTGTATGGTGGGTGTATGGTACCGGCGAAAGTTGCGCGGTACTAGAGAGGCAAGCAATGGTGGAATGGTGAGAGTGCGTATAATTGGACTCAACATTAGTCATAAAGAACTCACATACTTATTGCAAAAGTCTATTAGCTATCGAAACAAAGTACTACGCACATGCTCCTAGGGGGATAGATTGGTAGGAAAAGACCATCGCTCGTCCCCGACCACCACTCATAAGGAAGACAATCAATAAATAAATCATGCTCCAACTTCGTTACATAACGGTTCACCATACGTGCATGCTACGGGAATCACAAACCTCAACACAAGTATTTCTACAATCCACAATTACTCACTAGCATGACTCTAATATCACCATCCTCATATCTCAAAACAATCATAAGGAATCAAACTTCTCATAGTATTCAATGCTCTTTATATGAAAGTTTTTATTATATCCCTCTTGGATGCCCATCATATTAGGACTAAATTCATAACCTAAGCAAATTACCATGCTGTTTAAGACTATCAAAATGATATAAGTGAAGCATGAGAGTTCATCAATTTCTTCAAAATAAAACCACCGTCGTGCTTTAAAAAGATATAAGTGAAGCACTAGAGCAACTGACAAACTACTCCAAAAAGATATAAGTGAAAATCAATGAGTTGTCAAATAATTATGTAGCTGTGTGAAGACTCTCTAACATTTAAGAATTTCTGATCTTGTGATATTATCCAAACAGCAAGCAAATCAAAATAAAATGACTTTCTAAAAATAGCACACATCATGTGAAGAAGTAAAAACTTAGGTTCAACCGATACTAACCGATAATTCTTGATGAAGAAAGGTGGGATGCCTACCGGGGCATCCCCAAGCTTAGATGCTTGAGACTTCTTAAAATATTATATTGGGATGCCTTGGGCATCCCCAAGCTTGAGCTTTTGTGTCTCCTTAATTCCTTTTATATGATAGTTTTCCTAAATCTTAAAAACTTCATCCACACAAAACTCAACAAGAACTCGTGAGAAAAGTTATTCTAAATCAAATGCAAAACCTTATCATTCTCTACTGTAGCAAATCACTAAAATTATTATTTAACATTGCATACTAAATGCCTCTGCATATTTAATACTCCTATCCTCAAATAGAATCATTAAACAAGCAAACATATGCAAACAATGCAAACATAACAGCAATCTATCAAAACAGGACAGTCTGTAAAGAGTGAAATTGTACTCATACTTACCTAACTCAAAAAATTCTGAAAAATTTCCACACTGTATAAAATTAGTTATTTATGAACGTGTAAAAATTTCAAGATTTTATCATGTTCTGACTTTCCATAAGAATTCAGACAACAATAGAAAACTTTCTGTTTTCAATACAGCAACATGTAGACTTGCAAAATAAGCATGGTAAAGGCTACACTTGACCTTTTTATTGAACTAAAAGATGCAAAACATTACTCTAAATAACATCAAGCAAACACTAATAAAAGAAAATGACGCTCCAAGCAAAACTCATATTATGTGACGAATAAAAATATAGCTCCAAGTAAGGTTACCGATAATGTTGGAGACGAATGAGGGGATGCCATCCGGGGCATCCCCAAGCTTAGTTGCTTGGATCTTCCTTGAATTTACCTTGGGGTGCCTGGGGCATCCCCAAGCTTAGGGTCTTGTCACTCCTTATTCTCCTCGTATCGATATCTCACCCAAAACTTGAAAAGTTCAATCACACAAAACTTAACGGAACTTCGTGAGATGGGTTAGTATGATAAAACAAATCATTCACTTTGGTACTGTCAAGACAAGATTCAAAATTTTTATCACCTGATACCTACTGTACCCTATCATTTCTACAATTTATATTGAGCAATATAAGCCATAGAAACTAGGAAACAAGCAAACTATGCATCGAAAACAGAATCTGTCAAAAACAGAACAGTCTGTAAAGATCTGAATTAAGCTCATACTTATGCTACTCCAAATATTCTGAAAACTTAGGATAACGTAGATAATTTTTATACCAATGAAATGTAAAAAATTCAGAATTTTTCCACGTTCCAGTAAAAGATAGGAATTTCTGTACTGGACAGAATCAAATCAACTATCAACCACACTATCCCAAAGGCTTTACTTGGCACTTTATTGAAACAAAAGCTATAAAACATGATTACTACAGTATATTAATCATGTGAACACACAAAAACAGTAGGGGTAAATGTTGGGTTGTCTCCCAACAAGCGCTTTTCTTTAATGCCTTTTTAGCTAGGCATGATGATTTCAATAATGCTCGCATAAAAGTAAAGAATTGAAATACAAAGAGAGCATCATGAAGCATATGACTAGAAAATTTAAGTCTAACCCACTTCCTATGCATAGGGATTTTGTGAGCAAACAACTTATGGGAACAAGAATCAACTTGCATAGGAAGGCAAAGCAAGCAAAACTTCAAGATTTTCAATACATAGAGAGGAAACTTGATATTATTGCAATTCCTACAAGCATATGTTTCCCCCTCATAATAATTTTCAGTAGCATCATGGATGAATTCAACAATATAACTATCACTTAAAGCATTCTTTTCATGATCCACAAGCATAGAAATTTTATTACTCTCCAAATAAGCAAATTTATTCTCATGAATAGTAGTGGGAGCAAACTCAACAAAATAACTATCATGTGAGGCATAATCCAATTGAAAATTAAAATCATGATGACAAGTTTCATGGTTATCATTATTCTTTATAGCATACATGTCATCACAGTAATCATCATAGATAGCAACTTTGTTCTCATAATCAATTGGAACCTCTTCCAAAATAGTGGATTCATCACTAAATAAAGTCATGACCTCTCCAAATCCACTTTTATCAATATTGTGAAAAGATTCAACACCCTCCAAAATAGTGGGATCAATACTACCTAGAGTTGACACTCTTCCAAACCCACTTTCATCAATATAATCATCATAAACAGGAGGCATGCTATCATCATAATAAATATTCTCATCAAAACTTGGGGGACTAAAAATGTCATCTTCATCAAACATAGCATCCCCAAGCTTATGGCTTTGCATATCATTAGCATCATGGATATTCAAAGAATTCATACTAACAACATTGCAATCATGCTCATCATTCAAAAATTTAGTGCCAAACATTTTATAGACTTCTTCTTCTAACACTTGAGCATAATTTTCCTTTCCATCATTTTCACGAAAGACATTAAAAAGATGAAGCATATGAGGCAACCTCAATTCGATTTTTTTGTAGTTTTCTTTTATAAACTAAACTAGTGATAAAACAAGAAACTAAAAGATTCAATTGCTAAATCTAAAGATATACCTTCAAGCACTCACCTCCCCGACAACGGCGCCAGAAAAGAGCTTCGTTGACGGGATGTGAGTGCCGCTTACCTAGCCTCCTCGGCAACGGCGCCAGAAAAGAGCTTGATGTCTACTACGCAACCTTCTTCTTGTAGACTCGTGTTGGGCCTCCAAGCGCAGAGTTTTGTAGGACAGTAGCAAATTTCCCTCAAGTGGATGACCTAAAGTTTATCAATCCGTGGGAGGCGTAGGATGAAGATGGTCTCTCTCAAACAACCCTGCAACCAAATAACAAAGAGTCTCTTGTGTCCCCAACACACCCAATACAATGGTAAATTGTATAGGTGCACTAGTTCGGCGAAGAGATGGTGATACAAGTGTAATATGGATGGTAGAAATATATTTTTATAATCTGAATAAATAAAAACAGCAAGGTAGCAAGTAACAAAAGAGAGCGAAAACGGTATTGCAATGCTTCGAAACAAGGCCTAGGGTTCATACTTTCACTAGTGCAAGTTCTCTCAACAATGATAACATAATTAGATCATATAACAATCCCTCAACTTGCAACGAAGAGTCACTCCGAAGTCACTAATAGCAGAGAACAAACGAAGAGATCTCTACTCCTAATGTCTCAGTCGGTAGTCTCCGTCAGTTAATTTTCGTCCCACCTACCATGGTTTTTTTCGTCCTCCCTCCCACCTCCCAATTCCACCGCAGTAACGATCCCACCTCCAGTTTTGTCAGTTTTTTTTCGTCGGTTTTTTATTCGTCCCCCTCCCACCGGTTTTATTATCTCTCTCCACGATCCCCGCACGCCCCTCCACGATCCCTACCCCTGATTCACGCATCTCACCCTCCCTCCTGCACGAGCATCCGCCGCCGCCAGTGCGTTGGCTGCCTCCCTCCCCCATCGCCGGCCACCTCTCGCCCCCCATAACCGGCCGCCACCACCCTTCCTCGCCGCCTGCGCCGCCGATTCCTCATCTTTTCTTCGTAGCCACAATCTTCCCTCGCGTCTGGGCTCCTCCTCCTCCTCCTCCGGCCGAACCATCGATCCCCACCTAGACGGGATGGCGGCGCGCGAGGACGACAGCAGCAGGAACGGCGGCATGGAGGCCTTCCTGGCATCGTGCGCGGTGTCTGGCGACGACGCGTACGGCGCAGCCAGGGCTGTGCTCTAGCGCCTCCAGGCCCCCGCCACGCACACCGAGGCGAGGCGCCTCCTCGACGCCATCCGTCGCCGCCTCGCCGACGACCCCGCCGCCTGGCAGGAGGAACGCTTCCGCGCCTTCAACCTCCGCATCCACGACGTCGTCCTGCAAGGTCGGCCCCCATCCTCCCCACTGCCCGGCAAATCGATTTGGTAAACCTCGAATGTTGATTCGGCCGTCGGTGATTTAGCGATGAATGAATTAAACCTCGTGGTCTGCAATTGGTAGTAGTACTTGTTTGTTACTGAACTTTGAAATTGGTTTGCGTAAATTTGGAATATGTCTGACATATTTTACTCGGCCGCGGTTCAGCTGTTAGGTTTGCTTCAAAATTTTACTTTCTGTGAGCATCACTTTCTTAGGGCATCTGATTCCTAACAGCCCTCTAATGGAATTCATTATGCATATGCATTTCTCAATAGGGAACAAAGGAAAAACATCTATTATTACTAGGTAAAAACCGCGGATGACAAAGTGAACCAAAAGCAGGCTCAAGGTTTCTTGTCCTAAGCACCTGACCTGAGATAGCTTCTGAAAAATCCATAATCAGAAAGGGTCAAGGAAAATTCATATGAGATCAGAATACAGTAGGGCATTGATCAAGCGATTTATTTAGAGGAGTATTTTATTACATGCGTGTGTAGTACAAGTTGTTGTTTCACAATAGTTTTCATGGCCTCTAAGCATCATTATTCATGTGTGAACTTTCAATATTTGTGATTTTGGTTCTAGTTGCATAAGAATTTATCGAATGCCTCGACCCGGGGATCCCCGTGCCCGTCGGCGGCGGCGCCAGGCCCATCCCGGGGTGCCACCCGCTCGTCGTCGACACGCCCGAGCCCGCCAAGAAGTCTGCCGCGCCATGGAGGGGCTCCCACGGGCCCGAGAACCATAGCGGTGCCGGTGTGCTTGCGTCGCCCAAGGTCATCAGGACTATCGCGCTCAACTTCGAGAAGAGGACGCCCGTCAAGGAGCAGCCCTCGCCGGCACGCAGCTCGGCGTCAGTTAGGAAGAGCACCACCGTCATGCCCAGGCTGGTGACACGCAGCCGGATCTTGGTCGCCAACAGGGGCGACCCTGTTCCTCCTCCGAACAAGATCCCCAAGAGCATGTACCCACCTGTATGTACTCTGCACACCTGAACTCAACATGTTATGTCTTGCTGCTTCTGAAGCTGAGCTGAACTGAAGCTTAAACTGTATGTGTAGGATAATAGCTCGATGAGCTGCACGGCCTCACGCATGACGAGCAGGAGGTCCAGGGAGGAGGAGTCATTTGTTTACAGTTGGAAGACAGGCTTATGACCTGGTGCATACCATGGTATTCTCAGTAGAAATGATTCAAAATCAAATCAGTTGTTCGTTAACGTGGTGTTGACTGCTGTGGTTTCACTCTACTGTGAATTTGTGATTGTGTGCAAAGGGGATACACGTTCAACTAATTAGATCAGTTTGTTAACTAGAACGTGTTATTGGGAATAAACACAGATCAATTGTCAGCAGTCAGCACTTGAAATGTGGGATGCATTAGAAGTCATTGCTGTTATTGTTATAATTATTAATCTCAAAAAAGTATACCTACTGTCTCACATGTTTACTGATACACGATTTTTCTTTGCCTCTTCTCGTGCTGCAGGATGGAATTGGAACCAAACTTGGTAGTTTGAAATAATTCTCTGTTGTAAGTTGCATATCCTAAACAGTAATTTATGACATTTCGTTTTCATGCTTGATGTAAAGTTCAGTGTTTCTTTCATTCTGTTTCATGGTAATGATGCGTTGGATATGTTTTGGTGAATGGAGGAATCTGAGAACACATAGTGATTTAACCTTACCCTGTTAAATGCTTACATGCATGTTCATTCTGTTCAACTAAAGATAACCACGATTATAGGGATATTATCTTTCGACAAGCATGTTTGCGCGTAGATATAAACATGATTCTCACCACCCTTCCTAATTCGTAATGCAAATACTTGACTAATGTTGGATCTTGCATATGCAATGAATACTAATGAAGGCCATGTGCCTTTCTTATTTCATGCACTCTTTGCCCAGTTACCTACTTAGAGTTTCAGTTCGCTGCACAATTATCGTGCCACTGAAATATGTAATGTTTAACCCGCTCCCATCTGTTCTCATTTTATAAGAGTGTAACTTTTTATATAACAGAACCCTTCCAGGTGTTAGATTTATAGTTAATTACTACTTAGTTTACTATTCAGGATCTTCCCACATTTTTCTTGGGTACAACTAATAATTTTCATTCTTTATGCAGGTTTGGAGATGACACGTACTAAAAATCTAATTATTTTCTCTTGTCGTTTTTTGTAGTTAATCCAAGGAGGACCCTACATCTAAAGGTAACAGAGCAGTTTATATCATAATTCCATTGCTGGATTTCTAGAAGAATGAAAAAGGGAGAAATGGTTGTTTCATTTGGTGTGCGAATCTGGTTTAAAGTGTGCCTGCTTATATCTGGAAGATCTTGGTTGCAAAAGTGATTAGATATACTCCTCTGTACCAAAATATAAGACGTTTTTTTCTGTTCAATTGAACTGCAAAAATATCTTATAGTTTCGTACGGAGGGAGTAATAGTCAACACAACCAGGTTGGTTCTGTAATTAAATGCCTACCTAAGATCTTGTAATTTTGAATCAAAAAGTTTGACTACACAAAGAATTATATTTACTTTGTGTAAGATCTGGTAATTCTGAACCAAGTTAATTCTAAATAAAATATTTTGTCTACTATTCTATATAGGTCTTAAGTAGCAAAGCTGGGCATTGTACATAATTTTGTTTTGCTTTGGATTTCAATTAACTTGGAATTGTGGGAGAAGTTAACAATAAGGTTCATGTCTACAAGGTTGGAACATTGAGATATTAGGAACTGTGCATTAGTACTCCCCGTGAAAAACCGACCGGCAGGGAATGAGAATAGCCCACGAACTCCAGATTTTTTGATGGGTTTGTATTTGAATTTCTGTGTATTGATAGAAGTTTAAAGAAATATGGATAACAGTATGCACATCATCCATACACACATGCACTCACACATGGTCGGTACCACCACTATCCTAACCATTTAACTACTGGTTGATTTTAATAACATTTTTCCCAGGCGGGGGCACATGCCATTTTTCCTCCTTCACCATGGACCCTGAATTTGCTGAACTCTGGGCGTGTCGATGGGCTGCTCAGCTTACACGTGAACTGGACGTGGCAAAGCTTATCCTGGAGACGAACTCAAAGTTATGAAAATTCATGTATACTGATTATTGAACAATATGGTATGTTTTCCACGAGACTCAATTTGTTATGTCCAGATGCATGGCTTTCAGAATAAATGCAGACTGTATGTTTACTCATTGTCGTGATCTTTGTATATCTATAACTACACCCTACAGCCTGAGCCACTTGACGACCAACCTGCAATTAGATGTTACAAATATAGATGCAATATGTTAATTCTAAGGTGGCATCAAATTCCTAATAATTCATACCTGGAATAAAATTGTGATTTATTCGCTATCTTACTATCATATCCGCGTCGAGCACAACCTAACGCCTCTATGTCCAGTGAGGCCAACTATCCAGAATCCTTCCACCATCTTAAATCCATTGATGTTTTTCTGTTAAAGGCTTTGTTCTATGTACATACTGAAATTAGCAAAGCCAAACTTTTAATCTGGAAATGTCACTTTATAGTACTTTGGTCTGCAAATGTGTTGTGTTGCTGTATTTTAAAGACGCGGTTTGTATTGGAAAAGATTACATTAAAGATGGTGTCGATCCTGACGACGGCCTGCCTTGCAGGGCAAGGGACGGGGGTACAAGGCATGGGTCTGCGGCGCCGCACCTTGCTGTTCCCTGCCGGTGGCGGGCGAGCTGCGGCGGCGCTTCTCTGTTGCGTGGCGAGGGACGGGGGTGGAAGGCGTGCATCTGCAGTGCCACTCCTGGGGCATGCCTCTCCGGCGACATTGCCAGTGTACACAACATACCTTACTACACGGGGATTTCATCTCTGAACTAAATATTACGTCAGAACTGAATATTACGTCCGAAGACTGAAACATCCAGAAAGCTTATTGAGACTATTCATTGATGGTCTTTCTCTACTACACGAGGAAGGTAATTGTCTTTTATGTGCTTCTTTTTCCATTTCAATGTACCGTTGTGTTATTTCGGTTGAAAAATTAAAGTTTCTACATATTTTCATGGTTTATGAAAAGTAGCTGAGATCCGTTGTTTTATTCCTACTTATTGAGGAAATTTCTGTGAAGCTAAAGTTGGTGTTGTTCATCTTTTTTTCTACAATTTAGTACTCTTGACATAGTTCTAAAATGTATCATTTCAAAAGATCAGTGTAGTAGTGCAGGCTAACAAAACCGTATTTTCTACAGGCCTGAGGTAGACAAACATAACAACTGATGAAATAAGAACATATTTGTACCTTGTTGCCCGCTGACTATAAACAGAAGAACATTGAAGCACTCGTTACTGCATTATATATTTTAGTTGCAATAGTATTTGATTTTGCATGAAGAAATATGCTGAGTGTTTCTTCATTCAGTTTTATGTGCCAATTAGGCATGGACAACGACGGCCATGATCCCATCATTGCAAGCTCACTGGTAGGAGACACACATCTCATCCAGTGGAAAAGCACGCTCTGAAAAATCCCTAACCCTCCATGGAGCCATTGCCAGGGTGACGAGATCAACGCCACCCACCATCACCACTGAGTTGTAGACGGCGTGTCGTGGTGCTCCCTAGCTCTTCCCGCCTCTTGAGAGACCACATGGTGTTCTGGCGCAATTTTTTGGCCAAGGCTGGAAGCCAAGAACACTTCTTAATTTTGATCATGGACATGACATTGTGATCGGCGGTGTGTGGTGCGGTGCAGAGATTTCTTGCCTGGCGTATAACAATGCATGTTCAATGCGGTAGCCTCTTCAGAGGCAGATCACCACAGCTATTCAAAATAGCTACAACAAAATTGTGACAGAGGTGGTTAGTGGGAGAAGGAACTTGAGAACCAGCCAATTCTGCTGCAGGGGCTGTGTGTAGAAGATAGTACAAGCAAGCATAGAAGTCACTCTGGAAAAAGTGTGCATATATTGTTGTACTAGAGATCCATTCCTATATTTCACTGATATGCATGGTTGAATTGTAGTATGTGTGATACGTGAGAATAATGTAATATGAAGTGAAACATGGTGGATAGGGCTTCGTGAATGAGCTGGCAGAGAAGATGTCAGTGGTGGAAGCGGACATGTTATAGAAGATGTTGCGGGCGGTACCGGAGGAAATGGCCAAATGGGGTTCCTCGGAGCCGACAAGAAGGATGCTGCAGCGGCACATATTGGGTTCCATTTCCATCCAGAGAAGAACTTATGAACGGTATGTGCGCGATCCATTCATTCTTTCGTTTGATCCTTCCTTATTCCCCTCAACTCAGATTCTTTTTCTTTTGCACTTACGCATGGTTTTTATGGATCAATAAATTTAGTGACATTAATGGCAATGAGAATATCATATATCCATAAACTTCACATTGTTGTTTTTCAGTAGAATATGATGTTTGTCTCTTTTTCATATGGACTGCAATATGGTCGATGGTAGCTTGCTGAATAGGTTAAGCAAGACCCAAGACATAATTTCATTCCGAGAGTTTGACTTGCTGAATAGGTTAAAAGCCTACTGCAAAATAAATTAGATGCGGAGTTTATAAGGGTTACATGTATGCAATTTACATGGGTCTATCTAATGTTAGAGTTTCATGCCTCTAATTATTTGTATTTATGTATTCTAGCTATGGATACCAGTAGCATTAGTTCTTTTAAAGTACTGCATTTATAAACTTTACTATTTAGATAATGTATATGAAAATAGCAAGTAATTATCAATGCCATTTATGATCACAAACGATCTTACCAGATGATTGTTTTCATGGCCTTCAAAGAAGAGATATCCTAGAAGTTGAGTGCAGTTGGAGGGGCCTCAGTCCTTTTGAGCCAAGAAAAGTAGATGGGGCCTGTCCAAGCTATGAATAGTAGATGGGAAAGTGTTGAAATATTTTGTGTTTCCATGGTTTCTAAATGGTAGGAGGTATGTGTAGTAACCTGTACGGTTTCAAGTGCCTAATTTCATGTGCAAAAGTTTGCTAGGGAATTCTGATTGTAGAATCTTGGAATAAGGGAACAAAATCTTACGTGTGTCGTATATTTAATTAATGGATAATAACAACAGACATGCTTTCATGAGATGATTAATCTTATGCATAGAAGGGCATCCATGTGCTACCTATCATTTGTAATGCACAATAAAGTGTTCTATGTTTTTGTGTTTTGTGCATTAGATCTGATCCTATATGTTACCGAATTACATTGTAAGTGAAGTGGATCTCAATATTTTTGTATGTTATCAGCTATCTTTTCTATATATGTGAAATTCGATATGTAATTAGTAACAACTAACCTGCAATGAATAGGAAGGCATAGTAATGTAATGAATAACCCAATATCGAATACTGATAATAATATCGACAAAACGTTCTTGATTTTTTTAAGGCCCGTGGTAACGCACGGGCACTCTACTAGTTATTATAGGGTACGAAACCACCTCAAAGTTATTCTTTCTGATCGATCTATTGGGCTATTCCTATAAGTGTCACAAACAGCCCTAGAGTTCGTACTAAAATAACACCTTAAGACACACATCAACCAAAACCCTAATGTCACCTAGATACTCCAATGTCACCACAAGTATCCGCGGGTTTGATTATACGATATGCATCACACAATCTCAGATTCATCTATTCAAACCAACACAAAGAACTTCAAAGAGTGCCCCAAAGTTTCTACCAGAGAGTCAAGACGAAAACGTGTGCCAACCCCTATGCATAAGTTCACAAGGTTACATAACCTGCAAGTTGATCACCAAAACATACATCAAGTGGATCACGTGAATATCCCATTGTCACCACAGATAAACACATGCAAGACATACATCAAGTGTTCTCAAATCCTTAAAGACTCAATCTGATAAGATAACTTCAAAGGGAAAACTCAATTCATAACAAGAAGGTAGAGGGGGAGAAACATCATAAGATCCAACTATAATAGCAAAGCTCGCGGTACATCAAGATCGTGCCAAATCAAGAACATGAGAGAGAGAGAGATCAAACACATAGCTACTGGTACATACCCTCAGCCCCGAGGGTGAACTACTCCCTCCTCGTCATGGAGATCGCCGGGATGATGAAGATGGCCACCGGTGATGATTCCCCCCTCCGGCAGGGTGCCGGAACAGGGTCCCGATTGGTTTTTCATGGCTAGAGAGGCTTGCGGCGGCGGAACTCCCGATCTAGGTTTTGTTCTGGGGTTTTTGGGATTTATAAGAGGTGTTGGCGTCGGGGACAAGTCAAGGGGGCCCACGAGGCGACTACAAGGATGGGGGGCGCGCCCTAGGGGGGGCGCCCTCCACCCTTGTGGTGGCCTCGTGACTCCTCTCAGAAATCTTTTCGTTCTAGTATTATTCATATTTTCCAAAAATATTCTCCGTAAATTTTTAGGCCAATTGGACTCCGTTTGATATTCCTTTTCTGCGAAACTCGAAAACAAGAAAAAAACAAAAACTGGCACTGGGCTCTAGGTTAATAGGTTAGTCCCAAAAATCATATAAAATAGCATATAAAACATCCAAGATGGATAATATAATAGCATGGAACAATAAAAAATTATAGATACGTTGGAGACGTATCAAGCATCCCCAAGCTTAATTTCCGCGTAATAAGGAAGCACTTCCTTGCGTGCGAAGATGTAGCTGGTGGGTCAAACCTGTCAGGGGGAGAAATCATTTGTTTTCGCATAATAAGAAGACACTTGCAGCGTGCGGCCATGGGCCATGTGGGTCCCTACTGTCAGCCACTCCACATACATGCATCTTTCGATGGCTGTCATTTGTTGACAAAGTTGACCACGCCGCGCCGAGAGAACCAATGCGGTGGACGATGGTGAGGCCTAGGAAGGGCATGACCTGGAGCCGGTGAAGACACAGTAGTGGATGCCCATGCAGAGGGGAGTACGATGTTCACTGGTTCGGCTGCGTTGTGAGGCTGCCATCGCCGGAGAATAATAGGAGGTGTTGGTGAGTAGAGGAATGGCCTGGACGGCGATGGGAGTAGGGTGGGCTGGTGAAGCCTGCGCGGCATCACAGCTGGCCACGGGAGGTGGTAGCAGGCGGTACCGCCGGCGGTGGTTTGGGCGGCTGAAGCAAGAATATCCGATATTGAAGAAGCACGGCAGCCGTTGGATGGACATCGAACGACCACTGCTGCTAGAATCGTGTGTTGACTATAAGTTGACAAAGCCTTGCGTACGCGTCAACTTAGTAGGCCCACAAGTGAGCATCACATCTGTGGCAGAAAACATATAGCCAATTTGTGATTTTAATAATGTACAACCCATTTTTGAATTTTAATGGAATTTACTACAACCCATTTACAGTTTGTTAAAATTACATCCCATTTTCTAGCTAGGACAACGATTAATAATTTCAAGCAACCGCTCAAAACAGAATTCAACAAAAAAAATCACATTTTGATGGGATCCAAAATATTTTTATCCCAAAATTCCAAGTCAGATTAAAATTAAAATTTTCAAAATCCAAAAATAATATTTTTGAAACTAATTACCTATTTGGTGCGTTTTTTAATATTTACAGCCTAGTTTTTATAATGACATCCCATTTATTATTTCTTAAAGCCCATTTTGTTGTTAGGCCTAATGCATCCCTCCTAGGAAAGATTTGCAGCCCAACGAAGCGGAGAATAACAAGTTGACCTGGGTTGGGTATTCCTAAAAAAAAGTATAGCTGGGCTAGCCATTTTTGTAACACCCCTGTGTAATGAACAACAGTGATCATCCTTAGTTAATGCCATGTTAGCAAGTTAACAGTGCCTAATCATCATTTGCATCATAGTGCCTTTCAAATTCCAACTCAAGTTTCAATTCAAACTTAAAGTGAAAATAAAAAAATTTCAAATTGAAAACTAAAATGAACATATGGTTGCAAATAATTCAGAGGTTATGATAAAATTATAACTAACAATAATGGAATTAGTTAAGTGACTCTAACAACCACAAACAGTGGCTGAAAACAACATTTAATAACCTTTTAATTAATCCAAAAAAATGAAATAGTATTCTACCCAAATTAGTTTTTGGTATTAGGATATATTGCATTGCAAATTATGAGCTAGGTCGCACCTTTTATAAAAATCATTTAGTGCTCAAACAATTTGCAAAACAGAGTAGAAAAGAAAACAGAAAAAAGGAAAATAGAAAAAGGCCTATAGCTCTACTGTGCACTTAAGCCTGCTGCTACAGGATTGGGCCCAGCCCAACTGGCGCTCATCTCGCACGTCCCGCACGCTGTCGCGTGCCCGCGCCGACACGCCGACTTCCGTTGTCGTGTCGTGCATCCCGCGGCTCTCCGACGCCTATATGGCCTCCCCCGAGCGCCCTTCGCCCGTCCCTGAACCCTAGCCCCCTCAGTCGCTCGCACGCGCCTCTCTCTCCCTCTTTCCCCACTCGCCTGATATCCTCCACCGCCCGCCGCTGTCGATCCCACACTCTCCGATGACCCCGAGCCCCGGCAAGATGTCATGGAGGTCCGCCGCCCTCCGCTGCGTCGCCTGAGCCGAGCCACTGGAGACGACGGGCTCGGCATCGAGCGGATCGAGCTCGTCTCCATCCTCTCCGTCGCCGGTGACCGCCGCCATCTTCGTCATCCCCTGTTGCTCCAAAGCTGTCAAGGGCCTTTCTTGGCCGCTCGGTGAGCTACTCCCTCCCTCCATTCCTTCTTTCGCGGCCGCATTTCGTCCCTAGCTAGCTCGCCGCCGTTGCCATGCCTCTGCTTCCGCTGGAGTGCTCGTAGCCGTGCTGTTGCTGCCCGTCGAGCTCAGATGAGCTCGGGATCGTGCTCAGCACATCCGTGCGGGCCCGTTGCACCCCTCCCCGCGCTCTGTCGAGCCCCATAGTGCCGACCCCATGCTCTGACCGGATGCGCCTCCGTGTAGCTCGTCACCGGTGTCGTTCCGGCAACCTTTTGGTCATTTGCCCGCGCCCATCTTGCTCGCGCGTGCACGTAGACCTCGCCCCGCTCTCTGGATTGCCCGAACTCGTGCCGTACCACCGTTGCCATTGCTCGCCCGAAGCACCTCGCCACCGGTGAGCTCGAAGCGCTCGCCCCCATCCGTTCCAGCCACTCCGGTCACCATCGTTCGACGCGCGACGCCGAGCCGTGTCGAACGCGCCCAGCCACAACCCCTCAGACCCCCTGTGCGCGAAATCCGCGCCCCTCCCGAGTCGCGCCGGAGTCAGCTCCGGCGCGTCTCCAGCCGGTGTCTGACGTGGCGTCCACGTGGCACCGCCTGGGCCACTGACTAGTGGGCCCAGGGGCCCCCTTTGACCTGTTGACTTGGGTCAACGCTGACGTGACCGCCCCCTGTGTGTATGACATGTGGGTCCCGCATAAATAAACGGATTAAAATAAATAAATAAACTGGTAGTTAGTTAGTTAATTAAAGTACTAAACACTCACTGACCAGAAGGCCCCACCCGCTAATTAGGTTAATTAGATTAAACCAACTCTGTTTAGTTAGTTCAGTCAATGAAACGTGGGTCCCACTGGACCCACAGGTCAGGTTTGACCCCAGTCAATCGCACTGTTGACTGCTGACCTCAGCATTGCATCATGATGACATCACCAGACACTGTTCTGGATAATGTTGGATTAAATAATTAAATAAATTACAGAAAATGATTAAAACTTTAGAAAATCATAGAATTTAAACCGTAGCTCGGATCGAAAAACTTTCTACATGAAAGTTGCTTAGAACGACGAGACGAATCTGATCATGTCGTCTGTTTCCAAGTCAGAACCCTCTACGTAAGTGAACCCGCAACTTTTAGCCCATTTCCAGTAGATGAATAGTGCATTTAAAACAGGTTAATAAATCCCACCTTAATCCTAAAATTACTAAAATGACTTAAACAAATCTTTAGGCAACCCTGCACTGCACGTTAGCATAGCATGCTCTGTGTTGCATATGTTTGCTGTGTATTTATCTGTTTCCTCCCCCTCTTCTCTCTCGGTAGACCCCGACGCCGGTGTAGTCCCCGAGGCAGACGCAGCTCCGGAGGTCGACTACACCCCTAACGACCAGACCCTTGCCGCAGAGCTTCCAGGCAAGCACCCCCCTTTTGAGCATACCGATATCGCCTATTCTTCTCTCTCTTATGCTTGCATTAGAAGTTGCTGCTATTAATGTTATCCTATTTTTGCTGCATAGCCTGTTTATTGTAACCTGCTGTTGATACCTACATGCTTATCCTAAACTGTTTAGTATAGGCTGGGTAGAGAACCATCAGAGACCCCACTTTGTCCCGACTGCCCCGCTGGATTATCAGAACACCCGATCAATGGGATCGAAGACCAGGCCATGGCACCGCACATCACTTTCCCCTTAGTTGCTCGACACTACTGGGTTACTATCGAGTGCCGAGGGTGATACCTCGTTAGCACTTCTGATGTTAACCCTGTAGGTTAGTTCATCGGTTGTGGTCATCGAGGGTTATTCCTCCATCTCCACTCCCGATAATGACACTGTCGTGCAACTCCTCAAGAGTGGACCTCGAGGGTGATTCCTCCTTCGTTCAACTTGACGATTACATCAAGTGGAATTCCATCGAGGGTGATTCCTCAGGGTTTCCCCTTGGTGTTCTGGACACATGGTTACTATGAATTTACCACATAACCATGATACTAAAGTCGGGTTGGCCCTGAGGGGTACCCACGCGAGCAAGTGATGCAATTGATGTGTAGTCGGGTGACCAGAGAGAGTACCCGCGAGATAATTACGAGGCGTGGCCGGGCATTCTTAGCCCTTGCCGCAAGTTCTCGAGACGGGGTGACGGGGTCACATCGATCATGAGTCTCTGCTTGTTATCGCGTGCTCCTAATTCACTAACGATTTGGATATTTGATCCGAGTGGGCCTCTGGCCCGATAGCACTAACCATCATGTGGGAACAGTTATGGGCACTCTGCGTCGTGGCATCAGCCGAAGCTTACTGGACGTCAGCAAGGAGCGGCACGAGCCAGGTTGGACCGCGTTAAGCACCCTCCGTTGTACTGGAGGCTGCTAGGTCTGCTCTCGGCCGTGAACGTAACGTGCAGGAGTGGTCAGGGCGAGGGGCCCAGCCCCCTGGGCGCATAGGTTTAGTCCGGCGTGCTGACCTCTCTGATAAGCCTAGGTCGGGTTGTGGCGTATCGTTTGGCCGAGGCCGGGCATGACCCAGGAAAATGTGTCCGGCCGGAGTTAATCGATCGTGGTGGGTAAGTTGGTGCACCCCTACAGGGAAGAACTAATCTATGCATAGCCGATCCTCGGTAACGGACGCTCGGAGTTGTATCTCGATCGATACAACTAGAACTGGATACTTGTGATGAGAAATGGATACTAGGGCTCTGGGATTACTTTCTCGCAGGGAGTCGAGAAAGGATCTCTGGCTAAGGTTGTTACTTAATGTTACTACTACTTGATGATGTACTAATCTACACTCTTCTAATGCTGCAAGACCGCTGAAGATGCTAGTCTTCGATAGGACTAGGCCTTCTCTCTATTCTGGCATTTCTGCAGCCCAGTCCACATATACAACCTCTCTTTGAAAATATTGCATATGTAGTGTAGATCCTTGCTTGCTGAGTACTTCGGATGAGTACTCACAGTTGCTTTGCTTCCTCTTTTCCCTTTTGATGCAACCAGACGACGGAGCCCCGGAGCCAGCTGCCCCCGTCGCCGACTACTACTACCACCCTGAGGGTGGTTACTACTATGAGATTGCCGACGACCAGGAGTAGGATCGGAGGGTCCTAGGCAGGAGGCCTGCGCCTTTCAATCGTAGCTTTTGTTTTGCCCCGCCTTTCTAAAGGCTTATCTGTTTCTGTTTTATATCTGTACTCAAATATCTGATGCTTCCGCTGACGCTTGATCGCGAGCTTATGTATTCGAGCCCTCGAGGCCCCTAGCTTGTAATATAAAGCTTTTATGACTTTATTTATGTTTTAGAGTTGTGTTGTGATATCTTCAAGTGAGTCCTTAGGCTTGATCGTGTGCATTTGCGTGTATGATTAGTGCACGATTAAGTCGGGGTCGTCACAATTTTCACCTTGAAAAATTAATATCTGGCCTGGATATTTGGTTGACATAAAATAATAGCTCGGGCAAGACGAGCCACAACCCGCCCAGTTGATACCCTGCTCCTCTGAACAACAACAAAAACATCGCTCAATAATAACCCTGCTCACACCTCAAAAAACAAACACTACTCGAGCTGCTGGGTCCCAGCAGTCGGCCGCTCCTTGTGCAATTCTCTCGTTTATTGACTATATAGGTTGACAATGGTGTGGGACCGTGATGTCAGGAAACTAGGAGGAAGCAATTTTTTTATAGTTGTAATAAGGAGGCACTTGCGTACGTACGGCTATGGCCCTGGTGGGTCTGTACTATCATCCTCTCCACGTAAAGTCATCTCCTGATTCCTCATGTTCGTTATCCATGTTGACAACGTGAGACGACGGCGCTACGACAAGTGCTACAACTCGAAGGACGATGAAGAGGGCCTCGCGGGCCCTACGGATGGTCTAATACAGCGCCCACTGCTCATTCATGAAGCCAGGATCATAGGGGCACATGTCCACGACGGCATTGTCGTTCGCTTGTTCGCCGGTGATTCGTCCCTCCGCGAGCCGATGCTCATTGAGGAGACGAAGGATGTAGCACAGGTCCTCCTGCGCTGGTAGCTCTTCCACCATTAGGGCGTCGAAGTGTGGCCGCACCTGCTCTATGGTGAACACGGCATGAACCGGCTTGGGCGCTGGTGCCGGCTACTGGTCGGAAGCCACGTCCATCGTCTGGTTGTCGTTGCTGAGCTCGGCGAGCTCGCTGGCGAGCCAGCATGTCCGGCTGCTAGACCGGACCGCTGCCAAGCATGAGTCTGGCCGCCCCTGGCCCACCCAGACCCCCTCCCTCGCCTGCGTGCCCTTTCTGCCCGAAACGGTCAGCACCGCCCGCGTCGCTTCCCGGTGCAAGCGATTGCTCTGTGTTCAAACAACACAAGTGCCGTCCTTCCATCTGTTTGCCACCCACATTAATGATACGCGGTTGCCGAGGCGGCTACTCCGGCGCCACCCGTCCGTCCCTCAGCCGCCCACCATTGCTATATACTCCCTCCGTTCGGAAAAGCTTGTCCCAAGCTTGTCTCTCAAATGGATGTATCTAGCACTAACTTGGTGCTACATACATCCATTTGAGGGACAAGCTTTTTCGGACGGAGGGAGTAAACTGTTGCGCCGACCATAGCCGCAGTCATCCGCCTCCATTCCCTTTCTCCTCTCCACACCACTCCCAGCATGGCTTCCTCGCGCTCCAGCGCTCTTCGGGACGGGCGGACGATGGACCAGAAGAAGGAGCTGGCAGCCATTGCTGTTGACTGGCTAGCCGGCAGGCAGCCGGAGGACGACGACGTCCCAATGGAGAACGTGGTCATCGATGTTCCGGTGCCAATCCCCTCCTCCACGCCATCCTCGCTGGTGCATTGCACCATGACCATCGGCGAGGCCCGTGCCCAATACATGGACATGGTGAGGCAGAAGCATGAGGAGCAGTTCTGGGAGGCACAGTCTGACACCGCCTACAACCACCATGTCCTCCAGGAGCACCTGCAGGCGGAGGAGCAGATTACCGCGGAGCAGGAGGTGCTGCTCGAGTCATACCGCTCCGCCCGTAAGAGCCGCCTCGCATGCTGGTGGTACCGCATGCGGGTGGCAGAGGTTGCGGCCGCCTACAAAGAGGGCGATGAAGTGGGCGAGGCGCTGTTTGGCGAGACGAACGATGAGGCAGAGGACAATGCCGGCTCCACCAAGGACCCACCCCGTCAGCACCGAGGTGGAGGACTTCGCCGGCTATGATGAGGCCCTACTCCATTGAGGCTCTGACCCGCCAACAACGAGGCAGAGGACATCGCCGGCTCCGCTGAGGCCCCGCCCTGTCGGCAATGAGGGGGATGATTTCCCCTGCTCCGTCGAGGCGCCGCCCTGCCGGCCATGAGGCAGAGGACATCGCCGGCTTCATCGAGGCCCCGCCCTGCCGCCAACGAGGCCGCGCCACACAGAAAATGAGAAAGAGTAGAAGACGGTAGGTCGCCGCCGCTCGTGTCCAAGTAAGGCCACCGCTCCTACCTTTCGATTGAAGCCAAGCTTGGCGGGTTGAACATTGACGGCCGATTAGCTGGAGAAGAAGTTTCTGTTCTTGGGGCTCAACCGGACATGGGGAATAGGTGCTGGAGATCATAGATTAGGTTAATTAATAGACCTCCATAGCACCCCTTTTTAGTTGAAGAATGTATGAAATGTAATGAAATCCGACATGTTTATATGAAATCCGGCCGTGTATGAACAAATTTAGTCTGATTGGGTTGAATTCTTGTATCACTGGCATTAGATGAACATGCAAAACAATACGTACTAGCATTATTCTCAGGACACACGGTGATCACCTCGTTTACAGCAGTTTCACACGTACAAAAAGTTTGAGCAGCTTTTTAGCGTGCCTGTACATTGCAATCAAACTCACAGGCCTGGCAATTCATAGAGAACATTCAAAACAATCGATGATTATGCATCTCAATGATTCACACATTAGAGACTAAAGAATAAAGAAAAATTGATGATGCTACTGACGGCAAAGGGCGTCCCATTCCAAAATATCAAACGCATGTCTTCTTGCTAACATCAATGAGCAAAATTTGACAAGGTTTCACATTCCAAAATATCAAATGTGTATCTTTTTGCGTACATCAATGAGCAAACTTTGACAAGGTTTTCCCATTCCAAAATATCAAATGCCTACGATTGTGGAATGGGCGAGGTTTGCCATCAGTTTGCACATTGACATGTCACCTCATGCTAAATAAACCAGCTGTTCTTTTTGTGCAGTTGCACTAAAATCAACCAACTTCGCACGTAGCTTGTAGGATTTTGCATTTATATGTTGCAACGCCTTGAACATATTGGCACCTCCTTTCTTGTAGCTAATTTTGTGGCTGGAGGTGGAAATGAATGATTTGAGAACATTCGATGTATGGTGCATGATGAAGTATAATGGAGGGCATGAACCATCAGAACATTTTGTGCAGTTCCCATTGAAATCAAGCGGAGAATCCCTGTTTGCATAAATACAAAAAAGTGATTAGTATAAAGCAAACTGTATTACGAATTTACAGTTTAAATAGGCACCTACATGATCCATGCAGAGCACACATTTAAAAAATGGAACTCACCGGAAAGAATCCTAAAACAACATTGTATTGGCCATCACAACAACAAAGATGGAGATATGTGTGTCCTTCTAAGCTAAAGTTAGTTTGTTCTTGTGGGCAATAATGTAACGATCCTTCAACTGCTCCCTTCTGATAAGAAGAGAGGCTTGGCTTCTTCATCCTGGCATAATCGGAACTAGCACTTCACGTACTCCATATTCTTCTTCAGAGGAGGATGATCCTGTTGTGCAAAGACAAGAGAACAACTAAATGCTAGCATCCCTGTTTGCTCAAAAAAAAAGGAAATGAAATATTTAAAACAACACAGATGAAGCACTTCTCGAGGACAATACCTCTTTCTCATGACAGTAGCTAAACAATAGCACAAGACCAAAAGAGATGACAAAGCTCAATCATATGGATGAAATCCATGGGCCGATACCAACCTTTGTCAGGAGGCTTATTGTGTAGAGCATACAGATGAAGCACTTCTTGGGAACCATCCGTTATTATCCACAGTGGTTGACATGCTTACTATATACTCCTCGATTAGTTTAATGTTTCCAACATCTTCTTGTGCAGTTCCACTAAAATATATGTTATCTTCAAACAAGATCCCTGTTTGCACAAGTAGAGATAATTACATATTACATTAAGAGTGGCATCAAATCACAGTGGCAAAACAATTGCTCGTTCCAGCCATAACAATAAATTAAGATGCAAAACTATATCATTACTTGTGTCATCATAGTTCCAGTGCTTCATTACAGCACCGGGAGTTAATTTTTGTTCTTCTTCTGCTTGTTCTTCCCCTTCATCACTTGGTTCAATAATAGATAAGCTTCGCCTTCAATGTAAGATTTGGCATGTCAATTAGGGCGCACAAGTATAACACTAAACAACAACATTAATTTTCTCATGATAGTAGCAAAATACAGGCCAACAGTTGTGAAATATCATTATCTTACCTCAATGGGATATTACAGTGCACATACATATTGGAAGTCTGGTCTCCTTTTGTGCAGTTCACTAAAATCAAGCAACATTATCGTATAAGTAGCACAACATATGAAAGCACACTGCACAATCATGTGGAAGATGGCCAGTACTGACCTCTCATGACGCAGAATTCAAACAACTCACAAGAAGAAGATCTGAAACAAATTTGCCAACACGGATAGGAAGTAAGATCTCTTGTGCAGTTCCACTAAGATCAGGCAATCAAGCAACATTGTCAGTGTGACATTTTGGTTGAACTGCACAAAACACTCTTAGAACAAAAGTGTTTTGTGCAGTGCAACAAAAGGTCGCAATAGCAACAAGGTGAAGTAGATAACCCTATTTACACAGAGGTGCAAAGGAAACAATTACTGGTCAATAATGGTGGATGACACAGAAGCCCACAAAAAGAAGCATCTAACTTATCTAAATGGGAAAGAAAGCAAGACAATAGCATTTCTCAAACAGTGGCATTGATTCATATTAAGAGAGAGATTATATTAACAATAAAATTCGTTAAACATGTATTTGGTTTTAACTGTGGCATTGCTTCAAATGTCCAACGGCATTATTAGATTAACAATAGCTAAAGAGTTGTATGGGACAGTGGATGCACCAGCACCATGTGCATCTACCGATGTATAAAGGGGTGATGCACAGTCTATTGCAATAAACAACTAAGGAGCATATTTGTGTTGGTACCCTTTTTTTTATCTTTAGACACCTTTCCCTATGTGAGGGCAGCAAATCTAGTCCTGCTCAAACTCTACAGCCTTGTCCCCCACCCACAGAAAGACCAGTTCCTTACAGATGTGTGTACTACGTTTGTCATTGTTTTCCCTTTTCGACCAACATAGGTGTTGGATAGCCAGTCTGAACTACTTTCCCCCTTCCTTTCCTCTTTGAACCACATCCTAGATTCATGCTATACAACTTTCCCCACTACTTCCCTGTTTGATCCAACACCTAGATTCGGGTGCAGAAGTGAAAAAATTCCACATGCAGCTAGGGCAATGCCTGTGGATTAAGTAAATTATACCTTAAGGTTCTCGGGGTGTGGCTCGGTGGGCGGACGGAGGCCGATCTGCCCACACTATGTACGGCAACAAGGAAGAAGGGGTTGGAGGCCCTCCCACGCCGCCGTTGGGTGAAAGAGAACAACAGCGCCGGCAGTGGATTCCCTCCCTCGCCGATGGTGACAGCGTTAAGCCTCCTTCCCTTCCCCGGCGGACGGGATCCTGCCGGCTCTTTGACTAGCAGTGAGGGGAGAGAGAGAGAGAGCGAGCGAGGCCAACATAGTCTTGTTTAGATCTGGAGAGGGTGAGAGAGTGTGAAGAGAGCAACTACAAGCGCTGAGGCTCCATCATGTATATATATTGTGGAGAGAGAGTGTGAAGAGAGAAAACCCTAGAAAACAAGTGCTGAGGCTGCAACGTATATAGTTGGAGTGGTTTTCTTTTTCTCTCCATAAAAATTGTTTTAAATTGTGCACGAAACGAAACTCTTTATTTGACGTACTAGTGAAGAAAAATACTAGGGTAATGCTAATACGTGAAGAAAATTTAACTCTCGAAGGAGTCAACTAGCAATTAACGCTCAACGCCTCCCGGTCACACTTATTATCGTTCACGTGTGGTACACGACCCTCCAAAGTGAACAATAACTAAACCACACACGATCAAAATATCGGAAAGGTGGGCTACACCATCCTCCAATTTCAATATTTTGGGCACTTGTATTCAGCCTAAGTCAGTGTGCCACCGTATGTACTAAGGGTTACAGCGGGTGCCAAGAAACTAGGGTGTATTGTTGTATGAGAGTAATTGCCATGCCGTTTATTTGTAGTGTCACTTGCAAACTGCCAAACTCTATTCTCCACTTATAAAATGGATGAGGCAAAATTTTTGCCTTCGTTTCAAAAAAAAATGGAGAAATTAAATTTTAATTTTTTGTATGTACACTTTGCTCTCTTCCAATAATTTTGAGCACTTGTATTCGGCCTAAGTCAGTGTGCCACCGTATCTCGTACTACTACCTCCATCCAGGTTTTTACGCCACGTCATATATTTTTTGTCAAAGGTTGACCAATTTTTTTAACTACTCCCTCCTTTCCGGTTTATAGGGCTTAAATTTGAAATCTCATCAACCAAGGCAGATGATGAATGGAGAAATGTACTCCATCTCGTAGTTTACAAAATTACTCAAACTTTAATCTGCATTAATTACAATATATTCATGGACGACCACTAAATGAGTAGGAATGGTTACATGCACAGGTTGGTTTCTTTTAATCCTTGCATGCATGAATTTAATGCACCTTGGAATGTGAACGTGTGGTGGAAAGAAGTGAAAATAAGACTGTATAATATGGTAAAACGAACAAAATGAGATGAGCCCAATAAACGAAGAAAAATTCAGAACCAACATAATTAATACGGCCACCGGCCATATGCACACATTTATTTTCCAGCACATTTCTTTATTTTATCAACGACATTTTGATACAGAGAAGTACATTCACCAATTCTTTGCTAGGAGAGCAAGATCAAAGAAAACAAGAACCACAATTAGACATTTTAAAAGATATCCAATTTTCATAACTGCTCCCACTAACTGTATTAATATCTTCTCTATGTCTTCATTGTTAATCTGTGGCTTCTCGAGCTTGCACACTCCTTTCTTCTTCGATTCTAAAGAACTAGACATTGCTTCACATCTAATATCATCTCTAGTCTCATCTCTAGCCTATATTCTAGCAAGGAGTGCACGAGCATCTACCAAATTTCGTGCAATCAATAGATTGATGTATTCTTCTTCCCAAAACCAAAACTTGCATCCATCCTACACACAAGTTTGAGTATAAGCTGTCGAACATGCGCCAAAAAAGGGAGCACAGCCAAATCAAAAGAAGTACTACGAACCTTATCTTTTTCGCACTTGATGAACACCCATCCGGGATGTTCTGGCATGGTCGAAACATGGCGCAGGATCTGCCGCGGGCAGCCATCGCACTTTATGAGCGGCAACGGTGAACCGACTAGCCGCTGGGCCAGGGCTGAGCTCGGACGGTGGCCGGCCGTGTCTTTGCCAGTGACCCGCCAACGGGATAGATCCGAGCGGCTAGAGGTAGATTCAGTACCTGCACGCGATGTGGAGGCATTGCCATTGTTGTGCGACCCGGTACCCGGACAATCCATGGCAAGGCGCAATCGCAGGCGGCCGGAATGCTCCAAATCCGGCAACCACGTGCGTCAAATCCCGCGGCCGCAGATATAGCGGTTGACCGCCGGCGCTGGGACGAGAGAGGCACAAATTCGGCCGTCGTGCTGTGGTCGACTGGGCTATAGTGTAAGGCAGCGACTGTGTCTCCGACGGACGTGCGTGTACCTCCTCTCTTCTTGTACGTACTCCATTTATCTCACTTCCTGTGGCTTCCCACTCCCACAATATTCCTATTCTATGAACCTGTGTGTGCGCGTGTGTGTGCGCGCGTGTGTTTTTTTAACAGCGTGTGTGTGTTAGAGAGAGCGACAGATCGACCTACAGAGAGATGGTGTGTAGTACTACGATTTAGTCACGAGAGTCGGTGCATCCTCTCATTTCCAGGCGTCCGGTTGGGACTGCTGCCACGCCCGCTCCTGACCAGCCTGGCCCACCGAAATCCCCTCCATCGCCCGCGTGTGCTTCCCGGCCAAAACGGTCAGCACCGCTCCAGAGAATCGGTGCCGCATTCATGCTCGGGCAGAGCAGACGCGACCTCTCACTGGCGCATGCGTTGAAGGGAGAAGCGGATTCAACAAAGAGTGATGGTTGCTTCGTCCGTCCAACTTACTGCTGGGTCTATGTGATTTGATGGCTCATTGGTCATTATTACTGAGGTGGTACGACCGTGCCAAGTCTTAGTTGTACTGTACACTTTACTTTGGTGCATGACACGTGCACCAGATGCTGGATGTCCCACGTTTCGGCAAAAGGAGGTAGAGCGTCTCCACTCTTTACAATTTTCTCCACTCTTACAACGGAGGAGTGCAAAATCAGTGAAAACATGGCAGCTCAGTGATTACATGGCCCACCTCACACTATCAGCATATTCTTTGGACACCGTGCGACACCTAACTCTTTAGTACATAGTACTGTAATATCTCAGCGAGATAAAATTGTACAATGCTATGAAGCTTTCATCTTCTGTTTCATGTATCTCGCGTCCAAGGTTGCCCCGTTGCAACATTCCATCAAATACAAAGGAGACTAACATGCACGCTATTGCATCTCAACATTCACAGATCATAGCCAGTATGTACTCCCTCCGTTCCAAAATAAGTGTCTCAACTTTATGCCAACTTTAGTACAAAGTTGTACTAAAGTTGACACTTATTTTGGAACAGAGACAACTAAAGAAAAAAAATGATCCATGCAGTCCCTAGGCCTTGAACCCTAAACCCTAACCAGCCTTTAATTTGCTGGCGATGTCAAACTTTCAGAAGAAATGAAGTTTGCAACCCTTTGACCATCGGATCATTTTGTGCAGTTTCACTAAAATCAAACTGAGCATCCCTGTGGCAAAGAAATTGAAGAAGTGTGATTAGAATAAGACTAGTGGGACTAATTGATAAGACATAAACTTATCACAAATACAGTAGAAGCCAGTAGAGGTACTTGCGGGGCAAAGAAGTAAAGAAATATCCACATGGAGCGATGTGGGCAGCTGGGGCAGTGGTGCAAGCCGGTTGTAAAGGAAGTTGTACCTGAGGGATGTAGCTAGAGGAGGGCGGCGGGAGGCGGCATCTGCCCATGTCGCGGCAGTGAGCAAGGGAAGAAGGCAACCGCACCGGCTTTGTGAGGGAGAATGGTGGGGACCCCTGATCGGGACGCGCCGATAGTGGGTTTTCGCCGTCGCCGACGGCGATCGCATCTACACAAAGCATCCACCCCTTCCCCCGGCGGACGTGATCCGCCCAGATGTGTGACTAGAGATGTGGCCACAGTCGTTTTGTGCGAGAGAGTGTGAAGAGAGCAACCCCAGCAAGCAACCATGTAGGCTCTTGGCTATGTATATAGTGGAGCGGTTTCTTTTTCTCTCCATATGAACCTATTTATATTGCGTACGTGCCACTGAAGAAAAAAACTTTATTTATAAATAACGCGGCACCGTTCATGCATGGTTCCTGACCCTCCAGTAAGTGAGTAACTATTACTAGACACGTCAAATTATCACGTGGGCTGCATCATCGTACAGAAATGAGCTCCACCGTGTCACGTGTGTGGTTGGGGAAGACGCAAAGAGTGCTACGTGCGTGGGTGCGTGCACCTCTTCTCTTCGAGCATGGTTATTAAAAGTATAGCCAACTACTCTACCACATGGTTATTATATGGGCAAAGAGTATAGGTAGTAATAATGACTAATGAGCCGTCAAATCACGAGGCCCACCTTTCTCTATGTTTGACCGAGGAAGCAGCCATCATTTCACTCGTTGAATATCCACCCGCTGCTACCTCCGCAAATAAATAAAAATCCGCTGCTACCTCCGCAGCATGGTTAATAATATAGCCATGTCAATCACGACATAGAAATATCATTCACTGATACAATAGGGCTGGCTCTAAGGCTGGTGATTTTTTCACTTTGGCTCTTTCTCTTTTTCTCTCATTTACTCATTTTACATAGGAGCACGTGTAGAGGATGGCTATTCCTTTTGATGGGACTTCTTCATGGGGTTTAAGACTAAGCAGCTCCGAATATTAGAACCGCTGCCCACCACTCTGAATCGTGCCATCTATGATACTCCCATTGCAACAATGAGGTCCATTAGGTCTAGCACGTCCTGTAAGAAGAAACTGTCACGCAAAACATACATTCTTGTTGCCTTCTTCCTGATACAGTACGTACTACTAGTAGTAGTACTACTCGTTCTCCTATAAACCTTGCGCTTGGCATCTAAAAAATATTAACCTTGTGCTTGGCTCTTCGCCTCTTCGGGAAGTCGAGCAATGATGGTACTACAGTATATGGTTCTGGCTATCTGACACCGAATGAATTGCTGCACGTCCACCACGTGGGTGAGGGGCGAGGGGCGAGGGAGAGTGCGTACTACTACGTCTGTTTCAATATGGACTACATACGGAGCAAAATGAGTGAATCTACACTCTAAAATACTTCTATATACATTAGTATTTGGAGTATGTACTAGTAGTTCATATTGAAATATGCTAAAAGACATATATTTCAAACAATATGATAATCTCTCTAACCAAGGTAGGGACGAGGAGTATACGTCTAACGAAGGGAGTAGTAAAATTTTCTCCTCGTCCTGTGAGCCACCGTGCGTGGGTGAGGGAGAGGGCGTAGGCATAGCAAGAAAGCTTCTCCTCGTCCTGCGACTCTGCGAGCCACCGCGCCTGTGGGCGGGGGAGAGGGCATACTAAGCAAGCTTCTCCTTGTTCTGCGAGTTGACGGGACACATCAAAAGTAGTACAGAGCATCTCCAGTGTATAGAGCCTTGCCTCTAAGGTAGGCCCCACATGGTTTGCCTCTTATCAAATGAAAAAACCACAATGCATAGAGACTCTAACCAGCCTCTAAGGTGGGCCCTAGCAGAAATTTTAAAAGTATTGATTAGCACCACATTTGTCCAATCAGTAATATTTCTCTTGTACTTTCTTATGCTTCCTAAGGCTGACAAGTGGGACCAGATGGATTGTTAAATTGTTAGAGGCAGCCTCTAAGGTTAGAGGCGATGCTAGCCAATTTTTTGTTAGAGGCAGTTCATGCAATGTATAGAGGCTGCCTCTATGAGGAGAGAGAGGGCTTAGAGGAAACAAAAAGCATACATTGTGGATGCCCTAAGTGCCTACTTTCCGGTCTATATGACTCAATTTGAAATCTCCCTAACCATAATAGATGCCAAGTGGTGGAATAAATTTGTTACTTCCATAGTTCGCAAAAGCACTGAGCATGTGAGATGGTGAACGGAGGGAGTACGATACCATTAGTACTATAGTTCTTTTGGAAGGGTTCTAGTAGTCCCTCCCATTCACATGTTCATAAAAATGTTGAATGCAAGGATTAAGAGAAAACTCAGCAATGCATGTACTCCCTCAATCCATAAAGGGTCTAAAATGCGTTTTTGAGGCTAACTTTGACCACATGTTAGAGCAATAATATGATATACAACTTACACAAATCATACCATCAAATTCGTACGTGGTCATTGTACTACTAACACATGCATGCGTTGCAATTAGTACGTACATGATATAGTAGTAAACACTCACTATCTAGTAGTACTAGTTTGTTGCTTGGTTTAGATTTGGAATTGAGGCCCATAAACCGGATGAGAGGGAATATTATTTTCGGGAACCATCCCCATACGGCCATACTTGATGTTTGGGAGAAGGGTTATATGCCTTGCTGCAACAGTACCGTCCAATCTTCACATGTGGTGTTTTTCTTGGAAAATTATTACGAGAGGATTCATGCGTCCAGCTTACTATTGGAAAGGTGTGGCTTTGATATGTGATGGCTCATTAGTAGTATTCCTTGCGTTTGTGCACTCATAATTTGGTCCATGGCACATGGACCCAGATGCTGGATGTCCCACATGTCGAGAAAAGGAAGTTATGTGCTCCTAGAATGGTTTCTCGCAATGCTATCGACCTTTCAGCATTTGTTTATATATACTGTGCTAGTAAATGTAATTTCTCAGCGAGATAAAATTATACTATTACAATTCTATGAAGCTTTCAGCTTTTCTTCCGTGTCTTGCCTTGAAGGTTTTCTTGTTACAACATTCCAACAAATACAAAGGAAACTAACATGCATGCTAATGCATATCAATGATTCACATATCAGACCCAATATTTACTTCACAACTTAAGACAAAGTTGTGAGAAGGTGCACAAATAAAGAAAAAAATGATCGATCAGGTCCCTAAGCATGCTTTCATTTCCTGGCCACGGTGGACATGTTGGTAGGCATTTTCTCGCGGCCCGTTGATGCCCGCCAAGACATGTAGCAGTTGGATGCATGCACCATCCCATCATTTTGTGCAGTTGCACTAAAATGGAGCTGAGCATCCCTGTTAACAAGGATATTGAATAAGTGTGATTGCAATAATAGTGGCACTGTTGATGAAACATGGAAAGTACGCCGGCCGAGCTACAGTACATTTTAGGCAAATAACTAGAGAAGATCCACATGCAACAATGTGGGAAGATGGGCGGTGGAGCAAGGCCGGTTATAGAGGAAGCTGTACCTGAGGGTCGTCGGGATGTAACCAGGAGGGCGGCGGCGGGAGGGATCTGCCCATATTGTGGTCGTGAGCAAGGTTGAGGGAGTTATGGACTAAGGGGTCCTAGGGGCGTCGGCCCATTGAATATGGGCCGAACTGGTGAATCCGTATAGCGACAGGAGATCTATGAAGCCGTGGTGTGCCCTCCAAGTCAAGGATAGGTAGGATCTCTTTACTCCTTATTGTAATCTATCTCTGGTAACCCTAACCCTACTGGTGTCTATATAAACCGAGGGTTGTAGTGTTTAGGGCTAGAGCTACATTCATCACCTCATCACCTTAGGGTTTAGCTCATGCTGATCTTGAGGTAGATCTACTTTGTAACCATACTATACATCCAATACAATCAAGCAGGACATAGGGTATTACCTCTTCGAAAGGGCCCGAACCTGGGTAAACACTGTGTTCATCGTCCCTTGTTCCCCATCGATCTCAGATCCACAGCTCAGGACCGAGGTCTGCCGGTTTTGACACCGACAAAGGGGCAAAGGCACTACCGCGCTGGAGCTTGCTTAGAGGGAACGGTGGGTACCACAGATCCGGACGCACTGGCAGTTGGTTTCCTGTGTGGACACCGGCGATCGGAGCAACGTTGCACATCATCCCTTTCCGCCGGCGGACTGGATCCGGCTGGATCAGGGACCAGCGGTGGGAGAGAGAGAGTGGCCACCACCATCTTGTGTGAGAGAGTAGAAGAGACCGACCCCAGAAAGCAAGCATTGAGGATCCTGCCTATATTATATAGTATAGTATAGTGGAGCGATTTTCTTTTTTCTCTCCATAACAATTGGTTTATATTCTGTACGCGCGCCATCGAGGAATAATATCTTTTTTCAAATAATGCGTCAAGCCGCAATTAGTTTGTTCACCTGTGGTACACGATCCTCCATCAAGTGGACAACCAGTACACGTGTCAAATTACCACGTGGGCTACCTTTTCGTACAGAAATGAGCTCCACCGTGTACCCGCGTGGGTGTGGGTGTGAAAGAGACGGGAGTACATGTGCCGTGCGTGCACCTCTTCTCTTCATGCACGTCCCCCACCTACGCGCGTGTGTGTGTGAGAGAGATACAAACCTAGGGAGATGGCGTGTGTGTTTTGAGTGTTTTTTTTATGGGGGGGGTGATTTCGTGAGTGTATTTGTGGGAATATGTATCGATGATATCTCAAACAAAAAGGTGACACATGCAATGTGTGTGAAATATAGTCCTAGCTATATCATATACGGAGGGGGCGATCCACGAGAAGAGAGGGAGGGGTCATAGATATCGATAGAGTCAAAGAGAGGATCAAGTGTGTGGGTGCGAGATGGATGAAGAGAGCCATCAAAATTGTGTGTGCGCATGTCAAAGATATAGGGCCACTGACCTACCAGAACGTCAGAGGGGAGAGGGCAAGTTTGTGTGTGCCAGGAAGACATGACTAGAGCGCTCGATTTATCGGTGTGTGTGCGCGTGTGGGGGAGGGGGGAAGGCAGAGACCTAACTAGAGAGGTAGATCGACCCATATATGTGTTGAGAAGGAGAGACCTAGCTATGTCTTGAGGGAGATCGATCGAAATCCATACATAAGTGAAGGACAGGAAATAAGTTGCAAGAGTGAGAGAGAGAGAGAGTGCCGGAGGGGTGGTGGAGTTGCTTCTCGGAGATGGTGGGAGAGGCCTACTAGACAAACTTAGGGTACAACTGCAATATCAAGAAGAGAGGGGATGTGTTTCTATGTATGCGTGTGCGTGATAGATGTGTCGGGAGGCATGCATGGATGATGAAGGGGGACCATATGTGTTTGGTAAGAAGACCTAACTAGATCGGTAGATCAATTGTTGTGTGTTGGAGGAAGGGAGAGACATAACTAATGAGGTAGATCGATCGACGCGTGGGGAAAACGAGTTATAGACGACCTAGCTAGCTATATGTATAGTGGGAGATCGGTCGGTGTACATCCATTTGTTAGAGGCAAATAAGGCCCCGAGAGACGGATAGAGAGAGAGAGAGGGATAGAGCTAGGAGGTGGTGCGAGAGGCCTACTAGATAGGGGTGGAGGAGTGTGCGATTGTGAGATCGATGAAAAGAGGGGCGAGATTTTACACGTGTGTGGGACCGTATGACAGACATGAGGCATGGACAGAGAAAGGAGGAGATGGAAAGTGTGTGTGTACGTGGTAGGCAAACATCGCTCTAGAGGTTTATCGATCAGTGTGTATCAGAAAGAAGGAGTTGTGGAGACCGTGGGAGAATGACCTAAAGAAAATAAATGAATGTGCGCGATGGATAGAATGCTGAGGGAGGGGGAGGGCGTGTGCATGCACGAGAGAAAGTTAGTGCTAGCTACAAAGGTTAGAGGATTGTGTGGGTGTAAGAGACTAACAAAGATAATAATTTGTTATGAAAGTGGATTCATATATTTGAATAAGGGATCATAGTGTTATAAACCTATGCATGCATGAATATAGCGGTGATACGCGTGGTGTGGTTTTGGACATGTTATACTATAATGTGATAATGTGTGGCGTTTGCAACTCACAGCTAAATATCGAACACTCTAAACCATACTATATATCGAACAATCTCACATTTTATTTGAATTTGTGATAATGTGTGGCGTTTGCAGCTCACAACTAAATATCGACAATCTAAACCATACTATATATCAAACAATCTCAAATTTTATTTGAATTTGTGATAATGTGTGGCGTTTGCAGCTCACAACTAAATACTTGTAGGCGTAGGGGACGGGGCACCATACATTATGTGATAAACACATTATACATATGAGACATGGTTTAGATTATGAAGATCTAGCTAGAGCTTGAAATGTAATGTGATTTGAAATCAACATAAAGTGGATTAAAAAATTCGAGTTCGAGTTCATATAGTACACATAGTTCATATCTAACTCGATAGTAATCATGTGTTGTGTTGTGAAGATAATATACAAACGATGGTTTAACTTGACAACAATGATGATTGTAGATCTTATTGAAATAGAGAAATGAATTCAAATGGTTTAACTTGACAACAATCATGATTGTAGATCTTATTTTAAACAGAGAAACGAATTCAAATTTAGTTCATATTGAAGTGGTAGTATATACGTTTGGAATGCACTAAAATGTTCATTTGAGTAGCATGTTACATGCATTATACACGTAGCGAAATATTTTAATTGAACATAACATGGATTCAAAGTTTTGAATGGCATTTGTAGTAACTCATACAGTAAAACAGGGCTAGACTCTCTTGTGTGGTGCGAATTGATTTCTTTTTGGTTTTTTCGTCGAGGGAAGTGCGAATTGATTTGGTACAGTACATGTTAGGCTTGTCCGGAAATTTCAACCCGCGGCTTGTTATCCCGAAATTTTAAGATATCTCTTTGTCTCATTGTGCTCCTAAAATTCCCTCCATCTCAACCCGCGCCTTGCTATCCCAAAATTACAACCCGTGCAAAAACTCCCACCTCCAGCGAAATCCCGACACGTGAAATTCCCGTGATACCCCTGAACCGAAAGAACCACCTAGTTCAAATCGGTGGGGCTACTTTCATAACTTACCCCACATTTCGGACAAGTGTGTCCCTAAGCCATGGTTCCTCCCTCCCATCCCCTCCGCCCCCCATTCGTACACCGAGGCCACGAAAACCCGTGAAGCCCCACACCCTCCTCCGTCCGCCACCCAGCCAGAGCCTCTTCCCCGACGACATCGTCCATTGCAACAGCTCGATGTCCCTCATCCACCGCACCGGATGAGGATCCGTCGTCGATCTCATCATCCCGCCGGTTCAGCCACCCCATCCTCCACCTCCAAGGAGATGCCCCGATGTTCGCCTCGTCTTTCGTGTCACCTCCATTCCCACATCGCTGTCTTCACCTGCACCACTGAAAGAGCAACACCATCACCAATTCCTCGGATGAAGATGAGGCCTAATCGGCGCCACCAAAGAGGTTCTATACTAATCGCTGCATTTTCTTGTTGATTCGATCTCATGGTGCTGCCGACGCTCGGTCCCGAGCCGCCATGGCGCGGCTCCATCTACGGCGGTGTTGCCGGCCACTTCCTCCACGGTGTCGCTCCCTCGGCGGCGACGTCCACATCAGTAGGAGCTGCTGCTCTGGCTCTCACTAGCCATGCTACTGCTGCTTTGGCTCTCGCTTGCGCTACTGCTTTGCTCTTGCTCTCGGTCCCCTGCCTGGTCTGCTCTGGCTCTTGCTCGCGCTGCTGCTCTTACTCTTGCTCTTGCTTGCATTGCTGTTGCATGAGCAGTAGCTCCGGCTCTCGCTCGAGCTCCTGCTGCTGCTACACGACCAGCTGCCCCGGCTCTCGCAAGCGCTACTGCTCTGGGCGCTGCTGCTGCTCTGCCCCAGCTACTCTCTGGTAGTATGTTCCCTGCTGGAGCGGCTACCAATTTAGATCACTGCTACTCTGCCACTAGTGCTCAAGTGGCCAAACCTATTAGAGCACTGCTTTTCTGCTACTAGTGCGTTCAGTTTCGATAGTAAAATTCAGTTTCGACAACAAAATTCAGTTTCGACAGTAAAATTCAGTGTCGACAGTTAAGTTCATAGATGAGCGGCTGATGTATTTTACATCTAGCACTTTTTGGTTATGTATTTTACATCATCTATTGCAGATGCTACTAGAATACCACTTCAGGTTAACGTTGTCTCTATTGTCCTGCTTCAGCCTCGCCATCGTACACCTCACCGGAGCTGCTCCAATGACGAAACCCTCCATCACAACGGAGCAGTACCCTTGGCTCCATCTCGAGACGCCTAAGATCTTATTCCTCTCCTCCGATAGCCACATCAGCCACAGCATCCTCAGCAACCAACCCAATGATGCTAAGATCGACATGGCTTCGCCAAAGAGGTTGTACACTTGCTGCATCGCTTTTTTACTCTATATGTTATATATATTGTCCACTGAGCACGCGTAGTAACGTGAAATATGATTAGTTTCTCCTATATAACAAGCAGTGAGGTACCAGGCAACATAGCTATCCGTGATGGACTCTCTCGAAAGCCATAATTATTTATTTCTGCGCGGTTGAGCTATGCATGTGTAGATGGGCCTGGGAGTTGAGCTAGTAGGGCAGTGGCCTGGGTCCAAAGTAGTAGAAGTAGCACAAAAACATTTTTGGAGTGTAGGCTTTTGCCTGTTCAAGCTTGCCTACAAGAATTGCCAGTGGTTGAAAGGAAAAGTGAACGAAAAATGTAGGAATTGGAAAGTTTCCTATGGTACTACTATTCATGCATTTGGTTCAAAGGAATGGAGCAAAGGAAAACTGTAGGATTTGTTCCTTTAGTGTCTCTTTCAAAGAAAAACCGTAGGAATTTTAATATCCACTTGGCCCTCCTTTTCAAATTCCTATTCATGAAGAAGAAGACTAAGTGATAGTAGCATAATAGCATTATAACTGTACATTTTCTTGTGGTTTGACTTAATTTGACTATGCTTCTTTGCATTCCTGTGACCTTCCAATTCATGTGAACCAAACACCCAGATTGACAGAAATCATGTGATTCTAAATTCTCTGTTTCGCATATGCATTCCTATCCTATTACTGTGTATTTCCTATCCCTGGGTTGTTAGAATCCTCCAATTCAAACGAGCCCTTACAAAATTACTTCTCTTATAGATAGTTGTCAAAGAAAACCTTGTGTGGTTTGTCCCGCTCCTGCCGCGCCGTCATCTACCCCAGCTCAGCTGCTCCAACGACGGAAGGGTCCACCACAGCAGGGATCCGCCCTCCAGACTATCTTTTGCCGCCTCAGATCTTCTTCCCTGCCGCAAGCAGCCACGACAACTGCACTACCATCATCAACTGAGCAGATGACCTTAAGGACCACATGGGTCCGCAAGAGAGGTCGCACTCTTTCATGTCTGCTTACGTTATGCATCGCTTAATATTACATGCTACTTTATCGTCCTGTTCACCGATTAGACTCTGAGTTAGCTCCAAACTAATGCTCAAACTTGAGTTTTTAAATGGTCGTGGGGTACATATCGGGGCTGCAATCAATAGTATCTGTCTACTATCTGGTTAATCTCTGGTGTCTACTATGAGTTTCATGTTGGGTGGGAAACAAACAGTAAAGGAGCCATTATCTGTATTTTTTAACTGAAGCTATTATCTACCTGTTATCATTGGTTTTGGGTCTATCCACAGGTTGCTACCATCACTCTGGATTTCTGCATGCACTCCTTACATAATCTCACTATGTTTTATCCTATGCATGTCAGTTATTGTACACAATGGTACTGAACATGTAGAGCAAAAGAGACGAGCCTTGCGTGGCAATAAAATTTAATGCAGATGTCGCTGCATGGTGGGCGCAAAGGCAGCCCCCTTCCCCCATTTTAGATTTTAATCAAGAGGAAGATAACTGTTTTGAGGGGGATTCAGAATGAGCAGACCACTCCTATTTACCCCCTGAGGTCTTTGCTCTAACTTGGAGTGAAAATAAGGTCTTCAGAGTAGACAGGGCTATCTGACGAAGCGCATATCTCGCTGGTTACGGATAACTCCTCATAGGAGGATTTAGAGACAGTTGACCAGTCCTATTTCCCCCCGAGGTGTATGCTCTAACTTGGCAGGGTTATGTTGCTCATATCGTGCGTATGGTGTCTTGCATTGCTATGTCATTTGCTTAGTTTAGACATGCTTTGTGTGAATGCCACCTGATTAGTGTCTAATTACAATATATGTGAATTATGCAATGCCATCTTGTTGCAAGACATTATATATGTGAATTATGCAATGCTATCTTGTTGCAAGGCATTATATATGTGAATTATGCAATGCCATGCTGTTTAGCCAATCATCATATATGTGAATTATATCATGCTATCCTTTTTTTTGTATTACGTATTCCATTTGTCGACAACGTTTGTATATTCAACTACTCTTCCTGTGCATCAGCCATTTGAATCGGTGGTGAAAGTATCTGGAGTGAAAACAAGGTCTTTAGAGCAGACACTGGTACCTGCTGAAGCAGACATCTTGCTGGTTACATATAGCTCCTCAGAGGAGGATTCAGAGATAGATGACCAGTCCTATTTCCCCCCTTAGGTGTATGCTCAAACTTGGCAGGGTTATATTACTCATATCATTCATATTTTGTCTCACATTACTTAGTTTTTACATCATATACACAATATTGAATGCCATCTGCTTAGTTTAGACATCATATATCTGATTGCCATCTGCTTACTTGGTTAGTATATAAATCATATATTTGAATTATATCATGCCATCATGTTTACATAGACAACATCTATCTGAATTATGGCATGCCAACCCATTTAATAAAGACATCATATAGTTATATCATCTCATCATGTTTAGTGTTTACATAGTCATCATATTTTGAATTATGTCATTCTATCCGTAAATTATATCATGCCATCATGTTTCCATAGGTGGCATGTATGTGAATTATGGCATGCCAACCTATTTTATAAACACATCATATAGTTATATCATGTCATCTTGTTTACATAGTTATCATATTTTGAATTATGTCTTTCTATCCTATTTAGTTAGCCATCATATATGTGAAATTGTGTCATGCTATCCTGTTTAGTTAGCCATCATATATGTGAAATTGTGTCATGCTATCTTGTTTGGTTAGACAACATAAATGTGAATTATTTCATGCCCTCTTTTATTCCTCACTATCCATTGCACCTGTCTATCATAAAATGTCTATACATTCAATTACTTTTCTTGTTTATCAGCCATTTGAATTGGAGGGGGTGATGGCAGTATCTTAGGGAGTAACAACACGGTCTTCAGAAAAGATAGTGCTACCAGTCGATGCAGATAGAACCACGGTTGTACTTGCCCAAGAACCAGCCCCACCACACATAACCTAGACTCACGCAGATTGTACCCCTACCTAGTTGGACAGAGAACCAGCTACATCCCTTCTAACCCCAACCCCAGCAGATAGTAACCCAGTTCCAGTTGACACAGCGCCGTCTCCACCACAGAGCACCCAAACATGAGCAGTTAGTAAGGCAACTGCAGTGCCAAAAGCACGAGGACCACCACTCCGAACCCCAAATCAATGCTAAAAGCAGAAGAAGAATTGTTTTCAGGTCAGGTTCCATAGCTATGGTTCACACTCCTTTGCTCTTGCATCACTGTATTTACTCATACCAACTAATTTCAAATTTGAAGGATGGAATTGAAACTCCAATGGTGCAACATGTATGTTTTAAACCTGTTTCTTTAACTGGTTTGCTGTTGTAACTTTCTCTATGTTGATTTCAGTTTCAATTGAATAAACAGTTATGTTCTCATGTCATGCACATTACAAGTGTTGTTATTGTTGTGTAGTTTCCCACACTTATATTCTGTCTATGCTGCTTTGTCTTAAACAGATATGATTTGAACTGTGTCTCTATCTTGATTTGGCAACATAAACTAGAATGATATAGACCATACAGTGACCATGGTACATAGATATATGTTTGTTTCATGTTGTTATCCTGTCCACTTTACTACTGAACTGATTTACCAAAATGAGTTTCATATACAACATGGTAAACCTGTGATGTGTCTGCTAGTTTCTCTTTTACAATGCAGATAAAATATTGGAGAAGAGTACCCCGTTATGCAATGGTAAAGGAAGTAATGCAGATAAGGTTCAAGATAGTGAGACATCCTTGTTGGTCTCCAAGAAAGCTGATAAAAACTATCTTGAAGACAGTTAGACAACCCCAAAGTCCTATCTTGATGTAGTATTCGACTTACTGGCCACTACTGCTGGCCCAAGCTCTTCGAACTCGCTGCCTGAATCAGTTCATCTTCTTGAGTCTCAACTTCAAGTTGAAAGACATCGATCAGATGTGCTGCGACATGAAGCCGAAGGACTGAGGAAGTCCCTGCAGAATTCAGATGCATACTTTCTGGTGCAACAGCAAGCGCTGGAGGATTTAAGCGCCAAACAAGAGAAAGCTAATAAGCTTGCTAAGCTTCTTGCCAGCATGGTGGGTACCCAGGATATTGTTTCTTGAGCTCTTCTGAAGTGGTTTCAGTTCTGGACTTGTTTTGCTGCGGCATTTATTTGCACTGGTCACCAACTTTGATAACCAGTGCATGTAATATGCTGCTTTGTTCCCTATATTTGCACTGGTGGCGAACTTTGATGCCCAGTGGATGTAATCTTTGTAATCGCCGTAATATCCTAGCATTAGTTGCTTTCTTATTTATTTTGTTAGTCTTATTTATTTGTTTACTTGTAGTTCTGCAGTTATTTTTTCTTGGTTTCCTAGTGGCCGCAATAACCTATTTTTTAAAACTAGGCCACAATAACCATGGGCAACATACGAACCGTTGTAACCATGGTCCTGCTATCTACTGTAGTGACCATGGGCCTCCTATGGGCCTTCTACTGGCCATAGATTCAATGGGCCTTCTACGGGCCGTATGATCGATTGGCCAAACATGCATCGTACTATTCGTGGACCATTAACGGACCACAATATGGGCCGTAAACGGGCTAGAATGGGAATCGTCTGTTTATGGGCCGACCATAACAGGCCGTTAATAGGCCGATGTGTACAACAGGCTTAATTCTATCGACAGGCATAATGGGTCGTTAATGGGCCATATTTGATGACGCTATGAAAACGGCCCAATGGATTAATGGGCCATAGATGGGCCGACTTTAACCACGGGCTGAATTTGGCCCACAAGCGGAACAGGCCAGTAACGTACCGTAAGTAATCGAATGCTGGAAATGAGCCCAATAAAAATGGGCCCTTAGAAGGCCGAAAGATAACACGGGCTGGAAATGGCCCAATAGAATAATGAGCCATTAATGGGTATAAAGCGATATACTATTCAATATGGGCCAGTTTTACCACGCGCCGTTTATGGGCTAAGAGATACAAAGGGCCTCATATGGGCTGCAAGACGTCATGGGCCATACATGGGCCGGAAGTTACAACGGGCTGGAATCACATTGGACGGCCCAGATGACGCTACTAGGCCTAATTCGGATTGGCTATAACGGGTCATGAGTTAGCGGGCTGTAAATGGGCTTTATGCGAACAAGCCGTTAACAGGCTTTCTGTGTGCTGGGCTGCTACCTTTTGACCAAGTCAAATGGGCCGGCCTTTTGACCTGAATGGTCCACTATTGGGCTGAGCCATGTGTCGACATATCATAGGCGCGTCCCGTCCATTCGCTGGATGACATCTGTCCCAGCATTGAGCTGACACGTGGATCCTCCAGCGAATGAGAATTTTACACGTGGAAAATCCCCATTGGTCAGGGCTGTTAACGGGTTATCGGATCCAAATTGAAACCCGATAGCTTAACGGTGACCCGTTACGGTGGATGCCACGTGTCAATTACCCATGACGAAAACACTTCCATGACGCGCCATTTATCGTCATGGAAGTAGACACTTCCGTGATGATAATTTTGGTATTGTCATGGAACACTTCTACGACAGCACAGGTATGACTATCTTGATTCTGTCATAAAATCGTCATGGATGTACATGCATGACAGAAAACGTGACCTACTGTGACAAACACGTATCATCATGGAAGTGGTTTTTTTTTTGTAGTGAAAAGAGAGAAGGATTGGGTTTCCCTTGCTACCAGCCGTCAAAATTCTATCGCATGTGCTGCTAAGCATCAATTATAGCTAGCTCCATGGTGTCCTTGGGTGGAACGCTGCCGGTCAGATTGCATTTTTTTCTGAGTTGAACTGATCTCAATCTGATTGAAGACCCCATCGATACACCAGAGCTGGCGCGTACGGGACCGAACTGGGTTGAACCACGCCCGATTGAATAAGGCGTCCGTCGGACTGCAGGCTGCAGTACTGACGGCAGCGGATCAGAAGATAGAAGAGCTAGCTTCTTTGCTCCACGTGAGAATTAGAGAATTAGTCCTCGATCTCTGCATCAGTTAGCACGTGAAATAGTGCTACTAGCACTGAATTTCGGTTGATGTTAATCAAGATTTGACAAGACGGTGCCTCCTGCCCATGCTCAGCCCTAGCCTCTAGGGCTCCATCTAAGATTTAGATGTTGCCCGTTGCACAGGTACATGCGCCCAAGCGTGCTGGTCCTCGGCCGGGACCGCTGCTTCCGTATACCTTGTTGCCGATCTAGATGCTCATCAGTCGTCGCGTACGAAGCTGTTGCACAGAAAATTTCCCGAGATTGAGTTATGCAAATGAAAAATTGCATGAGCCAGCAGCAACGATTCTAAAAGAAAATCATCTCATGCTAGATGAATCTAACAGAAAATATATCACTTGATTTAGAGTCGGTTGAAGAACCCATCGATTCGTGATGAACACCGAGCAGGCTCTCAATGAAAGCACCAATGGCGATTCTATATCCGGCATATCTCGTAGTAGGGGTCCTAAGCTAGGCGTCTTAGAGCGATGGTAACATGGACACAGGATTTTATCCAGGTTCAGGCTCTCTCGAAGAGATAATACCCTACATCCTTCTTTTGATTGTATTCATAAGGGGTGTAGTACAGAGTACATGTATCTACCACGAGATTGTTCTAATGAATATCAGATCATCTATTGACTAGCCTGGCCTTGGTTTATATAATACACCGGAGGCCTAGGGTTTAGGAGAGTCCTCGGCTTGGGCGCCAAGTCTTGTGGAGTCTTCCTTGTATTCATCATGGGCTGCCCTAAGTGGCCCATTAGTGAACCACCATGGGGGTCCTCGGCCCGATCCAGCCGGTCGGGAGATGACGTGGTGAGTACCCCCTAGTCCAGGACACCGTCAGCTGGTACTGCTGCTAATCTGGGCATAGTCTCGAACTGAGTGGTCATGCGAAGACCTGTGCCATGGTTCTCATCATCATCGCTAGAAGATTGTGCCTTGGCTTCATCCACCTCTTTCTTCAGGCTCTCGATGGTGCTCTGCATCTCTGTAACATTGGCGTTTAGATCATAGAATTTTGTCTCAATGATCCTCTCAAGACTCTTGTGGTTCTGTGCGAGGTCGGCCAAACTCTGCTCGATCCTCCGAGTAGCTTGAAGCTGATAGTTCATCTAATTCGTCTTGGTCTTGAGCAATGGTGCGGTGGAAGCACTTGGATCTACAGTCCTAGCAGCCTCTGCTTCTCCTTGTGCTACAGCCAAGGTGGGACGGGATGGATCCATCATCACAGTGTTATCCTCGAACTCCAGCTGTAGCGACAAATGCTCATGATCCAGCAGAAATGACTTGTTTGCACCCTTTGAGTTGATAAGCATCTGAATATGTGGTGCAAAGCCACATGATCTCTTCTGGTCTACAGCAGTCCTCTTGATGGTTTTCACCGTGAGATCCATAACCTTGAATTTCTGATGTTGGTCAATATGATGCATCATGTTGATAGAATGACCTCAAATCATCTTCTCATCTCTTGACTTGGGCATGAAGGTATGCCTCATGATGGTATTGGTGGTAGCAAGACCAGCCAATAGATGATATGCGTAGCCAAACTTATGAGACTCCTTGTACTTATTGGGGATCTTTGTGTACATGTTGGACATGGAATTGTGATCCATCTTGGGCTTGCGATAAACATCAATGTCATCTTCATCTACCTCTGGAACACCCAACAAAGTAGCCCATTCAAGTACACTAGACTGGTACCTGACACCTTCAACCATCCACACAATCCTGCCATTGGGGTAGAAGTGAGCTGTAGAGTAGAATGGCATGATCATTTCATCATTCCATGTAGTCAAATGATGTCTACTACAGAACTTATTATTGTAGACTCGTGTTGGTCCTCCAAGCACAGAGTTTTGTAGGACAACAGCAAATTTCCCTCAAGTGGATGACCTAAGCACTGGAACGCGTCGGTGCTATACAAACGGTTTTTAACTCCTTTCTGTGACGGCATTTGGAACCGTCGCTAAGTGAGTGTGGGCGATAGGGGGGTCCTTCCCACACGACCCAGAAACCGTCGGGGATAGGCCCTCCTGGCACATAGGCTGGGGAAAAATGAGCTCGTGTGCGATCGGGCAAGGCGTCGAAACCTAATCGTTTCCGTTCGTATGTACATCCCACACGGTGAATACTAGAAAAACATTTCCGTTCGTATGTATATCACACACAGTCAATCCAAGGAGTACGTTTCCGTTCTTATGTACATCCCACACAGTCAATCCAGGGAAAATGTTTCCGTTCATGTGTACATCCCACACAGTCAATCCAGGGAAAACGTTTCCGTTCGTATGTACATCCCACACCGTTAATCCAGGGAAAACGTTTCCGTTCGTATGTACATCCCACACAGGTTTATGTATAGGCTCGTGTGTGATAGGTGTAACTATCACACACGCTCTGCCTTGGTTAACCGTTTGCTTTTATCAACTACATCACACACGATTTGATGAAGAAAACTGTGTGGCATTGGGCTATCCATCACAAGCGCTTTTACTGCTAGAACCGTTTGCAAAGTTCCATGACACATTTAGCAGGTTTATTAGTTTACAATTAATAATTCCAGTATTACGCAAATTCACATTTCATATCGAACAGCTATTTGCCAATTTCATATCAGGCACATAAATATATTTTAACATCACAGTACGATAGCTACCTGAAAATAGCACAGTACAACATATAGCTAGTTCAACTTCATAAGAACAATATTAGAACAATATATTAATTTCCCTAATCGAGATCATCCAGGCTTGTCTTATCCACCTCTGCTTTCAGTTCAGTAAGAACCTGTTTTGCACTGGCCAACTGGGAAAGTGCCTCCTCCTTCGCCAACACCATCTTAGCAAAGTCTGATTTAAAAAATCTGAGCTCATTCTCCACCTTCCTCTTTTTATCCCGCATCTTCAAATATTCTTCAGCGTTGACAACACTTTCTCTAAGCCTACCTCTGTTCTCTTCCTCATACATGCTCCAGAGCTTTGCTAGGCACATCTTCAAAGACTGTGGCCACTCTTGATCAACCCACTCCAAGTAAGAACACTTCGGTTCATCCTATAATATTTAAAACTAGATCAGTAACAATTGTAGGGGAAATGGTTTTATAGCAACATAGAAAATCACCAATACTTATTTTGAAAAACTGAAGAAACAGGTTAATTATGACATATGTTCTCAAAAAGATCAATGTGGAAATGAATTAACTGCTACTGAGACAACAACCAAATTCTGAAACATCAGAAGCTATAATTAACTACAACAATGCTACAAGTTCTTACTCATGTACTATAAATAACAAATTGAACATTTTATGAGGAAGGTAAATATAACTGCAATAGCATAGCGACAGTGTTTGGATGACAACAAATTGATACTAACAGGTGTGCACATGCACAAATTTAGTAACATAGAACTAATAGCACTAAGGCCGTCCACTATGTATGCCAAAACTGGTGTAAAGACAATTGTTGCTACATCTCGCACCGGTGCCCTGCACTGGTGAGCCGATGCAGCGGAAAAAAATCAGGGACCCGGACTCTGAAGCACCTAGTTGCTCCGATGCCCAGTTCCTTCGTGCCATAAAGATTTAGTATTTTACGGCTTGGCTGCTCGGATGTGTGGACCAAAGTTGGCTACACAAACTACTGAAGCGGTGCCAAATAATTTTCTAATGGCACCGCTGATGAGATGGCAACATTTTTAGATACTAGGTACAAACTGTGACATTGTCTTAGGTTGCGTTTGGTTGAAGGTGTGGTATGAATGGGTTGGGACCGTGACAGTGTCTGAATCACATCTAACAAATGATTTGTAACAATGAAAGAGGGTCTAACCTTCTCTGCACATGCCAGAAACTTCCTCCCACTGTCCACAGATTCAAACGCAACTAGCTTCATGCATGGAGATTTATGGTGACAATGAGCAGACAGATCTTCAGCCACCCCGCTCCATTTGTTGCAACTGATGGTACTAGGGAGCTACAAGAGAAAGAAATGACTCAAATCGACCGCCGGGTAAAAATCCTTCATTCCAAGTCATAGCCCGAGAGAGAGAAGAGAGGCATACCCGGGTGGTGAAGGAGTCATCGTCGGAGGAGGAACCGCAGGAGAGGTCATTGAAGAAGACCATGGCGACCCCGGCGGTAGGATGCGAGACGGCGAGAGCGAGGAAGCAAGCGAGGAAGCGGCTATAGCTTAGGAAGGAAGGAAGGAAGGAGGAAACCGAGGAAATGTGACTTGTGGTCGGGAGAAAAGGGGGTGGGGAAGGGGGGGTAGATATTTCGGTGGTAGGCCAAAAATTTCGAAATGTGGAGGGAAACTTTATGCGCGGTGCCGCCGGACACCATTCACTTTGAACGATTGTGTGCATCGCAAACGATTCTTCTGCTTTACGCGCATGGGATGAGTTTGATAATTCAAATTTTGGTGGAAATTTCCCCGGGTACGTCATTGCATAATTTAACATCGCTTGCTAATTTGGGCACACAAAAGAGCGTACAGCACACACACCACACTTACTGAATCGAGCAATTTTAGTAATTAAACAGAGCCAGTTGACCTAAACATTGCTCTAACAAAAGACCAGCATTAAAAACAAAGCCTAAGTACGCATAATTTTAACAAATCCGTCGCTGTGCCAGCCTATGCATCGTCGGTGTGAGATGAGATGTCGATGACTTGTCCTGGTGACATGCCACCATTGGTTGACTCCGCGCCCCCCCTGCTGAAGTCGACCGCGTCCTCGTCCTCGTCCTCGGCGCCGCCCTCAAGGTTGTAGTACTCGTAGTAGTGGCTGCACTAGAGCTCGCATTGGTACTCCACCGCTGATTCCTCAACGGACAGACTCTTCTCTACCTCGACCTCGGCCACGCGCAACTCCTCCTCCCAGCGCTCCTCGATCTCCGCCGCCTCCTGCATCTCCAGCTCCTGCTCGGCGATCTCATGAGGAAGCAGGTGCTCCATGGCCACCACCGCCTTTTCGGACGTGGGTTGCATGCTGGATTCCGAGGTGGCCTGGAATATCTTGGCGTGTGCATCCTCGATCTTGGCGTGGATGGCCTCGACCCGCGCCAGGGCGACATCGGCGGCACGGATGGCAGCTCGAGCGCTCTTGGCGTTTGCAGCCGCCATCGCAGCAGCAGCTGCAGCCCTCGCGATTGCTGCAGCTGCCCTGTCGGCTGCCGCAGACACCCTCTAGGCGGATGCGGCCGTAATCAATGCGGATGCGGCCGCACTCTCGGTGTAGGCGGCCGCGCTCTCGGCGGAGGTGGCAGCGCTCGTTGAGGACGCGGCCATTGTACGGGCCTTCATGATGCGTTTCCACGGCGTCATCTTTGCAAGAAGGGGGTGCGGGAATGGGGATCGGGATTCGTGGATTCGGGGGTTGCCGGCACTGGAGCAGACGAGCCGACGAAGCTTAAGGATGAAGACTTAAATAGACCCAGAAATTTTCATCGCAAACGGTTCCTACAAAAAAATTGTGTGTGATGTTGTGGATATTTTTTATTAGCTGTGAAAGTCGAATTTGGAGTAAAGTGGCAACGGATGGTGTTTTAAATGTACGAGAAAATTTGTAGTGCTAATACAACTGTCATGTCAAATTTTGGAAAATTTCAGGGGTCATTTGACCTTTTAAGACATTTAAGTGATTTTCTAGCCATTTAATGACCGTAATTCAAATTTGAACTACATGTACATGCAACAGCTAACCATAATGGTTTGAATAGTCATATTTTGTGTACTTGTGTGCGATTTAATTCCATGTGCAGTAAATTGGAAGGAATTTTCAAACATATTGGTCTAACGGCAATGACAGAATTAAGCATGGAGTGCCATGGCATTTAAATTCCAAAAAATTAAAAAAAGATCAGAAACACATGAAACCTTGCTTGATGTAATGTCGTGCCACCAAGATGATGTGGTAAAAAATTTGGCATGTTTGACGAAAGTTTGGACACACACCCCTCACAAACCGAAGCAACTCACTAGAAGGCTCGTGGTTTCGAGAGGGAACAATGCATGTTTGATGACGAACGGGAGATAGCTTCCCCTTACGGCCTTCAATTTTTTTCTACATTTAACATGCACTAATACAACTGTCATGTGAAAATTTGGAAAATTTCAGGGGTCATTTGACCTTTTAAAGACATTTAAGTGATTTTCTAGCCATTTAATGACCGTAATTCAAATTTGAAGTACATGTACATGCAATAGCTAACCATAACGGTTTGAAAAATCATATTTGTGTACTTGTGTGCGAGTTAATTCCATGTGCAGTAAATTAGAAGGAATTTTCAAACATATTGGTCTCACGGCATGGACACATGCATGGAGTGCCATGGCATTTTAATTCCAAAAAATTAAAAAATGATCAGAAAAACATGAAACCTTGCTTGATGTAATGTCATGCCACCAAGATGATGTGGTAAAAAAATTGGCCTGTTTGACGAAAGTTTGGACACACACCCCTCACAAACCAGAGCAACCCACTAGAAGGCTCGTGGTTCCGAGAGGGAACAATGCATGTTTGATGACGAATGGGAGATAGCTTTCTCTTACGGCCTTCAACTTTTTTTCTACGTTTAGCATGCACTAATACAACTGTCATGTGAAAATTTGGAAAATTTCAGGGTTCATTTGACCTTTTAAAGACATTTAAGTGATTTTCTAGCCATTTAATGACCGTAATTCAAATTTGAACTACATCTACATGCAACAGCTAACCATAACGGTTTAAAAAATCATATTTGTGTACTTGTGTGCGAGTTAATTCCATGTGCAGTAAATTAGAAGGAATTTTCAAACATATTGGTCTCACGGCATGGACACATGCATGGAGTGCCATGGCATTTTAATTCCAAAAAATTAAAAAATGATCAGAAAAAGATGAAACCTTGCTTGATGTAATGTCATGCCACCAAGATGATGTGGTAAAAAATTGGCCTGTTTGACGAAAGTTTGGACACACACCCCTCACAAACCGGAGCAACTCACTAGAAGGCTCGTGGTTCCGAGAGGGAACAATGCATGTTTGATGACAAACGGGAGATAGCTTCCTCTTACGGCATTCAAGTTTTTTTCTATGTTTAACTTGCACTAATACAACTGTCATGTGAAAATTTGGAAAATTTCAGGGGTCATTTGACCTTTTAAAGACATTTAAGTGATTTTCTAGCCATTTAATGACCGTAATTCAAATTTGAACTACATCTACATGCAACGGCTAACCATAACGGTTTGAAAAATCATATTTTTGTGTACTTATGTGCGAGTTAAAAAATCATCAGACGATGTAAATATCTGGTGTTCAAAAAAGAAAATGTAAAGATCTGGCAAGACAACCGGCCCCCACATGATTGGCACTCTATTTCGTGCCTCGAGGTTTGGAAGGTGAGTGGCGGGGGTTATTAATCAGACACGGTTCTGTATTGGAAACCGTCAGCTATTATGTTCACACACAGATTTTGCTGCGGGAATCGTGTGTAATTCAAACTACAGTACTCGTAAATTCCGGCGACCGGCGTGTGTACTGTTCCAGTCGATCTAGATTCCGGCCGCCAATAAATACTACCTTGCTCACGTCGTCCCGCCTGCATTCTCATCTACATCCTCCCCTCGCTCGCCCTCCCTCTCTCTCTCTCTCTCTCTCAAATCTCTGCCATGGCACCACCAGTCTGCCCACGCGCCGACGAGGTGTCGCCGCCCCCCGAGGACGCTCACTCGAAGAGCACTGACAAGGACCCCTACGCGCTGCCGGACGAGGTTGCGTCGGACCCCCCAACTTTGGATTGGTTTTGGGGCCAGTACAATCTTCGTCTGTGGAAGTCACTGCCGCCGGCTGAGAAAGCCAGGAAAGTGGCGTTCAAGAAGGAGATGGCGGAGGAGGAAGCCAGGTACCAGGCGGCCTGTGAAGCCCGTGATGGCGCCTGGAAAAAGGAGGCGGTGGAGCTTTGGGGGCGGGCGCGTCGTCGTGCAGAGGAGGTGTACGAAGATGGGTACTTCACGAGGAAGATCAAAGGCGCTAGGCACCTCATCATTGCGTGGAGGTGGGCCGATAAGCTCCAGCGTGCCACCAATGAGGAGCTCCGATGGGCGCCCAATGAAATGGCAAGATCGTTCGCGCTCGTCCCCCAGCAAGAGGCAGATCGGTACGTCAAGTGCTGCGAGGCGGAGGAGGCGGAGTACTGCCTCCGCGCTGGGAAGACGCCGCGCACCAGGGAGCTGCTGGCGAGGGGCTACCGAAATATTGCCCCCAGGAGGGATTATTAGTTTTAGTATTGTTCGTTTTCAATATTATGCATTGTACCTAGTAGTTAAGTATCATCACGTATATGTGATGATATTATATATATATTCTGTGATGAACTAATGAACAATTAATATATATATATATATATATATATATATTATGAATTCCATTTTCTATCTGTTTTTGTATACTAATTTGAATCTAGCTGTTATCATCCACATACACAGAATGGAAAGCGTATATACACACATTGAAACAGAACATATTAGAACGGAAAACAGAGTACACACATTGAAACAGAGCAATAAACAGAGCAATACTATGATTGCTGTGAATACATAGCTATCCATATCGAAACGACTCAACAAAATAAAACGCGTCCATGAGACGATGACCAGCAGCCCTTGCCTACGGTAGCTCTTGGCTCTGCCTGACCTTGTGCAGGCGTTCGTCCAAGCGGCCGACACGCTCGCGGTACATCTGGAGTGCGGTCTTGAGCTCCAAGTTGGCTATTTCATCGGAGATCACCAGCTCAAGGATGCGACGGCAAGGTTCCTGTACTGCGCCCAGGTAGACACCTGGGCCAAGGAGGCGGTCGAGCCTACCGACCAGCGCGTTGGCATCGAGCTGGCCGCGACAAGGCGAATGGCGTGACCCATGCGAACGGCACGGCGGGTGTCCGGTGCAAGTACGGTGTGGCCGGCCTCTGGTGCAAGTACGGTGCAGAGGGCCTCTGCCCACTCTTGGCGAGGAATGGGGGTACTGATGGGACATGTACCCAGCTGCGACGCCCTATCGACAGCAGGCAAGCGCCGATGGATCCGCTCTTGCTATGCGGCGTGCCGCGCCTCTCACTCTGCGGCGCTCCAACGGTCTCGCCGTGCAGCGAGCCGCAGCCTATCGGCGCGGACACGCCTAGCTTGCTCTGCGGCACGCCATCGATCATGTTGTGTGGCGAGCTGCAGCCTCTCGGCGCTGACATGCCTATCTTGATCCGCGGCACTGAAGCGCCATGCGCCAAGGGTCTGCTCAACCCTGGCGATGACGCGCATCACGGCGTCGTCCATCGCGTTGCCGGGGAGAGCCTCGGCCTCGATGGGCCATGGCGCCTTCTCATTTTCCTCGTCGACGAGGTTGATGGCAGAGGCGGCACTTTGGTGGGTTGGCATGCTTGGAAAAGGTGGATGTGCTACAGGCTGTGCTTGTTGCCTCCGTGCATCGCGTGCCGCCTAGGTTTATGCGCAATATCGCTGGGTGGCGGGAAACAGGTGAGGAAATGGCGGGAAACGGTGGCGTGTTCATAAACCGCCATCAATTAATGGAAACTTAGCATATAAGGAACATTGAGCTAGCACAAGAAGTAGATGATGATCACATGAACACAGACCACACTAGGGAACCCGTCGGTGATGAATTCATCAATCGCAAATGGTTGTATACTAGCAAGCGTTTGCCCACAACACACACGGCTTATTCCATCACAAACAGGTCGGATGGATCAACTGTATGCCACGTATCGCACATTGTCAAAAAGTAATGCGGTAGACCTTCTTTAACATGTGTTAAAAAAACAAAAAAAACAAGGACCTCGAGGTTAATTTAACTGATGGGATGGATCATAGAGGTCATTTAATTTGACCCTTATGACCCATCCCATTAGTTAATTTAACATCAAGACAACTTCTCATCCAGTCACCCATCTGATGGCTGCTCCAGCCTGAGCACACTTAACTTGAGAGTTCTCTTAGATGAGCTATTGGTGGAACAGCTAGTCCTTGCTGATATAGGATGCCTCTTCGCATCCTTATGGCGTACCCAGATGACCGTCCATCGCCCAATGGCTAATAGATGTTGTGTAGACAGAGCATATCACATACGTCTTATTAGAAGCAATCATCTGTGTTATTATCGGTCTTCGCACACATTTCTGATTATAGACCTGTTTGTCGCGTATCACATACATCTTGTTATATTGAACCGTTTCTGTTATCTTGGCTTAACGCAAATAGTTCATCCGAGTGAACTGTATGCCCTCTATCGCACACACCTTCATCTGGCTGACCGTTTCTTTTGTTCCGCCTAATCACAAACAATTCATCCGAGTGAACCGTATGACGTATATCGCACACGCCTTCATCTGCATGCCCGTTTCTTTTGTTCTGCCTCATCGCAAATAGTTAATTGAACTGAACTGTATGCCCGGCATCGCACACGGAACTAAAATCTGGGCCGTGTTTGATGTATCCTTCATCGCAAACGTTTTGCATCTTTTTTTACGGTTGTTTTACATCACCGTTTGCGATTAATGCATCGCACAGAGTTTTGTTGAAGGGTCTCTGATCGTAGTGTCGCGTTAGCAGCATCCTGCAGTAGTGAAGGTTTATCAATCCGTGGGAGGCATAGGCTGAAGATGGTCTCTCTCAAACAACCCTGTAATCAAATACAAGAAATCTCTTGCTGTAACACCCCGATAGTTATGCTACAGTAACCCCCACCCTAATGATGCCATGTCACCATGCTTGCTAAGGTTAATTGCCACTTTATAAAAATCAAAGTCAAATTTAAATTGCAATTCAAATTATTATTTCTTTAAGCAGCTAAACAAAATTGTTCACAATATGTCATAAAATACCCAATCAATTGTAAAAATAACACAAACTTCATTTGGATGCCCAAATTGTCCCTGACAATTATTCTAGTGGTCCAACAACATTTAAATTGGTCATTTGTATTAAATCAAATACTTATACCTTTCCAAATGGTTTAAAACTTTGTGGGCCCCTTCATATTGATGCCTACTATTTATGTGACAAGTTTATATGTAACTAAAATCTTTTGGTATTGAATTAAATAAAATTTGAGACAGAAGATAGAAATCGGAAAAGGAAAAAGAAAAGAGAAAAAGGAAAATCACAGTGTGCAATTGGGCTCTAGGTCAACAGTGTGGCCCAGCCCACCCCTACACCATCTACTTCCTCTGTTCACCCGAGCCCCGTGGACACAGTGTGCGCGTCCATGGTGATGGATGGCCACGTGTCGTCCATCCGCCGCTCTCCGGCGATCTATAAGGCTCAACCGACCCCCCTTGGCTACCCTAGGCCCCTCCAGCTCTCCTTCCCCCTCTCGTTTTCTTCTCTCTTATGCAAGGCCGAGCACTGCTGTCGGCATTACCCCGTCGATCCCTCGGCCACCATGCCCCCCGAGCCCCACTAGCTTGTCCAGGAGGTCCGTAACGCTCCTCTCCTTCGACTGCGTGGACGCGGTCGAGCTCGAAGCACATACATTAACTGGATCAACCACTTCTTCCCATATGGCTGTCGGCACTCCTTCGACGATTCTGCCGCTGTCCAGCGCTCCCGGCCCTCACCGAGCCTTTCGTGCGCTCCCCGGTGAGCTCCTACTCCTTTCCCCTCTCTTCGCACATTGATTCTGTTTGCCACTAGAGCCAAAGCTCGTTGCCGCCGGCAATGGCGCAGCCGTAACCACAGCTCACGCCCGAGCACTACATCGAGTTCCTGGAGCTCGTAGGAACCCAACGCCACCACTCGCTGCTCTTGTCGTGCCCCGTAGTTGTCCCGTCATCGAGATCCGCACGCCCGCGACCCTCTGGCCGCGCTCGCCGTGCCCTGTCACGGGCACGCTGCTCCTTGTCTGTGGCACATGCTCGCCCTGCTCCTAGCCGCGCCTGCTGTCGCCTGCACACGCCCACGCCCACACCCGTTTCTGCTGCCCCGCTGCAGCCACGCCAGTAGCGCCCATGCCGCGCCCGCCAACCCGGCGTGCTGCCGCTGCCGCCGCTGCCACTGCTACCCACTGCAGTTTGCCGTCTACTACCGCTGCTGCTTTGCTACTCCTACCCGTGGCCGTGCCTCTGCTCCGTGCAGCTGCTGCTCGCCTGCTGGAGCTATTGCTGCTCCTTGCGCTGCTATGTGTTGCCGCTGCTAGTGCTTGCTGCTTCTCCTACCGCTGCTGCTGCTGATGTCGCTTCCTTGCTTATTGCTTGCCGCTGCTCCTAGCTTGCTGCTTGCCGCTGCTTCCACCGCTACTTGCTGCCGCCGCCGCTACCTTCCCGTTGCCTTGTCGGCTCGCGCTCCCGCCGCTCGCCGCTGCTCCAGCCGACCGGCCGCTTGTGCCCCTGCTAGTGGGGCCTGACCTTTTAATTAGGGGCTAATCCCCTTTAGCATTAACCCCCACTAAATACCCTATGACCTGTGGCCCCACCCCCTAGTTAAATTAGTTAAATGTTTTAAGTGACCCCTGTGATAATGATAGATGGGCCCCATTTGACCCTGTTGACTAGTCAACCTTGACTGGTCAACTATTGACTGGACCCCCAAGGCCCCACCTATAATACACATTGGCTAGCACAACCCCATGTGACAGAAGTATATAGATATTTAATTCAAATTAATAATAAACTCATGGAATCATTAAAACTTTGGAAATTCATATAAAATAATCTATAAATCCGATGAAAATAATTTATATATGAAAAATGATCAGAAAAATATAACGAATCTGAATATGCCATCCACATACCTGCCACACCCCTCAAACATAACAAACATTGAAATTTTGCTACCGAATAATACCTAGAGCCGGGAAAATATCGCCGGATATTTTCCCTCTTCTTTTAAAATGCTTAGGGATGCATTAGAGCATTTCACCAACACATTTTGCCCTGACATACATATGTGATGCATTTGATTGCTATGTTATTTATTATTTTCCCCCTCCGTTACTTCCTTTCCGGTAGACTCCGAGACCGCTGATGATCCGATGATCGACTACACCGTGAAGATCCATTTTTGTCTACAAAGCTTCCAGGCAAACAAAACCCCCTTGATCATCCAGATATCGCCCATTCTTTCTCTCTTATTCTTGCATTTGGTTTTGCTACTGTTGTTGTTGTTGTTTTTTTTTTGTCATTGTTGTTGTTGTCATTGTTGTTGTTGTTGTTGTTGTTGTTGTTGTTGTTGTTGTTGTTGTTGGTGGTGGTGGTGGTGGTGGTGTTGTATTCTGATGCATAGCCTGCTTTTGTAACCTGCTGTTGATACATTACCTGTTATCCTAGCATGCCTAGATTAGTTATGTTAGTGTCCCATCAGTGACCCTACACCATTTTCCGTGTTGCCATGTTGTACTATCTGGGATGTCCGAGATGATGGATCATTGTACCGAGACCCGAACACCCCTAAAGGCCCTTACAATTGTACGGATCTACAGAGCCGCACCAACTATGATCTACCGAGGGTGATTCCTTGTATTTCACTCTCGATGATGACTCTATAGTGTAGCACATCTAGTGTGACCTACTGAGGGTGATTCCTCGTATTTCACTCTCAATGATGTCTCTGTCACACAGTACATCATGTGTGAACCTATTGAGGCTGATTCCTCAGTTTCACCTTAATGGTATGGATCTGAGACACGATAACCCCCAATGATAAAGTCGGGTTGGCTCGAAGAGCTCCCGCGAGAATGTGGCGGATGGCTGTTTAGCGGTATCACCCAGGATGTGGTGGTAGCTCGGGATCCATCCCGACATCCGACACGAAAACATGCACTTCGGTGGAGTGACAGGGCAGGTGGAGACCACCTAGGCGAATGCTGGGCCTGGTCCCTGGTCGTGGTCCATGAGTTACCAAGTCGGCGCAACATGAGCCCTATTCGTATCCGTGAGCTTCTAATAAAACATTAACTAGATTGAGTATTTGATTTGGGTTGGCCGCTAGCCTAAACGCACTAACCGTTACGCGGGATAATGGTATATGGGACCCTCGGCGTCGTACCATTCTCCCGAAAGCTCTATAGATGTCACAGTTCAGAGATGTGGCGTGCAGACTAGCAGATATCCTGCAGATCAAGTGAAGCTGGACCGCCCATGCAACATGCAGGAGTGCATAGGGTGAGCGGCCAAATGATAACCCACAAGTATAGTGGATCGCAACAGTTTTCGAGGGTAGAGTATTCAACCCAAATTTATTGATTCGACACAAGGGGAGCCAAAGAATATTTGCAAGTATTAGCAGTTGAGTTGTCAATTCAACCACACATGAAGACTAAATATCTGCAGTAGAGTGATCAGTAACACAGTAGTATGATAGTTTGATAGTAGTAGTAACGATAACAATAGTAAGGGTAAAAGTAGCAGTGGTAGTTTTGTAGCAATTGTGACATTAGCAGCAATAGTAGTAACATAGCAAAAGCAATATGCGAAAATCCCGTAGGCATTGGATCGGTGATGGATAATTATGTTGGAACATTCATCATGTAACAGTTATAACCTAGAGTGACATAAAACTAGCTCCAATTCATCAATGTAATGTAGGCATGTATTCCTTATATAATCATACGTGCTTATAATAAGAACTTGCATGACATATTTTGTCCTAGCCTCCCGTGGCAGCGGGGTCCATAAGGGAACTCAGGGATATTAAGACCTCCTTTTAATAGAGAACCCGAACAAAGCATTAACACATAGTGAATACATGAACTCCTCAGATTACGGTAATCACTAGAAAGAATACCAATTATTCTCACCTTGGGGTATGCAGATCATAACTCATTAGGTGCATATAACTTGCATGGTAGGATCAAGAACACAAATATATTCGCGAAAACATAAAGGATTTAGATCTGAAATCATGGCACTTGGGCCCAAGTGACAAGCATTAAGCATAGCAAAGTCATAGCAACATCAATCTCAGAACATAGTGGATACTAGGGATCAAGCCCTAACAAAACTAACTCGATTACATGATAAATCTAATCCAACCCATCACCGTCCAACAAGCCTACGAAGGAATTACTAACTCCAAGTGGTGAGCATCATGAAATTGGTGATGGAGGATGGTTGATGATGACGATGGCGATGAATCCCCCTCTTCGGAGCCCAGAACATACTCCAGATCTGCCCTCCCGATGAAGAACAGGAGGTGGCAGCGGCTCCGTATCGTAAAACGTGATGAAACTTCCTCTCATATTTTTTCTCGCAAAATAGGAATTTATAGGCTTGAGATTAGGGTTAGTGGAGCCACGTCGGCCCCACGGGGCACCAGGGCGCGGTGGCCGCGCCCTGGTGTCTTGTGGACCACTAGTGGCTCCCCTCCTCTAGGTCTTGGCTCCAGTATTTTTTATATATTCCATAAAAAATCTCCAAAAGTTTTGTCCAATTCAGAGAACTTTTATTTTTGCATAAAAACAACACCATGGTAGTTCTGCTGAAAACATCGTCAGTCCGGGTCAGTTTCATTCAAATCATGTAAATTAGAGTACAAAACAAGAGCAAACGTGTTTGGAAAAGTAGATACGACGGAGATGTATCAACTCCCCCAAGCTTAACTCATTGCTTGTCCTCAAGCAATTCAGTTGACAAACTGAAAGTGATAAAGAAAAACTTTTACGAACTCTTTTGTTCTTGTGTCCATATATATGCTTAAATAATACCCAGGTTCGCAGCAAAGATCATAACTAACCATGCAAATGATAACTCTTAAAAATTATATTCACTCATATCAATGGCATAATCAACTAGCGAGCAATAATAAAATATCTCAAATGCCAACACTTTGTCAAAACAATCATGATATAATATGACAACATGGTATCTCGCTAGCCCTTTTTGAGACCGCAAAACATAAATGTAGAGCACCTCCAAAGTTCAAGCAGTGACTAAACATTGTAATTCATGGTTGAAGAGATCCAGTCATGATGCACACAACATTAGCTATACACAATGCATGAGAATGACAATAATGCTCTCAAGACTGGTGCTTGTTTGAGAAGGTGATGACTCAACAATAAAAGTAAAATAACCTAAAAGTAAATAGATAGGCCCTTCGCAGCGGGAAGCAGGAATTTGCAGAGGTACCAGAGCTCGAAACTTAAATCAGAGATAAATATAATTTTGGGAGGTATACCTTTCCTGTCAACACCATGACTGAGTGTTTTCAATATCTTCCATGCTAAACAAATTAGCGGCAGTTCTCAAGAGGTAAAGTAAAGTTTACTCCCCCTCCACGAACAAACACAAGCCATGACTAGTCGAATCCTCGGGTGCCCTCCATACCAACAACTTTCTGGGGGAGTTTGTTTTATTATTTTGAAATTTTAATCATGGGACTGGGCATCCCGATTACAAGCCCCTCTTGTGCAAAGACAAGTGAATAAACACTTATCATGAGAATACCCCCCTTAGCATGGAAGATACTGACCACCCCCTGTCGCTTCATGAGCTATACGGGCACACAAAAAATATGTTCATTTGAATATTTAGAGGTGGCACATGCAAATTTACTTAGAACGATAGAGTAATACTGCTTATAGGTAGACATAGTGGACTAATCTGGAATAACTTTGGTTTAAGGGTTTTGATGCACAAGCAGCATTCCCGGTTAGTACAGGCGAAGGCTAGCAAATAGGTTGAGAAGCGACCAACTAGAGAGCGAAAAAGGCCATAAACATGCATTGTGAATAATTAACATTGAATACTAGCACGAGTAGGATATAAACACCATGAACATAAATATCGTGGAGTTTATGTTGGTTTTGAATCAAGGACCGAATGATATGAAAATAATAATAGTGCAAGAGTGTCGTGGACTAAGCTAGAATCTGCAACATTTTATTCAAAGTAGAAGACAAGATAATATGGCTCTTTGTTAGATTAACAATAATGCATATGAGAGCCACTCAACATTTTCATCATGGTCTTCCCCTTAGTATGACTCAACAAAAGAAAAGAATTTCATAGAAGCATACTGAAATATTTTTGGAGTTTTTAGGGTTTTCATAAGAAAGCAAATTAACGAGGGAAAAACAAAAACAAGAAAAACTATTTACATGGGAGAGCTCCCAACAAGCAAAAGAAGAAATGAGAAATCTTTTTGGGTTTTCTTTTAATACTACAACTAATTAAACTAGAAAGAAAAACCGAAAAGAAGCGAGAAATATTTTTGGCTTTTCTCAAAGTTTTTCAAACACACAAGAAGGTGAAAAAATAAAACTAACATGGACTATACAATGAAAAAGGATGAACACCGACAACTGGAATGAAATGTGTGAACATGAATGTAATGTCGGTGCGAAATACGTACTCCCCGAGCTTAGGCTTTTGCCTAGCTTGGTAATCACCATCACTGGTCTGGGTAATAGTCAAAGTGGTAGCTCGTGGAGGCTCTACGTGCGGCCTCCTCAGCCAGACGAGCGGCTTCTGCTGCTGCATTGTACTTGCATGCCTCGCTCTCATAAATGTAATGCCTCTGTTTACTACTTATCTATCATGAACTCATCGCATGGCCAATGCATGATTTGATTCAGTAACCCACGCTGAACTTTCCCTTGGTTCAACATACGCCTGCCGGACCCAGCTCTCGCTCGATGATCCCTCCAAGGAGCTCCTCCTCGAAGAACTCCTCCTAAAGAGGTTCATTTTCCTATGAATAAATTTCTAAAATTTTTGGGCCACAAAGTGATATCAATAAAACTTCACAAAATTGATAGCAACAACTCATAAGAATGTCTAGAGGCTATATCAAGCATTCAAACTACTTGGAACTCAAAGAATCCAACATGCAAGCTCATTTTCAGCAGCACCAAGAGCAACTAATTATGCAAAATATAATCCACTAGAGCAAAAACTAATTGGAGCAATGGAGGAGTCACATATCAAGTAGCAATCCCCCAAAATAGTTTCAGAAATGGAGCTCCGAGCAAAGAGATCGAAAATCGCATGTTTGGGAGCGAGAACACGAGAGAGGGAGCTACCAGGAATTTTTGCTAGAGGTAAGGGAAGATATGTGCTGAAGGAATAAGTGAGGGGGTCCTTGTGGGGCCCATAAGCCACCAGGGAGGGCCCAGGGGGGTGGGCGCGCCCTGGTGCCTCGTGGGCACCTGGGACATCCCCCTGGGGTGTTTTCAGTGGCAAAAATTCTTAAATATTCTATAAAAATTCATGTTAAAATTTCACGTCATTCTGAGAACTTTTATTTTTTGGGCTATTTTTTATTGCACGGGTAATTCAGAAAACAGGGTAATCAAGGCATTTTATTGCATTTAACTAAAAATAACAGAGAGCAAAAAGTAAGTACAGAAGGTTGTGCTTACTAAATTCATCGACCACATGCCTCTAAAAAAGAAACCATTAATAAGATTGATCAAGCCTTATTAACAAACTATTTTTGATTAACATGAAACCGAAGAATATTCTATAACACTAGGTTACCTTAACGGGGATATGCATTTCCCCAATAATAAGAGTTTCATATTTCTTTATGACAGTAGGGAGAGGTAGTTGAAAACTTCTAATAGTGATTGTCGGAGTCTTTTCAATAACATGGATACCATTTACTTGGAATTGTTTCTTCGGGAAGTGTACCGTATGTTCATTACCATTGATATGAAAAGTGACCTTGTTTTGTTGCAATCAATAACAGCCCCTGCAGTATTCAAAAAGGGTCTACCAAGGATAATCCACATGTTGTCTTCATCGGGCATATCAAGTATAACAAAGTCTGTTAAGATAGTAACATTTGCAACTACAACGGGCACACCCTCACAAACACCGATAGGTATGGTGGTTGATTTGTCAGCCATTTGGAATGATATTTCAGTAGGTGTGAGTTTATTCAAATCAAGTCTTCTATATAAAGAGAAAGGCATAACACTACACCAGCTCCTAAATAACATAAAGTAGTTTTGACATAATTTCTTTTGGAGCATGGTATAGTTGGTATTCCTGGATCTCCTAGTTTCTTAGGTACTCCAGCCTTAAAAGAATAGTTTGCAAGCATGGTGGAAATTTCAGCTTCAGGTATTTTTCTTTTATTAGTGACAATATCTTTCATATATTTATCATATGGGGCCATCTTCAAAATATCAGTTAAAGAGTATGCAAAAAGACTGGCCTAAGCATTTCAGCACAGCATTCAAATTCTTCCTCATCCTTATTCTTAGATGGTTTAGGAGGAAAGGGCATGGGTTTTTGAACCCATGGTTCTCTTTATCTACCATGTTTTCTAGCAACAAAGTCTCTCTTCTCATAACATTTATTTTTAGATGGTGGGTTATCAAGATCAACAACAGGTTCTAATTCAACATCATTATCTGGTTCTTTGTCATTGTCTGGTTGAGCATCTACATGAACATCATCATTGTCATTATCATTATCACTAGGTGAATGTTCATTACCAGATTGTGTTTCAGCATCAGAAATAGAAACATCATTATCATTCTCAGAAGGCTTTCCACCTCAGGTTCACTAAAAGTATGCAAAGTCCTATCATTTTTCTTTTTCTTTTTCGGTTTAGATGGACTAGGTATATCAGCATTAATTTTTTGAGAGTCTTGTTCAACTCTTTTAGGGGGACCTTCAGGATAGAGTGGCTCCTGAGTCATTCTACCCCCTGTAGTCATTACTCTAAGAGCATGATCATTCATATTATTATTCATTTCATTGAGCAAATCATTTTGATATTTAGCAACTTGTTCTAGCTGGATTTGGACCATGGAAGCATGTTTACCTACACCTTTAACATCATTAGCAATTCTAAACAACAAGTCACTCAAGTGATCTATCATGTAGGCATTACGTTTCAATTGTTTCATAACATACACATTGAAATGATCTTGCTTAATAATGTGATTGTCAAATTCATACAAGCATTGACTAGGAGGTTTATTATAAGGAATATCATCTTCTTATAAGAGAATTTACCTCTACTACCTGTGTCGGTATTTCAAGACCATGTATTTCTTCAATAGGTGGTAAATTCTTAACATCTTCAGCTTTAATACCTTTTTCTTTCAAAGAATTCTTTGCCCTTGCATATCTTCAGGACTGAGAAATAGAATACCCCTCTTCTTCGGAGTTGGTTTAGGTGGTGGTTCAGGAAGTGTCCAATCATTATCATTCTTCAATATATCTCTACTCCTAATGTCTCAGTTGGTAGGATTGCACGGTTTTTTTTTGTCCCCCACTTTCATCTGGTTTTTTACTGTTTTTTTGTCCCTCCTCCATCCCATCGGTTTATTTTCTCTCCACTATTTCCTTGTAAACAAACACTTTCCTACCGTACAAAAAGTCAAAGATCTAACTTTAACTTACCCAAATCAACCGATCCATCTCATCAATGCAATTTGCTTTAGGAAACAAATAACGAATTTTAAGGGGAAAAAGTCTAATTGACTAATCTTCTTTTCTCTACTTCTAAAGAAGGAGCCTGTGGTCTTGATGGTCGGTAGTTGTTGTTCGTTCGTTCGACCTCTTGCTCACTGACACAAAAAAGGAAACCCATCTCCTCCCGTTCTGGCTTTGACATCTCCTTCCTTCGTTAGGTGGGCCTCCCCTCACAATAGGAAGAATAATAATACCATAAAAAGGAGAAAACTAGCAATCCCATCCTTTCCGCGCTCTCTCACTAATACCATACGTCATAGGTCCCTATTCATAGTCCACCCTCCTTCCGACGTCACATTCCTCCTCTTCTTCACGCAAAATATCTCCCAGGAAAGAATCAGAGTGTAATCCCCCGTTCCTAGAAATTAGCATGCAATCTGATTCGATAGATTGACTCTACCTATGCGCTATAGAGAAGGGAGAAGGAAAAGAGCACTTCCTCACACCTCCCGCTAAACCTCATGGGGCCTCATCCCTGTCTCCGGCGGATCGTGCCATGCCGACGACCTTCCACCTCCATGCCCCTTCCCCATGCCAATTGACTTCCCCTGCCACACTGCTTACTCATCAGTGCCCTCGGCCCCCTCACCCGATAATGCCATGTTCTCCCATAGGCTCCATGACGATGCGAAGCCCCCCACCACACCGTCTCCCCAGTCCCCATCAGTGACCACAACGGTGAAACCGTGACGCTGCCGACGAGGCCCCTGCCATCCACCCGGCACTCTGACGCCGACTTTCTACTTCTACCAATGACAAAGCCATTGCTACTGCCCCAAGACTGATCACGTTTTCTCACAACGAAACAATCTATGCCTACTCATCGGTGAGTTTTGTTGGTGCAATGATAGGCCCCTTATGTTTTGGAGTTTGTTGACATAAACAGTATAGGGACTTATGTGTTTGCTAGTGCACACAGAGTAACAGGTCCCTGAAGTATCGAGGAGTTTGATGCAAATGATGAAGATAATCTCCCTGCATGGCAGCGAAGGTTATGACCGAAGATGAAGCTAACAAGAGTGACCCCTAAAAATTGCTGAAGTTCAAGCAATTGGTTCGGTGTCTGTTCGAAGAAAATATGACTACGTTCGACAAAGAATGAAGATGAAGTGAAGACGTAGCATTTGTTTCGTTATTCTTCAACTTTCCCTGAGTGATAGGACCATCGTACTATTAAGAGGGGTGTAGCGTTCGAAGCTTTGATTCTCTGATGATAAACCCAAATCCTATGAAAGCTGTGAGAGAAATCTCTTTGTGTTCTGAGCAAATACTTGCCAGCAAGAGACTGTGATCTTCTTTGCTGTGAGAGATTTGTCTCGGACTGAGCAGTTAGCATTACTTGTTCCTCAAGTAATGTTACCATGGCTCCAAAATCCAACCGTTGCGAACATGTTGGTTGGCCATTGGCTAGACCTCGTGTCCAAAATGGTCATTTCCCATTTGGGAAGGCTACGGCTATAAATAGCCACCCCGCGTCGGCTTTGTCCGGTGGCTGCTCCGTTTGATTCTGAGAAGATTGTTGAGCAACCCACTCTCTGAGCGATTTGAGTTTAAAATCCACCGAGATAAAAACCCTAGAGGCAAAGAATTAGATAGTGGTTCAGCATCACTGGAATCTAAGTCTAGTACGCTCTGCCTATTATTCTTGAGAGCTGCAAACTCTCTAGACGGTTAGGTGTCAATTTCTTCAGAGACCAAGAGTGATTGTGGTTCTCGAAGAAGAAGTCTTTAAAGGTTTGGTGATTGCCTTCAAGTATCTACCACGAGTAATCGGCTTCGGTTGACGAGTCGATTGTGAAGGAGAATAGGGTGAAGAGATTTTATCCTCCGTGTTAAGTCACAGCCCCTCCAACTAGACATAGTCCGTGTGCAGAAGGACGAACTGGTCAAACAAATACCTTATCGCCATCGAGCATCTTAGGTTATCTCTGTCACCCATGTTTAGCTTTGATGTATTTTCCTTCGCATGACTTTTATCAATCCATGTCTTAGTTTCTTTTCGGTACTCTGTTTTAGTTCGCTGTAGTTGTTTTTCATTCATTCCTCAATTGGGTTCTGAGAGATTTAAGTTTTCCGAAGAAAATTTAAAACTCCCATTCACCCCCCTCTGGTAGACATACTTCGTTCCTACCATTGGTATTAGAGCGAGGTACTCCTTGACTCTGCTCATTTTAGTCTAACGACTTTGGAGTTTAAGTATGTCTTTAGTGAACTACAAATTGCATCTCAAGATTTCCATATTCGATGGGACAGACTACCCCTTCTAGAAGGAGAAGATGAAGATCCGTCTCCGAGCAATAGATGATGACATGTGGAATGTGGTGCAATTCGGGCTCCATGTTGTTGTACCTCAAGCCCCTTCCGATGAAGAAAAGAAGCTTATTCAGCTGGATGCTCAGGCCAAAGATGAGATTGGCGGCCATCTCAATCGGGCGCAATTTCTTCGCTATCGCCAGTGTGAAACAGCGAAGGAATTGTGGGACGTCCTCGAAAAGATCAATGAAGGAGTTTCATCTCAGAAAGAAGCTAGAATTGTTACTCTTCGAGCCAAGTACAATCGATTCAAGCGCATTGGAAATGAAAGCTGCCAACAAACCTTCGATCGCCTAAGTGATATCGCAAATGAACTTCAAGGTCTCGGCGCCAAAGACATCACTGACCATGAAGTCGTAAAGAAACTGCTTCGATCTCTTGATAGTTCTTTCGATACACTTGTTCTGATGATACGTGAACGAGCTGACTTCAAGCACCTCGACTCTGATGATATCATGGAAAGACTAAACACTCACAAGGAACAAGAAGAAGAGAAGAGAGATCTCTATGGCTCCAGTCAACGCAAAAATCATGCTCTGAAGGCTGTAGCTGATTCTTCCTCGGATGGAAATGTCGAAGAAGATTCAAATGATCCAGAAAGACTTAGCAAAGATCTTGCATTGATCACAAAAAGATTCCAACGATTCGACAAGAAGAGCCAGTTTCAGAAAAGAAGTTCAAGCAACTCTGGGGGTTCAAAATTGTCGTCAAAACCTGCTGGAGAATACACCTGTTTCAAGTGCAAAAAGCCTGGACACTTCATTTTGGACTGCCCTCTTTAGGAAGCTGAAATCCGTGTCAGTGGGAGATATGATTCAGGCAACTATCGAGGCAAAAGCAAGAGCAAGAACTATGGCTCCGATGAAGAAAAGAAAACGAAGAAATTCTTCAAGAAGAAGGACAACTCCACTTCAAAATCTTCGTCAAGATCTTCATCGAGGAATTCGTCCAAGTCCTCCTCCAATCGCAAGAATACTTCTCGCAAGGCCAAGGCGTACATTAGCAAGGAGATGGATTCTGAAGAAGAAGAATCGTCTGCCTGCAAAGAAGCTGATGAATCCGACAAGGATTCCGACTCTGGCATGGCTGGCATAGCATGTGCCTCCTCTCCTGCGACAAATTTCTTCGGGAACCCGTCAAGCGATGATGAAATTCCTGCCTACTGCTTTATGGCCAAGGCTTTGAAAGAAAAGGTATCCTCCAAAGATCACAAGGTTCACTCCAGTGACCAATATTCTTCTGATGATGATGACCATGCTAAGTTGATCAAAATTGCCAATATCCAACAAAACTCTCTTGAGAAAATTGAGAAAACCCTCAGGAAATCTGAAGGGTTGTTGGTTGAGGAGATGGAGAAAAACCAGTCGTTGACTGAAGAGTATTCCACATCAATATCGTCAAACTGTGTGGGTACCTACTAAGAGCAAAACGCTCGATCCAGCATTGCTCTAGGGATATAACTCTCCTATCCCTGAATATCCTGATGATGATTCTCTAGACAACTAAAAGTTGTTCAAGAATCAACATGGTGAGGCTGTTGCTCGCTATGTTGGACCAAACAGCAGAAATGGCCCCCCAAAGAAAGCTATTTGGGTGCCTAAGAAAACTATCGAAGCATTACCTGTTACCACTTTACTAACCATGCAGGCTCAAAATGCTCGATATTTCCTTGAGAAAGTTCGACAGAATGAATACATGCATACATCATTCAATCACTATGCTCATTCATCTGGAAGGAATTTCAATGCTTAATCTTTTGATTATGCTCGCACCTCATTGAGCAACAATTATGCTTACTAAAAGAAATCGTATCCTGCTAGCTCTACTATTTCGAAGCCACCTGCAAAGATGTGGGTGGTTAAGAAAGCCTAATTCTTCTGCAGGACTATGTCTCCGTGTGTACAAAATAAATAATGGATAGTGGATCCACTAGTCATATGACCGGAGACAAGTCATTGTTTGTCGACCCCAACTTAACTACTTCTCCACTGAAGTATATCACTTTTGGCGACAACAACAAAGGAAAGGTAATTGGGCTAGGTAAAATTGCTATATCCAAGGACAAATCCATTGATGATGTTTTACTTGTTCAGTCTCTCGGATTCAATCTTATGTCAGTTGGCAAGCTATGTGATTTAGGCATGCTAGTTCTATTTTCTATATCCAAATGCATTGTCTTCATGGAACAATTCCTTCGTCTTTGAGGGAATTAGAAAGGGTGATCTTTATATTGTGGATTTCTCTCAGGGTCCCTCTGTCCAAACTTGTTTGCTTGCAAAAGCAACCGAAGGTTGGTTGTGGCACCGAAGATGCAGGGATGAGAAATTTGAAGACCCTGGTGAAATAAAATCATCTCCGTGGCATTCCTGATGTAAAATTCGACAAGAATCGTCTCTGTGCTGCATGTGAGGCTGGTAAATTAGCCATGAAGCATCACTCATCCAAGACAGTTATGACCACTACAAGACCACTAGAAATTCTTCATATGGATTTATTCGGTCCTCAAAATTATGCAAGCTTTGTTGGCAGTCATTATGGTCTGGTTATTGTTAATGATTTCTCTTGATACACTTGGGTATTCTTTCTCGAAGATAAGACCTGCACTCAAGATATCCTCAAAAGCTTCGCTAGGAAGGCCCAGAATGAATATGGTGTGTGAATCAAGCATGTCAGAAGTGACAATGGAACTGAGTTTAAAAATACTCATATTGCTGAATTTCTCGATGAACATGGTATTACTCATGAGTTCTCTGCAGCATACACTCCCCAACAGAATGGAGTTGTTGAATGAAAGAACAGAACTCTCATTGAAATGGCGAGAACAATGCTCAATGAGTACAAAACTCCCATTCGCTTCTGGGTTGATGCTATTAACACTGCTTGTCATGTCATCAATCATGTTTATCTTCACAAATTCCTTAGGAAAACTTCATATGAGCATATCACTGGCAAGAAACCAAATGTTTCTTATCTACGTATTTTTGGTGCACCTTGTTACATTCTTGATATGAATCATTCCTCCAAGTTTGCTCCTAAGGCACATGAAGGTTTTCTTCTCGGTTATGGCTCAAACTCGCATATGTATCGTGTCTATAATTCTCACCACATGAAAGTTATGGAAACAGTAAATGTGTGGTTTGATGAATCTAACGGCTCCCAAAAGGAGCATCTGCCAAATGTGATAAATGAACCATTGTTATCGGAAGCTATTCGGCAAATGGCCATTGGGAGTGTCAAGCCTGTTGAACTAAATGCACCTGAGTCCTCAGATGATGATGCTCCTATGACTTGAAGCAGAACTCATCAAGTCACTACCGAAGCAAATGCTCCTCCAAATGGAAATGGCAATCAAAATCCAAATGCCGATCAAAATGGCAATCTCGAAGGGAATGATGACACAAATGCTGATGCTAATGAGGATGACAATGATCATCACAAAGAAAATGCTCATCCTCAAGTGGCAAATCGAGTTGATCCTTCATTAATTCTCGACGAGATTGAGAATCCAGGTTATCAACCCACAACTCATTCACACACTCGTTTGGCTAACTACTGTGGCAGTTTCTCCTTTGTCTCATTGGCAGAACCTACCAAGTATGAAGAAGCCATGAATGATCCTGATTGGATGAATGCCATGCAAGAGGAGTTGGTGCAATTCGAATTAAATTATGTGTGGGAATTGGTTGACAAACTGAATCCCAATAAGCAAATATCATCGGCACAAAATGGATTTTCCACAATAAGCAAGATGAGGATGGTATTGTGGTGAGAAACAAAGCACGACGTGTTGATCAGGGGTACACACAGGTAGAAGGTATTGATTTCGGTGAAACATATGCTCCTGTTGCACGCCTTGAGTGTAACAACCAGAGACCGACGCTCCAGACGCCTTCCATATTTTTGTTGTAGCTGCTTTAATTATTTTTGCCTGTTGCATTTCATTGTCTCATTGCATCGGCACTCGTGCCGTCATTCTTTTTAAAACTCGTAGCCGTTCGTCGTGACCACTTCTTCCTTGTCTCTGTTGACCTTCTCTCACACCAACCAGACCGCTCTCTTCTCTCTCTTCTCTGAGCCCATCAAACCACCTTGCCTCCATGGCCTTTTGTCATACCCACTCGCAACCTAGTCCGAAACTTCCCCGAACCCGACCTAGGCAGTCATGACCGATGGGTCCGGATCAACCCCAAACATCCCTAAAACATCTTTGGTTTCTTATTTGGACTCCCCTACTCTATTCTTTCTCGACCGTCCGATCTCGATCGGATGATCCAAATTCCCCTTCTTTCCCTATATATAGATCACCACATACCAAATATACCCAAAAATCTAGGACATTTGTCCCTCCGCCGCCGCCCCATCTCATCACCCACATTGGGATCTCCATCCCACCAACCACCAACGCTCTCCACTGCTCCTCATCGATCCAGATGCCCGCGCCCCGATCCAAAATCCTCTCGGCCTCCAACCCGTAGCCCTCCACCTCTCAATCTCTCCCCACCAACCAGCGCCTCCCCTGGATCCCCTCGTCCACCTGCCGCAGCCGCCACCCAAGTGCCACGGGAGCCAGATCCCACTGCCCGAGCTCCTCCTTTGCTCCCAGACACAGGCCGCTGTCCGACCCCGCTGCCGGCGATCATGACCAGGACCGGCCTCGTCCCGCTCCTCTTCTTCCCTTGCTCTCTTTCTTCCTCCTTTTCTCTCTCTCACTTCTCGATCTCTCTCTCTGTCTCGAACACAGCACTCCGTCGCCAAGGACGCCAAGTCCTCAAGCTTTGTCGCCGCTGGGAACGAGTCCCTCCGCCCCAGATCTGGCGCCTGCCGCGTCCCGGACCTCACCTGCGGCTCCACCGCCCCGTCTAGTTCCCGGAGCCGTCCTTGCCTGCTGCTGCTCCCTGCATCATCCGGCACTGCCTGCCTGCGCCTCCTCTGCTTTGAGCCCCGCCCTGCATCGACCCTGTGCAGCGCCCCGTGTTGACCCTCTGCGTCGACCGCGCTAGCGCACACGTTGCCCCGGCCTAGCGTGTCCCCAGCTGCCAGCGCCGCTTGGGCCTCCTCCTCGCCAACATGCCAAGGCCAAGCGCTTGCGTCTAGCCGGCCCAGCCAGATTAGGCCCTTTGTGAGCAACCCAGTTCGATCCAGATTCGGCCCAATGCGTGTTTTTTTTCCTCTGTTGCGATTTTAGCAATTATACCAGGATTTACAGATTTGCAGAAAAACCCTCATTGTTCATGAATTTAATAACTAAATAACCATGCATCATTTGTAAAAACTTTATATATGTAAAATGCTTAGAATTTCATCTAGTTTCATAATATACAACTTTCATCCATGCTAAAAATGTTTAAACTTGATGTTTGCATTCATTTGCATAAATGACATGTTAAAATGATTTATTTCATAACTAAATAACCGTAGCTCTGAATTAAATAAACTATATATGTAAATGGGGTAGAAAAATGCATAGATTAACATGGTGCACTTTATTTTACTATTTAACAACTTTAAAATATGGTTTTAGGAAGAACTTTACCAAATCCAAAATATGCATATGAGGATTTTTCAGAATTGTTGTTTGTTGCTCCGGCCTCATTTAAACTTGCCTAAATAGGTTGTTTTCATATGCTTCACCTCTTGCCATGTTAACCAACATTTAATATTGATGACTAGCTTGAACGAGAGTGAACTAAATATTTGAATGTGGTGTTCCGTCAATATGCAACTCGTTGCATATTGAGCCCCACATAATTTGTAGTATTGTTTGTTGCACTTTGCCATGCCATGCCTCATTAAACTGGACATGCATCATACTTGATTGTGCATCATGCCATGATTATGCTTGTTGGTTTACCATGTTGTTTGCTTCTTTCTGGTGTTACTTCTTCTGGATAGTTCCGGTAACGTTGCGATTATGAGGATTCGTTCGACTACGTTGGTTCGTCTACTTCATGGATTCGGTCTTCTTCCTAGCGGGATTTCAGGCAAGATGATCATTACCTTGGATACTACTACTATCTTTGCTTTGCTAGTTGTCTCGATTCTATCGCTATGTCGCGCTACCTACCACTTGTTTATCAAGCCTCTAACCTTTCCACCATCCCAGCAAACCGTTGTTTGGCTATGTTACCGCTTTGCTCAGCCCCTCTTATAGCGTTGCTAGTTGCAGGTGCAGTTGCAAGTTGTTCCATGTTGGGACATGGATATCATGGGATATCACAATATCTCTTATTTAATTAATGCATCTATATACTTGGTAAAGGGTGGAAGGCTCAGCCTTTTGCTTGGTGTTTTGTTCCACTCTTCCCACCCTAGTTTCCGTCATACCGGTGTTATGTTCCTTAAATTTTGCGTTCCTAATGCGGTCGGGGTTTATGGGCCCCCTTGACAGTTCGCTTTGAAAAAAACTCTTCCAGCAAGGCCCAACTTTGGTTTTACCATTTGCCTAATAACAACTAAAACTTGCATAGGGACTTACCGGTACCCGAGGATAACTAATCAACAACCCGGGCCAGTGCTCCTCATGAGTGTTGGTCCAAACTAGGGCCCCTTGCAACGCCACCATGGGGAAACTCGAGCACATGTTTTAGTTGTACGGACTGCTCATTCGATCGTGGCCTGAGACGAGATACATGTTGCTCCTATCAGGGTGTCGGCACGTCGGGGGGTCTTGCTAGTTTTGATTTACCATTGTCGAAATGTTTTGTGCACCAGGATTCCGAGTTTGATCGAGTTGTCCCCAAGATGGAGATTTGCCTCCGCGGATCATGAGAGTTTGTGATGGACTAAGTTGGGACACCCCTGCAGGGTTTAAAATTTTGAGAGCCGTGCCCGCAGTTATGTGGTAGATGGGAGTATTTAATATCCGGTTGTAGTGAACTTGACACTAAACTCATTAAAATACACCAACCACATGTGTAACACGGTTGGGTTATGTTTGAACGTAAGTAGTTCAAGAACACTTCTTGATCGTTACTAGCTTGCGACCGTTTGCGTAGTTTCTCATCTTACTCTTGTATTCGTAAGTTAGCAACCATACAAATGCTTAGTGCCTGCTGCAACCTCACCACTTATCCATTCCATACCCATTAAGCTTTGCTAGTCTTGATACCCATGGTAATGGGATTGCTGAGTCCTCGTGGCTCACAAATTACTACAACAACAGCTGCAGGTACAGGTAATGCGATGATCTGACGTGAGAGTGATGCGTGCTTGTTTTGGAGCTCTTCTTCTGCTTCTTCTTCGATCAAGGGATAGGTTCCGAGTCGGGAGCCTGGCATTAGCAGGGTGGATGTCATTCTTCTTTTTCGTTTGGTTTCATCCGTAGTCGGATCCTGCTCTTCTGTATGATGATTGCTATGTATTGATGAACCATTGTATTCATGTTGTAGCTTGTGGCGAGTGTAAGCCTTTATCTTGTATTCTCATCTATTCAGTAAATGTTATGTTGTAATGATATCCACCTTGCTATGCGCTCGAAATGCGGTTTGTGCCCCAATCATGAGTTCATCACGTGATTGGGATAGAATCGCATCTTGGGCGCTACATTGAGGCAATTCGTATTCTTCTTGCTTATACAAACTACAATGATATTCCGCTTTATCGAAAAGTGCTTTCCTCAATGGTGAAATTGATGAGGAAGTATATGTTAGACAGCGACCTAGCTTTGAACACCCTGAGTTTCCTAACAACGTTTTCAGGTTGAAGAAAGCTTTATATGGGCTAAAGCAAGCCCCTCGAGCTTGGTATGATACCTTGAAGAAGTTTTTGCTCGACAAAGGGTTCAAGCTAGGATCCACTGATCCCACACTTTTCACTCATGCTGTTGATAATGATCTATTCGTATGTCAAATCTATGTGGATGATATTATCTTCGGCTGTACTAACAATGCTTGCAGCTTAGAGTTCGGGAAAATGATGTCCGATAAATATCAAATGTCTATGATGGGTGAACTCAAGTTCTTTCTCAGACTGCAAATTTGTCAACAATCAAATGGCATTTTCATCTCTCAAGAGAAATATCTGAAAGAATGCTTGAAGAAGTTCAAAATGCAAGATTCCAAAATGAAGGGCTATAAAACCCCTATGCCCACGAATGGTAAGGTGGATGCAGATGTGTATGGTAAGGATTACGACCAGAAGGCCTATCGTTCTATGATTGGTTCTCTTCTTTATCTATGTGCATCCAGACCTGACATTATGTTGAGTGTTTGCATGTGTCTCCACTATCAAGCTGCACCGAAAGAATTGCATCACCAAGTGGTTAAGCGCATTCTAAGATATTTGGCTCACACCCCCACCATAGGTTTATGATATCCTAAGGGAGCACAGTTTGATCTCATTGGATATTCAGACTCAGTTTAGGCTGGTGACTTGGTTGATAGGAAATCTACTTCGGGGACATTTCATTTCCTCAGTAGATAATTGGTCTATTGGTTATCAAGGAAGCAAAATTGTGTATCTCTTTCCACGGCTGAGGCTGAATATATTGCTGCTGGCGCTTGTTGCACTCAGTTATTGTGGATGAAGCAGACACTGAAGGATTATGGCAACAATGTCAAGCATATCCCTCTATATTGTGATAATGAGAGTGCCATCAAAATTGCACACAATCCTGTGCAGCATTCTCGCACGAAGCACATTGCCATCAGACATCATTTCATTCATGATCATGTTGCTCGAGAGGATATTATCATCAATCATGTCAAGACCGAAGACAATCTCGCTGATATATTCACCAAGCCTCTCGATCAGAAAAGATTCGGTGTGTTACGGTGGGAGCTAGATATCCTGGACTTCACAAATGTGCAGTGAGCTGGACTCGGCATCCGTGCTAACATTTCCACATCTTTGAAGGAATGGGTGCATAACACTCGAAGAGTTTGAAAATTTTGACAAAGTGAAATTTTCTTTCTGAGAGTGAATACATTAACGAAGAACTAGACTAACCGGGTGCCACGATAATTGTGTGACGCTCGGGGTCATACAGTACTTATACGGTGGGTCATGCCACCACAATTCTCTTTCGTTTTAGATTCTTTTCGATCGAAAGTTTTAGTGTTTGTCCGAATGCATTTCCCTCATAGCTATTTGCTCGAGTGTTTGTATTTATCTGTCTGAGTGAAATGTCTAGGACCCTATTTTCCCTCTACTTTATCTCTTCCAGTCTATGTTGTTCCGTTACAAATGCTCAAATTTTACCTGGAATGAAACTTTATCTGGTGTCCTTGACCACGATTAAGATTCAGTCCAAACATTAATCTGTTTTGGCTAAAGCTGACCAAAATTTGGGGTTTCCCGCCCAAGTCAGGACCACGATCTTTTATGACGGTTGCCACGTGCAATACATCATCTGCCATTCCATCTTGTCCGTTGAATCGCAAGCGCCACTGTATAGAGGTCGTCCGATCAAGATCCACTGCGTGCGGTTATTTCCATTCGCATATAAAATCCGCACCGCTCCCCTTCTTCTAGTTCACTTCTCTTTCTCCTTGCCTCCTGTCCACCAAAACCATCGCAACAGCGCCCCTCCTTGAGCTCGATGCCGACGACCTCTTTGCCACTTCACTGCCGGAAAGTGCTCACCGGAGTCCTTCCACGCCGTCGCGGGACATCTTCTTCCCCGCGCCGCCGTAGCTGCTAAACGGCACCGAGCTAGGGTACGCGTGGTTCAAACTTGGGCCTCCTTCCCTCATGATTCGAGTTCGTCCATGGTTATTTTCCTCCGATTTTACCGCATTTCTTAGATCTAGGCTTTTACCTTTACTAGTGTGGATGCGGTTTGGAGTTGTTGCTCGCATCCGAATCCTTCAGATCTAGGATTTGTGTTATGTTTCGCTCGAATGGAATGCCTAGCACGCTATCTAGTATATTCTTTGAAGCTACTAGCTCATTCTATATGTTTCCTTCATTCAAAACATATCTCAAAGTCTGAATCTATTTCTTCCTCAAAATGTTTTTGTTCGGAAAAATATTCGTGAGCATTTGTAACCCTGTCCCCATTTTCCCTCGTATCTATTCTAATTCATAGGTGTATCCATTCTGTTGAAGATTCTACTCGACCAATGAGCATGGCCGATGAAGAAGAGGTATTCATGGGAACAGCTGATGAGTGTAAAGCTCCAAATGCCAAGGGCCCAACGGTAGGCCCATCTACCAGCAAAAGAAAGAGATCCGAATCAAATGACAACGAGCAAGAAGTTGATGCTCCGAAGAAAAGGAAAGGTGGCAGGCAACCCTTCGCCAATTCAGCTCAGTATATATCTCATGACAGATACAACATAGTTCCAAGAGAAAATTCATCAGCGAAAAGAAGGCGTCTGCAAAAGATTCGACGTCACTGGGTACGAAAGTGGTTCAACTACAAAATGGTTCATCCTTGATATGCTAAGAACTTTGCCTTCCATCCCCCCTGGGTGACTGTCACGAAATTGGACTCATCCGAGCAAGTTATCCCCAGGAAAGGCCTCCACCACCTCCTGATGCTGATGAGTCTTCACTCAAAACACCTGAGTCTTATCCCGAAGAAAAGGCCAAGCACCTAAAGAATGCTAAAAAGAGAGCCAAGAGGGCTGAAAAGGAGCAAGCAAGAGAAGAAGAAAATCATCGTCTTATCAAATCAGAAGTCGAAAAGAAAAAGGGCGAAAGAAAATCAGAAGGGCACTCAAAGCACAAACATGATCCTAGATCTGCTGCTTTGAAGAAAAAGAGTGCGCCGAAGAGAAGGCCCGCTAAACCAATTGAGCGTGAAAGTGATACTTTCGATCAAGATGATCCTCTGCTCACAAGAGAAGAAATTGACGCAACTCTTTCAAAACAAGTGAACATCACTACATCCACCGTTCTGCCTGATCTTTGAGCAAGTGTTCTCCCAATAGCACCTCCGAAGAAGAACCCATTGAAAAGAAAGGCTCCTCCTACCACTGTTACAATGGTTGATAAAGTAAATACAACTCCTCATCCTGATGCAATAGATCTGCAAGATTTGGTAGTTGATGCCCCAGTAGGCACAACTAAGCCAGGAGAAAAGCTCCCGAAGCAAAAGGTGAAGAAAATCACTGCTACCTCTGCCAAGCGAAGTGCTTCACAAGGAAATACATTGAAGGAGAAAGCAACTCAGTTTGCTCTAAAGCTGACACAACCTCTGGCTTCAATGCCTCCGACTGAGCAAAATCTAGTTCGTACTACTCCTACTTCACAGACCAATGATGGCTCCAATGCACCACATTACTTCAATCAAGTATTTATCATGGAGCAGCTTGACAGATTTGTGGAAAACCTGTTTGATGGAGAAGTGGCATCTTTGCCCATTCCCTCTGAAGTTATTGCTAAAGCTTCTGCTTTGGTTCAGGACATGAGAGATGACTCTGTTGAGATCAATGACCTCACTGCCTAGCTCGATGATCTTGACAACCGAATGAAAGCTGCAAAATCCAAGTTTGTCATCAAACAACTTGAAGAATCATATGTGGATGTCAATCGAGTCTTGACTATCCTTCGGAACAGACGATTAGGATTTCATTCTGATCTGGATCAAATTGTTCGCAAGATATGCCTCGATCATCAAGCCCAAGCCACCGGATATAATGATCTTGTCAAGGGGCATATTGATCTATCGAAGCAAAAGAAGAAGAACAAAATTCCAAAGAAAAATGCTCCTCCTCCCATGAAAGAAAAGTCTCCAGATGTTGTACCATAGAAGGAGAACTCACCAAAGCCTGCAATTCCCTCGCATGTTCATGTATCAAGTGTAGATGCTCCTATTTCACCAAGGCTAACTGAAACAATGCCTGTGGCTTCCCCTGTTCATGAAGCAAATCCGCATCAACAAGATATTTCAGAAGAAGGTGAAATTCCTCAGACTGCTCCCCAGGCATCTCCTGTTCATGTTGAACCTAATGATTCGGTTCCTCCCTCTGCTCCTAAAACGACCCCCGAAGAACATCATCATCAGTCCCAAGTGCCTGACAATGCTCCAGTTCCAACTGCTAAAGTGTCTGATCCCTCTCCACTATGAATTTCACTCAACACTGCATGAAGAACTTCAGATATTAGTCCTTCTGCAGCAAAATCAGCTTCTGCTCATCACTCAGATTCAGTCATTTATGGCGATGAAGTGATATCCGTTGAAGATGAGCTTAAATACCCTTATACTCGCGAACAACTGCCTTTTTTTTCTATCGACGTTGGTGTCAAAGGGCCACTTTCCAATAGGAACACTCATCCTAAGTTCTTTCAAGAGAGTCCATATAGCAAGCCCCACACTTCTGAATCTCCTCGGTTCTGGACTCAGGAAGAAGAAATATTTTATTCTTGAATTCTTTATGATAGCCGCAAGATTCTTCCTCATGAGTTCCCGGATATTGCTGCAATGAAGAACATTGGCTGCTTCAATCAAGTGTTGCAAGACATCGAAGATTTTGGCCTCACACATGTCTTTGCATTTAAGCATCCATGGAACAGAGAGATTATTCTTCAATTTTATGCCACACTGTATATCTTCGGTGATGAAGCTGATAGCACCAAGTGGATTTTGGAATGGATGACCAAAGGGAAACGCATAAAATGCTCTGCCATGGACTTTGTCTCTCATTTTCATTTCCCTCGGTTTGAGCATGGCAAGACTGAGATTCGAGTTTAGAACATTGATGCCATCTCTGATGAAGATTTCCGTTGCACAATGGATCAAGAAAATATTTGTGACTACACTGGTCCTCCCTTGCCCGAGCATTTGACTTTCAATAATCAAACTCTATATCATATGCTCACTTATACCATCTGTCCTCTGGCTGGGATGAACTCTGACAACGCTATATCTGATGTTCTTCAAAACACCATCCATGCCATCTCCCAAGGATTTATCTTCGATGTCGAAGATATGTTTTTGCACATTCTGATGGATTCTGCTCAGCATCTGAAGACTATCAAAGTCTTTGGGCCTTGGATTCAGAAGGTGGTTGACTATGCAATGAAAACCGAATATTTAGCCAAAGTCAGTCACAAAAGCTTCATTCCTCCTGTGCGTGATATGCTGCATGTCATGGAAGAGTTTTCTTCGGGGAAAGCACCATTGTCAAGCCCTCCAAATTATCATAACACTTTCAATGGGCCACGGCTACCTCAGCGTGATCGACAACCGAATACTCAACCTCCTTCACATCTTGAAGTGAGTTTGCGCACTCAACAACTGCTTTTGCAACATATGGCTGAGGATCGCTGAAAAAAGAGCACCTGGCTGCCGAATTGAATGCCATCAACAACCGCACCAAAGTTGTGCATATGATCATCGCTGAAAACAAGAAGCGCCTATGGAAATTGCTTCGGAAGTTCTTCCCCAAGAAGCAATTGAGCAACTCCGATGTCAAAGAGCTCTATGAGTATATTGATCAAGGGTTTTCAGCTGAAGATTTTCAAGATCGTATTACTCCGCCTCTGTCAGCTCGTGAGCCAACAACTGATTTACTTTGGTTTCAGCTGCGCAAATTTCTCAACGAATCAGAAGCAACCTCGCCCACTGAGAAACCTACAGAAGGAAATGTTATGTCTCGCCAGAATCAACAGGCTAATCCCAATATACCTTCATCTTCTCAGCCCCAAGCTAGTAGTAAAGCATCTGCTGCTGCTGACGAAGAAGATTTTCCAGCCACCTCCGAGTCAGAAACATCTTCGGACAGTTCTTCGGGTGATGCCTCAGAGTGAATCAAATTCACATCTTTTCACACTCATGTTATTCGTCACCTTCTTGACACTAGTTGACAAAAAGGGGGAGAATCACATCGAGAGTTTTGATAGATTTTCTCTGTTGGTTTTGGTCTCCATGTTTATTTGCTCTAATTTTTTAGACCTTTTTGTGCTATATGCTTCAAAGACTATTTATGCCACCTTATGTGCTCTGATGTAAAACTTCTGATCTGTGCTGTAATATTAATAACCCCGCCTATTGCACTATCCTCTTTCGAAGCATTTATTTTGCAGGTGGAATTATTGTCAAAAGTCATGAATGATTGCACTGTACACTCGATGGATTACATATAATCAGTGCGAATCATTACCTCGAATATTGAAAAATCCTCCACTTACTTTAATGAATTGCAAGGAATTTCACTGTATATCAATTGACCCTGCAAACATCTAGGGGGAGTATATTTCATCATCGAGTCAAGAAATGCAAGTTCACTCTTGTTCTATTTACATCTCTCTTATCTATCTTCACTTTGATGATTATCTGTTTTGTCAACAACCGTCCAAAAAGGGGGAGATTGTTGGTGCAATGATAGGCCCCTTATGTTTCGGAGTTTATTGACATAAACAGTATAGGGACTTATGTGTTTGCTAGTGCACACAGATTTACAGGTCCCTGAAGTATTGAGGAGTTTGATGCAAACGACGAAGATAATCTCCCTGCGTGGCAGCGAAGGTTATCACCGAAGATGAAGCTAACAAGAGTGACCCCTAAAAATTGCTGAAGTTCAAGCAATTGGTTCGGTGTCTGTTCAAGGAATATGACTGCGGTCGAGGAAGAATTAAGACGAAGTGAAGACGTAGCATTTGTTTCATTATTCTTCTTCTTTCCCTGAGTCATAGGACCACCGTACTATAAAGAGGGGTGTAGCATTCGAAGCTTTGATTGCCTGATTATAAACCCAAATCCTATGAAAGCTGTAAAAGAAATCTCTTTGTGTTCCGAGCAAATAGTTGCCAGCAAGAGACTGTGATCTTCTTCGCTGCGAGAGATTTGTCTCGGACCGAGGAGTTAGCATTACTTGTTCCTCAAGTAATGTTACCGTTGCTCCAAAATCCGACCATTGTGAACATGTCGGTTGGCCATTAGCTAGACCTCGTGTCCAAAATGGTCATTTCACATCTGGGAAGGCTGCGACTATAAATAGCCACCCCGCGCCGGCTTTGTCCGATGGCTGCTTCGTTTGATTCTGAGAAGATGGTTGAGCAACCCAGTCTCTGAGCGATTTGAGTTTAAAATGCACCGAGAGAAAAACGCTAGAGCCGAAGAATTAGATAGTGGTTCAGCATCACTGGAATCTAAGTCTAGTACTCTCCGCCTATTACTCTTGAAAGCTACAAACTCTCTAGACGGTTAGGTGTCAATTTCTTCAGAGACCAAGAGTGATTGTGGTTCTCGAAGAAGAAGTCTGTAAAGGTTCCGAGATCGCCTTCAAGTATCTACCATGAGTAATCGGCATCGGTTGATGAATCAATTGTCGAGGAGAATAGGGTGAAGAGAGTTTATCTTCCGTGTTAAGTCACAGCCCCTCCAACCAGACGTAGTCCTTGTGCGGAAGGACAAACTGGTCGAACAAATACCTTGTCGCCATCGAGCATCTTCGGTTATCTATGTCACCCTTGTTTACCTTCGATGTATTTTCCTTCGCATGACTTGTATCAATCCATGTCTTAGTTTCTTTTCGGTACTCTATTTTAGTTCATTGTAGTTGTTTTTCATTCATTCCGCTGTTGGGTTATGAGAGATTTAAGTTTTCCGAAGAAAATTTAAAACTCCCATCCCCCCCCTCTGGTAGACATGCATACTTTGTTCCTACAAGTTTAAAATTTGTCACCACACGGATTGATAAATTTTTATTCTGATGTTTATGCCACTGCAACCATGTGGTGAGGAGCTCGTGGTTTGTTTGGGCATATTGTGACCCGGAGTAGGCAGACACACTTTTGGTAACATTGATCTATTGCGGGGAATTTGGACAACTGCATGTATCTTAGTTATAATATTTTGACGATACACATACGTCGGTGATCTTCTAATTCGATGACAATTACCTTGGTAAAGATCTTGCGTCACTTGGCATCAAAGAGCTCGAGTTGCTTGAAAAGTAACTTGATTCATCATTAAGGCACATAGGATCCACAAGATTAATTGATAATTTTTCATTATCATGATTCAGGCACTAGGAGCTCTATATCTTTCTTTATCTACAACAAATACAGATTGGTCCTTAGTACTGCATGTTTTTACTAAGCGATATATGCTACTAAGATGCAGGGTTTGGTGGTGCCTTTTGGCCTTTATCACAAGTATTCTTGTTTTGCTTTGTTTTACACTAAAGCTGAGCAAGGTGTGTGCGTCTTGTCCAAAGAATAAAGAAAAGAATGTTTCCTTATGCTACAAATATTGCTCAAAACTTTCTCCTTTTTGCTTACAATGGACAAAACAAATCCCATATTACTGAGCTACTTTATAGAATTTATATTTATTGAACTATATGCAGTTTTCAGCTGGAACTCTTTCATTTGCCATCATTATTCTAGGAATGGCAAATGATAAATTAAGACATTTAATTTCGTAATGAATGAGTCATATGCCTTGCAGATTAGACATAATTTGTATGTCATCTAGCTGTGTATGTTGTCTGCTGTTTCTTCTTTGTAATTTGGAAGAAAAAATTGTCACAATGAACGTCTATTTACATACATTTGTAGTGGTGTCACTCTTCCCTTATTTAACTTGATTCGGCAATGCTTCGCTTATTTCAGGACACACTGGTTATACTAATCAAGTTGTGGATGCACAAGTCAACCAATTATTATTGTGTAACGAGGGTAGAAGTAGCAATTAGTTTCTTTCATATCATAGTATAGGTCCTTGTTCAGGTTGTTGGTATGACCTTTTGACCATTTAGCTGAAGGCAGGCACCACCAACACTTGCTAGAGGTAAGGAACATAGTATAGCTCCTTGTTCAGTTTGTGCTACATATGTTCTATATACTATTAAACCTCTTTAATAGAAGCGATATGTGGCATATAACTACATTATTAGCCTTCTTCATTTTGTAAGTATTTGTCTGCTAACAAGGATGCACAAGGAAATTTCTTCCTACTGTTACACTTACATGTTTAATAGAGGTAAAGACTTGCCACGACGACCACACTATGAAATATAACAACTGTACAGTGGGGGTATAAGGGGGGTTGTGAGATACACCATTCAAAAAGGTTTTACACTTATATTCGTGACACTTAGATAGTGGGTCGAGGGGGAAGAAGAAGAAAAGTGATTTTTAGCAATAAGATCCATGCAAAATAAAACAAAATAAAGAAAATAAGATAGACCGACAATAACATTTGATGTGCATAAGGATCCTATATGTATATGTTTTGACACGATTAATATTGAGCCAATAGAATATGTATGCCCCGTTGCAACTCATGATCCGTAACATGATTATGCTAATCTTGAGAATGTCTCCGAAACAAAAAAACCTTCAAAAAAGTGTCTTCAAAACATATGATGATGCATGCTTCTTCATTTGTATTTATTGGACCTCTCTTCCCATTCATGTTGTTTTCTTCATCAACCTAAAGGAGCTCGCTATCACGGCAGTAATCTAGGAGGACCAACAGTCTCGTCGATTGAGTACAGGTGTGTGCCTTGGCCTCCACTCTAAATGAACACACTTTGTATTATATAGCAATGATCTATATGTGTTTGTGGTCCTTAAGGGAATAAGAAAGATCAATAAGAACTTCTTCTGTTGGTGAAGGCTGTCTTATTGATTGTTATAACCATTCTTTAGCTCTAGTCTTTTTTTTAATTGGAGAAGCTACAAGATGGATTTCATAGGACAAAAAGGTTGATGTACATTTATTAGCCGACTAGGAAAGGCAACAATAAAAAGCCATCTGGGAATGCCATGCTAGATGATTTAGCAAAATGGAAGAGTTTACTGAATTAACTGACTCTCTTGTTTAACTATATTCGATGTTTTAATGCTCACATCATTATGTCATGCAAAATTAATGGGTACTTGTCTATGCTAATACTACAAAATTATTCTCTGTAGTGAAGAATCAAGGTTATCTATTGCAGGTCAGTTTACCAGGTGAAGCCGAAACTAAGCAGCGTGCATGAGGAAGGCAAGCGTGTGAGCATGGGCGACCATGATGTTGCCAGCAAAAAGGTTATCTGATAATATGCTAACCCGATGGTGTGAAGTGACCGCCATCCTAATACTGTATGGTCTACTAAGGTACATTGTTCTAGAATCTATTTCCCCTTACTATCTGGAGTGTTATTCTTAAGGACCTGCTTATTAAAATTTATTATCTCATGAAGTTCTTTTGTGTGGATTGTATCCAAATTGATTTCCTTGTTTTAGAGTATTAGGAGAGTAATGTGCGTGTTCTGTTGCATTTTAGAGTGCAGAGTATACAAGTAAGCAGTCATATTATCTTGCTTCCTCATGGGTTTCTTCACATCAAAGACATTTGGAATTTGGTATCCAATCAGGCATATTAGCTTTGTAAATCGTCAAAGCCACAACGTTAGATGAAGCTAGAACGCACTCTACATAATCCAGTTTGAAACAATCTTCTGTATGACCTCTTACATTCTTTTTCCCACTGCCAACCGTATCATAATTTTTTTGTGCATTTTTTCTTATGGAAAACATCTACGGGGAGACAAGGATACCACTGTTTCATAAGGAAGTGAGCACCCTCAGTTTTACCTAGATTCTTCATGGAATCTTCTCTCTGCAAAATTACCCATATTTTTTTTCTTTCACAAGGTATTAGTCTTAGTTGATATGAAGATTGTGCGTGCTTGCTGTAGAATAAATTAGAATTTTCATTCTTTGTGATTGGACGAGTACCGAATTAGCCCTTATTCAGTGTCAGAAAGGAAGTGCATCGCTCACTTCTGTTATTTTTGCACATGCATGAACATTAATACCAAAAAGGAGCTTGCCGTTACAAAGGTTGGGGTAACTCAATCACTAGATTCATGTACTAGGTGAGAGATTACTGGTGCTTTAAGGTAGCTAACATGTACTCCCTCCGTCCCATAATATAAGGGCGTTTCTAACACTAATGTAGTGTTATAAACAATCTTAAATTATGGTACGGAGGGAGTAAATATTATATATGTAGATAAGGTATTGAAAGTGCAACTAATCCCCAGGTGGTTTTGGTAATTCCTTGAGCTAATATCCATTCAAGATAAATATTTCAGGAAGTTCAATGATTGGCATGGCATGGACTAGAGATGTGGACCCCTCAAAATGATAAGGACAAGGATTGGCAAAAGCTCAAGACTCTTCATTTTTGTTTAAGTGATCCAAGATCACATTGAGTCCATAGGAAAGCCAATACTATTAAAGGGGATGTGGTATTGCTTAATGATCCACTTGCTCAAAGTGCTTAGTGATACTGCTCCAAGACCCTCAGCTACTTTCTCTACCCAAATATGTCCAAAACCTAATTCCCAACTCGGCCCCAACGAAATTTCCAATCTGGGGCCACCGAGTTCATCTTGACATAGCCACTGCCAAAACCCTAATAGTTCGGTCACACCGATACAGATCTCGGTCTCACCGAGATGGCCTTGCCAGTGCTCTGTGACTTGTTGCATTCACTTCGGTCTCACTGAGATGTTGCAATCGGTCTCACCGAGTTGGCTTGACTAATTCTCTGTTGCTTGTTGCTTCACTTCGGTCCCTGAGATGATGCAATCGGCAAAACCGAGTTGAGGTTTACCCTAAGCCCTAGTACATCGGTCCCACCGAGTTGTTCCAGTCGATCCCATGGAGATTCCTAACGTTCATATTTTGTACAGATTGGTGCCACCGAGTTTTCTAATCAGTGCCACCGAGATTGGTCAAAAGTATGTAACGGTTGGATTTTCTACGGAGGTTATATATACCCCTCCACCCTCCTCTTACCAAGTAAGAGAGCCATCAGAACGTGCCTACACTTCCACCATTCATTTTCTGAGAGAGAACCACCTACTCATGTGTTGAGATCAAGATATTGCATTCCTACCATTTGAACCTTGATTTCTAGCCTTCCCCAAGTTGCTTTCCACTCAAATCCTTCTTCCACCATAGCCAAATCTGTGTGAGAGAGTTGAGTGTTAGGGAGACTATCATTTGAAGCACAAGAGCAAAGAGTTCATCATTAACACACTGTCTATTACCTTTTGGAGAGTGCTGTCTCCTAGATTGGTTAGGTGTCGCTTGGGAGCCTCCGACATGATGTGCAGTTGAACCAAGAAGTTTGTAAGGGCAAGGAGATCGCCTACTTCGTGAAGATATACCCGAGTGAGGCAAGTACTTCATGGACGATGGCCATGGTGGGATAGACAAGGTTGCTTCTTTGTGGACCCTTCATGGGTGGAGCCCTCCATGGACTCGCGCAGCCGTTACCCTTCGTTGGTTGAAGTCTCCATCAACGTGGACGTACGATAGCACCACCTATCGAAACCAAGCCAAAAGTCTTCGTGTCCTCATTGCGTTTGCCTTCTCCAAACCCTTCCCTTTACCTTCATATGCAATGTTTTACATTCCGCTGCTATACTCTTAGAATTGCATGTGTAGGTTGATTGCTTGACTTGTCATAATTGCTAAAATCTGCCCACAACTAAAATTGGGAAAAGGAAAGATTTTTATTTGGTCAAGTAGTCTAATCACCCCCCTCCAGACATACTTTCGATCCTACAGGTATGCTTGAATTTTTTCAAGATTAGGTTAACTTGTAAATCATTCTTATATCAACATGACTTCAGTTGATTGGCGTGGATAAATCTAAATGAGAGTTATCTTTTGAAATTGTTAACTTGGCTGAATCAATCCTATGTCATCTCCACTAGTTGACTTCCCACATATCTCTCCTCCCTTGTGTGGGTCTCTGAGAGTTCCAGCGAAACTTCAGTTGCACCACTATGATGGTCTTTTGAGTGTACAACTAAGAATGTATTGAAGTGCTTCCTGTTGGAGTCGAATCTCATTATGCATTGATGTTCGTAAAGAAAAAAATATACAGAATAGACTGAAATGTGATCCGCATCGTATACCTGCTGCCAATTTGTGATGATTGTTCCATCCTCGGAAATATATTGGCAGTTGTAGCCTGATTAGGTGTGCATTGGATCTCCAGGTTTTATCACATCATCCAGTGTTGTGATGTCTACATGTATTAGCTCTCTTGATTTTATACAAATTTATAACAGTTTGTGTTTGTATATCCCTCCCATCTAGCCAGTGAAGCCAACGAAAGGAAAATCTACTCTCTACACATCGTCAGAAACTGAGCAAAGCTCACATGATGGAAAGGAGAATATATATTTGACTCTAAATTGCACATGTGAAAAAGGAAGTGTGAACTTTACCTAACCTCTTGTAGGATTTGGGCGAGATTGCCAGTTGAAGTTCTTTTGCAATGACGACGAGGATTTGAAAAATCTCTGCTGGTGTGGGACTCTGGCATATTACAATGAGAGAGGAGAGATAGAGAGCTTTGGTATGATATACACCTATTTGAAATTCAAAGTTTGTGTTGATGGAGGTGGAAAGGGAATTGGGAGTCCGATCTATCGCTAATTGAGGTGGTGAAAGAGCAAGATATTTGGTGCTTTATTGATAAAAAAGATTGACAGATATGCATGAGAAATCTATAGGTATAGGTTAACTAGATTAAATCATCATACTAATTATATATATTGCTTGTGCAGGATGGTTATGAGTTGATAATTTTTTTTATTATGCTTGCTGCTACTTCTTGAGCTTGCATTGATTTTTCCCTTGAAGAGGAAAGGGTGATGCAGCAAAGTAGAAATAAGTATTTCCCTCAGTTAAGAACCAAGGTATCAATCCAGTAGGAGGTACAAGCAAGTCCCCAATACATGCACCTGCACAAACTAACAAACACTTGCACATAATGCGAAAAAGGCGTTGCCAATCCCTTCACGGTCACTAGCAAGAGTGAGATCTAATAGAGATAGATATAAAAAATAAATAAAAGGCAAAATAAAGTAAATATAAATAAATTGCAGCAAGGTATCTTTGGGTATTTTTGTTTTATAGATCTGAAAATATATAATGAGAAATAGACCCGGGGGCCATAGTTTTCACTAGAGGCTTCTCTCTTGAAAGGAACACATACGGTGGGTGAACAAATTACTGTTGAGCAATTGATAAAAAAGCACAAAGTTATGACTATAACTAAGGCAATGATCATGAATATAGGCATCACGTTCGTGACAAGTAGACCGACTCCTGCCTGCAACTACTACTATTACTGCACACATCGACCGCTATCCAGCATGCATCTAGTGAATTAAGTTAACAAGAACGGGGTAACTCCTTAAGCAAGATGACATGATGTAGAGGGATAGATCCAATCAATATGGTAAAAAAAACCATCTTTTTATCCTTAATGGCAACAATCACTAGTAGAAAACGAGCCTTTAGTCCCGGTTCTAGAGGGCCTTTAGTCCCGGTTCTGGAACCGGGACTAAAGGCCCCCCCCTTTAGTCCCGGTTGTGTTACGAACCGGGACTAAAGGCCCTCCACGTGGCCGCTGTCTGGAGCTCGACAATACCAACCGGGACTAAAGGAATTTTTTTGAATTTTTTTTTGAATTTTTTTGGAATTTGATTTTTTTTGAAATTTTTAAATTTCTGAATTATTTGCATTTAATCTCTAATCACCCCTCATCACTGCTCAATTTAATCTCTAATCTCTAATCATCCCTCATCATTCCAAATCGTCTAACTTCCCGGCCGGTCACCCATCCTCTCACTACTCCAGCCTGAGCACGCTTAACTTTCGAGTTCTATTCCCCCTTGTTTCCAAGTCTGCACTTGTTGTTTTCCTGACAATAGTAAGCTGTCAATCCTATTAACCCTTAGGAGTTGAAGTTGAGCATGAAGTCACACCTTACACCGTTTGAGTTTGAAACTATTATTCTTAAAACCAATAATTATTTAGTAACACTAATATTTCTTGACTAAGTAGTTTGACCATAGTTTGACCACAGTTTGACTAGATTTAACTAAATTTGACCAAAATTCAAAAAAACTAAAATAATTATTTAGTAACACTAATATTCTTGAATAATTATTTAGTAACACTAATATTTCTTGAATAAGTAGTTTGACCAGATTTAACCAAAATTCAAAAAAACTGAAATTTGAGCATAACTTTTTTTTCCTTTTAGAATTTGAGGATTCTAAAAAATTGCAAAACGGCCTACGGCGGTCAAAATCGGATGCGGATTTTCGTGCTGAACATTTTGATATATTATACATTTTTTTCGACATCGTATGCAAAAGTTATAGCCATTTTACTTTTTCATAACACTTTTTTGCAAAACATGTCCAAATTTAAGTTTTTTAATTTTCCTAACTATTAGATGTAGTAATATAACTACATCTCGAAGGATTTTATTTTTTGAAGTTTTTATCATTTTCTTTTGTTTTTTTCAAAACTGAAATGGCGATACATGGGGGGGGGGGGATAGAGTTTGAGACACGAACCCCTTTAGTCCCAGTTTGAGACACGAACCGGGACTAAAGGGCATTGCACCCTTTAGTCCCGGTTCGTGTCTCAAACCAGGACTAAAGGGCATCGCACCCTTTAGTCCCGGTTCGTATCTCAAACCGGGACTAAAGGTCTCATTTGAACCGGGACTAATGCCTTTAGCCGCTCGAACCGGGACTAATGCTCACATTAGTCCCGGGTCGTAATGCAACCGGGACTAATGTGTATATTGAGCTGTGACCAAAGCCCTATTTTCTACTAGTGAATACAAATACATGCCTTGCTACCCCTACTGTCACTAAGTGAGGACACCGCAAGATTGAACCTAAAACAAAGCACCTCTCCCATTGCAAGAAAAACCAATCTAGTTGGCCAAACCTAATCGATAGATCGGAGAAAATACAAAGCTATCTTAATCATGCATAAAAGAGTTCAGAGAAGACTCAAATAATATTCATAGATAATCTGATCATAAATCCACAATTCATCGGATCTCAACAAACGCACCGCAAAAGAAGATTACATCGAATAGAACTCCAAGAACATCAAGGAGAACATTGTATTGAAGAAGAAAGCGAGAGAAGAAGCCATCTAGCTACTAGCAATGGACCCGTAGGTCTGTGGTAAACTACTCACACATCATCGAAAGGGCACCAAGGTTGGTGTAGAGGCCCTCCGTGATCGAATCCCCCTCTGGCAGAGTGCCAGAAAAGGCCCCAAGATGGGATCTCACGAGAACAGAAGCTTCCGGCGGCGGAAAAGTATTTTTGGTGTGCCCTCTGGTATATGGGGAATATTTGGGTATTTATGGAGCCAGGATTAGGGTTAGGAGGTCTGCGACGGGCCCACAAGCCTAGGGGCGCGCCCTAGGGCTTGTGGCTCCCTCATGGGTCTTCTGGCCTCTTCCCGAAGCTCCGTGGTTGTCTTCTAGTCCAAGAAAAATCCTCAAAACATTTCGTTCCGTTTGGACTCCGTTTGGTATTGATTTTCTATAGAAGACAAAAACAAGGAAAAAAACAGCAACTAGCACTAGGCACTAGGTTAATAGGTTACTCCCAAAAATGATATAAAATAGCATATTAATGCATATAAAACATCCAATATGGATAATATAATAGCATGGAACAATAAAAAATTATTGATACGTTGGAGACGTATCACTTGCTGAAGCACTGTGTAGATGAAGCTAAAGATAATATTCCTGGTCTTGTACGCGAATATCTTAAACACATCAAGTATATATTAGTTTGTAACATATAATTATCTGGATCATTGCTCTCTATGTATACATCATTAATGTACATCGAGTTACATTGCAGGTGAAGTGGATTTCAATTGTTGCAGACTATCTTTTTTATACATGCAAGATAATATATACTCCCTTTGTAAAGTAATATACTAACAAATTATTACATGTGAAGTTTGATAAGCATTGCATTCATAGGTGTAATAAGAAAAACAAATTTTAAAAGCCCGTGGCAACACACAGGCATTCTACTACTTATTCAATAATTCTTCAACTTGTTCAATAGCTCGTTCCCTGAAAACACAACCAACACAACTATCTAGGTAATCCCTAGAAGCATCGGTTAGTCCATTATAGAAGATATCAAGTATTTCATTTTTCTTAAAAGGATGATCAGGCAAAGCATTAAGCAATTGGAGAAGCATCCCCCAAGCTTGAGGGAGACTCTCTTCTTCAATTTGCACAAATTTAAATATTTCCTGTAATGCAGCGTGTTTCTCATGAGCAGGATTTTTTTCCAGAGAAGTAATATTTCATATCCTGGGGACTACGCACACAACCAGGAGCAAGAGTATTAAACCGTATCATAGCATCACCCTTTAACGAGAAAGTAAATAACTTGAGGATATAGTAATAGCAAAAATTTCCTCATGAGCAAATAGGGTGGCTATATCATTTAATTTAGTAAGATGTGCCACAATGGTTTCAGTTTCATAACCATGGAAAGGATCAGATTCAACCAAAGTAATTAACTCTGGATCGACAGAGAATTCATAATCCTTATCAGTAACAAAGATAGGTGAAGTAGCAAACTTAGGATCACATTTCGTTCTAGCATTCAAAGATTTTTCTTTCAACTTGACTAATAATTTCTTGAGACCATCTCTATCATTACAAGCAAGAAATTCCCTAGCAACCTCTCCTTCCATAACATATCCCTTAGCTATCTTAGGCAATTCATATCTAGGAGAGCTAGGTCTAATACGTGAATCATAATTTTCAGTTTCAATAACTTCATCAGTTTCAGCATTTTCAAATTCTTTAGCTTTAGCAAGTTGTTCATCAAGAAATTCACCTAGTGGCACAGTCTTATCAAGCAAAGTACTAGCATCATCATAAGCATAAGTAGCATCATCAATTACTTGCGACATATCAGAATTAATAGCAGGTGGTGGTGTCACAAGCTTACTCAAAACAGAAGGTGAATCAAGTGTAGAGCTAGATAACAGTTCCTTACCTCCCCTCGTCTTAGAGGGAACAATCTTGGTTGTATCATCCTTAAGATTCTTCATAGTGATCAACAGATATAAATCCCAAGTGACTCAGCAAATAGAACTATGCTCCTAGGCAATAGCGCCAGAAAAAGGTCTTGCTAACCCATAAGTATAGGGGATCGCAATAGTTTTCGAGGGTAGAGTATTCAACCCAAATTTATTGATTCGACACAAGGGGAACCAAAGAATATTTGCAAGTATTAGCAGTTGATTTTTCAATTTAACCACACCTGGAGACTAAATATCTGCAGTAGAGTGATCAGTAGCACAGTAGTATGATAGTTTATAGCAGTAGTAATGATAGCAACAGTAACGGTAATAGCAGCGGTGGTAGTTTTGTAGCAATTGTGACAGTAGCAGCAACAGTAGTAACTTAGCAAAAGCAATATGTGAAAAGCTCGTAGGCATTGGATCGGTGATAGATAATAATGTTGGATAACATTCATCATGTAACAGTTATGACCTAGGGTGATACAGAACTAGCTCCAATCCATCAATGTAATGTAGGCATGTATTCCGTATATAGTCATACGTGCTTATAATAAGAACTTGCATGCCATCTTTTATCCTACCCTCCCGAGGAAGTGGGGTCCATAAGGAAACTAAGGGATATTAAGGTCTCCTTTTATAGAGAACCGGAACAAAGCAATAACACATAGTGAATACATGAACAACTCAGATTACGGTAATCACCGGAAAGAATCCCAATTATTGTCACCTTGGGGTATGCAGATCATAACTCGTAATAGGTGCGTATTGATGGGGAACGCAGCATGAAAATCAAAAAAATTCCTACAAACACCCAAGATCTATCTAGGAGAGGCATAGCAAAGAGAGGGGAGAGTGTGTCTACATACCCTTGTAGACCGAAAGTGGAAGCGTATATAACGCGGTTGACGTAGTTGTACTCTTCGCGGTCCGATCAGGATCCAACTGATCTAGTGCCGAACGAAGGCACCTCCGAGTTTAGCACTGATACGTCCATTTTGCATCATGCTTTTATATCAATATTTATTGCATTATGGGCTGTTATTACACAATATGGCACAATACTTATGCCTTTTCTCTCTTATTTTACAAGGTTTACATGAAGAGGGAGAATGCCGGCAGCTGGAATTCTGGGCTGGAAAAGGAGCAAATATTAGAGACCTATTCTGCACAACTCCAAAAGTCCTTAAACTTCATGGAGAGTCATTTTGGATTTAATAAAAAATATTGGGCGAAGAAAGTACCAGAGGGGGGCCACCTGCCATCCACAAGGGTGGAGGGCGCGCCCTACCCCCCTGGGCGCGCGCCCCGTCCTTGTGGGCCACCTGGTAGGCCCCCGACGCTCATCTTCTGCTATATGGTGTGTTTTGACCTAGAAGAAATAAGAAGGAAGCTTTCGGGATGAAGCGCCGCTGTCTCAAGGCGGAACCTGGGCAGAACCAATCTAGGGCTCCGGCGGAGCTGTTCTGCCGGGGAAACATTCCTCCGGGAGGGGGAAATCATCGCCATCGTCATCACCATCGATCCTCTCATCGAGAGGGGACCAATCTCCATCAACATCTTCACCAGCACCATCTCCTCTCAAACCCTAGTTCATCTCTTGTACCCGATCTTTGTCTCAAAACCTCAGATTGGTACCTGTGGGTTGCTAGTAGTGTTGATTACTCCTTGTAGTTGATGCTAGTTGGTTTATTCGGTGGAAGATCATTTGTTCAGATCCTTAATGATAATTAATACTCCTCTGATTATGAACATGAATATGCTTTGTGAGTAGTTACGTTTGTTCCTGAGGACATGGGAGAAGTCTTGTTATAAGTAATCATGTGAATTTGGTATTCGTTCGATATTTTGATGAGATGTCTGTTATCTTTCCTCTAGTGGTGTTATGTGAACGTCGACTACATGACACTTCACCATTATTTGGGCCTAGGGGAAGGCATTGGGAAGTAATAAGTATATGATGGGTTGCTAGAGTGACAGAAGCTTAAACCCTAGTTTATGCGTTGCTTCGTAAGGGGCTGATTTGGACCCATATGTTTCATGATATGGTTAGATTTATCTTAATTCTTCTTTCGTAGTTGCGGATGCTTGCGAGAGGGGTTAATCATAAGTGGGAGGCTTCTTCAAGGAAGGGGAGCACCCAAGCACCGGTCCACCCACATATCAAATTATCAAAGTAACGAACGCGAATCATATGAGCATGATGAAAACTAACTTGACAACAATTCCCATGTGTCCTCGGGAGCGCTTTGCTTTATATAAGTGTTCATCCAGGCTTTTCCTTTGCTACAAAAAGGATTGGTCCACCTTGCTGCACCTTAGTTACTTTTGTTACTTGTTACATGTTACGAATTATCTTATCACACAACTGTCTGTTACCGATAATTTCAGTGCTTGCAGAGAATACCTTGCTGAAAACCGCTTGTCATTTCCTTCTGCCCCTCGTTGGGTTCGACACTCTTACTTATCGAAAGTACTACAATAGATCCCCTATACTTGTGGGTCATCAAGACTCTTTTCTGGCGCCATTGCCGGGGAGTGAAGCGCCTTTGGTATGTGGAATTTGGTAAGGAAACATTTATATAGTGTGCTGAAATTTACTGTCAGTTGTTACTATGGAAAATAATCCTTTGAGGGGTTTGTTCGGGGTATCTTCACCCTGATCGGAAGAGCAAAGAGTTGCCCCTCAACCTACTGCACCTACTGAAAATATTTATTATGAAATTCCTTCGGGTATGATAGAGAAACTGCTAGCTCATCCTTACACAGGAGATGCAACATTACATCCATATATGCATCTAATCTATGTGGATGAAGTTTGTGGATTATTTAAGCTTGCAGGTTTGCCCGAGGATGAAGTCAAGAAGAAGGTCTTCCCTTTATCTTTGAAGGAGAAGGCATTGACATGGTATAGGCTATGTGATGATATTGGATCATGGAACTACAACCGATTGAAATTGGAATTTCATCAGAAGTTTTATCCTATGCATCTGGTTCATCGTGATCGGAATTATATATATAATTTTTGGCCTCGTGAAGGATAAAGTATCACTCAAGCTTGGGGGAGGCTTAAGTCAATATTATATTCATGTCCCAATCATGAGCTCCCAAGAGAAATTATTATTCAAATTTTTATGCTCGGCTTCCTCATAATGATCGATCCATGCTCGATACTTCTTGTACTGGTTCTTTTATGAAGAAGACTATTGAATTCAAATGGGATTTATTGGAAAGAATTAAACACAACTCTGAAGATTGGGAACTCGACAAAGGTAATGAGTCAGGTATAAACCTTAAGATTGATTGTGTTAAATCTTTTATGGATACCGATGCTTTTCATGATTTTAGCACTAAATATGGACTTGACTCTGAGATAGTAGCTTCTTTCTGTGAATCATTTGCTACTCATGTTGATCTCCCTAAGGAGAAGTGGTTTAAATATCATCCTCCCATTGAAGTTAAAGTAGTAGAACCTATTAAAGTTGAAGAAGAAACTATTACTTAAAATGTTTATCCTATTGTTCCTACTGCTTATATTGAGAAACCACCTTTTCCTGTTAGAATAAAGGATCATGCTAAAGCTTCAACTGTGGTTCTTAAGAGTTATACTAGAACACTTACACCCCCTGAACAAATTAAAGTTGAACCTAGTGTTGCTATGGTTAAAGATCTCTTGGTCGATAATATTGATGGGCATGTTATTTATTTCTGTGATGAAGCTGCTAGAATTGCTAAACCTGATACTAAAGATAAACATAGACCCGTTGTTGGCATGCCTGTTGTTTCAGTTAAAATAGGAGATCATTGTTATCATGGCTTATGTGATATGAGTGCTAGTGTGAGTGCAATTCCTTTTTCCTTATATAAAGAAATTATGAATGATATTGCACCTGCTGAGATAGAAGATATTGATGTTACTATTAAGCTTGCTAATAGAGATACTATTTCACCAATTGGGATTGTTAGAGATGTTGAAGTCTTGTGTGGGAAAATAAAATACCCTATTGATTTTCTTGTTCTTGCTTCCCCACAATATGACTTTTGTCCCATTATATTTGGTATACCTTTCTTGAATACTGTTAATGCTAAGATAGATTGCGAGAAAGATATTGTTACTATCGGTTTAGGGGATATGTCTCATGATTTTAATTTCTCTAAATTTCATAGACAACCCCATGATAAAGAATTGCCTAGGAAAGATGAAATTATTGGTCTTGCTTCTATTGCCGTGCCTCCTACCGATCCCTTAGAACAATATTTGCTTAACCATGAGAATGATATGTTTATGAATGAAAGAAGGGAAATAGATGATATATTCTTTAATCAAGGGCCTATTTTGAAACACAATTTGCCTATTGAAATCCTTGGGGATCCTCCTCCACCCAAGGGTGATCCCGTGTTTGAGCTTAAACAATTACCTGATACTTTGAAATATGCTTATCTCGATGAAAAGAAGATATATCCTGTTATTATTAGTGCTAACCTTTCAGAGCATGAAGAAAAGAAATTATTGAAAACTCTGAAGAAGCACCGTGCCGCTATTGGATATACTCTTGATGATCTTAAGGGCATTAGTCCCACTCTATGTCAGCACAAAATTAATTTGGAGAATGATGCTAAACCAGTTGTTGATCACCAATGATGATTAAATCCTAAGATGAAAGAAGTGGTAAGAAATGAAATACTAAAACTTCTGGAGGCAGGTATAATTTATCCTATTGCTGATAGTAAGTGGGTAGGTCCTGTTCATTGTGTCCCTAAGAAGGGAGGTATTACTGTTGTTCCTAATGATAAGAACGAATTGATCCCACAAAGAATTGTTACAGGTTATAGAATGGTAATTGATTTTCGCAAATTAAATAAAGCTACTAGAAAAGATCATTACCCTCTACCTTTTATTGATCAAATGCTAGAAAGATTATCCAAACATACACATTTTTGCTTTCTAGATGGTTATTCTGGTTTCTCTCAAATACCTGTGTGAAAAGATGATCAGGAAAAGACCACTTTTACTTGCCCTTTCGGTACCTTTGCTTATAGACGTATGCCTTTTGGTTTATGCAATGCACCTGCTACCTTTCAAAGATGTATGACTGCTATATTCTCTGATTTTTGTGAAAAGATTGTTGAGGTTTTCATGGATGATTTCCCCGTTTACGGAACTTCTTTTGATGATTGCTTAAGCAACCTTGATCGAGTTTTGCAGAGATGTGAAGAAACTAATCTTGTCTTGAATTGGGAGAAGTGCCACTTTATGGTTAATGAAGGTATTGTCTTGGGGCATAAAATTTCTGAAAGAGGTATTGAAGTTGATAAAGCTAAAGTAGATGCTATTGAAAAGATGCCGTGTCCTAAAGATATCAAAGGTATAAGAAGTTTCCTTGGTCATGCTGGTTTCTATAGGAGGTTTATTAAAGACTTCTCTAAAATTTCTAGGCCTCTCACTAATCTCTTGCAAAAAGATGTTCCTTTTGTTTTTTATGATGATTGTGTAGAAGCATTTGAAATACTTAAGAAAGCCTTGATTTCTGCACCTATTGTTCAGCCACCTGATTGGAATTTACCCTTTGAAATTATGTGTGATGCTAGTGATTATGTTGTTGGTGCTGTTCTAGGGCAAAGACTTGATAAGAAATTGAATGTTATTCATTTTGCTAGTAAAACTCTAGACAGTGCCCAGAGGAATTATGCTACTACTGAAAAAGAATTTTTAGAAGTTGTCTTTGCTTGTGATAAGTTCAGATCCTATATTGTTGATTCCAAAGTAACTATTCACACTGATCATGCTGCTATTAAATATCTTATGGAAAAGAAAGATGCTAAACCTAGACTTATTAGATGGGTTCTCTTGCCACAAGAATTTGATTTGCATATTATTGATAGAAAGGGAGCTGAGAACCCCGTTGCAGACAACTTGTCTAGGTTAGAAAATGTTCTTGATGACCCACTGCTTATTGATGATAGCTTTCCTGATGAACAATTAGCTGTCATAAATACTTCTCGTAATACTCCATGGTATGTTGATTATGCTAATTACATTGTTGCTAAATTTATACCACCTAGTTTCACATACCAGCAAAAGAAGAAGTTTTTCTATGATTTAAGACATTACTTTTGGGATGACCCACACCTTTATAAAGAAGGAGTAGATGGTGTTATTAGACGTTGTGTACCTGAGCATGAACAGGAACAGATCCTATGCAAGTGCCACTCCAAGTCTTATGGAGGACACCATGCTGGAGATAGAACTGCACATAAGGTATTGCAATCTGGTTTTTATTGGCCTACTCTCTTCAAGGATGCTCGTAAGTTTGTCTTGTCTTGTGATGAATGCTAGAGAATTGGTAATATTAGTAGATGTCAGGAAATGCCTATGAATTATTCACTTGTTATTGAACCGTTCGATGTTTGGGGCTTTGATTATATGGGACCTTTTCCTTCCTCTAATGGGTATACACATATTTTAGTTGCTGTTGGTTACGTTACTAAGTGGGTAGAAGCCATTCCAACTAGTAGTGCTGATCATAACACTTCTATTAAGATGCTTAAAGAAGTTATTTTTCCGAGGTTTGGAGTCCCTAGATATTTGATGACTGATGGTGGTTCACATTTTATTCATGGTGCTTTCCATAAATTGCTTGCTAAGTATGATGTTAACCATAGAATTGCATCTCCATATCATCCTCAGTTTAGTGGTCAAGTAGAATTGAGCAATAGAGAGATTAAATTGATTTTGCAAAAGACTGTTAATAGATCTAGAAAGAATTGGTCTAAGATACTTGATGATGCATTATGGGCTTATAGAACTGCTTATAAAAACCCTATGGGTATGTCTCCATATAAAATGGTTTATGGAAAGGCTTGTCACTTACCTCTTGAACTAGAACATAAAGCTTATTGGGAAATTAAAGAGCTCAACTATGATTTTAAACTTGCCGGTGAGAAGAGGTTATTTGACATAAGCTCGCTTGATGAATGGAGAACCCAAGCCTATGAGAATGCCAAGTTGTTTAAAGAAAAAGTTAAAAGATGGCATGACAAAAGGATACAAAAGCGTAAGTTTAATGTAGGAGATCATGTTCTGCTATACGACTCTCGTTTAAGATTTTTTGCAGGAAAGCTTCTCTCTAAATGGGAAGGTCCTTACATTATCGAGGAGGTCTATCGTTCCGGTGCCATCAAAATCAACAACGTCGAAGGCACAAATCCGAAGGTGGTAAACAGTCAAAGAATCAAACATTATATCTCAGGTACTCCCATAAATGTTGAGACCAATATAATTGATACCGTAACACCGGAGGAGTACATAAGGAACACTTTCCAGAATGTTTCAGACTCCGAAAAGGAATAGGTATGTGGTATGGTAAGTAAACCGACTCCAAAACGTTTCCAATGATAATTTTTCTCCGTTTTGGAATATTTAAAAAATTAGGAAAATTAAAAGTAGTCTGAAAGAGACACGAGGCGACCACAAGGGTGGAGGGCGCGCCCTACGCCCCTGGGCGCGCCCCCCGACCTTGTGGCCACCTCGTGTGCCCTCCGGACTCCGTTTTCTTGCACAATACTTCTTTTGGTAGGTAAAAATTCATTATATAATCTCCCGAAGGTTTTGACCACCGTACCACGGCAAAATCTCCTGTTTTTGTTTCAAGCTATTTTTCTGACAGATCTAGATCACCATGACGTCTCCAAGCGCCCCCAAGGACAAGTTTTTCGAGAAGGTCATCAACCCCTACCTTGCGGAGGTGCTGAAACACCCTCAAACCATTGAGATGCGTGAGGGGGTGCTGCACATCCATGATGTTGAGGGACCGAAGAAGACTGGAAGCGTGGAGACAAGACTCGAAGTAATGGAGCAACAAGTTTTCAAGTGCCAAGGGATGGTGGAACGTGGACTCAACGCCAATCACATGATGATCAGGAGTTCACCAACAATCACAAGCTGGATGCCAAGAACATCGGGGAGGCCATCTTCAAGCTTCATGAGAAAATCGAGCATCTCCAATCCCAGATCTATGACCTGCAAAACCAAAACTGTGAGTATGAATACAGATTTAAGAGGATGAGTTTGGCTGCAGATTTGAGGATCCCGGAGACTCGTTCATCTTTCTATGATGGTGAGCCTATGCCTTGGAAGATGGATGACAAGCCTACTTCATCAACAACTCCATCATCACCACCTCCGAAGAAAGAAACATAAATACATGGGTATGGGCACTCCCCTTGGCAACTGCCAAGCTTGGGGGAGGTGCCCCGGTATCGTATCACCACCACACCTTTACTTTTATCATTTTTTTAGTTCGATCCATTTGGTTATATCTTGATCTAGTAGAATAAAGTTTTAGTATGATCTAGCTTTGAGTTTTGATTTGATCTCTATCTATGTAATCGAGTCCGTGAGTTATATAATAAAGAGTAGCTTTGAGTTGAGCGCTTTGTTTTCTTGCTATGATCTTGAGGGAATAAAATAATAAAAAGAAATAAAAAGATCATATATTGATCTTATGGAGAGTAATGACTTCACATATAAAGAGTATGATGAATAAAATTTGTTGGGAATTGACAAACATAGTTTTGGTCATTGTTGCAATTAATAGGAAGTAATAAAGAAAGAGAGGCTTTACATATAAAGATACTATCTTGGACATCTTTTGTAATTGTGAGCACTCATTAAAATATGACATGCTAAGAAGTTGATGTTGGACAAGGAAGACAACGTAATGGGTTATGTTTTCTTATATCCGAATAGAAGTTATATTGTCATGGATCCTCCAACATGTTGAGCTTGCCTTACCCTCTCATGCTAGCGAAATTCTTTGCACCAAGTAGAGATACTACTTGTGCTTCCAAACATCCCTAAACCCAATTTTGCCATGAGAGTCCACCATACCTACCTATGGATTGAGTAAGATCCTTCAAGTAAGTTGTCATCGGTGCAAGCAATAAAAATTGCTCTCTAAATATGTATGATCTATTAGTGTGAAGAAAATAAGCTTTATATGAACTTGTGATATGGAAAAAATAAAAGCGACGGACTGCATAATAAAGTTCTTTATCACAAGTGGCAATATAAAGTGACGTTCTTATGAATTAAGATTTTGTGCATCCAACCATAAAAGTGCATGACAACCTCTGCTTCCCTCTGCGAAGGGCCTATCTTTTTACTTTTATCTTCTACCCTTATACAAGAGTCATGGTGATCTTCACCTTTCCTTTTTACACTTTTTCCTTTGGCAAGCACTATTTGTTGGAGAAAGATCCAGATATATATATCCACTCGGATGTAGGTTATCATAAAGTATTATTGTTGACATTACCCTTGAGGTAAAAGGTTGGGAGGCGAAACTATAAGCCCCTATCTTTCTCTGTGTCCGATGGAAGCTTTGAACCCATAAGTATCACGTGAGTGTTAGCAATTGTGAAAGACTAAATGATAGTTGAGTATGTGGACTTGCTTAAAAGCTCTTTTATTGACTCTTTCCGATGTTATGATAAATTGCAATTGCTTCAATGACTGAGATCATAGTTTGTTAGTTTTCAATGAAGTTTTTGGTTCATACTTTACCTTGTGAACGAATCATTACTTTAGCATAAGAAGTTATATGACAATATATGTTGCTGTTCTAAATATGATCATGATGCCCTCATGTCCGTATTTTATTTTATCGACACCTCTATCTCTAAACATGTGGACATATTTTTTGATATCGGCTTTCGCTTGAGGACAAGCGAGGTCTAAGCTTGGGGGAGTTGATACGTCCATTTTTGCATCATGCTTTTATATCAATATTTCTTTTATTATGGGCTGTTATTACACAATATGGAACAATACTTATGCCTTATCTCTCTTATTTTACAAGGTTTACATGAAGAGGGAGAATGCCGGCAGCTGGAATTCTGGGCTGGAAAAGGAGCAAATATTAGAGACCTATTCTGCACAACTCCAAAAGACCTGAAACTTCACGGAGAGTCATTTTGGATTTAATAAAAAATATTGGGCGAAGAAAGTACCAGAGGGGGGCCACCTGCCATCCACAAGGGTGGAAGGCGCGCCCTACCCCCCTGGGCGCGCCCCCCGTCCTTGTGGGCCACCTGGCAGGCCCCCGACGCCCATCTTCTGCTATATGGTGTGTTTTGACCTAGAAAAAATAAGAAGGAAGCTTTCAGGACGAAGCGCCGCCGTCTCGAGGCGGAACCTGGGCAAAACCAATCTAGGGCTCCGACGAAGCTGTTCTGCCGGGGAAACATTCCTCTGGGAGGGGGAAATCATCGCCATCGTCATCACCATCGATCCTCTCATTGAGAGGGGGTCAATCTCCATCAACATCTTCACCAGCACCATCTCCTCTCAAACCCCAGTTCATCTCTTGTACCCGATCTTTGTCTCAAAACCTCAAATTGGTACATGTGGGTTGCTAGTAGTGTTGATTACTCCTTGTAGTTGATGCTAGTTGGCTTATTCGGTGGAAGATCATTTGTTCAGATCCTTAATGATAATTAATACTCCTCTGATTATGAACATGAATATGCTTTGTGAGTAGTTACGTTTGTTCCTAAGGACATGGGAGAGGTCTTGTTATAAGTAATCATGTGAATTTGGTATTCTTTCGATATTTTGATGAGATGTATGTTATATTTCCTCTAGTGGTGTTATGTGAACGTCAACTACATGACACTTCACCATTATTTGGGCCTAGGGGAAGGCATTGGGAAGTAATAAGTAGATGATGGGTTGCTAGAGTGACAGAAGCTTAAACCCTAGTTTATGCGTTGCTTCGTAAGGGGCTGATTTGGATCCATATGTTTCATGCTATGGTTAGATTTATCTTAATTCTTCTTTCATAGTTGCGGATGCTTGCGAGAGGGGTTAATCATAAGTGGGAGGCTTGTCCAAGGAAGGGCAGCACCCAAGCACCGGTCCACCCACATATCAAATTATCAAAGTAACGAACGCGAATCATATGAGCATGATGAAAACTAACTTGACAACAATTCCCATGTGTCCTCAGGAGCGCTTTGCTTTATATAAGAGTTCGTCCAGGCTTGTCCTTTGCTACAAAAAGGATTGGGCCACCTTGCTGCACCTTAGTTACTTTTGTTACTTGTTACATGTTACGAATTATCTTATCACACAACTGTCTGCTACCGATAATTTTAGTGCTTGCAGAGAATACCTTGCTGAAAACCGCTTGTCATTTCCTTCTGCTCCTCGTTGGGTTCGACACTCTTACTTATCGAAAGGACTACGGTAGATCCCCTATACTTGTGGGTCATCAAGCACATGTGTGGCCCTATGATAGACCTCCTTGATTCAGCAAGAGAAGGTGGAGAAGTAGATGGGATCACAACCATCACGACGGCGTGGTGGTGATGGCGGTGGTGGAGCTACTTCAGCAGGGCTTCGCCAAGCGCTACTAGAACAAGGACGGAGGAACTACGGTGTAACGGGAGACAGAGGGGACCCAAGGGCTTGGTGTGTACTCTTGGGGCGCACCCTTCCCTCTATATATAGGTGGACGGGCGTGGGGAACAGCCCCTCCTAGCTCTAGGGCGCAGCCAAGGGGGAGAGGACTCGGACTCCAAGTCCAATCCTATTCCTAATAGGACTCCCCTTTTTTTCCTTCCCTATGCACATGGGCTTTTGAGGACTTGATGCGCCTAGCCCAATAAGGCCAGCGCACCTCCCCTCAGCCCATTCCATCCCTTGGGTTGTGGTGGACCCACATGTGGACTTCCGGAATCCTCCAGAACCTTCTAGAAGCTTCACGGTACAATACCGAAAAAACTACATCTTTTTCCGAAACCCAAAATATGACTTCCTGTATATAAATCTTTACCTCTCAACCATTCTGAGACTTCTCGTGACATCTGGGATCTCATCTGGGACTCCGAACAACATTCGGTTACCAATCATCAAATATCCCAATACTACTCTAGCGTCAATAAACATTAACCGTGCGACCCTGCGGGTTCGGGAATCATGTAGTCATGACCGAGACACCTCTCCGGTGAATAACCAATAGCGGGACCTGGATGCCCATATTTATTCCTACATATTCCATGAAGATCTTTTATCGGTTGAACCATGATGTCAAGGATTCGGTTAATCCCGTTTGCAATTCACTTTGTCCGGCGATATGTTACTTGCCCGAGATTCGATCGTCGGTATCTCCATACATAGTTCAATCTAGTTACCGCAAGTCTCTTTACTCGTTCCGTAATACAAGATCACGTGACTAAATCATTATTCACATTGCTTGCAAGCTCTTTAAGATGTTGTATTACTGAGAGGGCCCAGAGATATATCTTCATCATACGGAGTGACAAATCCCAGTCTTGATGCATGCCAACCCAACAGATACCTTCGGAGATACTTGTAGAGCACCTTTATGATCACCCAGATACGAAGTGACGTTTGGATACACACTAAGTATTCCTCCAGTGTCACGGAGTTACACGATCTCATGGTTTAAGGAACAGATACTTGACATGAAGAAATCCATAGAAAATAAACTAAACGATCTGATGCTAAGCTTACGGTTGGGTCTTATCCATCATATCATTCTCCTAATGATGTGATCCCGTTATCAAATGACAACTCTTATCTATGGTTAGGAAACCTTAACCATCTTTGATCAACGAGCTAGTCTCGTAGAGGCTCACTAGGGACACTGTGTTGTCTATGTATTCACACATGTATTTGAGTTTCCGGCCAATACAATTCTAGCGTGAATTATAAACATTTATCATGAACAAGGAAATATGATAATAACCAATTTATTATTGCCTCTAGGGCATATTTCCAACAGTCTCCCACTTGCACTAGAGTCAATAATCTAGTTTACATAGTTATGAATCTAACACCCATGGAGTCTTGGTGCTCATCATGTTTTGCCCGCGGAAGAGGTTTAGTCAACGGGTCTGCCATATTCGGATCCGTATGTACTTTGCAAAGTTATATGTATCCATCCTTAAAATAATTACGAATTGAGTTGAAGCGGCGCTTGATGTACTTGGTTCTCTTGTGAAACCTGGGCTCCTTGGCAATCGCAATAGCTCCAGTGTTGTCACAAAAGATAGTCATTGGATCCGATGCACTAGGTATTACACCCAGATCGGATATGAACTCTTTCATCTAGACTCATTCTTGTGCTGCTTCCGAAGCAGCTATATACTCCACTTCACATGTAGATCCTGCCACGATGCTCTGCTTGGAGCTGCACCAACTGACCGCTCCACCATTTAATATAAATACGTATCTGGTTTGAGCCTTAGAGTCATCCAGATCTGTGTCGAAACTAGCATCGACGTAACCCTTTACGATGAGCTCTTCGTCACCTCCATAAACAAGAAACATGTCCTTAGTCCTTTTTAGGTACTTCAGGATATTCTTGACCGCTGTCTAGTGATCTACTCTTGGATCACTTTGGTACCTCCCTGCCAGACTTATGGCAAGGCACACATCAGGTCTGGTACACAGCATGGCATACATTATAGAGCCTATGGCTGAGGCATAGGGAATGACTTTCATCCTTTCTCTTTAATCTGCCGTGGTCAGGCTTTGAGACTTACTCAACTTCACACCTTGCAATACAGGCAAGAACCCTTTCTTTGACTGGTCCATTTTGAACTTCTTCAAACCTTTGTCAAGGTATGTACTTTGTGAAAGTCCTATTAGGCGTCTTGATCTATCTCTATAGATTTTGATGCCCAATATGTAAGCAGCTTCACCGAGGTCTTTCTTTGAAAAACTCTTATTCAAATATCCTTTTATGCTTTTCAGAAATTCTATATCATTTCCAATCAACAATATGCCATCCACATATAATATTAGAAATGCTACAGAGCTCCCACTCACTTTCTTGTAAATACAAGTGTCGGTGTCAAAACCGGCAGACCTCGGGGTAGGGGTCCTGAGATGTGGATCTGAAATCGATGGGGAACAATGGACAATGAACACGGTGTTTACCCAGGTTCGGGCCCTCTCGAAGAGGTAATACCCTACGTCCTGCTTGATTGTATTGGATGTATAGTATGGTTACAGAGTAGATCTACCTCGAGATCAGCATGAGCTAAACCCTAAGGTGATGAGGTGATGAATGTAGCTCTCTCCCTAAAGACTACAACCCTCGGTTTATATATACATTGGTAGGGTTAGGGTTATCGGAGATAGATTACAATAAGGGGTAAAGAGATCCTGCCTATCCTTGACTTGGAGGGCACACCACGGCTTCATAGACCTCCTGTCGCTATACGGCTTCACCAGTCTGGCCCATATTCGATGGGCCGGCACCCAGAGGACCCCTTAGTCCATAACTCCCTCAGTAGCTCCCGAACTTGCCTCCAACACCAAAGCTTGTGTCCGGCATCCGCTCACCCAACAGTATTCGGCTTGCAAGGCGAGTTCTCCAGTGTGCTTTGTTCATGTTCGGAGTCAAGTGATGTCCAGAATCCGAAACGACTGCTTTACTTAGCCACGAAGGCAAAAAATCGTTCAAGTATAAACAGTGCCTTCATCTGACAACTTTTTCTCGAAGAGTCGCATCCGTCCATAACACCGAGCAGTTAGTATTTCTTGAAGCGCGGCTCGAGGCTGACGCCACGTTTGGCATGTCTTCTCAAGGTGGAGATCGTGCCCCGCCTTTCAGTGGATATGATCAATGATTTCGATTCCCCACCCCGCACATAACATTGCGAACGTATCGGGAAGTGGAGAAGCTAACGATGTGAAAAAAGGAACTCTTGGCTTATCAACATCCTATAAAGGGGGAGCTACAACAGTCAGCATCCCACGCCTTCTTCCACCTTCCGCTCACGCAGATCTTCAGAGCTCCAGCGCCCCTTTTCTTTGCTTCCACAGCAAATCCTACCCCGTCTCCTTCAGCCATGGCCGGATCCGGTGCCAACGGGAAGTGGGACGTCTCCATTGTCACCGATAGCGATATCCTGAAGCTGAAGCAGGCCAGCTACTTGTCGGCTGACATCGCCCATCGGGCCCCTGAAGCAGGCCAGATTGTCCCTACACCCAGGCTGGGCGAAAGGGTCGTATTCCTCCCCCATTTCCTTAGGGGGCTTGGATTTCCCCTGCACCCCTTCGTGAGGGGGTTGATGTTCTTTTACGGGCTAGATTTTCATGATCTAGACCCCAACTCCCTCCTCCACATCTTGTCCTTTATTATCTTCTGCGAGGCTCTCCTCTGGGTCCGACCACACTTCGGCCTATGGCTAAAGGTGTTCAACGTCAAGCCCAAGGTGGTTGGGGGCGAACATGCGAACTGCAGCGGGGCCATGATCAGCAAACTGACATAGGTCCCGTGGCCGGAGGGCAAGTTCATCGACACCGTTAAGGTGTGGCAAAAGGAATTGTTCTACATCACCAAGCCAAGGGGAGCCGCCTAGGCGGCAGCTCCCGCATTCAGATCCGGACCCCCTACCAGGCTAGCCTCATGGACCACCAAGAGCCTAGACTAGGGGTCCACTGACGACTTGAAGGCGCTGCAGAAGCGCCTCGTTAGCGTAATGGGGACCAGCATGAGCCTGGTTAATGTGATCCAGATCATGCTCAAGCGTCGACTCCTCTCCTGTCAGGAGAGGGCCAAGCCAATGTGGGAGTATGACCCCGAAGATCCGGCCACCGTGCAACATCTTTTCGGCACGACCCACAAGAAAGTGTGGGGTCTGCTATTCAAGCCGTAGAAGGAGTGGCCGGTCAAGGGGGAGGACATCGGCCTCGACGCTGTGAACCCTCCGAAGAAGGTGAGCGGCATTTGTCTTAACATGAGTTCAAATATTTGCACCGTATGATTTGATCCGAACCTCTTTATGTGGATTTTGCAGGGCTAGCTCGCCAAGGCCGAAAAGATCAGCGGCCCGGCGCCGCTGCCAGAAGGGCCCCGATTTGAACAACTAGAGAAGCTGTTGGTCGTGGTGCCGTACAAGGCGCCCGACAAGAAGGGCAAGAAGACGGAGGTGCCGGAAGCCAGGGAGGGCCTCCGTCGCAGGGCTCGTCCGGACAGCAGGTCCGGAGACACTGCGGCCCTATCCGCACAGGAGGGGGACGAGGATGAGGACGAGGAGGAAAGCGCCTCCTCGCACTCTAAGAAGAGGACAGCGTCCAGCGATGTCGAGGAGGTTCAACCTTCTCAGGCCCCGAAGAGACAATGCCGGCCTAAGCTGGTCCTGTCCGACAGCTCGGACTCCGACGAGGAGTCTGAAGCGTCCGAAAAGGTTCCAGAGAGGGAACCCAGGGTCAAGCCCCATGCGCCCAGGTACATATCGCGGCATTTTCAATTGCCTAATTCTTTAGTAGTCCCTGGTAGAACGTAGATTGATTGTTTTTTGGTGGTGCAGCCCTCCGCATGCCCACCCCGCCGAGGAGACCTCGGAGGGGACGTCCCCGCCCGCCAAAATGGCAGACAGTGGCTCTCATTCCGCACCTCCTCTAATCACCGAAGAGGTTGGGGAGGTGCTGTCGTGAAAGACCCCTGCTCCTCCGAACTCAGGGGAGGAGGTCGACGCCACCATGGCCGAGGCCGATGCCTCGATCGTTGAAGACCAGGGGGATGCATCCCTCCAGGCTAACGCGGGGAGGGATCTGGATCATCCGAACCCCTACAGCAACCGGCTCCCGAGCCCCCGAGGCCCTCGAGGGAGCCAATTGCTCCTTTCGGTGGGGAAGGTGCTGAGGGCCCGACGCCCACACCAAACACCTCTATTCAGGCGGCGGCAGGCTGGCCGGATGCGCTGGTGGAGTTGATTAGCAACTCTGCCATCGTCGATGAGCACCGCACTCTAATGGGTGCGGTTATACAGGGTGTTCGGTCCATTCATTCCAGACTGAACGACACTGTTCAAGGCCTGCTAACAGGCTTTAAGGTAAGTCAAGTAATGCTCTTATCCTGTAAAGTGGTTGTAATCTTTGCTTTGGGTAGGCCGTGTACATAGCAGCCCCAGAGACTTTGCAAGGACTTCGGAGAAGCTTGCAAAGGATCAAACTCTATAGGCCGATTAATAATGTCGACGTTTCTTTTGCTCACGCAGGCATCTTCCTTGGCTGCGGCTGCTAATGCCGCGACACTAAAGGAGATGGACCAGAAGCTCGAACACTCCAACGGGGAGCTTGACCTTGTCAACAAACGGCTTGATGAAGCACAAGGTAAGCTTTTCGTTAAATGTGTGTGATTGCTCATCGCCGGGTACTTATACGCCTGGACTGTATGTTGATCATTCTATGGGTGGATTTTTCAGCTACCGCTGCTGAGGTGGAGGGCTTGAAGGAGGCCCTAAAGAAAGCCGAGGCTGAGGCGGCCGCCAAGAAATTGGCCGCCGAAAAGGCGATGGCCGAGCTTGAGGAAGCCAAGCTTTCTAGCCAAAAGCATGAGGCTCGAGTGGCCGAAGTGCAGGTGGAGCTCAAGGATGCTGCCAAGAAGTTGGAGGGCCTTGAGAAGGAGAAGGAGAAGTGGTCCTACACGCTGTCCAAGGTGAAGAAAGAACTCCAGGGGACAAGGACCGAAGTGCGAGGTGTCTGAGAGGAGCTCCGCCAAGTGGGGCAAATTGCAAACAGTAAGAAATACTTACTACAGGGTGTGTTCGGAGGCAACATGTTCGCCTTGCTGACACGGGTCTGGCGCTCTGCAGGCGTCTTTGCCGAACTTTTGAGGAGTGCGGTGGCCGCAGCGGAGCACTATGCCACTCGCGAAAAGGACTCCCTGCAACAGCTCTTCTGGTCACAGTTTTCAGCCTTCGAGCATCCTCCCCTCCTCAGCAACCAAATGAAGCAGCTGATGGAGATGCATCGGATGTTTGAGCTGGCCGTGAAGGACCTCTGTGTCAATCTATGGCCCGCTGAGCCGATTCCGGACACCTACTTTGGCCTTGTGCAGAAGCTGCGGGAGGCGCCGCTCCGGATTGACGCCATGAAGCGCTCCATGTGCCTTGAGGGGGCGAGGCTTGCGTTTGCAAAGACCATGGTCCATTGGCCAAAGATCAATCCGATGGACATGGCTACTGGCCCTCGACGCAAGAGGAAGGAGCACCGCCACCCTGAGCTGTACTTTGCTCAGGTGATGAATGGAGCGCGGGCGATAGAGGGCCAGTGCTCGAAAGATGTAATGCTGGAATGACTGTATTAAGTTTTTATCACTTGGACCCTATGCTTTATGATGCGTCCACCTGACTTATTTTATCTTGTCCTAATTTAATTTTGACTCCTGTGCGGACGTATGTTTATTCTGAAAGCTACCAGTCGTCGGCTTCAGCCCCCAGGTGAATATCACGAGGGGTGTTTTGTCTCCGCACTGTTACCCTTAGCCAACGTCTTGGTACCCGGAGGCGGTAGTGCGTGAGCAAAACTAGGCAATTAGACTATTCGGTTTTATTGCTTTCACTTAGCCTTAGGAGCTTAACGGTGGGGGCTAAGGACTAGCCCCCATAGTTTGTGATGTACTGGGGGGGTCAACACCTGCCCTTTCCGATCACCTGGTTTGCGTTAAAATGAACCCTTCGTGTGACACGGTGAAATCGCCAACGATTTTTAGAGTCAAACCTCATCATCGGATCGCTGACCAGTTCGCGCTTACTATGACGGTTAGTTTTCAGCTTTCTCCTCCTGAGATACTTGACTGGGCTAGCTATAAGTACAATCGCAGGGGTTCTCCCTTTGCCCTCTTAGCCGAACGAGCGGAACATAAGGGGCAAGCACAGGAGCCGGGCAACCCAACTATTGACCCAAGACATAGTTCGGAACTGATGCATATTGTGCAATATCTGAGACACCGAACACTCAGCGAAAAGTGGTGTCAGACTTGGGGTACGGAGCCGATGGTTAAATCGAGCTCTAGGTTAGTTAATCAATCATGTTTTCATGCTGGGCTGTTTGAAGAGCGAGGGGAGAATCGGAAGGAAAGGAGACAATCGCAAGATGTGGATATCCGAACACCATAAAGGGCGTTTTTATTATTTCTCGTAGGCTCAAGACGTCTAACCGTACAATTTGAACTGCCATGGCATTATTTGTAAAAAGGAAAAAGTTTTACAGAGTAAAGGTTTATGCAGGGCCTCGATGCGTGAGTCGAAGCCTCAACTGTGCCCTGCTGCACGTCTGCGCCTTCGCTTCTGAGAGGTGGGGGTTGGGACCTTCGATGGAACCTTGAGGGGCGAGGATCCTGCCGATGAAGCTTTATGCTTGGGGGGGGGGGGGTCCAGAATTGGCCCCCAGGTCGTCCGAAGACAAGGTAATTCTGAAGTTCGGGTTAGCCGAACACATGCTTCGAATTTATTGATATATGCCTCACGGCTGCCCATGGTATTTTGAATGCGAAATTGTGCTGACGAGGCATGTGGAGCGTGAAGAATGTGGGCGTGCTGTGGGGATGCATCCCTATTTGCAGCGAACGCATGCGGGTTCCCATGATGGGGAGCGGGTTCGGGCCCGTTTACTGTTGTCACCGGCCTTTACGGCGGGCCGGTAACGGGACCCGTATGGGCCAGTTTGGTCTTTAGTCAATAGGGCCGCAGTGTGCTCTTTGGTCCAAAGTGAGCATTCTGTATTGCCGTTGATAGTTATGATGCTCAAAGGACCGGGCATCTTCAACTTGAGGTACGCGTAATGCGGGATGACATTGAATTTAGCGAACGCCGTTCGGCCGAGGAGGGCGTGATAGCCGCTGCGAAAAGGTGCAATGTCGAAGATCAAGTCTTCGTTTTGGAAGTTGTCCGGAGAGTCGAACACTAATTCAAGCATCACAGTGCCTCTGCAGCGGGCCTCCACTCCCGGAATGACCCCCTTGAAGGTGGTGTTACTGGGTTTGATCCTTGACGGATCGATCCCCATCTTCCTCACAGTGTCTTCGTATATCAAATTGAGGCTACTGCCCCCGTCCATTAGGACTCTAGTGAGGTGGAATCCAAAGATGATGGGGTCGAGTACTAAGGCTGCGGATCCTCCGTGGCGTATGCTGGTCGGGTGATCCCTGCGATCGAAAGTGATCGGGCAAGCTGACCATGGATTGAACTTCGGCGCTATGGGCTCGACGAAATATACGTCTCGCAGCGCTCGCCTCCTCTCCTTCTTTGGTATGTGGGTTGCGTAGATCATGTTCACCGTCTTGACCTCGGAAGGGAAGCGTTTCTGGCCTCCACTATTCGGCCTGCGGGGCTCGTCATCGTCCTTGCTTCATGGGCTTTTGCCTGAGTCTTTGGGTGTAAGCTTGCCGGCCTGCTTTATCACCCAACAATTACGGTTGGAGTGGTTGGCGGGCTTCTCTGGCGTGTCGTGGATCTGGCAAGTCCTGTCTAGAATTGTGTCTAGTCTGGATGGGTCATCACCGTTGCCTTTAGGGGCCGTCTTTCGGGGTCCGTACTTTGGGTTTCTGAATCCGGCAATTACTGTCGTATCCTCGCCTTTGCCTTCATTGTGGCGACGTTTACTCTTGCTACGTCGCGGCTTTCCATTAGCGTCCCGAACCTCGGAGGTACCGGGTGTGTCGGGGTTGGTGTTTTTACGAGCGAGCCAACTGTCTTCGCCCGCGCAAAAGCGAGTCATGAGAGAAGTAAGGGCTGCCATAGTTCTTGGTTTATCCTGGCCGAGCTGTCTTACGAGCCATTCGTCCTTGACACTATGCTTGAAAGAGGCCAAGGCTTCGGCATCCGGACAGTCGATAATCTGGTTCTTCTTGGTCAGGAATCGGTTCCAAAATTGCATGGCAGATTCTCCGGGCTGTTGTGTGATGCGGTTTAGGTTGTCCGCGTCTGAAGGCCGGACATAGGTGCCCTAAAAGTTCGCTCAAAAAGCGTCCTAAAGCTCTTCCCAACAGCCTATAGAGTCTTCGGGAAGGCTGTTCAACCAATGTCGAGCTGGTCCTTTAAGCTTTAGTGGCAGATATTTCATGGCGTGGAGGTCATCTCCTCGCGCCATGTGAATGTGGAGGAGGAAATCCTCTATCCATATGGCCGGGTCTGTGGTTCCGTCGTATGGCTCGATGTTCACATGCTTGAAGCCTTCTGGGAATTGGTGTTGCATTAGCCTCTCTGTGAAGCACAGGGGGTGTGCAGTGCCCCGAACTCGGGCTACATCGCGTCGGAGGTCTTCGGCCATCTGAGTCCGTTACTGCTCCCAGACTCTATCGTTTCGGTTCAGCCAATCGCAATATCCTTCCCGCTGAGTGGGCGAATCTTCTCTGGGTCCGTAGATGGACCTGGTACGACCTCCTCGAGCTTCTAGGTCATAGCGGAGGTCATATTCGTAGGTGGGCCACACTTGATCCTTGCCGTAACGGCGACGTGGGGCGGCGGGGTGCTCGGCCTCGTCAGCATCTTTGTCCCGCCCTCTAGGGGGGTGGTCTGGCTGTTCGACGCATGTGTATGTCGGACGTGTGGGCTCTACGGCCTCGACGTCGAATTGCGGCAACAATCTTCGCTTGGGATAACTTTTGATTGGTTATTCGCGGCCGTACCCTTCTTCGGCAGCTAGGACTTTGGTCCATCGATCATTGAGGGTGTCCTGTTTGACCTTGATTCTGCGTTTTTGTTTCTTCAGACTGTGCGCGGTGGCTAGAAGCCTCCGTTTAAACCGCTCTTGCTCCAGCGGGTCTTTGGGTACAATGAAATCATCATCCTCGAGACTGGCCTCCTCTTTGGAGGATGGGAGGTAGTTGCTGTCTTTGGAGTCATCGGGGTTTTCTCGGTTAAATGGGTCCTCCTGCCCCGCGGGGTCATCCTGATGATGTTCGTTAGTTGCGGCTCCGGCGAGGTCATCCGTATTATTCGCGGTGCCGTTCTCCGCAGAGTCCATGTTGCTCGTGTGGCTTCGACGTGGCTTTGATCAACGACGCTATCTTCGGCGTTTGGGCAGCTCATCTCCGGGCTTCTCTCGGTCCTGATTAGGAGTGCCATCGCCGTCCTTGGGGGTGTCCACCATGTAAATATCGTAGGTGGACGTGGCCGACCAGCGGCCAGTGACGGGGGGCGACATCGGTACTAGCCGTGGCTCCGCTATCCTCATCCTTGTATTCGGTGTTTTCTTAATTATAATCTAGCATATCGGTTAAATCATCGATAGTGGCTACCAAGTGGGTGGTGGGTGGGACGTAGAATTCCCTATGGTATGCCTCGAAGGTGTCGGTGTACTAAGTATTGGGCCATTAGTACCCCGTACTTGTGCACGGGCAGTTGTCGCCATCCTCGCGGCAAGGCTTGCCGGGAAACAGTTCAAGGTTGATTCAAGCCATCAAAGAAATCATCAAGTCAGAGATCTGAGGATAAGCAGATAAGAAGAGATGGAATCCGAAGGCCAGCTTCCCCGGCAAGATCTTGTCGGGGTGGCCTGCGGAGCCTGGCAAGGATCGGCGCCCGGCAAGGCTTGGCACCCGGCAAGGTTTTGTTGCTATGCCACCACTCTAGCACAGCGACAAACCTGGCATTCTGGGTCCTTCTTTGGATGCGTGGCGACGCGCCAGTGGAGGAGAGCTTAAGCGGTGCTGATGGGATGGCCCCTTTTTCCATCCCCAAGAAAGTAAGGACACCTAAACGGACACCTCACGGTGCATTAAATGCGTTCGTCCTAGTCCGTCAGGGGTTAGGTATGATTACCCTGTAGCTACTTTACACCTCAATGTATGTACATTTTGCCACTGTGGTGACCCCTTTGTGATATAAAAGGAGGCCCACGGCAACTGCTACAGGGGAGGAGAACTGCTAGCCCATTCTGCATGCGTAGCTGCTCTTTGAACGTACTGTTCACTGCGAGCGCTCCTGGAGGCTGGGCTCAAGAACACTAATAAGAACATAAGGCAGGAGTAAGGTTTCACGCTGATCAGCGGCCCGAACCTGGGTAAAATCTTCCCGCGTTGATCGTTGGTTCTGCTCTTTGAGCATACCTCTCCCCCCGCTGAATCGTAAAGGGGTCCCTTAGGATCCCATAGGTGTCGTGCCCCGACAGAAGGGTTGATGATTGTGGGCGGAGGGCAGGTCCTCCTGGATGGTCATTTTCTGGATTCGGTCTAGCACCTTGTTTAACATAGCGAGGGTCGCCGAATTCGAGGGCTCTAGGCCAAATTCAATTGTAACGGGGTGGGGGGCAGTCAGTGCCCTGGCCGGTCCTTGGTTTCCACATGCCGAGCTAAGCTCAGGGTAAGTGCCAGATCCTTGAGGGGGTCCGGATTGTCACAGGAGACTAAGGACGGGCCTTGGTTTTTGCGTGTGGTTTCCACGCCGGCATTCGAGATCGAGCTACTTTGGGCCGGGGGACCCCTGGCCATCGGTTGCCGGTTCATCGTAAGGGCTCAAGGCCAGAGGAGCGTTGTGATGAAAAGGTTCGGCCGAGATTGAATCTTGGCTTCCGCCTCCACGGACATGATGGATCTGGCCGAAGGTGGAGTCTGGCCCCCGCTTGAAGCGGAGCCCTCCTGGCTCGAAGCTGTTCGGAGGGCGGGGGCCGATCTGTAGATCAGATCGGAGGGGGACTCCAGAGCGGGCATGGCGAGGCCTGCGAGGGTGCGGGAGGGGGCAGTGAATCCGGCGAAGACCAGATTGACCCGCGTGTCCGCAATGTATTCTAGATTACCGAATCGAATTCGGTGTTCAGGAGCAAAGTTGTCGATCTGATCCAACCGACCAGCCGGGTCGGCGTGCAGCACGATGCTGTCGAACGCGAAGAGTTGACCGAGGACAAAGAAGTCCCCGGATCCGATGCCCTCTCCTACGATCAAGCGAGCCATTGATCCTTTAGGCGACCCCACAACAGAACTCTCAATGAAAGCACCAATGTCGGTGTCAAAACCGGCAGACCTTGGGGTAGGGGTCCCGAGCTATGGATCTGAGATCAATGGGGAACAAGGGACAATGAACACGGTGTTTACCCAGGTTCGGGCCCTCTCGAAGAGGTAATACCCTATGTCCTGCTTGATTGTATTGGATGTATAGTATGGTTACAGAGTAGATCTACCTCGAGATTAGCATGAGCTAAACCCTAAGTTGATGAGGTGATGAATGTAGCTCTCTCCCTAAAGACTACAACCCTCGGTTTATATAGACACCGGTAGGGTTACGGTTACCGGAGATAGATTACAATAAGGTGTAAAGAGATCCTGCCTATCCTTGACTTGGAGGGCACACCACGGCTTCATAGACCTCATGTCGCTATACGGCTTCACCAGCCCGGCCCATATTCGATGGGCTGGCGCCCCGAGGACCCCTTAGTCCATAACTCGCTCAACAAGCCTCTCTGTAAGTTTGTATAAAACCAAAATCTTTGATCACTTCATCAAAGCGAATATTCCAACTCTGAGATTTTTGCACCAGTCCATAGATGGATCGCTGGAGCTTGCATACTTTGTTAGCATCCTTAGGATGGACAAAACCTTCTGGTTGCATCATATACAACTCTTCCTTAAGAAACCCATTAAGGAATGCCGTTTTGACGTCCATTTGCCAGATCTCATAATCATAAAATGCGGCAATAGCTAACATAATTATAATAGACTTAAGCATCGCTACGGGTGAGAAGGTCTCATCGTAGTCAACCCCTTGAAATTGTTGGAAACCTTTTTCGACAAGACAAGGTTTACAGACGGTGACATTACCATCAACATATGTCTTCTTCTTAAAGATCCATTTATTCTCAATGACTTACCGATCATCGGGCAAGTCCACCAAAGTCCATACTTTGTTCTCATACATGGATCCTATCTTAGATTTCATGGCCTCAAGCTATTTGTTGGAATCTGGGCTCATCATAGCTTCTTCATAGTTCATAGGTTCTCCGTTGTCTAACAACATGACTTCCATGACTGGATTACCGTACCACATTGGTGCGGAACGTACCCTGGTCAACCTACAAAGTTCAGTAGTAACTTGATCCGAAGTTTCATGATCATCATCATTAGCTTCCTCTTCAGTTGGTGTAGGCATCACGGGAACTGCTTTATGCAATGTGGTACTTTCCAATTCGAGAGAAGGTATGGTTACCTCATAAAGTTCAACTTTCCTCCCACTCACTTCTTTCGAGAGAAACTCCTTCTCTAGAAAGGACCCATTCTTGGCAACAAAGGTCTTGCCCTCGGATCTGTGGTAGAAGGTATACCCAATGGTCTCTTTAGGGTATCCTATGAAGACACACTTCTCCGCTTTGGGTTCGAGTTTATCAGGTTGAAGCCTCTTGACATAAGTGTCGCATCCCCAAACTTTAAGAAACACCAACTTACATTTCTTGACAAACCACAACTCATATGGCGTCGTCTCAACAGATTTAGACGTGCCCTATTTAAAGTGAATGCATCTGTCTCTAATGCATAACCCCAAAATGAAAGTGGCAAATCGGTAAGAGACATCATAGAATGCACCATATCCAATAGAGTATGATTACGACGTTCGAACACACCATTACGTTGTGGTGTTCCAGGTGGCGTGGGATGTGAAACAATTCCACATCATCTTAAATGCATACCAGACCTGTAACTCAAATATTCACCTCCACGATCAGATCGAAGAAACTTTATTTCCTTGTTACTCTGAAATTCCTTGAACTTTTCAAATGTTTCTGACTTGTGTTTCATTAAGTAAATATACCCATATCTAGTCAAATCATTTGTGAAGGTAAGAAAATAACGATATCCACTGCGTGCTTCAACACTCATTGCATCGCATACATCAGTATGTATTATTTCCAATAAGTCACTAGCTCACTCCATTGTTCCGGAGAATGGAGTTTTAGTCATCTTGCCCTGGAGGCATGGTTCACATGTCTCAAATGATTCATAATCAAGAGATTCCAAAAGTCCATCAGCATGGAGTTTCTTTATGCGCTTTACACCAATATGACCTAAGCGGCAGTGCCACAAATATGTGGTACCATCATTATTAACTTTGCATCTTTTGGCATCAATATTATGAATATGTATATCACTATGATCGAGATTCAACAAGAATAAACCATTCACAAGGGGTGCATGACCATAAAAGTTATTACTCATATAAATAGAACAACCATTATTCCTGACTTAAAAATGAATAACCGTGTCGCAACAAACAAGATCCAGATATAATGTTCATGCTCAACGTAGGCACCAAATAACAATTATTTAGGTTTAAAACTAATCCCGAAGGTAGATGGAGAGGTAGCATGCCGACGGTGATCACATCAACCTTGGAACCATTTCCGACGCGCATCGTCACCTCATCCTTAGCCAGTCTTCATTTATTCCGCAACTCTTGTTTCGAGTTACAAATATGAGCAACCGAACTAGTATCAAATACCCAGGTGCTACTACGAGCACTAGTAAGGTACACATCAATAACATGTATATCAAATATACCTTTGTTGCCGTTGCCAGCCTTCTTATCTGCCAAGTACCTGGCCAGTTCCGCTTCCAGTGACCATTCCCCTTGTAGTAGAAGCACTCAGTCTCAGGTTTGGGTCCAGCATTGGGTTTCTTCATGGGAGCGGCAACTACTTTACCGTTCTTCTTGAAGTTCCCTTTCTTTCCCTTTCCTTTCTTGAAACAAGTGGTCTTTTTAACCATCAACACTTGATGCTCCTTCTTGATTTCAACCTCCGTGGCCTTAAGCATCGCGAAGAGCTTGGGAAGTGTTTTCTACATCCCTTGCATATTATAGTTCATCACAAAGCCCTTATAGCTTGGTGGCAATGATTGGAGAATTATGTCAATAACCGAGTCATCTAGAAGATTAACTCCCAACTGAGTCAAGAGGTTATGCAACCTAGGCATTCAGAGTATATGCTCACTAACAGAACTGTTCTCCTCCATTTTACAGCTAAAGAAGTTGTCAGAGATGTCATACCTCTCGACCCGGGCATGTGCTTGAAATACCAATTTCAGCTCCTGGAACATCTCATATGCTCCATGGTGCTCAAAACATCTTTGGAGCCCCGGTTTTAAGCCGTAAAGCATGGCGCACTGAACTATCGAGTTGTCATCAGAATGTGCCTGCCAGATGTTCACAACATCCACAGACAACGCTGGAGGGGGTGCGTCACCTAGCGGTGCATCAAGGACATAAGCCTTCTGTGCAACAATGAGGATAATCCTCAAGTTACAGACCCAGTCCGCATAGTTGCTTCCATAATGTTTCAACTTAGCTTTCTCTAGGAACGCATTAAAATTTAGGGGAACTACAGCGCGGACCATTGATCTACAACAAAAATTTTGCAAAGACAATTAAGACTAAGTTCATGATAATTTAGTTCAATTAATCAAATTACTAATGAACTCCCACTTAAATCAACATCCCTCAAGTTGTCTAAGTGACACATGATCCAAGTCAACTAACCCATGTCTGATCATCACATGAGATGGGGTAGTCATCAATGGTGAACATCTTCATGTTAATCATATCTACTATATGACTCATGTTCGACCTTCGTTCTCCTATGTTCCGAGGCCATGTCCATGCATGCTAGGCTCGTCAAGTTTAACCCAAGTATTCTGCATGTGTAAAACTGGCTTACACCCGTTGTATGCGGACGTAGAGTCTATCACACCCGATCATCACGAGGTGCTTTGAAATGATGAACTTTTGCAATGGTGCATACTTAGGGAGAACACAATTTCTCAAAATTAAGTGAAGGGATCATCTTATAATGCTACCATCCTTCTAAGCAAAATAAGATGCATAAAAAGTATAAACATCACATGCAATCAATATGTGACATAATATGGCAATTATCATCTCGTGCCTTTGATCTCCATCTCCAAAGCACCAGCATGATCTCCATCGTCACCGGCATGACACCATGATCTCCATCATCGTGTCCTCACGTGGTCATCTCCGCCAACTATTGCTTCTACAACTATTCCTAACGCATAGCGATAAAGTAAAGCAATTACATGACGATTAATAACTTAATGACAACCCTATGGCTCCTGCCGGTTGCCTTACTCATCGACATGCAAGTCGTGAACCTATGACAAAACATGATCATCTCATACATCAACATATATCACATCACGTTTTGGCCATACCACATCACAACATGCCCTGCAAAAACAAGTTAGAAGTCCTCTACTTTGTTGTTGCAAATTTTACGTGGCTGCTATGGGCAACTAGCAAGAACCGTTCTTATCTATGCAAAGCCACAACATTGATAATCAAGTTGCCTTTTAACCTTCTATAAGGACCGCCTTCGTCAAATTAGATTCAACTAAAGTAGGAGAGATAGACACCCGCTAGCCACCTTATGCAAAACAAGTTGCATGTTAGTCGGTGGAACCGGTCTCATGTGCGGGGACATGTAAGGTTGGTCCGAGCCGCTTCATCCCACAATACCGCAGAATCCAAATAAGATAAGAGAGGTAAGAAATTTGAGCATCAACACCCACAACTCTTTGTGTTCTACTCGTGCATATACATCTACGCATAGACCTAGCTCATGATGCCACTGATGGGGAACGAAGCATGAAAATAAAAAAAAATTCCTACGCACACCCAAGATCTATCTAGGAGAGGCATAGCAATGAGAGGGGAGAGTGTGTCTACATACCCTCGTAGACCGAAAGTGGAAGCGTATATAACGCGGTTGATGTAGTTGTACTCTTCGCGGTCCGATCACGATCCAGCCGATCTAGTCCCGAACGGACGGCACCTCCGAGTTTAGCACACATGCGGCTCAATGACGTCTCCTCCTACTTGATACATCAAGATAAGGCGGAGAAGTAGATGGGATCACAACCAGCATGACGGCATGGTGATGATGGTGGTGGTGGAGCTAGTTCAGCAGGGCTTCGCCAAGTGCTACTAGAACGAGGACGGAGGAACTACGGAGTAACGGGAGAGAGAGGGGCGCCAAGGGCTTGGTGTGTACTCTTGGGGCATCCCCTCCCCTCTATATATAGGTGGAAGGGCGTGGGGAACAGCCACTCCAAGCTCTAGGGCGCAGCCTAGGGGGAGAGGACTTGGACTCCAAGTCCAATCCTATTCCTACTATGACACCCCTTTTTTTCCTTCCCTAGCCACATGGGCTTTTGAGGACTTGCTGCGCCTAGCCCAATAAGGCCAGGGTGCCTCCCCTTAGACCATGCCAGCCCTTGGGTCATGTTGGACCCACTTATGGACTTTCGGACCACTCCGAAATCCTCCGGAACCTTCTGGAAGATTCACGATACAATACTGAAAAAACTGCATCTTTTTCCGGAACCCAAAATATGACTTCCCATATATAAATCTTTACCTCTCAACCATTCTGAGACTCCTCGTGATGTCCAGGATCTCATCCGTGACTCCGAACAACATTTGGTTACCAATCATCAATTATCTCAATACTACTCTAGCATCAACGAACGTTAAGCGTACGACCCTGCGGGTTCGAGAATCATGTAGTCATGACCGAGACACCTCTCCGGTGAATAACCAATAGAGGGACCTGGATGCCCAAATTGATTCCTACATATTCCACGAAGATCTTTTATCGGTTGAACCATGATGTCAAGGATTCGGTTAATCCCGTATGCAATTCCCTTTGTCCGGCGATATATTACTTGCCTGAGATTCGATCGTCGGTATCTCCATACGTAGTTCAATCTCGTTACCGGCAAGTCTCTTTACTCGTTTCATAATACAAGATCCCATGACTAAATCATTAATCACATTGCTTGCAAGCTCTTTAAGATGTTGTATTACCGAGAGGACCTAGAGATATCTCTCCATCATACGGAGTTAAAAATCCCAGTCTTGATCCATGCCAACCCTACAGATACCTTTGAAGATACCTGTAGAGCACCTTTATGATCACACAGTTAGGAAGTGATGTTTGGATACACACTAAGTATTCCTCTGGTGTCAGGGAGTTACACGATCCACTACAAGAAATATGTCAAATTGCGACCATCACTATTGGTCACTGAATGGTCATTGTTTTTCATTTGCGACCTTTTTATGACCAAAAACAATTGGCCAAAAGCTGACCGTCTTTAATGAAACTTAACGACCTTCTCTGTGATATGGTCGTTGAAGGCAACGACCAAAACAAAAGGTCATTGGTTCAACGGCCAATTGTTTTGGTCGCTGATTGTCTGCCCAGGCCACGTCGGATCCAACGTGGCAAGCTGACGTGGCAAATTTGCGACCAAATGAAAAGGTCGTTGATTAGAATCAGCCCGGTCCAATTGGATGTTTTACATGGGTCGAGCCCAACAATTCAGCCTTTTATATATATTTTCCCTATTAATTTTGGACAGCTACATGGGCCAGGCCCAACATTATAGCCTTTTTATTTTTGGGTTGTAGCCTTTGTTTCTCTTTTTTTAATGCACCCCAATTGTCAAATTCTGGTAAGTGGGTCCCAAATGTGACGTTCTAGTTTGTGGGACCCTGCTGTCAAGGTCATGTTCTTCAGATTTCAATATGCCAATACAGGAAATAGACACAATACTTCAAATAACAGCAAGAAGCAATCTACTACATCATATAACATACGTACAAATGTGATCAACATCAAGTTTACAATTAGATAACACACATACAGCCCAAGTGTATAGTCTATCACATGAGTATCACGGGAGCCCTACAAGTTCTGCTACATTATATAACACACATACAAATAGGATCAGCATTATTCCAATGAACTAGCTCCCAGAACTAGCACACATACAAGTTCTGCTACAAGGGCTTCATTAATCCTAGAACTAGCTCAATGAGCTAGAACTATGCTTCCTCCGACTTCTTTGTCCTGATGTTCGCGAAGAAACATGAAAGGCCAGCATCTGCACATTATAGAAAAAATGTTTAGGAACAAAATAAAAGTAAATCTAACAGCATATTTAAAAGTAAATAAAAAAATAATGAAGGCCAATCCGTGTGCATAAATACCAGCAGAACATGCAAAAAGAGGCGCTGCTAGGAACTGAGAAATGTACCAATGGTAGTGTTGCTGTATTAGGGCCGTCCCAGCTTGTCCCTGCCCAAATGGCATGATGATTTCCTGATCCATGTACTGCTCCAGCGTCACTTCTGCTACCACTACTGGAAGAAGCTCAGCTCATCGATCATCTGCACACCAACAAACCAAGAAGATAGCCTAGTTAACCTACGGAAATAAACCCATCCATCAAAATATTGTTTCTGAACATCAGCATCAAATCAACAACACTGAATTAACATGCATAAAAGGAAAGAGCTAATACAGGGAAGGTATATGGGTATCAAAACAAACAAGAAAGGAACGACAATCTATTTTAAGTACTTCAAGTTTGAGCCATTTTTTATACTAAAATCAATACATAACAGCCAACATTTCAATCCATGGACCCCACATGACAGAAAAGGTACCAAGGCACTCATTGCTACTTAAAACCAAATCAAGGTATAGAGCACAGCTAGGCCAACAATAAATTGGTACCAAATCCAAAAATCAACATCTGAAATGAAGTTAATGAGTCATTTTAGAATCAACTTGACAGCTGACAGTAATGTTTGCATTGGACACATCCAGAACTAAAATTATACATAAATGCCTAAATTCCGATGCTCTACCCCAGTAAGTACTACGTAGTATAGTAGCAGTAATTGATGATCTACCCCATGCACAGGGTGTTTGTAATCCAAACCAATGCAGAACGGGAACACTACAAATTTGGACAGAATAAGCATCGTATGTTTACATAGTGCGTCTTCTGATGAACCAAACATCTGCGAGCGGCTGCTCTCCTCGTTGCTAAAACTAGAGCAGTCCAGCAAATCGTTGTAAGCTAGCGACATCGATCGGTCAAACCCCACATACAAGCAGAGCATACATTACAACTAGATCAGATCAGGGCAATCAAATCAAATATGCAGTAGAAAACCACAGATCGAGCAGATCAGGGCGAAATGCGGCATGGGGAGGCCCCAGATCTCACCTGTTGCTCAGATCCTCGGCCTCGTGCTCGCTCACCGGTGCGCCAAACATGGCCGGCGTGATCCCCCCAACCGGCTGCACAAACAAGCACAGCAGCAATGAAGCCCCAGGTCAGCCGCATCGCACAGGGGACAGCAGAACGAGTCTGTGCATACGTAGTAACATGGCTAGGCAGAGCCCCGGCGCATGCTTACCTTGAGACTCGGGCGGGACGGGGTGGCCGGTGAGGCGGCGGAGGCGTCGGCGCCCGTCGCCGACCACGTGAGAAGGTCGACCGTCGAGATGTGCGGGCTTCGCATCGGTGTCGCCCTCTCCAATGCGACCGAGATCCAGTCGAGGCGGATATCAGTTGGTAGGTGAGGAGATGGAGGAGGATTGTGGGATCGAGCGAGGTGTGAGGTGAGCACAGGAGTGTGTTGAGCACCGCCGGAATCGTCCAGCCTAGATCTAGATGGCGGCGACAGAGAAGGACTTGGGTGAGTGGATCTGGCTGCCGGCTCTCTCTCTCACTCTTGTTCTTTGGTGAGGGGAGAGGAGGGGGAGAGGGCGGCAGTGGTTGTGTTGGCGCCGGCGGTGGAGTGGAGTGGAGTGGAGGCTGGTTGGGGTTGGGGAGAGGATGGAGGCGAGCGGCGGCGGCTGGAACTGGAGGGGATCAAGAGAGAGCGATGAGGAGGTGGGATCTGGGGGTCGAGGGGAGGGGGAGAGAGTGGGTCAGCGGTTGGTGGATCAGATCTGGCGGATCGAGGGGACGGTGGGTGGGTGAGTTAGGGTTTTTGTTTCTCGGGAGAAGCTCCACCGTTGGATGGGTGCGCGATGGATGGCTCAGATTGAGTCCAATTTGGTGATCCATGTGAAGTGGGTTCCTCGCATCTCATTGGTCCATCCACTCTTATTTTTTTAAACGTAACAATGGCATGGCATAGTTTATCAAAATGATCTCATATTTTGCATAAGTGTGCATCTTGGAATGGCAAACAATGTTGCCAAATAGAGCTTTCATTTTCTTTGCACAAAAAAATCCATTTTCCAATTTTTGAGTGCCCAAAATGAGTTTTTTTTGTGAAGGGCCTGCCATATATTTGGTCATATTTAATGTACAATTGACCAAATGGTTGGGTGTCAAAATCTTTGAGCCATCTCTCGTGAAAAAGACAAATTTCCACCGATTCAGTAGGAAGTGGGTCAAGTTTGAACTACAGATGCCTCATAGTTTGCTCTTTATTTTTTCCAAAAAATATTTTTAGGTACAAAAGTTTCTATTTAATCATAGAAACACCAAAAGTTTTTCAAGATTCAACCACTAGCTCAGAATGGTCATGCCCCCCGTTTTAACCGCATTTTGAAATGGGCATGAAAAATAAAAAAAATAAAAAAAATTGGAAAACCTTCATATTGTGTCATTATATGTGACCAAGTTGCCAGGAAAAATAATAAACTTGTAATATGGTGATTAGTTTAAAAAAGTATTCTCAGAAATGAGCTATCATGTGTGAAGATTCATGCCTTTCAAGCCAAATGATCAATCTTATGGCGACATTCATGGCATAGTTTGTTCAAATGATCTTATATTGTGCACAAGGGTGCATCTTGGAATGGCAAACAATGTTGCCTAAGGGAATTTTCATTTTCTTTGGACGAAAAATCAATTTTTCATTTTTCGAGTGACCAAGATGAGTTTTTTTGTGACGGACCTACCATATATTTGTTGCAAAATTGGACCAAATCATTTTTCTAGAATATTAGGCCATATTTAATGCACAATTGACATAATGGTTGGGTGTCAAAAGCGTTGATCCACCTCTCGTGAAAAAGACAAATTTCTGCCGATTCAGTTGGATGCGGGTCAAATTTGAACTACAACTGCCTCATAGTTTGCTCTTTATTTTTCCCAAAAATCATTTTAGGAACGAAAGTATCTATTTAATCAGAGAAACACCAAAAGTTTTCCAAGATTCAACCACTAGCTAGGAACGGTCATGCCTACCGTTTTGACTGCATTTTGAAACGGGCATGAAAAATTCAAAAAAATTCAAAAAATTGGCAAACCTTAATGTTGTGTCTTTATATGTGACCAAGTTACCAGGAAAAATAATAAACTTGTAATACGGCAATTACTTTAAAAAAGTGTTCTCAGAAATGAGCTATCATGTGTGAAGATTCATGGCTTTCAAGCCAAATGATCAATCTTATGGTCACATTCATGGCATAGTTTGTTCAAATGATCTAATATTGTGCACAAGGGTGCATCTTGGAATGGCAAACAATGTTGACTAAGGAAGTTTTCTTCTTCTTTGCACGGAAATTTCATTTTCATTTTTTGAGTGACCAAAATGAGTTTTTTTGTGAAGAACCTACCAAATAATTGTTGCAAAATTGGACAAAATCAATTTTCTAAAATACTAGGACATATTTAATGTACAATTGACCAAATGGTTGGGTGTCAAAAGCTTTGATCCACCTCTCGTGAAAAAGACAAAATTCTGCCAATTCAGTTGGAAGGGGGTCAAATTTGAATTGCAGCTGCCTTATAGTTTGCTCTTTATTTTTCCAAAAATCATTTCTAAGTACATAAGTATGTATTTAATCATAGAAACACCAAAAGTTTTCCAAGATTCAACCACTAGCTAGGAACGGTCATGCCCGCCGTTTTGACCGTAATTTTGAAACGGGCATGAAAAATTCAAAAAAATTCAAAAAATTGGCAAACCTTCACGTTGTGTCTTTATATGTGACCAAGTTACCAGGAAGAATAATAAACTTGTAATACGGCAATTACTTTTAAAAAGTATTCTCAAAAATGAGCTATCATGTGTGAAGATTCATGGCTTTCAAGCCAAATGAGCAATCTTATGGCCACATTCATGGCATAGTTTGTTCAAACGATCTAATATTGTGCACAAGGGTGCATCTTGGAATGGCAAACAATGTTGACTAAGGAAGTTTTCTTTTTTTTGCACGGAAATTTCATTTTCCATTTTTGAGTGACCAAAATGAATTTTTTTGTGAAGAACCTACCAAATAATTGTTGCAAAATTGGACCAAATAAATTTTCTAAAACACTAGGCCATATTTAATGTACAATTGAACAAATGGTTGGGTGTCAAAAGTTTTGATCCACCTCTCGTGAAAAAGACAAATTTCCGCCGATTCAGTAGGAAGCTGGTCAAATTTGAACTGCAGCTGCCTTATAGTTTGCTCTTTATTTTTTTCCAAAATCATCTCTAGGTACATAAGTATCTATTTAATCATAGAAACACCAAAAGTTTTCCAGGATTCAACCACTAGCTAGGAACGGTCATGCCCGCCGTTTTGACTGCATTTTGAAAAGGGCATGAAAATTCAAAAAAAAATTCAAAAAATTGGCAAACCTTCACGTTGTGTCTTTATATGTGACCAAGTTACCAGGAAAAATAATAAACTTGTAATACGGCAATTATTTTTAAAAAGTGTTCTCAGAAATGAGCTATCATGTGTGAAGATTCATGGCTTTCAAGCCAAATGATCAATCTTATTGCCACATTCTTGGCATAGTTTGTTTAAATGATCTAATATTGTGCACAAGGGTGCATCTTGGAATGGCAAACAATGTTGACTAAGGAAGTTTTCTTCTTCTTTGCACGGAAATTTCATTTTCCATTTTTTGAGTGACCAAAATGAGTTTTTGGGTGAAGAACCTACCAAATAATTTTTGCAAAATTGGACCAAATCAATTTTCTAAAATACTAGGCCATATTTAATGTACAATTGACCAAATGGTTGGGTGTCAAAAGTTTTGATCCACCTCTCATGAAAAAGACAAATTTCAATCTTATACAACTTGAACCAGATACTTGATGAAATACATTGCTCAATAAATATGGAATTCTCGCAGATCTTTTCTCGCGGAGAGACGAGGAATGATCTCAGGGTATTGTATTGATGTGTTAATTACAAGTTGATATCATATGCATTCATACTCCTTCCCCTACTGCAAGATGATCTGCTCTCCTCTCGTCTATTGCTGCAAGATGGTGGCCCTTATGATGCATAGAGCTTTCTCCCTCTAGTTCTGGCATTTCTGCAGTATAGTCCATCGAGATAACCCCTTTCTTTGATACTGATGCATACTTAGCATAGTTCTAATGTAAGTCTTGCGAGTACTTCAGATGAGTACTCACCATTGCTTTGCACCCCTTTTCTTCTACCCGGTTGGTGCAATCAGGAAATGGAGCCTAGGAGCCAGAGGATCCAAGGATGATTGCTACGTGGAGTTCGATGTCGAGGAGTAGTTCAGAGGTCCCAGGCAGGAGGCCTTGCCTTTTAGATCTAGAGTCATTGTTTGTTTTTGCCTTCTTAAGGCACCTTTGTAAATTGTTTATACTTAGACCTAACTCTTGTTGTAATTTTGGGTCTTGCGACCTTGGCTTGTAATATATTGTTTCTTTGTTTAATTTGAGTTGTAGAGTTGTGTTGTGATATTATACCATGAGTCACTGATCTTGATCGTGCATGCTGCGTGGATGTTTAGTGCACGATTAGTTTTGGGGGCGTCACACTTGCGTCCAAACACACACAATACAATGGTAAATTGTATAGGTGCACTAGTTCAGCGAAGAGATGGTGATACAAGTGTAGTATGGATAGTAGATATAGGTTTTTGTTATCTAAAAATATAAAAACAGCAAGGTAGCAAGTGATAAAATGGAGCACAAATGGTATTGCCATGCTTAAAAACAAGGCCTAGGGTTCATACTTTCACTAGTGCAATCTCTCAGTGCTAACATAATTGAATCATATAAGAATCCCTCAATGTGCGACAAAGAATCACTCCAAAGTTTCTATCGGAGAACGTAGGACGAAAATGTGTATCAACCCCTATGCATAGATTACCCTAATGTCATGGAAATCCGCAAGTTGAATACCTAAAACATACAACAAGTAACTCAATAGAATACCCCATTGTCACCACAGGTATCCACATGTAAGACATACATCAAGTGATCTCAAATCCAATATTCAATCCAACATAATGAAACCTCAAAGAGCAAGATTCAATTCATCACAGCAAGATAAAGAGGGAAAAACACCATATGCTCCAACTATATTAACAAAGACCATGGTACATCAAGATCGTGCCAAATTAAGAACACGAGAAAGAGAGAGAGAGACAGAGATAACACATAGCTACTAGTACATACCCTCAGCCTCGAGGGTGAACTACTCCCTCCTCGTCATGGAGACCGTCGGGATGATGAAGATGGCCTCCGATGATGATTTCCCCCTCCGACAGGGTGCCAGAGAAGGCCTCCAAATGAGATCGATTTGTTACACATGCTTGTAGCGGCGGCTCAAAGTTCTAGGTTTCTTTCTGGGGTTTTCTATATTTATAGGATTCTTTGGTGTCGGTTTCACGTCTGCGGGGCCCACGAGGGAGCGACAAGCTCAGTAGGCGCGCCCTAGGGGGGACCCTTGCCCCTTGAGCTTGTCGCTTCCATGGACATCGTCAGGTCCTCCTCCTAGGCTTCGGGGGGTCTCTTTTGGTCCATAAAAAATCACCGTAAATTTTCAGCCCAATCCGAGAACTTTTATTTCTGCACAAAAAACAACACCATGGTAGTTCTGCTAAAAATAGCGTCAGTCCGAGTTAGTTCCATTTAAATCATATAAAAGTGAACAAAAACCATATAAAATTATTGTAAACATGGCATGAATACTTCATAAACTATGGATACATTGGAGACGTATCAGCATCCCCAAGCTTAATTCTTGCTCGTCCTTGAGTAGGTAAATGATAAAAGAAATAATTTATGAAGTGTGAATGCTAGCATAGTGCATGATTTTGATCAATTATAATTTCAATCACTTTTCCTCGCATCATAACAACAACTTTTTCTCATAAAACTCATCATGATCAAGTAGCAATCAATTCAACAATGCATTCTCTTGAAACTTTACAACCGATGTTCTTAGTCACCAAACAATTACAATATATATTGTTCTCTACAAAGTCTAAGTAAGAGATCCAAATAGTCAATTATCATATAGTCTTCTATGATTGATAGTACTCAAAGCATATTTTTAGAACAAATGGCATCCATCGAACACAGAGAAAGAGAGGGTCTTAATGTTTTGCCTCCCAATCCATTTATCATAGAGATAATTGTCAACAATAATAATTCATGATCAAATATATTTGAATGGCCATATGTGCCTGGATATTTCCCCGCCACATGATGCTTGACAACTAAAAAATAGGTTGGAATAAGAAATTGACTCAACAAAAACAAAATTAACAGAAAAAGTAAAAGATAAGCCCTTCGCAGAGGGAAGCATGGATTTGCAGAGGTGTTAGAGCTCATTGCTTAAAACAGATATGAATACATTTTGAGTGGTGTGCTTTTCCTGTCAATGTCATGACAAAGTATTCAATATATTCCATGCTAAACACATTATTGGCGGTTCCCATGCGGAAATGAAAAGTTTAACTCCCCCTCAACAATTCAATCACAAGCCATGGATCGCCAAATTCACGGGTGCCCTCCAAACTTTCAAATTTCTAGGGGGAGTTTTTTTATTGATGGTACTGGGCATCCCAATTACCATCCTCTCTCGTACAAGGACAAGTGAATAAACACCCATCATGAGAACAACCCACTTAGCATGGAAGATACTGACCGCCCCGTCGCTCCATGAGCGGTACGGGCACACAAAACAGATGTTTATTTGAGGGTTTTAGAGATGGCACATGCAAATTTACTTGGAACAGCAGGGTAATACCATATATAGGTAGGTATGGTGGACACTCATGGAAGAAACTTGGCTCAAGTATTTTGGATGCACAAGCAGTATTCCCGCTTAGTACAGAAGTTTTGGCTAGCAGAAGATTCTAAACAAGCACCACATGTTGGAGGATCCATAACAATATAACTTCGATGCAAATATACCCAACCATAACTCATTACGTTGTCTTCCTTGTCCAACTTCAACTAATTTGCTCAAGTCTGAAAATAATTAATGGGTATTCACAATCATAAAAGATGTCCAAGATAATATATTTGTATTTGAAATTTCTCTTCCATATACTAATCATTCATGAATTGCTTGTATGACCAATATTGTGACCGTCAAACTTCAATAAATTTAACTTTCTAAACCCAATGTGAAATTAATACTAGGCATGAGATAAGTATATGAATCGCATATAATTTCAACCTTATGATATTAGATTCATTCAACAATTTACTCTTAGGATATAAGTGAAGAATGAGAGTAAATGACAAACTACTCCAAAAGATATAAGTGAAGATCCAATGAGTAGTTAAATAATTAAGTAGCTATGTGAGGACTCTCTCTCATTTAAAACTTTCAGATCTAAGAATTTTATTCAAATAGCAAACAAAAATAAAAGGGCACTCCAAGAATAGCACATTTCATGTGAACAAGTAAAAACTTAGGCTCAACCAAAACTAACCGATAGTTGTTGATGAAGAAAGGTGGGATGCCTACAGGGGCATCCCCAAGCTTAGATGCTTGAGACTTCTTGAAATATTAACTTGAGATGCCTTGGGCATCCCAAGCTTGATCTCTTGTGTCTCCTTAATTCATCTCATATCACGGTTTCTCCTAAATCTTAGAAACTTCATCCACACAAAACTCAACAAGAACTCGTGAGATAGTATAAATCAATGCTAAACCTTATCATTCTCTAATGTAACAAATCACTAAAATTATTATTAAACATTGAATACTAAATTTATCTTCATATTTAACACTCCTAACCTCAAATAGAATCATTAAACAAGCAAACATATGCAAACATAATAGCAATCTGTCTAAACAGCATAGTGTGTAAAGGATGAAGAAATATTCATACTTATTTAACTCCAAAAATTCTGAAAAATTACCAAACTGTAGAAAAATTATCGTATCTTACTGTGTAAAAAATTAAAGATTTTATCATGTTCTGAAGTTTTTAAGAATTCATACAATAATAGAAAACTTTCTGTTTTGAAACAACAACTCATATCCTTGCAAACTGGGCATGGTAAAGGCTATACTTGACACTTTTATTGAAATAAAAGATACAAAACATTATTATAAATAACAGCAAGCAAATATCAACAAGATAAAATGACACTCCAAGCAAAACACATATCATGTGACAAATAAAAATATAGCTCCAAGTGAGGTTACCGATATTGTTGAAGACGAAAGAGGGGATGCCTTCCAGGGCATCCCCAAGCTTGGACACTTGGGTCTTCCTTGAATATTACCTTGGGGTGCCTTGGGCAATGATACATCCATTTTGCATCATGTTTTTCCACTATTATTTATAATGTTCTTATGCATAATAACACTTTATGGAGTAATTCTATTGCCTTTTCTCTCATAATATGCAAGGTTTACACAAAGAGGGAGAATACCGGCAGCTGGAATTCTGGACCTGAAAAAGCTATGTCAGAGATACCCATTCTGCACATCTCCAAATGAGCTAAAATTTTATGGAGAATTATTTTGGAATATATAATAAATATTGGAGAAAAGAACTACCATAGGGGGGCTGCCAAGTGCCCACAAGACACCAGGGCACGCCAGCCCCTCCAGGAGCGCCCTGGTGGGTGGTGGGCAGCCTGGCCCACCTCTGGTGCCCATCTTCTGGTATATAAGGTCTTTTGACCTAGAAAAAAATAAGGAGGGGACTTTCGGGATGGAGCTCCGCTGTCTCGAGGTTGAACTTGGGCAGGAGCACTTTTGCCCTCCGGTGGAGCGATTCCACCGGGGGAACTTCCCTCCCGGAGGGGGAAATCGAAGCCATCGTCATCACCAATAACCCTCTCATCTTTGGGAGGCCAATCTTCATCAACATCTTCAACAACACCATCTCATCTCAAACCCTAGTTCATCTCTTGTGTTCAATCTTTGTACCAAAACCTCAGATTGGTACCTGTGGGTGACTAGTAGTGTTGATTACATCTTGTAGTTGATGCTAGATGGTTTATTTGGTGGAAGATTATATGTTCAGATCCATTATGCTATTTAATATCCCTCTGATCCTGAGCATGAATATTATTTGTAAGTAGTTACCTTGGTTCTTGAGGCCACGGGAGAAGTCATGTTGCAAGTAATCATGTGAATTTGATATTCGTTCGATATTTTGATGATGCGTATGTTGTGATTCCCTTAGTGGTGTTATGTGAACGTCGAATACATGACACTTCACCATCTTTGGGCCTAAGGGAATGCATTGTGGAGTAGTTATTAGATGATGGTTTGCTAGAGTGACAGAAGCTTAAACCCTAGTTTAGGCGCTATTCCATAAGGGATTGATTTGGATCCATATGTTTAATGCTATGGTTAGATTTATCTTAATTAATACTTCTTTCGTAGTTGCGGATGCTTGCGAGGGGGTTAATCATAAGTGGGAGGCTTGTTCAAGTAAGAACAGCACCCAAGCACCGGTCCACCCACATATCAAATTATCAAAGTAGCGAACGTGAATCAAACCAACATGATGAAAGTGACTAGATGAAATTCCCGTGTGCCCTCAAGAACGCTTTGATTATTATAAGAGACCGTTCCAGCCTGTCCTTTGCTACAAAAAGGATTGGGCTACCTTGCTGCACTTTATTTACCATTACCGCTACTTGCTTGTTACAAATTATCTTGCTATCAAAGTACCTGTTACCTACAATTTCAGTGCTTGCAGAAATTACCTTGCTAAAAACCACTTGTCATTTCCTTCTGCTCCTCGTCGGGTTCGACACTCTTACTTATCAAAAGGACTATGATTAACCCCCTATACTTGTGGGTCTTTAGGCATCCCCAAGCTTAGGGTCTTGCCGCTCCTTATTCTCCTCATATCAATATCTCACCCAAAACTTGAAAACTTCAATCACACAAAACTTAACGGAACTTCGTGAGATAGGTTAGTATGATAAAGAGAAAATCATTCACTTTGGTACTGTCAATATAAGATTCAGAATTATTCTCACATAATGCCTACTATAATATATCATTTCTAGAATTTATATTGACCAATGTAAGCCATAGAAACTATACAACAAGCAAACTATGCATCGAAAACAGAATATGTCAAAAACAGAACAATATGTAATGATCTGAACAAACACCATACTTCAGTAACTCCAAAAATTCTAAAAATTAGGAAAACGTAGGAAATTTGTATTACAATCATGAGTAAAAATTTCAGAATTTGATCACATCCCAGTAAATTATAGTAAATTCAGCACTGGGCGCAATAGTTTCTATGTTTGCACAGAATAAACTCAACTATCATCCAAATCATTCCAAGGGCTTTCTTGGCACTTTATTGGAACAAAATCTATAAAACATGATTAATACAGTAGCTTAATCATGTTAACACACAAAAATAGTAGGTATAAATATTGGGTTGTCTCCCAACAAGAGCTTTTCTTTAATGCCTTTTAGCTAGGCATGATGATTTTAATGATGCTCACATAAGAGTAGTAATTGCAACATGCGACAGAGCATCATGAATCACATGGAAAGCAAATTTAAGCCTAAAACACTTCCTATGCATAGGGATTTTGTAAGCAAACAATTTTTGGGAGCAAGAATCAACTAGCATAGTAAGGCAAAACAAGCATGACTTCAAAACTTTCAACACATAGAGAGGAAACTTGATATTATTGAGATATGTAAAAGCATATGTTCCTGTCTCATAATAATTTTCAGTAGCATCATGAATGAATTCAACAATATAACTTTCACATAAAGCATTCTTTTCATGATCCACAAGCATCAAAATTTTATTACTCTCCACATAAGCAAATTTATTTTCATTAATAATAGTGGGACCAAACTCGAGAAAATAACTATCATGAGATACTTGATTGACATAATCAAATTGAACATTAAAATCATGATGACAAGTTTCATGGTTATCATTACTCTTTATAGCATACATTTCATCACCATAATCATCATAGATAGCAACTTTGTTGTCATAATCAATTGGAACCTCTTCCAAAATAGTGGATTCATCACTAAATAAAGTCATGACCTCACCAAATTCACTTTCATGATTATTACAATAAGATTCAACACCCTCCAAAATAGTGGGATCATTATTACATAAATTTGACACTCTTACAAACCCACTTTCATCAATATAATTATCATAAATAGATGCTATCATCATAATAAATTTGCTCATCAAAACTTGGGGGACTAAAAATATCATCTTCATCAAATATAACATCCCCAAGCTTATGGCTTTGCATATCATTAGCATCATGGATATTCATAGAAAGCATACTAACAACATTCTAATCATGCTTATCATTCAGAGATTTTATGCCAAATATTTTATTGAATTCTTCTTCTAACACTTTGACACAATTTTCCTATCCATCATTTTCAAGAAAGACATCATAACAGTAAAGCATTTGATGCAACTTCAATTCCATTTTTTTGTAGTTTTCTTTTATAAACCAAACTAGTGATAAAACAAGAAACTAAAATATTAAATTGCAAGATATAAAGATATACCTTCAAGCACTCACCACCCCGTCAACGGCGCCAGAAAAGAGCTTGATGTCTAATACACAACTTATTCTTGTAGACTGCTACTTGTGAACTGCGTTGTGATTTCCCCGAAGAGGAGAGGATGATGCAGTACAGTAGAGATAAGTATCTCCCTCAGTTAAGAACCAAGGTTATCAACCTAGTAGGAGAACCAAGCAACACCTCATTAACAACACCTGCACACGAACAACAAATCCTTGCAACCCAACGCTAACAAGGGGTTGTCATTCCCTCGACTGTTACGAGAAAGATTAAATTGTATGGTTTTTGATAGATAGATTGAACAAAAATACAAAATAAAATAAATAAAGGAAAAACACAACAAGGTATTTTTGGGTTTTAATATATGATAAAACATAGGCCCCGGGGCCATAGTTTTCATTAGAGGCTTCTCTCTTGAAAATAGCATACGATGGGTAAGCAAATTACTGTTGGGCAATTGATAGAAAAGCAAATAATTATGACGATATCCAAGGCAATGATCATATATAGGCATCATGTCCGAGAAAAGTAGACCAAAATGATTCTGCATCTACTACTATTACTCAACTCATCGACCGCTATCCAGCATTCATCTAGTGTATTAAGTTCATAAAAAATGGAGTACACTACAACAAGAACCCCCATATAACAACGCATGTCTAGCAACGATGGTAACATATGTGTTGTTGAACCTCCCACATCCCCCCACTTAGCACTAACTTCCCCGTGCTCACCTCCACCTCTTCCGTATCCTTAGCGTTGACGGTGTCCCTGCTCGCGCACGAAGGTTAATCCTAAACGAGAGACATACCTAGCAGAGCTCTGCTAGGGTTCCCACCACCGTCGTCCCCTTGCCCTAGGCTTCCTCCTCCTGTTCCTTCACCGTGCGCGCCTCCCTCACCAATTTCTCCGTGCATCAGGGACACACATGACGTCGTCGCCCATCCTCCTCGTGTTAGGGAAGGTGCCGCTGCCATCGTTCCTCTGCGCGAGCGGAGATGCAGAGGCCACCATTCTTCATCCGCACAGCCAGGGACGGCGCAAGCACAGACGCCCCTCTCAACTGCAGTACGTAAGCAGGTCCTACTCTATCCCTCGCCATCTGTATGTGTAATTGTGTACCCCGTAAAAGTACTATTCCCCGCTGTCCTCTCCCATCCCTGTTTTTTTGTTTGCCGGCACCGCCCACCTGCGCACAGCAGCCTACTGGCCGCAGCCCATCGACCCACGCAGCTTGCAGCAGCCAGCCAACGACCCAGCCCCAAAGCAAGCGAGCACCTCCTCTCGACCTCTCCAAGACCCTGCCTGTGTTTGATTTGGGAGTTGCGATGCTGATCTGTATCCAGTGCTCATATCTCTTGATACAGTAGCCATTTTTCAGGGAAGATTATTTGCAACCGATGTGAGTACTGCTTTTTTGCAGGAGAGATTTGCAGGTGATGTAGTGATGTAAGTACTGCTGCATGAGGGGAAGAGAACCTGCAAGACAACACAATTAAATTCCTTTGATTCTGTAATATCCCTAAATTTCACGTACAACATGGTCTATTCATCTAATTACTGATTTCTACAGCATAATTTAGATCTAGTGAAGAATTCTTGTTAGCACTAGTTAGCATGACATCAATATGTGTGTAAATTATATCGAGTGAAGCATTATTCCTAACATGACAACAATCTGATTGCGTCAAGTTCTCAAGTTATATCCAGTGCCTCAAAAGAAATTTTGTATCCAGTGAAAAACTGTTGTTAATTAGGATGAGTGCATGACAACTTTAATTCAGCCTGGTCTGCCCAGCTATTTGTTTGTAGCTCTGCCTCTCAAACACCCTAAAGTATTTAAAAGCATTACTAGTATTTTTAGAAACAACAATATTTTCCAAATGCTAAGAAAAAACTTAGCTACCAAACGGGTCCTTAGATTTCCTGTTTTATGCACATCATTGAAGGGGACCGTTTAACTCACACATAAGTTTCTCAGTGAAATAAATGCATGATTCTTATATCAAACGTTGAACAAAGAGAAAAGATGGTTACTGCAGAGAAACGTCAAGTTAATGAACATGTCAAAAAGATCATTGAATTGAAAAATATGGTATTTTCTTTCCTTGGTGTTTCCCCCTGCCGGGAAAACATTGATCTCACTTGTTTCCATGATACAATAATTTTGTGGTGATCAACAGAAGGGCATTGATCCTCCATCCACCCATCTGCTAGCTAGAGCAGGGGTAATCAATTCCGACTTGTTACTACATGATGGTTCTAATTCACATGCATTTAACCTTGATCTGTTTGAGGTTCCAGTTTAGTTAAGTGTGTGTGTCATGATGTCACGAGTTGAACTTAGAACAGAAATTTTTATGACATTATACATAATGCTACTCTATGAGCCATGAAACAGCCAGTAAGTATAAGTCAAAACCCATGTAGAAACCAGACTTCCTATGGTGGCCCAGTTTGGTAGGTTCATCTTTCCCAGCCGCTAATGAACTATTTTTTATGTCCTTTCTTTTATATATTAGGGCACACTCTTCTCTTCTATACTAATTAGATCTTGCATCCCTTCAAGGTTAAGTC